>CM053591.1:64378178-64397065 GCA_028646515.1 Pseudochirops corinnae
GAATCTCTTTGAGACAAAGGACCTGGAAACATGTGGGTGTCCAATAAAAACAGTCTTAACCTTATCTGGCATATCTTCTGCTGTGTTGGCTCTGGGGGAGGGTCTCCATTGCTCTAATGCTTGAAGGTCAGGCGACTTGACCTTAGGCCTAGTGAATACTGAAGGCATTCTAGATTTGATTTTTCAGAATGGGGAAACTTCACTATAAATTATCCCTCACAGTGAGATACACACACACACACACACACACACACACACACACACACACACACAGAGTTTAATGGGTTTAATTAAAGTTGGAGGATACAGAACGTATTCCAGAAGGCAAGAGCAAAGATGGTAAAGAAGGAAGATAGGTGGTTGGACCACATGTCGTTCATTTCTCAATCTCTTTCTTTACACAGACACAGAGATTTGTTAGTGACTTATTCTCTCTCTCTGCCTAGGAAGTTGCAGGCACATAGCCCCAGGATGGAGACACATCACAATTGATATGGCTCTTTATTACCCTGCTATAGGTATTAAATTGTCTTGGAATTTGTTTTTTCTCATCTGAATTCTTGAGTGCTGCTGATTGTGTGACTGTGGGACAAATCAGATCTTTGACTATCATCAGTTTGCAATCTATAATCAGATAAGAGTAAGAGAGAGAGAAGGACAGAAATAGACAGGGTAAAGGCTTAAAGGGGAAAATGTGATGTGGTTGAAGGAGAAAAAAAACAGGAGACTAGAAGAGATTAAATGAAAGGAAGAAAAATAGGGATGAAGAAATGAGGAGAAAGGAAATGAATTTGCAATCACTGCCTCTTTTTTTTTCTCTCTGCTACTTAACATTTACAATCTTGCTTCCAGTTTCAAATTCCAGAAACTTTCTCCAGGGCTACAAAATCACATTTTCCCCCCAGAGAAAATGTAACTGCGGACTCTTTTAATTGTTCTTGTTATTGTTTTTAATTTGTTTATTTTGGTTTTGTACCTCTTGCATCTTGCTTAATGTCTGATACCTACCAGGAACTTAATAAATGCTTAGTTTTATTTTCTTAACTATTTTTTTCCTCTGTTCTCATAATCTTAGATCTCTCTATAGTCTACTGTTGACTTCCTTTTTTTTTTACCTGTCCCTTCTCAATGTTTTTGTTTTTACCATATTTCTGATTCCCTATTCTGTGTGTCCAGCAAGACTCTACTTCTGTCCTATTCATTTTTATCTCCTCAAAACTGTCTTCACAAACTTAGCAATTCCATTGTGTTAACTGTCATAGTGCTATAGATGATTACCATACCGATGTATTCAGCTCTTAGTTCAGCCTTCTAGGTCCAAGAGAAATAAGTTAAGATCCTCTGTCCCTAAGTCTTTATCTCCAGGATAAATATCCCCAGTTTCTTCAACCAATCATCACATGACACGCCCTCAAGGCCTTTTATCATCCTGGTGGTGCTATAGTTTGTCAATGTCTTTCATAACAAATGGCCCTCAAAAGTAAAGGCTTTGTCAGTAGTGTTGAACCCAAATAGAAATGTATCTCTGAGGGTCAGATATTAGCTTTGAAAACTACAGACTTGAATGAACTATATTATGTTAATTTTTTTAAAACATTTCCCAATTATGTTTTAATGTGGTTCAGGCTACACTTGGGAGCTTTGCTAGCCACTTGACCCCTCTGTTTAGGTGTATCTGGTCAGGGTCCTTAAAATTTTATGCATGCTATTGTTATTTCAGTCAATAACCTGAAATACTTGTCATACTAAGTGAGAAATTCCTCCTCTCCTAAAATAGATTACTTCCAAGACTTCTCTACTTTATTTAGCCTCTGAGGTGTGTACTATAGCTACATATATTATATGAATCATTTTATAGACAATGATTTTGAGGGTCAGGAAGCTTACATAATTTAATCATGGTTACACGGCCAGTAATTGTCAGAGGTAAGATTCAAACCCAAGTCTGAGTTATTCCAAGTCTAGTCCTCTATTACACCATATAATAAGTGGATCCATAAAAGTTTGTGGTTGAGTGATATTTTTGTATTGTTAAATGTGATTATCTCTAGACTACTTCTGTGTTATTTGTATAAAAGAGAACAAGGAAAATACCAGGGAAACCATATATTAATATCATTTGATGTCTAATATTAACATATTTGAAAGTCAAATTTTCAGATCTGCTTTTTTCATCAAGAATGCTTGAAAATCCTCTATTTCATTGAATGACCATATTTTTCCCTGAAGCTTTATACTCAGTTTTGCTGTGTAGGTGATTCCTGGTTTTAATCCTAGCTCATTTGACCTCCGCAATATTGTATTCCAAGCCCTTTGATCCCTTAACGTTGAAGCAGCTAGATCTTGTGTTATCCTGATTGTGTTTCCATAATACTCAAATTGTTTCTTCATGGCTGCTTGTAATATTGTCTTCTTGATCTGGGAACTCTAGAATTTGGCTATATATTCCTAGGAGTTTTCTTTTTGGGATTTTTTTCAAGAGGTGATTGGTGAATTCTTTCAATTTCTATTTTGACCTCTGGTTCTAGAATGTCAGGGAAATTTTGCTTGATAATTTCTTGAAAGATGGTGTATAGGCTCTTTTTTTGATCATGGTTTTCAGGTAGTCCAGTAATTTTTAAATTATCTCTCCTGGATCTATTTTCCAGGTCAGTGGTTTTTCCAATGAGATATTTCACACTGCCTTCTATTTTTTTCATTTGTTTGGATCTGTTTTATAGTATCCTGATTTCTCATAAAGTCATTAGCTTCCAGTTGCTCCAATCTAATTCTAAAAGAATTATTCTCTTTAATGAGTTTTTGAAATTCCTTTTCCACCGGGCAAATTCAGCTTTTTAAAGCATTCTTCTCCTCATTGGCTTTTTGGACCCCTTTTGCCATTTGGGTTAGTCTATTTTTTTAAGATGTTATTTCTTCAGTATTTCGGGGGTTTTCCTTTAGCAGGATGTTGACTCATTTTTCATGATTTTCTTCTTGTGTAAAGTATCAAATACTTTTCCAAAATATTTTTTGAAATAAACAGAAATAAACAATGACCCAAGCTAAAAAAAAAATATTATATCTCTATCATGGGAGATGAATGGAACTTTTTCTGATTTTCTGTAACTCTGTGTTAAATAGTAGATTTTTAAATCTTGTCATTCTTACCTAAATTAGTTTTCTCAGAAAACAACACTCTAAGACTATTTATTTAATTAATAGGAGAGTCATAATCAGAGAGAAAAAGCTTTTATAAAATCTCTTATTAACTTAATCTAATTTAGCTACTTATAAGCATAAAAATATATATAAGTGGGATCAAAATTTTTTGTGTAGTTTTAATATATTAAATATTAAAACTGCACTAAACCTTTGGGGCCACAATGTTGCAATAGCAAGTACCCTAGCACACAGAGGATGGTCTACTAGTGTAACAGGTTCTTTGATCTATTTTGCTAAAGGGAAGACAACTTTTAAAGGGATCAACAATCTTACTTTAATTACAGAAAAGTAGAAAATACAAGAAGAGAAATTAGCACAGAGATTCAATAGACAAGGATCCTACTGTCTGAGCAAAACAATACAACCACCTACATAAACCAACTGATCAGAGCACAAACCTCTGAGTAGTAGGGTGGTTGTCTCTTAACAAAAGACTACTCAGAGTCCCATGGAGGGAATCAAAAGGTCCTTCCCATAAGCAAACCCCCAGAGAAAAATACCAACTTCTCAGTATATTATAGTTTTTAACCTAATGGGCTCAGTTAAAAGGCAACACAACCCTCATGACTCAGTGCCTAATTAGTTTAGTACCGATAGCTGGGAAAGTATTCCTACAAGCAAGCCTCCACTTAAGTAAGCTCCTCCTTAGGCAAGTTACTCCCCCCTGGGCTCTATGTGGCTCAGGATGTATCACAGCTGTGACTGAAATATCTGTGTACCTGTAGACCTGGGAACACAGCTCCTGTTCCAAGGGAAAAGGGGACATATGTGGTCACATAGACCTATTATTGAAAGGGGAAGATATTCCTATTCCATTAACATTACAAATGTATAGTATAATCTCACTCTTTTTCATTTATTTAGCTATGCAGGCGACATATTTTAAAGATGTTAGAAAAAAAATCACCATATGAAAATGAAAATCTATTGACACACCACATCATCTATTGACACACCACAGTAACTGCACTCCATACTATTTGGGCCTTCTTTAGATGGTGGCATTGATACATTAATTAACCAAAAAGCACTAAAAATGAAAATATCATCCTAAAGGGAAAATTAATTCCTTAAAACCTTATTTTACATTAATTCACTAGGTCTTTACAGTAGCAGGATCTTGTGCAAATGGGGGCATAGTTTTGGTAACTCTGATGAAATGGGAAGAGAAGAGCAAAAGTTTTAGAACACATTGCTGATTTCAAAAGGAATGCCATTGGAAACCATGGGAAGCACATGGCACTAGATAATCTAAAAAATAGGAGGTTTGGCAAAATTATTTAAGGAGTGCTCCTTCTCCCCCCCATACCCACACACCCACACATGCAAACAAAAACAAATACAAAAAAACAGCTTTACCTAAGACTGGCCCTCCCTGTGAATAGAGATTTTTTTCATTCTTTATATCTATTATCTATCACAGTTCCTAGCAAATAGTAGGTTCTTAATAAATGCTTGTTTGTTGAATGATTGATTAACCTGGAGACTTTGGTAATCTATAGAGAAAGAAGAAGAAAGGGATACTGACTGTTGGAGATTCTGGTGAAGTTCTAAAAAATCAATATAAATTTCTCTAGGGAAGGGACTATTTCATTTTGGCCTTATATCCCTAATTCCTAGCATGATGAGACCTATCTGCATGTATATATAATGAATGACAAGATGATATGATTCTATCCCAAAGGAAGGAGATGTCTAGAACAAGCAACTTGAAAAACAAAACCATTGCATTGAGTAACTAAACAAGACACAAAATTCACATCTTTTTTCTTTTGAGCACTGGTTATTTTCTTTTCCAATTGAATCAAATGGAAACATGAATTTCACCTTAAAATTAAGATATGTTCAGATATGAGTATGTACATATGTATGTCTCCACACATACATATTCATATGTACATATACATGTATATACTATATGTATACATACATATATTATGTAATATGTAACATTTATATTATAGTATATGTGCACATATAGATATGTAGGTATATACATATATGTGTACATACTATATATATAGTATTTTGAATATGTACATATATATATTCAAGTGTACTTTTGAATAACTGCCTTAGTATTTTACAGATTTGTCTATAGAGAATATTCATTTGGGGGAGCTTGCATAAATATCAGCACTGGGTTATTTTTAGTGAACTGTGTCCTCATTTATGATAGACAGACACGTAATTATGCCACAGACTTATCTCAGCATGGTTTGGGTTATACTAGAGTGTGTCCCTGCAATCAAATCTGTTCCTTTAGATTGACAATTGTCTTAGAATTCTGAAACAATAGGGAAGGTCAACTGAGGACGCAAATGTGAGTTGACATTTAGGCTGTAGTTTGAGATGCTTTCTCTCCTAGCATTATAGTTCTTTTTGTTTTTCAAATCATTCTTTTAGAATCATGTTTTAGTGTCACATGGTTTAAATATTTGCATATTTTTGATATGTCAAAGAAATTGTACCATTATAGTAAAACCAGGGTTAATTTTCTTGTTTGATGTAGGTTTCTGTATTATTTTATGTCATTAGAATCATTTGTAAGTAGTTTAGAATTTTATTGCTTCAAAGTTGTGAGATTGTAGATCTAGAGCTGAAAGGAAATTTGCAGGTGCGCTCAAATTTCCATATGGCAAAACTGAAGGTGAATTTGAGTGACGTTCCCAGGGTCATGCAGATTATAAATGTTAGATTTGGGATTCAAATCAGGAACCTCTGAACTCAAATCTAGTCATCTTTCCTTTACACCACCCTTTGCTTCTCTGTCAATTCACTGTGAAATACACTTTGAAAAACAAACTACTACATTAGCTGATAGAGTGTACACAAGAGTATATTTTACTCTACAAATCACAGAGACATGAAGGAAAAACAAGATCAGCTGCAAATTGTTTTCTTTGTGTTAACCAACTACCTGGAAATTCCTTTAAATTGTTATTAGCACTTGTCTTTTTTTCTTTGCTAACAAATAGTGAGACTATTCCTAGGTAAGTACAGTGAGGTCCATTAGCATATGACATCATTACTTAATTAGACTAAAATAGTACCTGCCGTGCAAAAAAGAGACTTTGTAGACTAATTCATTTTACTAATGGCTTTTCAAGCTAACTAACCACAACTGTCCCTTCTTCCTTCCCACCCTAATTGTATTATCTCCTAGATGTGTAAAGAAGAAATGATTTTTGATAGGATCTTTCTGCTATATTTCACTTCACATTTAGAAAACAACTTTACCTATTATTGGCTTTGCAACTTGAGCAATATGTCAAAAGCCAATGGAATCCTTTGCTGTCTGTGTAGAAGCAGCTGAAAAGAGTTGTTCTTTTTTTCTGTTGTTTTTCTTTGGTTCTTCATTGTTTGTACCATATAAGGAAAACTTTGTAGCTTCAAGGTCTAGTTTATGCTCACTGAGACAGAAAATGGAAATAAGATGGAGATGGGTAAGATGCCCAGAAATAGTCATCATTTAGTACACTTATAAAAATAACAGACAGTTCAGGCACCATAAGCCCTAGAAAATAGGGTCAGGGTGACTGGCTAGGCAGGTGGGAGCCTGGGTGGAGACCTCGTACAGATCCAAAAAAAGATTTCTATTAGCACATGTTAACTGTGGTGCTGCTGTCTCCTGGCAGCTTGCCTAGCCTAAACCTCAAAATAGTTGGGTCCCATTCCTGTGTAATACCTCAGCTAGATTCTGAGACAAAGCAGAGCTAAAGCTATACTCCACAGAACTTGGCACCACTCATCTGGCTAACAGTTAAAAAGCAGTCTGTAAGTCAGTTAGCAAGCATTTAATCCTTTACTATGTTCTGGGCACTGTGCTAAACTTTAGGGATACAAAGAGAGACAGAAATAGTCCTTAGATGGTTTGTAAATTCCTAAAAAGGTTTGTGCTGGTGGTTCTCACGTGTGTGACCTTAGAAAAGTCATTTTTCCTTAGTACTCTAAAATAATTAGGGATTAGGTTAGGTGATCTTAAAATTACTCTTAGGTGTCAAAATTTATGAACCTAAGTTCTGAGACTTTGAGAGGCAGCCTCTCTGACCCAGCAAGTATCAGACCTAGAGTTCAGATTCATATAGTACTTTTCTGCTTTCATCTCAGAGAGTGACCAAGGATCTATGAAATATCTCCCCACTCTCTATCATTTCTTTATGACCATATAAACATGTTATTTCTGAGCCTAAAGCCTTTGAGTAAATAGCTGGAAAGAGATGATGAAGGCTGTTGTTACACTATGTTTAATTAGGAAAAGAGGCTTGAAAATGTTATTCCACTGGATAATTAATCAGACTATCTTTTATTTTAGAATTTCTTGTTGTTCAGTTATTTCAGTCATGTCTGACTCTTGGTGACCCCTGTTGAGGTTTTCTTGGCAAAGATACTGGAGTGGTTTGCCGTTTTCTTCTCCAGCTCATTTTATGGATGAGGAAAAAAAAAAGGGATAAGTAAGTTGTCCCAGCTAGTAGGTGTCTAAGGCCAAATTTGCCTTGTTGGCTAAGGCCCCATTTGAATTCAGTTTTTCCTGACTCCAGACCTGGCTCTACCCACTGCACCACCTAGCTGTTGCATTTTAGGATACTTGGAGTATTTCTCAGGAAATCATATCTTTATTCATATGATGGAAATGATTCAGATATCCTCCTTACACTTCTATTATTATATACAAATGTCATTTCTAATTATATGATTAATCAATTTAATCCCACAATATGGATCATTAAACATTTCTTTAGGGAGATCTGTCCTGTCTTTTAAACCAATTTAAGAATTAGTTCAGTGAATGGCAGGAGAGATGAAGGTCTGGCACCTATTTCAAATCCTACTGCTAATTTCATGTTACTTTGGAAAATTCATTTAAATTATGTGTAACTCAATTTTTCGTGAATTCATTATGCTTTCCTTGTTTTTACCTCATAGAAGCAGGTAGGATAAATTAACAAAATCATGTTAATTAAATGTTTGGAAAGCTGTTTGGAGTCTAAATCTTTTTTTTTTTTTTTTTGCCATTTCATGGATTTTTTTTATTGATTCAAATTATTAAAGAGAAACTGATATCTTTGGATGACTTAGGAAAATATTTTCTTTGAAATTCAGTGTACAATTCAGTGAGATCCCATCCACATTTTTTCTAACATTATCATGAACATGAGATCTCTGTTTCTCATGATAAGAGAATCTTGACTTCAATGAATTTGAGTATGATTTCAACTAGAGAAAAATAATCAGAAGTCAAGGTAATAGTTTAACTAATTTTATATGGAAAAGAAGTCTCTGTTGCTGAGTGAAAATAAATGTGATTCACTTTCTGTGACTTTCTTGAAGATATGACCTCTATTTAGAGTTGTGTTTAGGAGTTTGTTTTAAAATGTTTTTGAATTTTTCCCCTGTTGCCACAGTACTTCTATGGGAATAGTCTGCTGATAATGTCTTCTTCCTCAGTAATTTGTGAGTTAGCTGTAAATAGAAGATAATTATTGCTTCTGGTGAATACATCTTAGGAATGATTGGTATCACTACTTCACGTATAGATAGAGTAATATTCTGCCAGGTAAGGGGTGTATTTTTTTTTTCTTTCTGGCCAGAAATAACAGACAGTGAGAAAGTGAGAAGAAATATTGATCTCATACACTGCAACAGGGTTTCATAGCAGTTTAATGGGACTAACGTGTTAAGTCTTTTTTTGTGTGTTTTAAAATGAGTTACCATGTTTGTTTGTTTTTTCCCCCAAAGCATCTGAGTAATGATGTTATGACTGAAGGGAATATATCTATATCTATCTGTCAATCTATCTATGTATTCCCGTCTCCCCCTCTTAATCAGGATATGCAGCAAGTTAGGCTCAACATCAACTCATTGACTAAAGAGATATTCACAGGCACACGCTATATTTGTATCTTTAATAGCAAGAGTCCTACTGTTGGAACAAAATATAAAGATATATAAGGAATACTGGAGTTGGACTTAAGAGACATGCGTGTGAGTCCAATCCTTCTGGATTCTTGCTCAGTGATCATGGACACCTCTATAAGTTTTCTTATCTGTACAGTCATGCTAATCTTATTTATAATGCCTTTTCAGAGTTTTTAAGAGAAAGTACTTTCTGAAACTTAAAGCCCTATAGAAATATGAACTATGATTATTGGTGATGTTGAATTAAATGCTCATTTGTCTACAGCCTAATTTTCTTAGTTCTCATTATATTCATTTCTGGGTTTAGGTCTTTGTGTTCCTACTAATTTGCATAGTTTGTTTTCTTTTTTGTTTCTTTCAAGTAATTGTACTTAAATCTATCCTAAAGAGCAGCTTATACATGATAAAAAGTCTCACAACAATAGACATCTAGCCAAAATCATACCCCTATTACAATACTGGAGCTGATAACTCTGATATCAATGTAACACATTGGAGGTATAAGAAGTTCAATGAATGAATAACTGGAAAATGGTGAAGGTTGCTAGGGAGCTAAAATTCTCCAAAATGATTAAATATAAGACATTAATTATAGTTTTGAAAATTAAGTATACTAATTATTTAACTACAATTCAATATATTTGAAGCTACAATGTTTATGGCAAGGTAAAAAATTCTAGAGATAAATCATGTAGAATCTCTGGAAGATACAATTGTTCAGCGCACTCCTCTTTCTTATATAAAAAACCAATGATTATGACACCATTTTGTTCCTCCAAAGTACAAAAGGGGATTAGCGTGGAATAACAAAGCCTAATATGCAAAGAATTAAGCATGTACCAAAGGCTAGGTGGGAAGCATACAGGAATACTATACTAAAATATGAAAGAAAATGAATGATGAAGGTGGGTGTCTCACCTTAAATTTTAAAAATAAATCACCTTCACAGATGCATAATGGGAGGCCACATGGCTTGAAAATATATTATATGGGAAAGACCAAGGCATTTTAGGTAACAGCAAACTCAATTGCAGTGTCCCTACTGTCAAAAATTCTAGAATAAATTTAGAATTGCTTTATTAATAGCCAATTGTTCCAAATAAAGGAAGTGATCATCCCACCATACTTTTGGCTTTTCAGACCGTATTTGTAGTATTGTCCACAGAAAGCTGCCATATTTTAAAAGGACAATGACAAGTGTAAACATATCCAGGTATTAATTATCTAGCATTCAGAACTTTCTGCAACTCCCGATATGCCTGCTGTGTCTACTGAGGCCCTCTTGGAATGCTCCTTCATGAAGCTGTCTTTAATGATTTTTATATGGTAATAGTTGCTTCTAATTTCAAATAGTAAACCACAGATGAGTAAATTTCCTATGAAAATGTAGAAATAATAAGCATTTTCACTCAACACTACCCATTTCCTATTGAAACCCAGTTTAAAATATAATAAAACTCTGTTTTAATAGAGTTAATTATTGTAGGGGTCGTCATCACTTCTCTTGAAATGTGGCTACATACTGTAATATCCTTCTACATGTCTCTATCCCCGATATTAATATTCTAAAGGAATTCTACCTGATACACAGATATTTATACTGACATTCATACACTGATATTTGTGAAAATGTTTTAGAAGTGGCAACCAATATTACCCTCAATAACTTTTTTTTTCTTTTTTGGAGGGCCATAGGGGTTAAGTGACGTGCCCATAGTCACACGGCTAGTATGTGTTTCAAGTGTCTGAGGCTGTCAGGTCCTCCTGACTTCAGGGCCAGTGCTCTATTCACTGCACCACCTAGCCGCCTCAATAACTTTTTTTTAATGTGCATCAAAAAACTCATCATGATCATTTCTCTATTAAACAGAATCTTGATTTTCATTAATTTCTATTTTTCAACCATGTATCTTCCACTACAATAACATAACCATCTCACCAATCTCTGCCTTTAATTTTGATTCTTTGGGGTTTTGTTTTTTTTTAATGTTACTCCCAGTTAAACAGCCTCAGCAGATGTGCTAATCAGGGGTAGCTGACAGACCTTAAATCCGTTGGTGAGTTAAGGAATGTCTATCCTAAGCATGTGAAGACTTCCTCCAATGGAATGGGTGAATGAGTTTGTTCCAGTAGCCATAAAGGTGACTGAAGCAGGTACTGTGGAATGATTAGAGCTTGGTCAGATATTGAAGGCACCAAGGTCATCCACTGCATCCCAATCTGTCTCTATAGTTTTCTTGACTTTTGTCTTGCCTCTGTACTTAACTGACTTTGGAAGAGAGAGGGAGGTTGATGACTTTTTGCAACTGTGTTTCACTTACATCTAATTCATGTATAAGTCAAGATATCACCCTGTGATATCATTGGTCCTCTTCACAATGAAGGATGAACAACTATGTTGTCCTTTACTTGCATAAGCTTTTGCATTATTTACTTTTAACTCAAAGCCCACATGGAAATCTCCTGTAAAGCATGAAACACAAATTCCTAAAAGTTTGTGCTTAAACTGAGACTTACCTCTAGTCTAACTCCCTTTTTAAAGATGAGGAAACTGAGATTAAGTCAGGTAAAAACTGACCTTGTCCAATTCACACAACTACTTAGTAAGAGAAGTGACACTAAAACTTAGAAAATATTTTATAATTTCTACAGTTTCAGGTTTGGTGTTTTGCATTCTGAGGACATTGAACAAATAGAGTCAGATGGTGATAGTGATGATGATGGCGATGATGGTAGTGATGATGATAAAATATGGACAACCACTTTTCAAAAAAGGAAATGTTACTACTTAATTTTCACTGAGTGATATGGTGGTATTTGGGGAATTATGCAAAGGCCAACATTAGGCTAAACTATGGACATGGTGGTTTTTACCTCTTGGAGGAAAAAAATTGATAAAGAAATGGATTTCTTTACAGAGATTTTAATTCCTTTGATGATTACACAGATGAAATGTCTTCTCTAAGATAACTCAGAGCAAATTTCCTTCTTTCCTTTGGGTAGAGGAAAACATATGCTTTTCTATAATAGATTCATTGTACTTTGCTTGGCAGAAGCCCACCCAGATATTCCATTGTTCTTTTTGTCTGTCTTATACATGTTTTAGAATCTATGAATTATTCACTTTTTTTAGATGACTTTTTTTTTGTAAGCCCTTCTATTCTATCTCTTCTAAAGTAAGAAATGTAAATGTAGGTATTTCACAGTAGCTTTTTGCAGATGTTTCCTTTTTGTATCACTTAACTCATTCTAGGTATATGTGTATCTTTAAATTCCACACTTCAGTCTGTTACTGTTTACCTAGGTAGTGAAACTGTATTGTCATTATGATATTTTATCTCTTAACTACAGATAAAAATTGCGCTCTTACAATCCTCGTGCATTTTAATAGCTTTTATTATAACAGAATATCATAGGATGTAACATTTATAATATAAAAATAATTAATTTCGAATAGGAAGTGGTATTATCAGGTGTGGACATGCCATTTTAGTTGAATATTCCTGGAGACAGCTTGAAAAATCTCTTTATTACATAGTGGAGCAAAACCCATTTCTGTATTAACTCTCTTAGCAATGAGCTTTAACACTAGTGCCTCTTACTTGACTTTTCACATCTCTCCATGATTGGTCCAGTGACTACTGAGCTCATATCCCAATAACTTGTATCATATTACCATAAATCATCTTTTAATCCCTATGGTGATGACCATACAGACACTAAAAATTTATAAAAAATTATCAGCCTTTTCAAAAATATAGAACAATAAGAGGTTTCTCATGAGTCTAGTTTCTATAAGAGCAAATCAATTTTTATTATGATAGCATATTCTATGTTCATTTATATAAAACTATGTCATTGATACCTATACCAATATCTTCAAGAAAAGTTTCTGGTTGACTATGCTTTAGATTTGGTATTCATGTATGTCACTTAGATACAAAATAAAATGTGATAGTTTCACTCTAAGACCAACGTTTGTAGGAAAAGTAAGCAGAAAAAGTTGAAATGAAAACTGACAGTAGCAAACTGTTTTCTTTTGGAACACAGAATGAGGACTATATGTTGGTGTCACAGTTCAACAGCAGAATCAATTACATGAAGCCACAGTAGTGAATTTATCCCCATATTTCCTTGTAACCCAACTAATTACTTGAGCTAAATTGTTCAATATAAATATGTCATACTCATTCCCACCTCTCATCCTCTTACTACCTCCATACTATTCCATTAAAAACAAAACAAAACAAAACAAAAATAAGACTGGAGTGAGGACAAAGGGGAAATTACAGATGGAATTGCCCAGTCAGATTCACTGGACCCTTTCTCAGTTCTTACCCTCCTTGACTTCTCTGAAGCATTTGACACTATTGACCCCATGTTGTACTTCTCACCTCTTTGCTTCAGAGATATTCTCCCCGCTCCTTTAACCAAGCCTTCTTCCTATATATTTCCCAGTTCCTTAATGTATATGTTTTTTCATATTTTCTGTCTCTAATCTCTCCCTTGGCACTTTCATTACCTATCACAGCTTGTACTATTTAATTTATACAGATAATCCCTAAATCTCTTTCTCTAACCCTAATTTCTCTACTGAGCTTTCAATCTCTACTCAAATGCTTTATCTCTCAGGAAATCTTCCTGATCCCCATTTTTATTAAACAATATTCCCTCATCTGACTTTGCTCTGCAACTCTGAGATGTATTTATTATGCAGTCCTTTACTAGACCAAAAACTCTTGTGTATTTCTCCTATGATTGGTGTAACATTCAATATATAACAGATACCTAATAAAAGTTTTTGATTGCCTTACAAGTTCATTAGTGAATATATGAAAACTTACATTTACATAAGGTTTAATGCATTCAAAACTCTTTTTCCTGGATAAGCCTATATTAGTATTATTATACCCATTCTACCCAATATGGAAACTGAGGCTCAGAGAGGTTAGGCAATTTAGCTGAAATTTCAAAGCTTTCAAATAATAACAGGGACTAAAAACCTGGTCTCATGACTTCAAGTTTGATAGTCTTTTTCTCTGCCCCTGGCTGCTGCCTGTAATTAGAGCAAGCTATCAAACTTTTGGTGAAAATCACAATGAGCAATCATGTATTTTTCACAGGTTACTCAGTTCCTATATGTTTGCCAAAAATGCACATAATTCAAATTTGCAAAATGACAGTTTTAAGTGATTGTATCAAACTAGGTTAATTCTCTGTTCTTGTATTAACCTGCGTTAAAAGCTTAATTTAAGTCTCAAGTGGAAAGGCTTTAATTCTCATTCTTCATGGGCATCAATCCCAGTCAGTAAACTACCAGAAAATATGCATGTGTCTTTCCACAAATTTTCTAATATGCAAGTTTAGAAGAATTATACCAAAAGCCCTGGAGAAATCTTCAATGCATCTGTTATCATGTTTTCCCAACACTGTCTATGCTATCAGGCCTTTCATTTCATGACCAATAAATTCAGACACATTTTCAGAAGAAGAGTGAAAAGGATATATAAAACATTGTTTATTTCTTCCCATAATCTATGCCTGAAACTGAAACTGGCATAGAAAATAGTTTTCTCATTGCAAACTCAATTTGAAATTGTAATTCATCAGATTTCCTCATCATCCAGAGTATCACAAACTTACCCTCAAATATCATGTTAAAAAGAAAACTAGAAGGAGGAAAGAGGGTATAATTGAATAAGTGTTGAACCTGGAGGCAGGAGATCCTGGTTTTCATCTCATTTATCTCTGGCATTGACTATCTCTCTATGTGACCTTGGAGAAATCCCCTTAACCAGCCTGGGGTTCAGTTTTTTTTATTTATGAAGTGAAGCAAAAATCATAGAGTCAGGCCCAAAGTACTATAAAATAGTGTATACCGTTTGACCCAGAAATACCACTTCTAGGGCTGTATCCCAAAGAGATCATAGAAGTCAGAAAAGGACCTGTATACAAAAATATTTATAGCAGCTCTTTTTGTGGTGGCAAAGAATTGGAAATCAAGGAGACGCCCACCCATTGGAGAATGACTAAACAAGTTGTGGTATATGAATGTAATGGAATACTATTGTGATATAAGAAATGAGGAGCAGACAGACTTCATAATAACTTGGAGAGACATATATAAAGTGATGCTGAGTGAGGGGAGCAGAACCAGGGGAACATTGTACACAATTACAGGCACGTGGTATTTGTGACAACTGACTTTGATAGACTGGGCTCCTCTCAGCAATGCAAGGTTATAAAGACGGCTCCAAAAGACTCATGATGGAAAGGGATATACACATCCAGAGAAAGAACTATAGAGTCTGAATGCAGATTGAAGCAAACCACTTGATCTATCTTTTGTGTTTTTTTTTTTATTCCTTCTTTCTCGTTCTTCACTCCATTGGCTATAACTCTTCTTTACAACTTGATAATATTTAATGTGAAGGTATTAGTAGAACCTATATCGGATTGCATGCCACCCTGGGGGAAGAGGGAGAGGACAGAGGAGGGGAGAAAATTTGGAATTCAAGGAATTGTGGAAATGAATGTTATAAACTAAAAGAAAATAAATAATTTTTTTAAAATGAAAAATCATTTAACCTCTAGGTCCTCAGTTTCCTTATCTGCAAAATAAGGGCCTGGAAATCTATGATTCCTCAAAAATATAAAATATTATTTAATTTAAAAATTTGTGAAGTCAGGAAGAGATCTTAGCAGACACCTAATCCAAGCTCCTTTATTTAGAAAGGAAGAAAATGATGTCCAAGAAAGTTCATTGACTTAAGATCATACAAATAGTTGAAGTCAGAGGTGGGATTTTAATTTAGGTCCTCTGACTCTGGAATTCATGTTCTTCCTGTTATACCTCTTGCTCTCCTTGCTCTGCAGTTTATCTCCCTCCATGATTACATTCAGTTCTATGCAAATATTCCTTGTAGCTCTTTTTTCTTTCCCTATATTACTGAAAATAGGAAAGGGGTCTTTGCCATTCATGTACCCTCTCCATATGGTACATTAAGAAAGGTACCCAAAGAGGAGAAAGGGGTGGGATAGCAAATATATTTGTCCTCAAGTTCCAGCCTATGAATTTATGAAAGAGAGATGGAAAGAATTGTGAAGATGTGTAGTTAATAAACAATTATTAGGTCCCCTACTATGTGCCAGTCACTCGGATAATCACTGGAGATACAAAGAAAGGCAAAAAAGGGTCCTTGCCCTAGAGAAGTCAACATTCTAATGAGGAAGATAACACACAAAGGGGGCAGAAAAGGAGCATGGGAGGAGAAGGGAAGACAAGAGAGTATATCATAGAGAAGTCCAGAGGAGTGCAGGGATTTGGGAAATAAAGAGATGGCTGGCCTGAGCATGCTGCTTAAATGTAATTTCTGAGAGGAGCTCTCCAAGCTTCACCTTCCAAACCAAGGCAAGGGCCGGAGAAGGACAGAGTAATGATGTTAGTTTCAGGGTTATGGAGATCTTCCATGATGGAGAAGGGGCAACCCTCATGTCTGGGACAATGAAAAGTTCAGAGAATGGTCAAGTGAAAAATGAATGACCATGTAAGCTTACAATGAATTAGCATATAAACAATTTTTGCTTTCATTACTTCTGGATTGTTATGAAAAGAATCAGAGTAGAAAGAAGACTAAAGGAGCAAGATGGAGTTTCCTTGGGAACTAAAAAGATTGATTATAAAGGAGGTGACAGCATGGCACAGTACAAAGAAACACTGGAAAGTTAATTATACTTGTCTTGGCTTCTCCCACTTTCACTTTCTTAATCTGCCCAAATCTCCTTCCCCCACCCTAGTTCTCCACCCTCTTTGAAGTGCTCTTAACTATGATAGTCCCAGATCTGATTTAGGCAAATTACTGAACAGAAAAGTAAAAGGCAAAAGTCTCATGGCAGATGCCTGCTTCCACTCTTTTATTTCCTCTTAGTCTCTAGTTCTGATCGAAAAACAATTGTTTCTGCTGACTTGTAGGGTAGGTCTCCAGACAAAAGCTTCCTGATTGGCTCTCAGTGAATCAGTCCTGGTCAGGTTCAGAGACAAAAATCCCCTGCTTGGCTTTCAGTGAATCAGTTCTGGTCAGGTTCAGAGACAAAAGCCTCCTGATTAGACAATCTTGCTTCTAGAGAAGGTGCCAAAATAAAATGGGGTGTGACAAAGGCTCCTAGTCAAATCAGTGACTTCCTGTTTATTCCAGTCAAGAGTGGGGGTGGAGGATGGGGAGAGAAGGAGGAAAAGACAAAGACAGAAGCAGAGACAGAAAGAGGGAGATGGACAGAGACAAGAGGAGAACAGGAAGGAAAAGGAATGAGTTAGAAAAAGAGAAACAGAAAAGCAGAAATTGAAAAGTTTGGATTTGTTTTATGCATATACTAGTATTTAGAGCTTTCGTTTTTATTTTAATTTTAACCAGGGTATGGAAAATAAAGCATTGTCTGGTAAACATTTTGTTCTTTCCAAACGTACATGTAGTATAACAGTGATTACCCTGGCCCTCACAGTCTGATGCACATGAATGTTACATTTTACCCTTCCCCCAGCATTCTTCATTACTTTTAAGGAGAATTGAAGATATGTAGGCTCTGCCATTGGCTCCATCCCCCTTAATGATGTCCTTCTTGTTGTAGGGCTACCCTGCATATCAGTTCCATTTAAACACTTCTCAGATTAGTTTTTACAAAGGAATATTTACTTCAAAGTTATGGTAAGAACAAACATACAGATACTCTCCCCCTCCCTCCCAACACCTGGGAGCATAATTGTGCCCAATATTCCATCTTCTTTGAGGATGGGATTAAGATCATATCTTAGTTCAGTTCTTATTAGCGTCGTGCTACCAAGTTCCACATTGAAAGTGGTCTCCTATAGAACTGGTCTTGATTCCCAAGCATGCTGGCTTCTCAGGGCTTCTTTCCTAGACTGGCTGCAACATCCAGCCTTGAATCTTGCTCCCAACATTACCATGGCTCACCCTCCTAGGGCCAGTGGGGATTCCACTGCCTGTGCCTGAACTATTAAGAACCAAGGAAACAACAGACCAAAACAAAACCCCAATTTCTTCCAGCTATGGGATCTACACTTGTGTAAAATGCTGTGTTAAATGTGGGTGTGTTCTCTCTCTGTGTAGGTCAAGTAAAGGAGCTTGACTGTCCCAGTTTGGTAGTTTTAAAGGAATTACCTGTTTGGGCCATAGAGGAGATCAAAAGAGTCTATTAGTGAGAGACAAAGGCAGGATGTCTTCTCCCAGAAGCAGGGTGCCTCCAAATTAGGTGATCTGTACCTGTGGAAAGCATCATTATGACAGTATTTGTAGGAGTTTGTGCTTTCTTTAGTGTTCGCTGGATCCATTTTGCATTTGCTTATCTATGAACACGTTGCTCCCCAACTGATCCATCATGGCTTAGCTGTACTTGACATTCTAGTGTTCTTTTCAGCACTGGAAAGGCACAATGGAAAAGCCTATAAAGTCAAGGTGTATATGTATAGGGGGCTTGGGGTGGGAGGATTGCTCAACTTTGATTTTAAAAAGGAGATAAGCCATAGGAAGCCTATCCTTATATACAATTTAGGAGAGAATCTTTTTTTTTTTTTAATTTTTTTTATTTACTCATTTATTTTATTTTACAAGATTCAGGTCCACAATCACTTGAGTTTCAGATTTTCTCCCCTCCCTTCCCTCCCCCCGCCATGGTGGCGTGCAATCATGTATAGGATCTGCAAATACTTTCACATTGTACAATAGTTTGGTCATATAGAAGGGCTGTAACCA
>CM053591.1:64405149-64419722 GCA_028646515.1 Pseudochirops corinnae
AAACTACTTTACCTCTTTGTGCCTCAGTTGCTACATGTAACAAAAGTGTGCCCTATATAACTAATAGTGTTGTTATAAATTACATGTGAAAACACTTTAGAAAGTTTTTAGCCATTAAAATGGATACAGGGTCAAATGATACAAATGAATAGTTCTCAAAAGAATTTACTAACTACCAATCATATAAAAGCTGCTTAAAAACACAAATAAGAGAAATTCAAATCAAATAAATTTTGCAACACTACCTTAGAATAAAGAAACTGGAAAAAAAAATTTAAATGAAAACAATCAATTCTGAAGAAGTTGTCACAAGTCAGGCATACAAATTCACTGTTGGCATAGCTGTGAATTGGTGGAACCATTTCAGCAAGCCACTTGGAATTATGCAAAAAAAAAAAAAAAGTGAATAAAATGTCCCCACCATTTTATGCAGAGATCCAAATGTTACGTATATACCCCAAAGGAGATCACAGACAAAAAGAAAGGTCATACATACAGCATAATATTTATAGCAGAAATTTCTGTGGCAGCAAAAAAAAAAGTGGCAATAAAGTAGATTGGGGAAGTAGTTGGCTAAATAAATTGTGGTACATGAATTTATAGGAATATCATATAAGAAATAGTAACTCTGAATGAAGGGTACAGGCAAGTACAGAAAATTTTTTATGATCTGACCAGAGCATCATAAAATTATAGATTTAAAGTTAGACAAGACCTAAGAGATAATCTTGCCCTACTCCCTCATTTAAATGTGAGGAATCTGGGGCTCAGAATCTGAGGCTAAGAGAAGTTAAGTGACTTGCTTAAAGACACATAGGTTAAGTAAATGGCAAATCTTTAAATCATTAACAAATGCAATGGCACCATGCTTCTGCCAAAGCAAATGTTTTCAAGTCACTAAGTATTTATTAAACACCCTCTGTGTACTAAGAAAGATAGAGAGAGAGGAAGGCAGAAACCATTCTGCCCTCTTGGAAGGCATGAAAATGACTATTTATAAGCAAAATACAGACATGGCAAATTGGAGATAATCTCAGACTGAAAAATGTAGCATTTAAAAACCAGGAAAGAAAAGGTGTCAGCAGATGATGGGATTTTGGCGGAGGAATGACTAATATTAGTCAGGAAGTAGAGACAAAGAAGGAAGAGAAAAGGGGGTAAATCCTATCTGCTATATAATTATAATGACTGAATGTAACCCCCCAAAAAACAGATGAGAAAAGAAAATATACCTCCTTCCTTTCTTTGCAGAGGTGAGGAATTATAACACGGAATCACTGCATATCTGTACTATTATAGTTGGTTGCCACATCAGCTTCTCTAAATGGCTTCCCCCCCATCTCTTACTACACAGAAGGAATCTCTGGGTAAGAGAAAGGAAAGGATATATTTGAAAATAAAGATAATGTCAAAACAAATATATATTAAAGTGTATTTGAAGTGCTAAGTATTAGATCAATGAATTTCGACATTCTGTTTATAATGGCTTGAAGCTTCCATTTACAAATAGAAAAAAAAAAGTAAACTTAAGCAAAGAATGATGTTTTCCAACTGTACCAGAGGAGGAAAATGTATAGAAAGTGACTTTTTTTTAGTCTAACATTGTCTGCTCAGTTAAATGTCATTGCTATTTTTTCCTTTAGATCTTTTAAATTATATACTAAATATGAAAATAGCCTTAATTACCCTGGATTTTGAAACTTATGATTATTAATGTTTTACCCAAAAATTATTTTCCTTATGAATATGTGATTTAAATTTCTTTATTGCATCCTTAAATGAGTTCTTCTTGTGTCTTGCAGCCAATTTCCTTTCCAGTAGAACATTTCTAATTTTATAATTATAATGAAAGGCAGTGAGAAAAGAGTATTCAACATATTAAAACCCACTTTATAGTCAACTTTTCAAGCATTCACCTATTTTATAAAGTGAGGTGATAATTACTCCTGAGCTGTGAGGTTTTTAGGAAGAATGAGGACAAAAAATATTTAAAAGAAGTTACTGATTTTGGAGTCAGAAGACATTGTTTCTAATTTTGGCTCTGACAAATAACTAGGCACATGAACCTGAGCAAATCACTAAAGTTCTGTGAACTTCAGTTTCCTTATGTAAAGGTAGGGATAAATGCAGTATACTTATCCTATAGAAATGTTGTGATTAAAGTTTTGTGTAAACTATAAAATAATATAATGTGATGATAATGATGATTGTGGTTGTTATTCTTATTATGTGGATAAAATAATGTCCATCTATGCTAAATAATTGGAATATGGAGTATTCCAGTGGAGTGTGATAAATATGTATGGTTATTTTTATTATATAGTGATTATCATTATAGTCAGAATATACTAAAACATATTCTACACTGAACTATTTTCAATGAAACTTAAAGTTTATTACTTGATGACTGAGAAAGCAATTCAGGAGCTTTTGCTATCTAAAAATCATCATTTAGAAAATTAATTATCATTGTAAAGAACTACTGATGAAGAAAATTAAGGTATTTGATGTGAATCCATACTGATCCCATGCCATATGATATATGGCATTCTTAAAAATAAATCTTTACAATAACCTATCACTTGTCCACTTCCTTTAAAGGCAAGGTTCAGAAGAAATCTTAGAGATACAAGTTTTCTAGTTATTTTGATTATGAAGAGCAACTTACTGTATTTGGCTAACTATGGAATTTCTAATAAAAAAATGAATAATTTCCTATATTTAACCCCTGATAGTATTTCATAGAAATACTAAGAAAGGCCCAAAGGCATCATCTAAACCCAAAGACCCAAATACATAAAGAAAGACCCAAAGGCATCATCTAAACAAATATTGTTTAAAAATATATATATACATATGTATGTATGTATGTGTGTATGTATGTATGTATGTATGTATCTGCCCTGCCCAATTCATGGAGTTGCTTTGAGAATCAAATGGAATAAAGGATGTTAAAACACTTCATAAACTATGAAGCACTTTCCATTATAAGGTATAACTTTTTTTAGTTATCAATCATGTAATTTAAGGAGCTTTTCAGACTTTCATCTATTTTATAATGTGATGTGATGAATATTTCTGAGCTCTGAGATGCCCCAAGAAGAGTGTGCAGAAAAATATTTTTTAAAAGCCATTGGTCTTAGCATTAGAAGACTTAGTTGGAGTTCTGGCTCTGCCAGTTACTAGCCTTGTGGTTTTAATGCAGTCGTTTTCTTGCACAAATATTCAGTTTCTTCAGCTAGAAAAATGTGTATTATAATAATAATTATACTACTTATATGATTGAAGATATTTTGCCAACTTAAAGTACCAAGAAATATTAGTGGTTGATCAATTATTTCATCCACAGCCAAATCAACAGAAAATTGAAAAAATATGCTACTGGTTCAGATCAGCTGTTAAACATTCTGACCCCTGAGTGCAGCCCACAACACTCCTCAACACATCTCTAAACTAATTAAACATGTAATTGGGAAACTTATAATAAAGTATATAAAATACAATAAAACATAGGTAATATGCATTGTAAAACTAAATCAATATATAATCAGATATTATTGTCCCCATTTCACAGAAAATATATATTTCAAAATTAAGGAATGCCAGCAAAATCACATGACAGCAAATGTGAGTCCGGATGGAAACCTCTATGTTTTAATATCAAGTATATTGTTGTTTTTGATTTCCATTAAAGTATGTTGCCTTTCCCATACGGAAAAGAGTGGGTGGTGCCTGATTCATATGATCTAAATTGGAAATTAGAGTCCTTAAAAAGTGTTCAGAATTATAAAAGGATTATGACTAAAGAATGCAATTGACAAGGAAGCTGCTATTAGATAATATCTGTTAAAGCAAATATAGTAGGTCTTAAAAGTATGTAAAAAATAGGCACATGACCCTGAGCTTTGCCTCATAATTATCACTTTACTAACTGGGTAATAATTTTTAATATTTTGATAATGAACTTCTGGCTCCAGTCTGGAAATTGCATTATGCATATTTCTAAACAAAATTTTACAACCTAGAATAACCACTACATTTGCATAGCTCATTTATAGTTCACAAGGCATTTTCATCACAACAATTCTATGAGGCAGGTAGTATTCTTACTGTCATTTTCCAGATAAGCAAATTAAGGCAAAGAGAAATTAAAGAATGTGTCAAATATTGTATGTGGATAAAAAGTCTATGAACTGGCATCTGAATCTGTTATCACAAGAATTTTATTTGTGAGTTTTGGAGGTCTTGTATTATGAGAAGAAAAATGAAAAATTGTTTCAATTCTCCATGTGTCTCTTTGTATACAGGCTTAGACTAATACTAAATAATTTTAAAAAGTATAAATGTTGTGATAGGACCAACCTTTACAACAGTAGTTCACAAAGTGTGATTAAGGAATCACCAAGGGTACCTCTGAGATGTAGATTTCTCTAGGTCAAAACTATTTTCAAAATAACACTAAGATGTTTAATTTTTAGAATGATAAATATTGATAAATATAATTCACAGAAACAAAAGTTGTTGTAGGAGGGTCTTCAATGATGTTTAAAAGAGTAAAGGGGGACAGTGACCAAAAAAAGTTCGAGATCCTCTGATCTATAACATCCACCAGGATGCCAGCTTCTTCTTTCCCTAAAGATCAAGAAAGTTTTCCTAAACCTAACTGGTCCCTGCTTCCCTGGATAAGGCTTCTGTGGACATCTGGAGACCACAGGAATCCCCACACCCCACCCTGAGGATCAGATACATTTCTTTGTAGAAACTAGGGGAGCTGTAAGGCATCATAGTACCTTTGCTGCATATCCTTGCTAAGTAAGACATATGTAAACATCTTTTTGTTAACTGTCCAGTGACTTACTGGGGCTTCATTTCATCTCAACATTGAACTTGAACTAACAGGAAACCAACATCAGGTCTAAATCTAATGCGTGATTCTACTAAAATATTGAATTATTTCTATGTGTTACATATATCTATTTGTTTTTTCTCTTCTCTGTTTCTGTGTCTCTGTTTCTCTGCATGTCTCCATCTATCTGTCTCTCACACTTTTTATTCCATTAAATATTTTGATTTCTCATTATTTCATGGAGGAACTTTGGGTTCTCAAAAACCATGATATTGATCATATGCTGTAACAGATCCTAGAAACTGATAATAGCTTAAAATGTTGGCAAATTGTGACCCCACTACCAGTTTAGCTACATAGGAGAAAGCTCCTCTTCAGGAAGTTGACTTCCAGGTGATAATTTTGGAGGGTTTTGAAGAGCAACTCATGAAATGACTAGTGCCAAGAGAAGTCCAGATCTGTGTTAACAAGAAAGCATCAAGCACCAATGAAATCGAAGATCTTTTTTGCTACTGAAGTTACTGTTTTCCCTTTCTTAACCAATCAATAAACAAAGTTGTTTGGAAGGTTGAGGTGACAAGGAGCTATGCTTTTTAATTAGTTGAGAGAAGACAAATGAAACATAAGAGTAGTAAACAAAAGCCTTTCCAGCAATTGATGATCAAAAACACATTCTCAGCACAGAGTTCTTCAGTTTGATAATCCTTTTTAAAGTATCTGAAGACTGTTTTATGTATTTACTTTTGAAAGACAATGCTCTTAATAGGCCCTTATACCTAATGGCTTGAATATCTCATTATCATTACTGCTCATTGGTAGGAAGCACATTTGATATGAATTTACATTCAATACATCAAAGGAGCTATTTTAATGGCTCACTTCACTAGTGAGTCACAGCCCTGGGGGCTTTACAAGACAGGAGATTTTTTTTTTCAATTTTAGACACTGAAAATTTTCTTTTGTAAAGCTGAATAAAAAGTCTGAAGAGAAAGTGATCATTCTTTAATAGTCACCTTTTTAGCTACCTACATACTACAAGATAAAAACATAGCAAAAGCAAAGCTTTTGTTGTGAGGAAGGGGAAATGATGGAACATTTATTTTGCCCCTGTGTCTGATGTGGAAATAAAGGGGAGTCAAGGGAAGAGGAGATTAAAGACATGCTAAGTTTTAATGTGAATGCAACAGTGCAATGGGGACTTGTTCTACATTCAGGGCAAGCCCTAATTTACAAATAAATAAATAAATAAAAACCACTGGATACTTAGTTGTTTTTTTTTACAGGAAACTGAAGAACCTCTAGAGCTATTTATTTCTGAGGTGTTTATTTGTTTCATTTTTACTATGTGTAATATATTTAATATGTTTAAATTAATAAATTTATTTTTATATATATTATTATATATTAATATATATAAATATATTAATATGTTTAAATAAATTAATATTTAATATATTTAATTTAATATATTTACTATGCTACAGTAAACTTACTTTTATTGCCTTGAAATTCTACTACCCCCTATTCTTTGAACACTTCACAGACCTCACTAGTTCAACAAATGACACATGTAGGACACTGAAAAAATGAGTCATTACATTTGCAAGAAGCATTTCTTATTGGGAAAATTAGAAACACCTCTAAATGTGGAGAGGTCAGAAAGGAAAAGATAACAAAAATGAAAACATTAAATTCTCACCATAATGAAGTAAAAAATAATGAATGATGATAGAAAAAAGCAGATAATTTATAGATAGATATATACATATGTGTATTTATAGATATACAAATAGAAAGGCACAGAGATAGAGAGTGTGTGTATGTGTGTGGGTGTGTGTGTGTGGGTGTGGGTGTGAGAGAGAGAAAGAGAGAGACATAGAGAGAAAGAGAGGCAGAAAGGTAGTTGGCTCAGAGAATAGGGAGTGAGGCCTGCAATGAGGAAGATTTGAGTTCAAATCTATCCTCAGATACTTAATAGCTGTATGACCTTAGGTGAGCCACTTAACCTCTGCCTGTCTCGTCTGTAAAATGGGGATAATAATATCACCCACGTCACAGGCTTGTGGGGATCACATGAGATAATAATTGTAAAACCTGAACATTCCATTCCAAACAACTTTAAAATAATGCCTCAAATCATATTTTAGAGTGACAGAATCAACAAAAGGTCAAGGTGAGATTTTTTTTTCCTGGTCTGAGAAAAGCACAAAAACACAGGTTGCGTTTGACATTCAGGCATGAGTCTCAGGGGAAGCATATATATTAAAGAGAAATAATAAGGGAGTCAATAAGGTTAAATTGTTTACATTCCCATATGGGAAGATGATTTGTGAAAATTCCAAAAACTTTATCATTATTAGGGTAGTTAAAAGGAGTTTATTTAATCAGAGGGCATAGGTGTGAGCCAATTACATTGGAATGATTTCCAATGAAAACGGAAAGTTGAGAAAGTGGGATGCACTGGGAAAAGGGGGAAGGAGAAGTAAAATAGACAAATTTTCTAAAACAAAATAGGAATATAAGGAAGAGTTGTTGCTTTTTTTTTTTTACAGGAGGGGGAAATGGAGGAGTGGTAGGCAGTGCTTGAACCTCACATCAGAATTGATTCAAAGAGTGAAGAATACACACACACACACACACACACAGGTGTGTGTACAAATCTATCTTATCAAATACAAAAATAGGAGGGGAAGAGAATAAGAAAAAGAAGGAGGGGTTAACAAAAGGGAGGGCTGATTAAAGGAGGCAATGGTTAGAAGCAAAATAGACTTCTGAGGAGGAACAGGATTAAAAAGAGAGAGAGGAAACAAAAGGAAATGGGATGGAGGAGAATACTCATCAAACATAACAGTGAATGTGAATGGGATGAGTTTACCTATAGAAAGGAAGTAGAAAGAAGAATGCATTAGAAATCAGAATCCAACAATATGCTGTTTATAAAAGACACACTTGAAACAGAAAGACATACACAGAATCAAAAAATCTAATAGAACAGAAAGTAGAATCTAATATGCTTAAGTTGAAGTAAAAAAGGCAGGGGGAGCAATCATGGTCTCAGACAAAGCATAAATAAAAACAGACCTAATTAAAAGAGATAATCTGGGAAATTACATTTTGCTAAAAATAAACCATAGCCAATTATGTAATATTAAAAATATTTACAGTTTAATATTTAGGCTCTCTGATAATGACATCAAATATGTAGAAAATTGAATAGAATTTGTGAAAAAAAAAAGAGCCATTTCCCCAATTGGTAAATAAATGGTCAAATGATATGAACAGGAAGTTTTCAGAGGAAAAAAGCTAAGTGGCACAGGGAATATAGTGTTAGATATCAGGAGTAAGCAAGAATCATATTTCTGAGTTCATATTTGGCCTCAAGCACTTACTAGTTGTGTTACCCTGGGTGAGTTATTTAACCATATTTGCCTCAGTTTCCTCATCTGTAATATGAGCTCGAGAAGGAAATGGTAAATGGTAAACCACAAATATTTTTGTCAAGATGAAGGGGGTGCTGAGGTACCTTTGTAATGTTTTGGGGTGACTTTGTCTTGAATCTCATCTGTGATCGGGCATCTGGGTATGTGATGTCAGCCTGTGGAAAGGTCACCTTTCCCCACAGCTGTAAGTCATTAACTCTGCCCCTTCCCCCGCCCCCAGCCTGTAAGTATCTTCCCTGAAGCTCGTTAACTATAACATGCCACACCTATGAATTCTTAAAAGGATTCCTTAGAGAAATGTTTACCCCTTTTGTTCTAATGGCCAGCTGTAAGATAACTCCTAACAAAGGAACTCCACCTTATCAAAGGGGGACCTTTCAGGGCAGACAGGTTGGGTGCTCCTCCCTAACTCCACCTCTGTATGACTTTGTTACTATATAATCAGTACCCCCAATTCCTATACTTCGCAGGAGGATTCCCCTTAATTTTCTCCTGCCGGCTTGATAAGCGTAATAAACTCTCTTAAAACTGCCAAGACTGCTTATGCCTGGTAATTCTTTCAGATGGATAAGAACCCTCAAAGGATTTCCATAGAAATTCACCCTTTTTAACCCTCAACAAAGAAAACTCCAAAAGAGTTCCCAAAGAGTCAGTATGACTAAAAAACAACTAACCAGCAAAAACAATCATATGAAAAAATTCTCTAATTCATTGTTGATTAGAGAAATGCAAATTAAAACAACTCTAAGGTACCACCTCACTCCTGTCAAAAATGACAAAAGCTGGAGAGGATGAGGGAAAATAAACACACTAATGAATTGTTAATGGAGTAGTGAACTGGTCCAACCATTCTGGAGAACAATTTAGTACCATGCTAAAGGGATAGAAAATAGTCATACCCAGCAATAACACTAGTAGTCTGTGTCCCAATGTGAGAAACAAAAGGAGAAATTCTGTTCCCACAGGATTAAAAACTACTCCCAGCTTTGCAGGAGTGATAACAGGATATAAGTCAGAGGTGACTAGTTCTCATGGGATCTGTGACCTAGCAGAACCAGGCTTCTGGTTAAGTAAGAGGTCAGAAGCTTGTCGGCAAGCTTAATGAGCTGTTTTAACATTATCCAACACATTCCCATGGTGAAGAAAGCTAATTTAAATACACACAAGATATATGACAAAGGAGAGAGAACATACCAAGGAGAACACGAAATAGGTGGTTCAGGAAGCTGCATCTAGCCAATAGAGAATAAGGGGGGAAATTTCAATTGAGAACAGGAAAATAAATAGCCTTGCACTGGTCTGAGCAAGTGTGCTCCATTAGGGAGTTACCCATTCACAAAGGATACAAAATAGATATAAAATAGAATGAGAACTTTCTTGGCTTCACAATGAGTATTTTCTTTCTAGAGCAAGCAAGCTTCTCATAACCAAAGAGATCAAAGAAAAAGGAACAGGACCTATATTTACAATGGATATAGATAGATATAGAGATAGATATGGATACAGATACAGATACAGATACAGATATATAGATATAGATATATACAGTAGCTCCTTTTGTGGGGTCAAAGAATTAGAAATTGAGTATATGCTCATTAATTGAGAATGACTGAACAAGTTGTGCCATATAATTGTGATGGAGTACTTACTATTGTGGTATAAGAAATAATGAGAGGGTGGTTTCAGGAAAAAACATGGTGAGATCTAAATTGACTGGATGAGGGAGGGGTAGGTATGAGGGAGATGTTTTGGATGCCAAAATTTAAAACGAAAAAAAAAAATGCTTAATTTTTTTTTAAGATAATAATCGGAAAGAGTTTAGCACAGTGCATGACACATAACAAGTGCTATATAAATATTGCCTATATATTATATAATGTGTATGTGTGTACATCTACATATTTATCTATGGAGAGAAAGAAAAAGGAAGAGAGAGATAGAGAAAGAGAAAGGGGAGAGACAGAGAGAGAGGAGAGAGAGACAGAGAGAGAAAGAGAAAGAAGAGAGAGGGAGAGACAGAGATAGACAGAGGAGAGAGAGAGAGATTATAGAAACATAACTGCAAAGTATTCAGAGGCCATCTTAATAAGAACCCTTTCATTTTATGAGAAAACTGAGGTATCAAAGGAATCAAGAAAACCTAGATTCAAATCTTTATCACATGTATTTACTTTATAAGTTTTTTTTTTTATGTTTATGACCTCTCTGAGCAGCAGAAAAATCTTTAGGATTTAACTACTAAGTTATTTTTTGGGTGGGGGGAATTCCTGCTCCATTATAGGAATCAAATTATCTTATTTACATAATCTACTTTAGCTCTGTTAAGTAATAATAAAAAGAGCAAGTTCCTTATCTTTCATCAACAGACACATTCTGGTCTTTGCTTTCAATACTCATTTTCAAAGCATTTAGTCATTCCCAAAGTTAAATTGAACATATAACTGACTATATCAAATGATTTAAATTCAGAATACAGGGAACATTTAGAGTTCCCAAATAAAAGTTCCTACGCTATTAGCTTGTAATATAGTAATAAATGTCCTCTTCAAGCCATCCATGGGTAGGTTTGGTTAATAAAACATGTATGGACAAACAAATCAAAGTGTAGGTTCAGCAGGAAGGCCTACTGAGATTCCAGACAATGTTTAAGATTCCGAATTGAAAATTTATGACCTAGTGCTTTTTCTCTTAATTTTTAAGCACTTAGGTATTTTCTAAGAATATGAATCTATGAGCTTCTAACAAGCTTACATTTAACCTATTTTGAATGCTTTCTGAAACTAGTTTGTTATCGGAACATTTTTTTTTTACAGCTATGACTGTTTATGTAGAGACAAATTTCTGTTTTTGTCAAGAAAACCCCAAAAGAGGTCCCAAAGAGTCAGTTATTATGGCTAAAAAACAACTAATGAGCAAAAACATAATGATATGAAAAAATTCTCTAAATCCTTGTTGATTAGAGAAATGCAAATTAAAACAACTTTAAATGACTGAACAAGTTGTGCCATATAATTGTGATGGATTACCAAGTGCCAAAACTCATGGCAGGAGGTAGTACAGTTTTATGTTCCACCAAATTCTTAATTCTATGGGGGAAAGGATTAGCCTGATAGCCTGTTTTCTACCAATGTTGCTAAACTGGTGTGGTCAGTAACTTTCAATTCACTTTCTGGTAAATGATGTCATTGTTGATGGTGTTGTCACTGTTCTTGTTGGTATTGAAGTTGTCATGGTTAAATATTTTTTAAAAGATATGCAAATTAGCCTGCCTAAGGGTTTTTGAAAGTGACTGCATATAAAGGAGTTATAGCAAGAAGAGTCGGATGAGATAATGGGAAGCAATGCTAAGAGGCACCTTTTTTTTTCCTCAATTTTAGTCTTTTTCAGTGTTCATTTCTCCATAATCTGTTCACCATCATGATCTTTTTTTTTTAATTGGTGAGTTGAATTCTCTATTTTTCTTGAGATTCTTAAAATTTTTTTCAATTAAGTAAATTTCATTATCATTTTGTAAGCTCCATAAAGAGTTAAATAGTTTGGTTGGAATCTCCCTGAACAAGTAATTAAATTAGGTAGTATTTCCATTTTAATATATTAGATCAGCCTACTGATGAACAATTATTTCTTTTAGGTATATCAATCAATTATTTCTGCTAAGGTCTGTCTCCATATCTGTAAAGAACGTTTTGTAGCTGAATTCCTATAATTCTTTTGTGTGTCTTGATAGGTATATCACCAAATATTTTATACCTTCTGGCTATTTTAAATGGAATGTTATCTTTCTTTCTCTTTCTATTGGACTTTGTCTTAATCAGGCATCAGTAAATTTGCAGAGGTAAGCAAGAATCGTAAAGCAATAATTGTTCCCCAAAGGTCTTACACTTCCCTCATAGGCAAGCAACATTCTGCAATTCCCATCAAAGTGAATAAATAAAGATTTAACATACTCTAATATTTTCAACTGAGTCCATTAAATACACTTATAATTTAAATACAAATTTAAATAAAGAATGGTCAAATATTAACAAATGAACCTTTAGAAATTTTTACCCCTAACACACTTTACACTGACTTTTAAAAAGACGGCATCTAGACTCATGAGGAAATATGCTATTCACATCCAGAGAAAGAACTTATGAAGTCTGATACAGATTGAAGCATACTATTTTCACTTTCTTTATTTTTTTTCCTGCTTTTTTTCTTTTGGTCTGTTTCTTCTTCCATAACATGACTAATATGGAAATATGTTTTACATGATTGCACATGTATAACCTATATCAAATTATTTACCATCTTAGGAAGGAGAAATGAAGAGAGGAAGAAAATTTGGAACTCATTATTTTTTAAAATTATATTGAAATTTGTGCTTACATGTAATTGAAAAAAAATAAAATATATTTTTAAAAAACAGCTTTTAACTTGTTCATTCTTCTTATGAACACCAATACTATATCATAATAAAATAATACCTAAGAATTTAAAGAAGAAGAAGAAAGAAAAGGAGGAGGAGGGGGAGGAGGAAGAGGAGGAGAAAAGGAGGGGGGAAGGAGGCAAATAGGGTTAAGTTATTTGACAGCATCACACACACCCAGTACATGCCTGAGACCAGATTTAAACTCAGGAAGATAAGCTTTCCTGATTCCAGGCCCTGCACTCTCTCCAACGCACCATGTGGCTGTCCATATTGATTATACTAGAGAGAAAAAGCTTTAGTAGCATTATGATTCCAAATGCATAAGATGTGGAAGTAACAAACATAAGAACTTGAAAAGAAGAGGAAATAAACTATAATGAAAATCAGTGTTTGAAATGCTTTCTAAAGTGGCAGTAAAGTCCTCTTTCAACAGACAGAATGCTTCGTTCTGACAAAGTAACATCAACACAGACAGAACACAGAGTGCCTACACCACAAGCATTCTCCCTCTCAGTTCTCCTGTTCTCAGTTCTGCTGTTCTCAGTTCTGCTGTTCCCAGCTCTGCTCAAGCTTTGCTCTGCTCTGCTCCTTCCTGTTCCACCTTTCCTTTTCTACTCTTTCGGCAAGCTCCTCCCACCGTGGGCTCCATGTGATGATGTTAGGCCTATTAAGTGCAGGGAAGGTCTTCAAATTCCCTTTAGCCTATTAAGGGCAACACAATGCATACTGTTTCTAACAAAGATTTTTGATACAATCAAAGGTGAGGCTCAAAGACACTTGAATAGCTGAAACAAGCAGCAAAGCATTACTTTGCTGGTCATTACAGACATCTGCTCTCTACATTTCTCCCTTTGTTTAAAAAAAAAAACCCAATTTGCTGTACTTAATTGTACTTCCTTGAAAACTGGGAAATTGGGGAAGTGACAAATAATGTTAAAAAAAAAAAAACTTCCATAAAACATTTTTAAAAGAAAGAAAAGGAATTAGGCATTGAATGAGAAATTACATTTAGGCAAGGAGTTTTCTATTTCATGTTTAAGTTTTAGTACAAGGTTATCTTAAAGTTATTTTTTTATTAATTTTTAAAATAGAGGCAAGGATTATTCATTTTCTATCATCAAAATTCACTTTCATACCTAAAGGCTATTCTTCAAATACAAGTTTTGCTGTGCTTATCATCAGCAGCATCAAATAATATTTAGTGGAGGCATTCTCTTAGATTTTGGCAGTCATAAATGTAATTTGAGTCCTCTACATGTCCTAATGTGCCCCACTGGGGGAGTTGTAGAGATTCCTTAAACCACTTAAACAAGAAACACAATCTTCTATGGGTCTCATGTATTTAGAGTGTATATTCAAACCCCACACTCTTGGAGAGGTGTCTAACTCATGAGAGCACTAAAGGCATGCGTGAGAACTAAAGAAGCCAACCTAAAAATAGCTGTAGATACTGTCTTCCTCAACCCTCTTACCTTGGCTGGACTGGCCTCAAGGTCATTATTATTTTATTTTCTCTTTCAAACATTATCTGTAGAGTTAATTCCTGATTTCTGAATCAGTTGGTCTAAACTCCAAAAGAAATCACTGTTTAGTGACAGTGAATCCCCCCTTTATGGTTTAGTTAATTCCCTCCTAGGCCTACTGGAAAAATAATTATTTGTCTCATATTGTGACCTAAGAAGTGGACATCAGGATAACAAATCTGTGTTCTCTTTTTAAGATTCTCTCCTAGATGGACTTCATAATTACCTGGAGAGGCTTATACGGACTGATGCTAAGTGAGAAGAGCAGAACCAGGCAAAACCTGTACACAATCACAGACACATTGTACATATGATGACCAGCCTTGATAAACTGGACTATCCTCAACAAT
>CM053591.1:64435853-64467623 GCA_028646515.1 Pseudochirops corinnae
AGGATGGGCGCACTCCCCCATCTAGCATACCTTGCCGTTTATCTAAGTTTCAGGATGAGCACTCCCCCTCCTCCCCTTGCGAAAACCCCCTAGGCACCCTGCAGATGAAGAATTTTTCATGACACCAATGACTTTGTGGTTTTTGCCTTTATAAACCCTGCAATGTAATCCCCAGGGGTCGGACTCCTCTGGCCCGCTGGGGTTATGAGTGCGACCCCGATGCATCGGCTCTGAATTAAAACCTCTTGTTTTTTACATCAAACTGGTCTCCTACGTTCTGGGAAGGGGTCGTGACGGAAGCTCGAAATTGGGGTCTTACAGATGTGAGGTTTTGGTTTGGGGCTCACTTTGAGAAATGTTGTGTGATTTGGCCAGTTGAGAATCTAGGAAGCCGTTGAGTACCCCGGCTTTGAAAAACCCAGATGTTGGTGCTTTCCTCTCTGGTAACTGAACAGGTAACTGATGTAATGGTCAGGAGCTGGAAGCTCTCTGCTGATCTGTTTTTCTGTTTGTTTGTAACTTGTGTTTATAACTTGTGTTTATATTCTCTGAGGTTCAGGGTGCTGACTTTTTCCCCTGAACTAGGTAAATGATATATGTTTGATTGATTAAAGTGAAACTGTTAACCCATTTTGAGTTGCTTTCCTTTAGAAAAGCAGATCTAAGAACCTGTGCTAGCAGCCACCCTGAGTATGCTAGGGTGCTTGCTGATACACCCTGACAATATGCATTGTATGTTAGAAAATTTCTGGATGAAACTTTCTCAGACTGGTTGATAGATAGATGACATCCTGTAGCTTGGTCACATTTGTTTCTGATCTATATAAATTAAGCTTTTGCTTTGGGGGTCACATTAAAATTGTCAGGTATGCATCAAAACTGCACTCTTTGGATGATCTAGATGCGAGATTTCAAATGTAATCTTTTCAGTCACTGAGTTTCAGCTAATTTTTTAATAAAATCCCCACATTGAAGAAATATATTATTTTTTATGTATTTAGTCTTGCAAGTGTTGATTTCTACAAATCTGTAGAATTTTTACTTCCAAATTTATTAAAGATAAAAATTTCACTGAGTTTTTTAGGGACAGTCTGTATGTTTTGGTTTAATGTGACATACAGAAATATTTCCTAAAAATTAAACCAATCCCAAAGAAGAATTAGAATGCTATAGTATCATAGCTCTAGAACTGAAAAGGACATAACAGGTCATTTGATCCACACCTTCATTTTACAGATCATAAAATTAATTCCAATTCCATGTAGCACTCAGATTCCATGACTATAAATTCAATGAGGAAATTCATCAGTTTTTCAATAGCACCACAATTGAGAAAATGTTGGATAGACACTTGATGGATATGGTGATCACAGGAATACCTCATCAGGGATACATTATATGAAAAACTCCATGAAGATATGCCACTGCTCACTAGCATGATAAAGAATCTTCTGCTCTGAAGAGAAGTTACAAGTCAATTGCATAAAAGTAATAAGTGTGATCATAGATTTCTAAGACTCTATAGGTGATATATTCGTGGAAGTGAAATTATTAGTAGGAAACCAAACTATGGACAAGAACCTAGAACTTAAATGACTGGTAGATTTAAATTGCTAACACTCTACTACTATCAGAACTGGGCCTCATTTAGAGCTCAGTGGTGAAGTAGAGACCAGGCTTACCCGCAAAAAATAGTTCAAATGACTTTTAGGGGCCTAACAACGTCCAATAGTGAGTATTAGAAACATATCCTGGTGAGTAGTCATTGTGTCAGAAAGGTCAGGTACATGTAAGTGGGGAACTGGAGTTTAGGGGTAGTGTCAGTCCAGAACCAAGTTACAGACTAAAACCAAACTTCAAAGAACAAATCCCCTTAATAAAAGAATTTATTCTGTAAAACTTAGACTCTGTCAAAAGCCCACACCCAAGGACCTAGAAGGTCACATGTGGCCTAGAGGCCACAGGTTCCCCACCCCAGGTCTAGAGTATTAAGAAGAGTCAATTTACCCTTGGTTGCTTAGCTAGTTATATCAAACAAAGGACTTGAATGTTGCTCTTTCCTGATGGCAAGACCTAAGTACTGAGGTCAAGCTGCCTCTTGCTGGTGAAAGAACCAAGGTGAAGTGAAATGATTAGCTTCAATTCACAACTAGTAAGAGACAGCCTTGGCCGAGTCCTGTGTTGTATTGACTGTACCACAACATTCTTCTAGTGGCTATTTGCCCATGCTTTCAGTTGGTTACTAATGGGACAGAAAAGACAACTATTGAGAGAGAGAGAGCGCGAGCCTGTGAGCACCATGCGGGGAGAGGGGAGGAAGGGAGATGCATCTCACAATTGTAAATTTGAAGCTTGATTTCCTACAGTAAAAAGTTAAAATGTTACTGAATTTCTATCATTCATGATTTTGTAGTGATGTCATCATGAGAGTGTTATGATGCTAAAATAGGTACTCAGGATTTTTTAAAAAGACAGATTTTCCCTTTGAATCATTTGTTCTGTTTTGGTTTGGTTTTTTGTTTTTTCCTCCAGAAATGACCTAAGACATTATTGGTTTGGGACACTTCTATTACAGTCAAGAACCTACAAATTTTTTTTTGCTTTTTTTTTTTTTGGAGGGGGGAGGGCAGGGCAATTGGGGTTAAGTGATTTGCCCAAGGTCACAGCTACCCACAATTTTTTTAATGATCAATTAAGATCTCTTCTTGAGGTGCAAAGTGCTGTGGTTGCAAACTCAGACTATCTGAGCTCTAGTTCAACACCATTACAACTCTTTAGCTGAATGAACTTGAGTAAGTCAATTTACTTTTATCTCTGAGTCTTATTTTTCTCCTTAAAAAAACTGGGAATTTTATCACCTGTTCTGGCTCCATACCACAGGATTGTTATAAGGATCATATGATAAACTACATGAGAATCCTTCAGGGGAAAAAACCCTCAAAATCCATATTCAAACACAAGATATTCTCATTTGAGCTTCCACTTAATTTTCAAAAATGCATAATTTATGAAACCAGGGAAGTATTGTCTTCACTTCATTTTTTTCTCAGTTTTCTTCTTAGTTTGTACATGCATTTCGAGATAAACTCAGCAATGTCAGCAAGCGTGGTGGCAGACCTCAAGCTGTGAAGGTTCAATAAATAGGTCCGTAAACATTGCAAATCAACACAGCTTTTGATGAAATGTCAAGCAAGACAGAGCTTAGCTATATTCGGCTCAGCTTGAACTCATAAACCATTAACTGGCCTCTGTACTTTCCAGGACAATCTGTCTTATGAATAAAACACAAAAATAAAGATGAAAAACTTCTTTAGAAAGACGTTAGTAAAAAAAAAAAAAAATCCCCCCATGAAAAATGGCTGTACTTAGCCCACTGCAAATTCAGTATCAGACTTTCACAAGTGAGATGTTCTGTCTATTCTTATGATATAGTTTCACGTAAAATTCCAGTTAGGGAAAACACAGAATCTAGAAATAGAAACTTATGTTTGAAAACTCTTTTTGACCCATATAAAGTATGTATTAGAATATGAAAGGAATTCTTTATTTACACATGCCTCACCAGGATTTGTTTTATGTTGCTACTTTTCAAAAACAGTTATCTGCCCTCAAATGGTTAGAGACATCCAAATCAAAAGCAAAGGAGACTTAAAGGAGATCAGCATGCCTTAAATGAATGTGCAAATAATCTATTTCTAAAATAAAAACACCACAACTAAGAAAGTGTTAAGTGTTGCTTTTTTAAAAAATAGATATTAAAAATTGATATTTTTATTCTAAAATTTTATCTATATGAAGGATTATTCATTAAAACATTTGACATCAATATAGTTAATCTTCCAAATCACCCCTCTCACACTTAACTCTACCAGGTAATTATTCTGTATTGGCTATATGGTTGTTTACAGCTGGTGACCCAGTTTCTTTGCTAATGCCATGTAAGTAGTATCTTCTCAGATCACATAAAAATTACTGTTCATAATAATCATTAATATCTTCCCTTTTGTGGAAAATCCTCTTTTAAAACCTTCCGTATCTGTGGAAAATAGAATGCTCATAATTATGTGTTACCATTATCAGCATGGTAAAAATTATTTCCACCACTCTCGTGCTAATGAGTTAATGGAAGGAGTTTTACTAATCAACAAATGAAAAGCTCATTTTTTTGTATTGGGAAAAAAAAAAAGGTGCCTTTTAAAATTTATGTATAACTTGCTCTATATCTTCATATAAGCAATAACTTAGGTATGCCAAGCCAAAACCATAACTACGCAAAAATAGTATCCTAAAGTTTATTTTCTTCATTTTTTAATCAGTGATTTTGCATCATCCTAATAGCTCTCTGGTGTGAAACGCAAACCTTGAACCTTCTCATTTAACTTCTAATAAATGCTATACATAAGGAGTAGTAGTCATCCAAAGATATTCCTAGAGGTAGCAAAATAACCCAAAGAACCACCTTTAGGGAGCACACTTCTGAATGGTTGGAGCATTTATCATTCTTCTGAATGGCTGTTAAGTTTATCTGCAGCTTTTACTCACCAGATGAGCCCCCAGACATTTCAAATTCTGCAGTGGCTTGCTACCTTCAAAGGAAAGCTTTTTGCTGATTTCCCTGTTGGTACTTCTCTCTAATACATTCTATTAGGGACAAGCAAGCTGGAGGGAGAGTCAGAGCCAAGCACAGACAAAGCAAGCACATAATCTCTGACCAGCTTCTGAAAAACAAACAAGGGCAGCATCTTTTTAGGCAAGTTTCTTTCAATGTTGCTGCTTGGAATTGTAAGGTGCTCTTTCCAGAGTCAGGGAAAACATTCTGCAAATACCCCCCTCTCCTAGCAATGGTTTCTTCCTACAGTCTCAATCTACCTGATTATGTTCTCTTCTAATCAGTAATCTTAGTTCTTCTAGTAATAGCTGTGCTTCCTGCTTTATATAGGATTTCTGTAAGACTGAAGAAACAAACCAGTAATGAGAATTGGGAGGACTGCTTATTATGAGGACACCTGTATTTTTCTTTTTTCATGTAAACTCTGCAGTACACTGATATATGGGAACAAATTGCTGTGTATGACTGTGTAGGAAGAAGGAGGGAGGGAAGACTAAAGGGGTGAGACTGTGTATATATGAGTTGTGCACCTGCATAGAAATAGAAGGCAAAACTGCTATATGTGCCTGATGTCACTCAATATATATCAAACAAAGCACTGTCTTCTAAATGTACATATCACTCAGCATATGTTTCTTTAAGAATCTTTTCTAGATTCTTCAACTACCTGAAATGAATATATATTGGGACACAGTACTTAATTCATATAGCAAATGGGGTATGTGTATATAGAAACTAAAATTGAACATAAAAGCCAACCATGTGAACTCAGTTTTAAGAGAAGGAAAAGTGAATATTATGAATGAATATTGTATTTGTAATAAAACTGTGAATTCTACATCTCTTTAAAATCAAGAACTGTGCAACCCTATTGCAATGTTTCTGAGTTATTAAGAAAGAAATGACATTCTAATTTTTAAAATACTCCACTTATACTATTTTACAAAAAAATAAAAATTATTTTTCTAATCTGATTTTCAAAGTGCTTTATGGAGAACAATCCCAAATAATGTTGTAATTGTTCTGTACTCTTTAATTGGAAGTATTTTGTAACTTTACTAAAATAAAACCATTTTCAGTAGCGAGTTGTTTTTTTTTTTAAATTGGAGTGATAATTATTTTGAGGGTTACCTAAGCAATTAAATGATGATAACAAATTGATGTATTTTTATAAATATTATGTAATTTATAACATATCCTAAGCTGAATATGAGTTTGATTTTGAAAGCTTTTTTTCCCCTAAAAAATAGTTGTATTTACAGAAAAGAATAGGATTAATGAAAAATCAAGACAGAAAAATATGAGTCAGAAAAGTATTGCCTACAAGCAATAGAGAAGATTTAAAGAAATCTCACGCCTGCCCGTAAAATTATCAGTGCTACTAAGTGAATGGAAAGTAGGTTGCCCAACTTAATTAACCACAATCATTACTCATTGCCATCCTGAATAGAGAGAAACCCTTGAGAGTGGCTGAGAGTATTTTTCAAGAATGGTACATTAGATATTTGTAGGGTTTGTTTGTTTGTTTCCAAGCACAAAAGATTAAACTAGCAATAAAGAAATGTATTATTGCCACCTCTAGTCAGTCAGATGTGAACTATCCTAAGCAAATAAGTTACAAGTTTTACTTCAGGGAATGAAACAGCAACATTAATAACCTATTTTAAGGACTGGGGGTAGAGAATTTTTTTAAAAAGAATAGGATAAATAAAGAACTTAGTACCTTGGTTAGGATGTTATTACTGATCTTAGTAGAGGTGTATAAAGCTTCTAAAAAAGACAAAATAAAATCTAAAAGAAAATCGGCTCCAAATTTTTAAAAAATATTTTGTTTTTGACCTTTGACCTAAACCAAAGAATAAGATAATTAACCATGCAAATCTGCTGACAGCTACCTCAAGGCCATTCAGTAAAGATTATGCAAACTACCATTTATATTTTATAGTCTATTCAATTCAACAAGCATTTATTATGCACTTACGATGTACCAGGTGCTGGGGGATACAAGGACAAAAACTGAAACCTTCCCTATTCTTGAGGAGCTTATGTTGTACCAGAATTAGAACGCCTAAGCCATTTATTCTTTTGAAATTACAAAAAATAATGTCTTTCAAAAGTCTTATCCAGATGAAGGAATGAGAGCTCCAGCAGATGATGCCCATTTGAAACATATCAATCAGTCCATTTCCCCTGGAGACACCAGCATCAGTGCTGGAGTAGTGTTCCTCAATGCAAAATGCCTGGTTGTGTAGCTTACAAAAATATTCCTCCCTGCTACAATTTCTATGGCAGTATATTATGTCTAATAAGAAATTCAAATTTGATGAACTACCCCCCAAACTACTATTAATATGAAAATTTGAAATCTAATATATCCCATGTCACAGGATTTCAATTTGCCTTTTTTTGTGATCATCAATGATCTCATTCTATCTTTTTATTCATTAACAATGTTGCTTATTACAATTATGCACGCCCATCAAAATTATTCTTCTTTAGGCAATTCGGAAGAGAATGGTTCCATTTTTAAAAAAAGCAAAAGAACAAAAACAAATGTCTGCTCTATACCCAGGATAGCTATATAATTAAGAGTAATCAATTTTGAAAAACAATAGGGAGATCATTTTAAATGAATACAAAAATGAATTTTCAGTTTAGTTGCCTAGCTGTTGCACAATGTGGCATCCATTTCTTAAAGCTGGGCCCATAAATGTTCCCAGATTTCACTTCTGGTACTTGTGAATATGATAGTGAATGGGAAGCCTTTAAAGTTGAGATTCTCTAAAGGCAGTATTAGAATGCAAATCAGAACTTTTGTTTAGGATGGGCTAGAAATAGACCTGATGGGAGCTTTTTTTGCTGTGAGCTCGGGGTGGGGACAGGAATCCCACGAGAGTTGCTTGTCTACGTAAAGATTGTGTGCCCATACCTTTTGCAAAAGGTGAGTGGGACAGGGCGGGGGCGGTAATCTTTCTTTGTTTAAATTCGCGCTGAAACAGGACTCTGCCCCTCCTCCAATGAGAAATCAGAGACCCTTTGACTTTACCTGGGTGGAATCCATACCCTCTCTCTCTTCCAATAGAACTTAAAAGAATGTACTTTTTATGACTTTTTATGACTCTCAGGGTTTTAAAAAAGGGAGCCTGGAGGGGTGCTCTCTCTCTCTCTCTCTTTTCCTTCCGACATGTGGTGGGGAGAGGTCTCTCTCTGCCCCAGGGTATGTATTTTTTTAAAGAATAAAACTCCTGTCCCTCGAAGTTCTCTTCTACATTCCTTTGATTTGGGTAAGTGAGGTTTCTCACCCACACAATAGTCATTAGCCTCATGACAGATTTAAGCTTCAGGATGGTTTTAGCACTACTGTCAGAATATTTCTTGTTAATTCTACATGGGTGGAGGGGAGAAGGAAATGTATTTGAACTTCAGTGGGACCTAGATTTTTTTTTTTCCCAGCCCTTAAAAGCATACACACATGCAGTCATCACCCTTAGTCTGATTTCCTAATAGCTTTTATTAGAACAATGCCCACTGAGTTCAATGTTCTACATTTCAGTAAACCTTCAATAAATGGTTATTGACTAACTATTAGTCTTCAAAACCACATTTTGGCCACAAGGATTGATTATATGAAAACATGTGTTGTGGTTAAGATAGAGCAGGAATTTTAATAAAGCTGCTGGAATAAGGTTAGGCAATAATTTAAGAGGTTTGGCCCTGATTGAGAGTTTAGGACGTACCAAACCTCTAAAGATGGCAGTAGGAAACTAAATATATAACACCTATGGGAACTTTGTGAACTTGAAATATAATCATCTAAAATGAGCCATTGCTATTTGCAAAAGTATAGGATCAAGTGGAAGTAATGCCATCAATCATTATTTCTAGAACTATTATTCTAAGAATTATATATTTTTTTCAAAAGATAGTTGAAAGTAGTGTTTTTCAAAGTAGTGAGAAGCCAACTCTTCCTCATAACCAAAAGAAAAATGAGACCAGCTTGTAAACTCCTTCTAATGCCTGAAGCTGTCAGCTGGAGAGCATTTTTTTCTCAGTGGAAGTCCATTTAAAATAGGAACAATATCCTTTTCTATATAACTATGATAACAGATTTCTTGCTATAATTGTCCTATATTAATCTTAGCAAAACACACTTTCATTCAAAGTGTGCTGTGATAGCGGTTTTTCTCCAGTGGATTTCTTTCTTTTATTTTAGTCCCCAAGGGTCACAGAAAACTCAATTCACCATGGCACTTTGGCAACCTTCTTTTCAGTTTCCCCAATCTACAATTCCACCATGTGCTAAAATAAAATAAAGAAGAATATTGCTTAGAACAATCCTTGATGTGTTAGGTTTTTAAAAATATTTTTATTTGCTTTAAACTTCAAAGTTTCCTCTAGAAAATGTAGGACTCAGGAACAACCTGGAGGAAAATTTGTTTGATATCAGAGGAATATTTGGAATTTGCTTTCAAAAGTGAAGTTAGATTGAAATCTCATTTCTTTCTGGAACAATGTTAATTCTCCCACCCAGTGACTCAAATCATATCAGAGCTGGCAGATTTATATAGGACACTTCTGCAATGAAGCTAATAACTAAGTGGAACTTTTTCAAGTTTTAGACTTTGATGCACAAGCATCTGACAAAACTTAGTTAGACACAGGAGCTGTTATTCTACTCAGTATCTTTGATCAAATGCAGCTTAGACCTTCCCCTTCTTAGCTTTAAGCTATCCTCAATGAACTGGGAAATGTAATCTAGAGGGAAATTCAAGAGCAAAAGCAAAAGCTTTTCCCATATATAAGCAAAAGTATATTTCTTGGCAACTAAACATACCACCAAATATTCTTATTAACACTCTCAGGCCTCAAGAGAAATGCCAGTGGACAATCCCTGTCAGCAATGGCAAGGAACATAATCTAAAATAAGAAAGATGAAAGGCCACGTTGCATACAATCCAGCCTCAGAGATTATACTCCTTAATGGCTTCCCCTGAGATTCCTTGGGAATTCACACACAAAAAAATTTTTTTTTTAAATCTATTTGCAAGTCATGGAATAGGATTATAAAGTGAACCCTTCTATCTATAAAACTATTTGTGAAGCATGCAAATTATTCTACCTAAGTACTTACTATACACAGAAAACTTTAAATAAGCATCTACAAGTTCTGGTCATTATGTAAAGCAATCATAGCATTCCCTCCCTCTAATTTCTTCACAGAGGAAAACGGGCATGGTAGAAAGGGAGCTGGCCTTGGTGGCAATTGTTCTAAGTTATGCCTCTGACTCATATGGACTATATGACAAAAGTAAATACACTGCACCTCTTAGTGATACAAGCAACTTTCTTAGGTTATAGACTGGCCTGACACTCTCTATTAGTAGAGGGAATTTCCACACCAAGAGTTCTCTGCAGCAGTTAAATCACAGATCCAGACCAATGAATTAATAATTTCTCACACTGCAAATCAGATAGCATTAAATAGATGTAGGACTTGTCATCACATCTTTCCATTATTGCACAATGCAGCCATAGTCATCTTAAAATATTTCCTTCCTCAATAATTTATGGTGGCTCTCTGTTGCATTTTCATATGAATGACTACTTCTCCATCTAACATTTAAACCTTTCTATCAGTTTACCCCATTATACTCATCCTTTCATCTCCTGTTCAACAAATCACTCTTCAACTCCAGTCCGATTAACCACCTTGACCACCCCCACTCAAACTTATTTTATTCACCTATTCCTTAGAATCCTCTCAGAAGAGATGAATCACAATGAATACCTCTTAGAGTATAAAGAAGCAGTAGAAACATCCAGAAATTCATAGGAGATAAATTCTTAAGATGAACAAACAATAAAACCATGAATATTTGTGGTATGAGGTTTATGAATGTAATGTTCCTATGAATGAATGAGTATTCATTAAGTTATATGCCAAATGTTGCACTGAAACATTGGGGACACAAATGCAAATGCCGAAACAGTCCTTACCCTTTGAAGTTAACTTTCTTAAGGAGGAAACAAACTACATTGGGGAGTAATGGCCAGAGGGGAGCATTTTGGTTCAAAATGTTACTGGGATGGTAAGTGGAAGCACAGGGGATATATTTTGATGTATCACATTCAGAATGGTAAAGTTTAATCAAGAAAGGACAGAATAGTTAATTGGAAGACATGGTTGTTGTCCTTCATTCTCAAAGAGGACCAAAATGACATCACTATATTAGAGTCAAGTTATAATGTGTCTGACTGTGGCTGATCAGACATAGAATGGAATTATATATTAAGAAGATTAAAGTTATAAGGAAATCTGTGGACTAGAAGAGAAAAAGCATTTTGGAAAGTATAAGAGTGAAGATCAAAAAATGGAGAAATGGATATAATACTGTCATAGAATTATTCTCCGTAACTGCCATGTAGAAGAAAGAAACCAATGGATTTAGGAAACATCACAAATATTTGTACAAATATATGAAATACTTAATCATAGAAGACTTCAATATTCTAGAAATCTGCTAGGCTTCTGTGTACTAAAAGCAGAGTGGCTACTAAACTCTAGGCTTACCTTACATATATTTTTACCTTTTGAATGCTAGGGGAAATGTTATCCACTATTACCATTCAAACCAATAAGAAGAAACTAGCAGCTTAAAGAAAATGGAAACTTTGGAGAAAGTGATCACTCAGACCAATAATATATAATACAAGAGAAGAAAGCATAATCTCACATGCCTCTGATTTGGGGACAACAAATTTCAAAGGGTTCAAAGAAAGGCTAGGTAGTATCATGTGACCTACATTCTAAGCTTTACAATTATTATCTCATTTATTTGCCATGACAACCCTGGGAAATAGGTGTTATTATTATCACCAATTACAAGTGAGGAAACAACAAACAGGGACTATTTGACTGGCTCAGATTATTTGACACAGCCAATAAATATCTGAAGCTGGATTTGAACTTAGGTCTTCCTGACTCCACGCCCAGTGCTCTATTCACTGAACCACCTTGCTGTCCTTTATGAAGACAAAAGGAAAAACAGTAATGATATGGGAAAAAATTGTGGGGTGGGAGGAGCTATGTAAAGAGAACAATTTGGTATGGTTCTGTAAGGCTAGATTTAGCATTCTGTAAGAAAAGTCCACCATGAGCTAAGGCTGGCAATAAACACAATTCACAACAAAACCTTTTTTTTTAAATCTATGATGAGGGCAACAAGTAAAGCAAAGAAGAGATAAAGAAGGAATAGGATCATCATTGGAATGAATGAAATAATGGTAATAGATTACCTAGAAGAAGCAGAAAAAATCTTTTCTTCTTTCTACTATTAAAGTGATCTTTGGACTAAAAAAGATCAGAGTAAACATTTTTAATAAGAAAGGAAAACCCAAGGTAAATAAGAGATGTTGAGCTACCCTTAACAAACTTGTCACTAAACCCAGATAAATTCTATGCCATAGTATTGAAAAATGATCACTTTCAGTGATCTTTCAAAGACTATGGAGAATAGGTGATATGCCACAGGAATGGCAAAAATTCTGATTTTAAAAACAACAACAACAACAACAAAAACTATAGGTCTTCAAACAACATATCAGTGAGCTTTCTTCTAAATTCTGGCAAAATTCTATAATGCTTTACTAGACCCATGTTTTTAAACATTTAGAAAGGGGAGTAGTGGTTCTGTAGAGCCAGAAAGCTTTCATTAAGAAAAGTCTATGACAAATTAGCCTGTGTTCTTTTTATGGACTGGTAAATCATAAAGTTATAGATATTACCATACATGAAGACTGTCGTGAAGCATGTGATGATATATTTCACATTATCATTGTAGATAAGGTAGTAGGACATCGGCTAGATGAGACTACAGTTATATGTATTAAGAACTAATGAAAATCTGGATAAAAGGTATAGATTCAAGGTCTGTATCAACTTAGAGCTATCTCCCTAGAGAAGTGCTCAGAGATTTGTGTTTTCCTCTATTCTGTTTAATTATTTTAATCATGAGTTAGATGAATACCATAAATGACATGCTTATCTGATTTGTAGATAACACAAATGGAAAAAGGACATTTAACATGTTTGAAGAAAAAGTCAGGACCCAAGAAAAGATCTCAATGGAATAGAAACATAGGTTAAATATGATTATAGGAAATTGAATAAAAATAACTTTAAATTGCTGCACTTAGGTTAAAAATCAACTTCATAAACAAGACATGAAATTTTGCTAGGAAAAAATGTGGAAATTTTAATAGATGTAGATTCTTTATCTTTACCTTAAGCACTTGTGTATATTTTTGCACATAATTTATTCTAATTATATGAGTTGTTAATCATTTAAATTAATGCTAGAAGAGGTTATTTGGGAAAATTCAGACTTAAAATTAACAATTGTTTGGCATGGATACCATTGATGCCATGGATACCATGTTTACCACTGAGGTAGTGCCTAATGGTTTTCTAGGTTCTACGTTCTAGGGGAAATAATGAATTTAGGAAGTTCTGCCTGCATAGTTTGAATGTGCCATTCTGAGTATCATTCAAACTACCAACTACTATATTTGAATTCTCATGAATTCTCATGAATTGTCATGATGAATGAATGTGTTGTACATGTTCACAGAAGTTATATTTGGTATTAGGAGAAATTAATATACCCATAGCAAAAATATTCTATATCCCTTTTATTTCCTTCAATCTCAGAGCTATAAGTTGTCAGTAACATATTTTAAAATAGGTAAATATAATTCACGAACTTTTATTATCTTCCTGTTCTTTCTTTCCCTGTTTCTGTTTTCTCATATTCCATCTCCATTTTCAATTCATGTAATCTTTATTTTGCTCATATTTCCAGCTTGTCTTGTTTACATTTATTATTGTTGTTTTTCAGTAATATCCAACTCCTGCTTACTCCATTTGGGGTTTTCTTAACAAAGATACTAGAAAGGATTACCATTTCCTTCTCTAACTAATTTTACAGATGAGTAACTGAGGCAAACAAGGTTAATTGACTTCCACAGGGTCACACAGCTAAATGAATAACTGAGGTCAAATTTGAACTGATAAAGAGGAATCTTCTTGAATCGAAACTCAATATTTTATCCACTGTGCCACTTACCAGCCCCATTTAAATTTATATTCTTTTATTTTTACTCTACTTGAGTGAAAAAAAAATTGCAACTTCCTCTGAGGACTGTATCACATTATCCTTTCCTCTGCTATGTTTTGTTGTCTTTTTTGTAGGTTTCCCTAGTGAGTCACTCTTAAGCACTTCTACCAGAGCTTATAATGGTTTTCCCTTCTTTGCTAGTTTTTGACATCTGTTTTATTCCCTCTTCCTCAATTTTCCCCATGTTGACTTTTTTGTCTGCTTTCATCCTACCTCTCCTAGCTTTTGTATTTCACCATTATTATTAGGTGTTTCCCTTTGAGGGTTTCCCTATGGGGAAAGATCTGACAAGTATAAGAACACTGAAATCTTTTAGTGTTTGCGCGTGTGTGCATGTGCATGTGTGTTTCTTATTTACAAAGTCAACATTGCTCTTCTGCCTGAAACATCCAGTCAACATCAAAAGATTAAACATCCAAAGAGCAGTCCATATTTTCTCTAACTATAAGTTCTTGGGCATCTTCCTTTTTTCCTTTCTTTTTCTTTTTCCTTTCTTTATGAAAGAAGGACCAGTTGTGTCTCATTTTTCAAGAAGCTAAAATAAGATGTCTATGACTTCTGCTTATAGTTATAGCACTAGAGACCAAAATAGAGTGGTATAATTTGGGTTTTGCCTTGGGCCACTGGCACTAACAGGGTAATATACTCTTTCCTGCTCTCTGACCCCCCCTGCCATATGGTGCCTGCCATGTGGTGCCTACTTCTAACTCATTTCAGGGCCTTTCTCCTTCTGAATCGCTGCTAAGACCCTTTCTGTCTGATACATCCTCCTGTGGGATTAGGGCAACTAGATGGCACAGTGAATAGAGCATAGGCCCTGGAGTCAGGAGGACCTGAGTTCCAATTCAGCCTCAGACACTTGACATTAGCTGTGACCTTGGGCAAGTCACTTAACCCCAATTGCCTTGCCCTCCCCCCTTCAAAACAAAACAAAACAGAGTTCATGGATCTATTGTCAGTTTTGAAATTGTGACAAGTCTAATTCTCTGGAGGAATATGCTTCCTACTGAGACATTTGAACTAGAATAAAAAGACTGGCCACAGTACTCACACCACACCCCCTTTTTAGGTTGGTAGGTATTGATCAGTTGTTTCAGTCCTATCTGACTCTACTGACACCATTTGGGGTTTCCTTGGCAAAGATACTGGAGTGATTTGCCATTTTCTTTTCCAACTCATTTTACATATGAGGAAACTGAGGCAAATAGGCTTAAATGACTTTTCCAGGGTCACACAGCTACTGAGTGTCTGAGGTCACATTTGCAATCAGAGCTTTCTGATTCCTGGCCCCACACTCTATCCACTATGTCCCTTAGCTGCCCCTTTTATAATAGATGTCCATATTATGCCTCTCTCAAATATAAGAAATGAATAGGCTCCCTTTCTCTTCCATGGAAGAATATCTCAGGGTCCTTCGTTCCCTGTACCAGCCCTTGTGTCCCAAGGCCTATAAAACTCAAAATTGAATTTCCCCTGTGCACCAGAATTCCTGATTATGCCACTAGGGGCACCTCTTTACTAACGAAAGTATCCATGGATACCTTATTGCATCAGAGGGTTGGAGTGCTAAATCCGTTTATTCCAGTAATAGGGTTGGGGACTACATAATGAAATGACAACACATGAAGTACAAATTGGTTTGCAAGGCAGATGCCATGAAAGTAAATTTAGTCAGCAGACCATAGAATCATAGATCTAAAGCAAGGAGGGAACTCAAACATCAACTAAACCAGTGGCTTATTTTACAGTTCACTGAGTTACCAAGCATCACACAGGCAGGAAGAGCTTAGGTTTGAACCCAGGTCCTCTGAGTTAAGTGACTATATATATGTGTATCATTTTGTGGGTTGTAACTATTCACTGTGGCCAAAATGAGAAGAAAAATATTTTAGGAAAAAAGGGTTTTGACAGTGGAGAGCAGTTAAACAGAAGGAAATGGACAAGTGCTGCATAGGTTTCCAAAATATATTCTGGTTTCTTATGACCTGGACGAGACTACAACAAATGTAATGTTGCTATTTTAAATAAAAATAATGTGAAAATATGTGGACAGAATTAAACAACATGTAAAGTGGAAAGATAATTGGACAGAAATCATGTCATCACTACTACAACCATCATTATTATTATTATTATTACCACTAATGTTTACATTCCAGTGATTAATTACTTTTGTATTTGGTCCCTCTATAGACTTAAAAAAAATACTGCATAGCTAAACTAATAAATACTTGGCAAGGTTCTGTTCTAATAATATGATAGTTATCTTTATCATATCTTCTTTCTTTAGAAAAGTCAAGACCCTATTTATTTCCTTCAACAACATTTGAGAATTGACAAACATTATAGAGTGGGCCACAGCATGCACATCAGATGTGAGAAGATACTTTTAAATTAACACCATAAATTTTCCTTTTATGTTTTACAGCCTCATGTTTACTGGAAGTTGTTAAATAACTAGACACATATGAGGATGTGACATTCAATTTACAATAATCTTTATGGCCAACTTAATTCAATTAACCTTATCAAAAGAATGTGTCGAACTAAGTTGGGTTTAGTCTATAGTGATAACTTTTTCCATGGAATGTCTACATTAAGGATGACTAATTACTAGCTGGAACAAAAATTAATTTACATGTGTACATATGAAAATATTTTTCTTTAATTTTTCTACAACATCAACATCATCATCAAGAGATTGAATGACATTGTGTCATTAACACTTTGCTTCCAATGATCACTATTGTTGTCAGAAGTATAGTGGACAGAGTCTGAACTCAGAGTCAGGAAGACCTGAGTTCAAATTCTGTTTCCAGTATTTATTAGCTGTGTGACTTGGGTCAAGTCAACTAAACTTTCAACTTCTGTTTTCTCAAACAGTTGTTGCAAAGTTCTAATAAGATAGTATTTATAAGGCACTTTGTGATTCTTAAAGTGTGCTATGCATAACAGTGAACATCATTTTGTTATTGGAGATAATAATTTTATAGCAAGCTATGTACTAGAAACTTGAGAGTGGAGTCTTCCAGATATTTGGACTCTAATATCCTAGTTGCCTATGTGCTATATAAAGAAATAGAAATTGTGCTAAATAGAGCAAGGGTAGAAAAAGTTACTGAATCAGGGGATGGAAAGAGGATGTCGATATTGGAGGTGATACAGTTTTCAGGGCATTGAAGCATGGATCCTTAAGATTCTGAAAAAGTAGGGAAGTTGCCAAATGCTTAGTAAAAAAATCATAGATGTTGTTATAAAAAGAAAAGTTAAAGAGAAAAAAATATATATAATGACCCATGTGTTTATTATACCATTTCTACAAAATCAGTCAGTAAGCATTTATGAAGTGCCAAAAATGTGTGAGGTATTGTAATACATTCTGGAACTATGAAAAAAGTCAAAACGCAGTCCCGGCTATCAAGGAACTCGTAGTCTAATGGAGGATACAACATGAAAACAATTATGTACCAGGAGGGGGAGGGAGGTGGGAGGGATAAACAGAATAGAAAATAATCTACAGAGGGAGGCAATAGAATAGAGAAGTATTGGGAAAAACTTCCAGTAGAAAGGTGCATTTTCAATGGAAATTGAAGAAAATCAGGGAAGCCAGAAGGTAGAGATGAAGAGAAAGGACATTTAAAGGAACATAAGATTCTTTCACAAATTGTACAACTGAATGGTAAAAATATAGAGAATGCAATACTCCATTGCATTGGATGTCACAAATCACTTAGCATATTTGCAAGCTTCAGTAATGTAAACATGCACTAAATGTTTAGTATGCTCCGTATTTATTATCAATTGTGTATAAGAAAAAGCATTTGGATTGATAAAGCAAAATGGTACTCTAGGACTCTTCTGTAACAAAGTATCTCACTGGAAATGACAAAATTATACAAGGTTTCTTGAATGATATTAATCTATGAATAAAATTTTCTTTGAGGAACTGCCCAGAAGAAGTGTGCTGTCTGTCATCAAAGAAATGTATGAAAGGGGAGGCTAGGTGGCACAGTGAATAGCGCACTGGCCCTGGAGTCAGGAGGACCTGAATTCAAATCTGACCTCAGACACTTAACACAAAAACTAGCCATGTGACCTTGGGCAAGTCACTTAACCCCAATTGCCCTCCAAAAAGCAAAAACAAAAAAAAATATGAAAGGAAAAGGAAATTGCCTCACTATTCATGTAGCTAGAGAAAAAGATAGAGCAGAGTCAACATAGCAGAGTAGATGAAGCACTGCCACCAACACTGAACAACATTTCCCTCCAGAAAACTTTAAAATAATGTCTCAAATTGATATCTGGAGCGGCATAGCCAAAAAAAAAATGAGCAAAAGATACTTTTAAAATCCAAGACAAAGAAAGGGACAGTGGCCTTTTCTGGAAAAGGACCAGAGCCCAGACAAGGAGAGCAGTAAACATACCTCCTCCCAGATCACACCACCTCAGAAGCATTGCAAACCCCTAACTAAATAAAAAATAGCAAGAAAAAGCCTGAAGTCTTGGATGATGACTCTGCCTCCAAAGTGAGCAAAACTGAACTTTAGTTACAAATTTTCTCCCCATCTTTCCCCTACCCAAGACCTCAAAATAGCCATCCCACTGTATAACCCCTCCCCCAATCTGCTCTCTCCTATGTCCTCCCCCTCACCCCTCTGACTTTCTGGTAGGACAGGATGGATCTCCCTACCACAGGGCCTATATATCTTAATTCCCAGTTGGATGTAGTAAATAATAATAATAATAATAATAATAATAATAATAACTTATACACACACACATATCTTTAACATTTGATTATAGAACTTTAAATTCTAGATTCTTTCCCTTCCTCCCTTGTCACCCACCTCCACTGGAAGGACAAGCAATTAAATACAGGCTGTACATGTGTAATTACAAAGAACATCTCCACAGTGGGCATATTGTGAAAGACTGATTATATGTCCCTCCTTCCTATCCCACCCCTCCCTTGTTCTTTTCTCTACCCTATCCCTGTCCCTGACCTTTTACAGAAGTGTGAACTTCCAGCAACCCTCCCCACACCCTGACCTCCCCTGCATCATCCCACCTCTCATCTGCATCCCCCTACTCTCCTGTGTGGCAAGATACCCAGTTTAGTGTTTATGTCATTCCTTCCCTAAGCCAAATTCAATGAGAGTAAGGTTGATGCTTTCCTTTTTGCCTTCCTGTTCTTCCCCTCCATTGTAACAATTATCCCTTGCCTCTTCTATATGAGATGATTAACCCCATTCTGTCTCTCCCTCTCTCCTCTCATTCTAATCCTCTCCCACCTCAGAATGTCACCTTTTAGAGTATCATCCCTTCCTATTCAATTGATCCTGTGCCATCTGTGTACTCATATATACATATACTCAGATATGTGTTCGTACGCATATATAAACTCTTCTATATAGACATATGTGGATGTATACATATATGTATATGTATATATATGTATATATATGTATATATATATATGTATATACATTTGTATTCCCTTCACCTATCCTCATACTGAGAAAAGGTTCCTAAGTTACAATTATCATTTTTCCATGTTGGCATGTAAACAGCTCAACTTTGATAAGTTCCTAAATTTCTTTACCATGTTTACCCTCTCATGTTTCTTGTATCTGAGTGTCAAATTTTCTTTTCAGTTCTGGTTTTTTTCAACAAGAAGGTTTGAAAGTCCTCCACCTCACTGAATGACCATATTTTCCCCTGGAACATTATACTCAATTTTTCTGGGTAGGTGATTCTTGGTTTTAATCCTAGCTCCCTTGATATCCAGAATATTATATTCCAGGCCCTTCAATCCCTTAATGTAGAAGCTGCTAGATCCTGGATTCTCCTAATTGTGTTTTCACAGTATTCAAATTGTTTCTTCTTGGCAGCCCGTAATATTTTCTCCTTGATCTGGGGACTCTGGAACCTGGCTATAACATTCCTAGGAGTTTACTTTTGTGGATCTTTTTCAAGAGGTAATTGGTCCATGACACATCAAAAAACAATAAAACAAAGTAAAAAATGGAAAATATAAGGAAAAATGTGAAATATCTCATTAGAAAAAAAATTGACTTGGGAAACAGATCAAAGAGAGATAACTGTAAAAAAGAAATACTTGCAAGGAGATTATAGCAACATATCACACAGATTATACACTATGTCCAAGTAGGATTTATATCAGGAATGCAGGGCTGGTTCAATATTAGGAAAACTATCAGCATAATTGACCATATCTATAACAAAAACAATAAATCCTATGATTATATCAATAGATATAGAAACAAATTTTGACAAAATATAATACCCATTCCTATTAAAAACACTAGAAAACATGGGAATCAATGGAGCCTTTCTCAAAATAAGTGATATCTTAGAAGCCATCTGTATAAAATTAGGAGTGAAGCAAGAATGCCTATTATCACTATTATTTAATATTGTACACAAAATGCTAGCTATTTAATGAGACAAGAAAAATAAATTGAAAGAATAAGAGTAAGAAATTAACAAACAAAACTGTCATTCTGGGGACATTATGATGTTATATTTAGAGAACCTGGGAAAATCAACTCAGGAACTGGTTGAAGTTAACAACTTTAGTTGTTGAAAGTTGAAATTAACAACTTTAGCAAAGCTTCTGGATATAAAATAAACCCATATAAATTATTAGCATTTTCTATATATTATCAACAAAATCCAAAAGGAAGAGATAGAAAGAGAAATTCCATTTAATATAACTGCAGAGAATAAAGTACACTATTTTCACTATCTTTTTTTATCATTTTTTCTTTTTAATCTGTTTTTTCTTTTACAACATGACTAATATGGAAATATGTTTTGCATGAATGTACAGGTATAACCTACATCAAATTGCTTACCACTTTAGAGAGGGGGGAGTTGAGGTAGGGAGGGATGGAGAAAAATATTAGAAACTCAAAATTTTTTTTAAAAATATTGTTAAAATTGTCTTTACATGTAATTGGAAAAATATTATTAAAAACTAAAACAACTTCAGACTATATAAACACATGACAGTATACCTGCTAAAAACCCAGAAATCATATGAATACAATTTCAAAACACTTTTTACACAAATAAAAATAGATCTAAGCAACTAAAGAAATATTTCTTGCACATGGGTAAAGTGAGCCAATATATTAAGATGCCAATTCTACCTATATTAATTTACTTATTCAGAGTCATATTAATCAAACTACCAAAAATGTATTTTGTAGATCAAGGGAAAATTAAAACAAAATTAATCTTGAAGAACAAAATGTCAAGAATATCAAGGGCATCAATTGATAAAAATAAGTCATAGAACAGTGGTTCTCAACCTTCCTAATGCTTAATACTTGTATGTGGGCATATCTGCATGTGGGCAGCCCTGCCTGGAGATGGATAGAGCAGCGGTGTCTTGGTTCCTAAGACCACGGGAAAAAAGTGTTTCCCGATGGTCTTAGGCGACCCCTGCGAAAAGGTTGTTCAACCCCCAAAGGGGTAGCAACCCATAGGTTGAGAACTGCTGTCATAGAAGATAGCACAGCAATGCCAGACTTTAAACTCTATTACAAATCAGTTAACCATCATAACAATCTGGTACTGGCTAAGAAATAAAGTACTAGGTGAGTGGAAGAGATTAGATTGATATACAGTAGTATATAACCATAGTAATTAATTTGGTTTTTGATCAATTAAAGGTTCCAAGGTTTGGGGGCAAGAGCTCACTATTTGACAAAAACTGTCAGGGAAAATGGAAAGCAGTTTGGCAGAAACTAGGCAGAGACCAACATCTCACACATTTTACTTACTTGTCAGTTCAAAAGATATGGAGTTTATGAGCAAATGAAAGATAGAGAGGATACGGTATTTTACAATGGACAATTTTGATTAAATAAAATTGTAAAGTTGCATAAACAAAACCAAATTAGTACCAACCTTCTCTGGTGAAGGTCTAATTTCTCAAATATATATGGAACTAATATAAATATATAAAAATCAGAGCCATTATCCAATTGATAAATTATCATATATATGAAGAAATCAAACGTTAATAGTAACATGAAAAAAATGCTCTAAACTTCTATTAATTAGAGAAATGCAAATTAAAACAATTCTGAAGTACCACCTCACACCTATCAGATTGACAAGCATGACAGAAAAAAAGGAAAAGGACAGGTGCTAGACACAATATGGAAACACTGGGACACTAATGTACTTTAATGAAGTTATGAATTGGTCCAGTCATTATGGAGAACACTATGGAACTATGCTCCATAACTATTCATCATGCATATTCTTTAACTCAGTAATACCACTACTATATCTATATCCCAAAGAGATGAAAGAAAAAAATAAAACTATATACAAAAATATTTATAGCAACTCTTTTTGTCATGGCAAAAAAATTGGAAATTAAAATAATGTCTTTCAATATGAATGTGATGAAATACTATTGTGGTATAAGAAATGATGAGCAGGATGCTTTCAAAAAGAAAAAAAAACTGTGAAGACTTATAAGAGTTGATTCAAAATGAAGTGACCAGAACCAGAAGAACTTTGTACACACTAACAACAACACAGTAAGAATGATAAATCATGAAATATTTAGCTACTCTGAGCTAATACAATGACCTTAGACAATTTCAAAGAACTCATGATGAAAATTATTATCTGGCTCCACAGAAAGAACTGATGAACTCTGAATGCAGATTGAAGCATGTTTATTTTTCATTTTCTTTATTTTTTGTTATTTTTCTTTTTTTTTGCAACATGGCTAATATGAAAATATGTTTTATATCACTTCATATCTATAATTGATATCACATTGCATGCTTCACCACATGTGGTGGAAGGGCTGGAAAGGAGAGAATTTTAAATTCAAATATTATAAAAATGAATGCTAAAAATAAATAATTTTTAAAATGATATTTCATTGATAACCACACAATGTTTAGTGGTTTTAAAAAGTAAAAACAAATGTAGCATAATGCTGACATAGGACAGCAAGAACAAGAGATGCATAGTTTGAGAAGTCGTGAATGGATTCCTTTTGAAGGGAATGCTCATATTGATAAGTATACAAACGCAGTCAGGTACCAAAGAATGGAAATACATACCTGGTACTAGAGATACAAAGTCAACAATGAAAACCTTCTGCCCTTACTGAAATTTGAAAAGTGATATTTAAAATGTAGAGCACTGAAAATGATATAATTTCTCAGAAACCATAAAAAAATCCAGTCCATCTTCTATTCATCTGTCAGATTAATTTTTCTAAAGTGTAGGTCAGACCATGTCATCTCTCCACAAAAATAAACACCAGTGATCAAATATAAAATCATCTGTTTGTTATTCACAACCAGCTCTCATCCTATCTTTCTAGTCTTCTTACACATTATGCCCTTCAGCTTTCTTCTTTCCTTCTTAACTTATCTACTATGTGACACAGTGACTCTGTCCCTGCTTTCCCTCAAACAAGACACTCTCACCTATTTCCACTGACTATCCCCCATTCCTGGAATGCTCTCTCTCCTCGTCTCTACCTCTTGGCTTCCCTGGCTTTCTTCAAGACCCAGCTAAAATCTCACTTTCTACAAGAAGTCTTTCATGATCCCTCTAAATTTTATTGCCTTCTTTTGGCTGATTATTTCCAATTTATCCTGTGTATAGCCTGTTTGTACCCAGTTGTTTGAATGTTGTCTTGATTAGACTGAGACTATAAGACATTCTGAAAGCAATACTATCTTTAGTCTTTTTTGCTACCGTTTATGTTTAGCACAATGCCTGACAGAGTAGGTGCTCAATAAATGTTTATGGACTGTGGAAATAATTGAGGTTAGTTTAAAATGCTGTAACTCAGTTGATCAAATAGCTACCTAACAATTTTAAGAGTGCTAAAAAGAACCTAATATAATTATTCTGACTTTTGCTATACATATGAAATGGATAAATATATTAATACCTAAGTATAAAAAAAAAACACACTTGAAATACATTTGAAATGACTACACATCTTAGCCTCTGCATCCAGTGGTCTTTGCATTTTTAATAATGACACTTCTAGGCATGCAATTACTTCACAATATCACACAACCCAGTGTACAGTTTTAATTCTTAAACATGATGTGCATTTGAGTAACATTTTTAAAAAATCATAATAATATTTCAATGGTAAGAAAAATATTATTTTAACACTGTGAAATATTCTTTATTGAATCTGTACAACTCTGTATGTATGGGTCATTGTGATTGTTACCTATACAAATGGGATTATGTAAGAACTATGCCACATTGGCTGTTTTGAGACTCTTTCCTATATGGTGCAGGGGAAGTAAGTGAAAAAAAAAATGCTTACATCTCCTTGGAACACCAGAGAACTAATCTGGATTTGGGATATAAATAATGTGTTTAAAATATATTCTGGCTGGTTTACCAAGAGTGGCAAATTTTAGATGGGGCAAAGAGTATAATATGGAGACTGAGCAATGGGGGCATAGTTCTTCAGGCAAATGCATATCTGCCCACTGTCAACCTGCATGGAGACATAGTGAGCCAATTTCCAAAAATGCATATTTGATGGCACTTTCCCTGGATTCAGAGTATGTGCATATATACTCTGTTTCCTGGTGGTTTATTGTGTGTTTACAGAAAAACATTTAATTATCTGCTGGGGCAGAACTGATTCTACATACAAAAGGCTTGAGTGGAGTAACTCTTTTTTGGAGGCTTTTCAGTGGGGAGGAAGAAAAAATACTGAAAGTCTTTGGGTTGAAGAGAGGTGGTAGTAATGATGGCAATAGCCTGCTGCAGCCAACCACCTCTTCTCCCCACCTAACCACATAATCATACATAAGTACTGCCACCCCTATTTCTCTCTCTGTACTATTTATTCTTTCCTGATCCCAGGCAAATGAATAGTTAACATAAAATGTTATGACCTTGTGAGATTTAGAAGGTCAGAAGAGCCACCACTGGTCGTGCAAGTAGAGTCCACTGCTATATTAGATGCAGCAGCCAAATCTAGTGAGGAGCCAGTTCTGAGGAATGAACTGCTTGACTCTGCTCAGCTGTGAATTCATAGAGCAGCTGAGAAGCCAGTCCTATACCAAGGGGCTGACATGTTCATTAGCCATGCCATGGCGGGGAAAATGTCTGGTAGTCACCACTCTGAGTCCACTAAAAGGAACTCTTCTTGCTCAAAAGTTTCTTTTTATTTTTGTTAAAAAAAAATTTCAGCTTTCTGTTCATCATTAAAATGACTCAAGGTAATTCAAACTATGATTATACTGCAATTGGATAAACATTATCCCAATCTGAAATGTATACTTATGTAACTATCAAATAATTCTGAAAGTCTTTGTATTGCTTGTTTATTACATCTCTCATAGAGTGTCCCAGAATCCTTAATAGATATTCAGATTAAACTCTTGTGGCAAAAATCAAGGAGGAATGTATCTCAGCTTGAGCTTTTATTGGTCTGATTGCCACTTCAGCTTTAAGTGATGGTAATTAATGAAAGTGAAACAAACAGGACTGCTAAAGTAGCCATTGCTTGTTTAAGAAAAAGTTTGGGAAGAAGTCCAGTATACTCAAGGGAAAAAATACTTTTGTAGACTTTTGCAGTTTTTAATAGAGCAGATATGCAGAAATCAAAAGAAATTTTTCTGTTTTATTTATAACCTAACCAATCAGTAAAACTGAGACTAATCCACTTGCCTGTGTTCCACCTTCTCAAATTTTTAAAGCCACATTATTTGCCTTAATATTTGTTTTTGTATTGTTTTGTGATAAGCAGAGTACTTGTATCCCACAGAATTATTTAAAAAAGCAAAACAGGAAAAATGAAATTTTTTTTAATAAAAGTTATAGTTGACTCCTCAAATTTTAATCATATAAAATTGTCAGATTTGATGGTTTATCTATTGTCATTCATAATAATAAATTTCAATTAAATATTAAAAAAGACAGAGATTAAAAACAAAGATTACATTGAACAATTCAGACAATGAAGTAACTATTAGGGAAGTAAGAAAGTGGTGAGTAATTAAGGAAAAGTCTAAAAGGCAAGGAGGCCAAAGAGGAGACAAAAGGCTACACTTGTACTCCTACTTATCCCCAAAACTTTCATTAATTGGTGGTTTTAACACTGTGTGTGAAATTTCATGTGCATATGTAATTTAACCACAAAAAAAAAAGGCTAAGAACACTTAGTTTTAAAGGGCTAAATTATCTTTCATTAGATGTCTCAGAGCACTTCAAAATCATTCATTAATCTGCACAGTATCCTCCTGAGATCAGCAATGCTATTATCTTATGTTAGAACTAAAAAATATTTAATATTGTGAATAAAGGAAAAGAATAATGCTTCAAGGTGAAACACAGAAAGAATTAGGTTAAATGCTAGTAAGTACTTTGTTTCACTTAATAATAAACCCTTATTTCTTAATAAAAATAAATTAATGGATGATGTTCCATTGAAACAAAAATATATTCCTTTTAAACCCAAAATGTCAATCCCTTCCATTGAAATATCAGTATCATCAAGAAAGCACTTTTAAACTTCACATTATGTTCAGGGCACAATATGTGGATCTGGGGAAATATGAACATATATCAGATGTGTTCTCTTCTTTCATGGATCACGAAGTGGGAATATAATACAAGAACAAATAACTATAACAAAAAAAATGAAATAGGATTAGTGTTGTATGTTACTTAAAATTTTGCAAAGCACGTTCATAAAAATTTTTACAACAAGCCCTCAGGTTGACTAGTTAAGGCATCATCATTTTACGGATGGAGAACCTGACACTGAGAAGTTTTATGGTTTGTCAAAAGTTAAATAAAGAATCAACACTAAAACCTTTGTCTTTCAAAATTTTGCATTTCATTTTATTTTTAAATTACTGTATCACAGTACTGCTTAAGAGACTTTAACATTTAGGATATGCCTTGGTAACTTAGTAACTTAGTAATTCTCTGCAGGAGACTTTTTTTTTCTTCCGTATAGCATACCATTTAGAGGTAATGTTCAAATAACAGGCAGAAGTAAATTGCTCTTCTGTGGTCACTGTGAGCTTTTGAAGTAACTTCCATTTCATCACTGACAACATTCACCAGACATCTCATACTTTCTTTCACTCAAAAAACTAATCACTTAAAACAAATGTTGAGGGAGGGAAAAACAATTGAAAAACTGTCTAGGAATTAATGAAAATTTTAAAAGGCAACGATGCCATACCATGGAACAGACAGAAGGCTACACATTAAAAGGAGAACATCAAGTTCGGTGAATATTTTATCTTAGGAGTTTTTAAATGAGCTCTGTATTGTTTCAATTACCAAGTGTAGATAGAGTTTCATTTATTATGCAAAAGTGATGCAAATCTAGGTCTTTTACATTATATAACTATATTTCAGGGGGGGGAAAAGGTCAACCATGATTTTATTAGCAGGATGGGACTCTGACCTTTCTAGTTACTTATTACTATTTACCCCCCTCCCCATTAGAATTTGGTAAAGAAAATGAACCAACTCAAGCTACAAAATAGTTTTACAATATACAAGTACATCCCAATTACATACATGAAAATATAAGATTACAAAATCAAATCTAATAATAATATTTGGCTAGGATTAATATTGTAAAGGAGTACTACAGAAAATCAAGTGGCTATTTTATATTATAGTAAATTATTTAACCCTTTTCATATTCCTATTTATGCTTTTTGTATATCTGGACTTTTAAATTTCAGTTTTGTATATATTTTGGTAAACTTCTACCTTCCAAAGTCCTAGATCTATATAAATTTCTAAAGGTGGGGTGGGTAATTTCTTTTTTCTTTCACTAGAGGCTAACAGAGCTATAGACACATTTCAATCTTCCCTGATAAGTAAGTCATAAGACATAGACATCTAATCTTGACACAATGATTCATACAACTATAAGCCTGGGTTTTCTTTCCAAAGTTGTATCCCAAATTGCTTTATTTTTATATTAATGCTTTTTTTGTTTTCAATAATTATATAAATACATAAAATTACATTATATACATAAAATAATTACATTACATAATTAAATTATACTTCATAGTCATATTTTTTCCATATCTACCTATAGTTTTCAAGAGTTCCAAATGGACTAGGGTCATCTATCTTTATCTGGCACGCTTAGATCTTTTTTTTTTTAACAGGAGTGTGTTTTTACTCTGGATCTTTCTTTAAGTTGGAATTCTAAAAATTATACCTTTCTGAAAAGCTACTCTAAGAAACACCATTTATATATCATTTTCAGACATTTTCATAGTTTATCTAGAGCAATATAGTATTAAATGCTTAACTTATATCATTTTGAACACTTTTAGACAGATAGCCAATAATAAAATTGCCTGTCATTTGAAATAAAACTACATTAGCTCTTTTGGTAGAAATTTTAAAAAGTGAGGTAAAATCCTGCCTCTTACATTTCCTTCCATGATGAAAATGAAATTTATTCAGAACCGAGGTTATCATATAAAGTGGCTTTTCGTGTTTCTCAAATTTAAAAAAGCTTTTCTTTTTTAAATGAATCTGAAATTGAAAGACGACTGATTTATGTCATTAGAGATCAAAGGCATATGTTTGTTTGAGTAGAAAGATTGCGTTAATTAAGGATCTCGTTTTTTCATCATGTAGATTCTGTTTCTGAGATATGTATCTGTGTCCTTTGGGAAGTAGGGTCCAGAATAAGAGCTGTAACCTTTTATTTAATGTTTTCTTGTTTTGTTTTGTTTTTTTCCTGCAGCAAAAGCAGCAAAATGTCTTTTTTTTTAAAGCACATGTATCCTCAATATGTATATTTTCAAGTATTTATAAGATACTACCATGCTGATAATTATGTACACTATAAAGCTAATAAAATATTAACAAGAGCAGGTGGTGCTGTGATAGCAGATTAGTGGCATTCTAACTGAACCCTCTCAACACTCCCCTTCAAACAACTTTAAAATACTACCTCAAATCAGATTTTGGAGTGGAAGAGCCAACAAAAGTTAGGTTGCAACATTTACCTGGCCTAAGAAATTTAGTAGGTTGAAAGGAAATCCAACATATGTGGCAACAAAACCAATGGCCAGAGCAGCAGCAGAATTTTCAGAAGCTCTCAGCCCAGAGATAGTAAGGAGGTTGGAAAACTGAGGAGAAAGAAATTGCAGGGAACTCTGCTGGCACTAGGTACAGCTGGTACTGATTAGCAACTCTATTGTACATACACCATTCTGGTTCTGCATTCCAGCTTGAAAGGAGTGATTGGTGATTGGTCACAAGTGAGAAGGGGCCCTCACCCAGTTACAAGGCAAAAGGAATGCTGTTTCTTGGGGCTGTAGAGGACCAGAAGGTTTTCCTGGGTAAAGACTAGAGTATAGACCAGGAGAAAATCATACATCTCCCAAGATCACACCACCTTGGAAGTATAAAAAACCTATAAACCTCTAGAATTTCTAGAAATAGAAGCACACACACACACACATACACATGAAATCTGAAGCTTGAGAGACAGCCTCCCCACTCTCATGCAAGCAGAGCCCAATTTTATCATAAAATTCAAAGTCAAGAAATAGTGTGAAAAAGTGAACAAACAATATAAAAGAATTTGACCAGGCAGGGAAGACCAAAATATAAACACAGATGAAAACCACATGAAAACAGCTACAAGCAAAGCAGCAAAGAAAAATTCTCATTGGACCTAACCACGACAATAATTCCTAGAAGAGTTAAAGAAAGAAATAAGAGTCATAGAAGAAAAGGAGGGAAAAGAAATTAGAGTGATGCAAAAATATTTTGAAAAGACAATTAATAGCTTGGTAAAAGAGTCACAAAAATTATTGAAGAAAACAGTACCTTAAAAAACAGCATTGGCCTAATGGTAAAAAAAAACAAAAAACCCACCATGGAAAAGAATTTCTTGGGGTTGGGAGGTAGGGGGGTTGTTAGAGTGAAGATGGCAGAGTAAAATCAAGAATTTGTCTGAGCTCCCACCCCAAACATCTCTAATACCTGTAAAATATGCTTCTGAACAAATTTGAAAGACACAAAACCCACACAGTGACAGAAAGAAACAAATTTTCCACTGAAGACAGCCTGGCAGGCCACCAGGAAGGATCTATTGTATGGAGCTGAGAGCTGAGCCCAGTCCCACATTAGCTGCACAGGCCCAGACCCAGGGCAGCCCTGACCAGAGGCACAAAGATGCCTGAGCAAACCTCAGGAGAGTGAATCACCAGCAGCTATGACGGTTTCCAGACTTCTCAACCCATTAATGCCAAAGAGAAAGTAAAAGGTCTGTGGGAAACTCTGTTAGAACTGGATGACTAAAGAGCACAGTCCGGCCCCTGCTCCTGGGGCAAGTGATGGTAGAGATAGCACATATGCAGCTGGTTCCCTGTGGCTACCTCTAGAGCTCCTGGCCTACAGATCCTAGGGGGACCAAGTGACCATTCAGAGGGTAATTGCTCTTGCTTTAACCTGCTTGTATCTAGATCCCAGTCTTGGGTGGTGGTCCTGAGGTGTGTGGCCAGTGTGCCAGAGCTTGGGGTGACTATAGAGAGGGCACACTCCTAATAGCTCTGGCAGCTCTGAAATACCCAGTAATTTGGGACACAGCTCTCTCTACTCTGGAAACAGAGTTCTACCATGGCAAAGAGCTCAAAAGTCAAGTAATTGGCTGGCAAGATGAGAGGAAACACAATCAGACCATAGAATCCTTTCTTGGGTACAAAAAGGATCAAAACATGGAACTGAAAGAAGTCAATGAAGTCAAAACTCCTGCATCAAAAGCTTCCAAGAAAAATATGAAGTGGTTATAGGCCATGGAGGAACTCAAGAAGGATTTTGAAAAGCAAGTAAGAGAAGTGGAGGAAAAATTGAGAAGAGAAATGAGAATGATGCGAGAAAATCATGAAAAGTGAGTGAACAACCTGACTGAAGAAAATTACACTTTAAAAAAATAGACTAACTCAAAAGGCAAAAGAGGCCCAAGAAGCCAACGAGAAGAAGAATGCCTTAAAAAGCCAAATTGGTCAGATGGAAAAGGAATTTCAAAAACTCACTGAAAAGAATAATTCTTTCAAAATTAGATTAGAACAAATAGAAGCTAATGACTTTATGAGAAATCAAGATACTATAAAAGAGATCCAAACAAATGAAAAAATAGAAGGCAATGTGAAATATCTTCTTGAAAAAAACTATTGACCTGGATAGATCCAGGAGAGATAATTTAAAAATTATTGGACTGCCTGAAAGCCGTGATCCAAAAAAGAATGTGGAAATCATCCTTCAAGAAATTCTCAAGGAAAATTGCCCTGATATTCTAGAACCAGAGGGAAAAGTAGAAATTGAAAGAATTTACCAATCGCCTCTTGAAAAAGATCCCAAAAGGAAAATGCCTAGGATATCATAGCCAAATTCCAGAATTCCCAGGTGAAGGAGAAAATATTACAAGCTGTCAGGAAGAAACAATTTGAGTATTGTGGAAACACAATCAGGATAACAGAAGATTTAGCACCTTCTACACTAAGGGATCAGAGGACTCGGAATATGATATTCTGGAGGTCAAAGGAGTTTGGATTAAAACCAGGAATCACCTACCCAGCAAAACTGAGTACATTTTCAGAGGAAAATATCATCATTCAATGAAGTAGAGGACTTTCAAGTATTCTTGATGATAAAACCTGAGCTGAACGGACAATTTGACTTTCAGATACAAGAAGCAAGAGAACCATGAGAAGGAAAACAAGAAAAAGAAATCATAAGGACCTTATTAAAGTTGAACTATTTACATTCCTACATGGAAAAACAATAATTGAAACTCATAAGAATTTTCTCAGTATGAGAATAGTTGAAGGGAATATGTGTATGTATGTATATGTATATTTGTATGTATGTATATATATATACATATATCTGTATGTATAGGAGGGTGCATGTGTGTATAACTACATATGTGAG
>CM053591.1:64467723-64478892 GCA_028646515.1 Pseudochirops corinnae
TTCTGAGAATTTTGTTGTAACCAATGTTAACACTTGAGCTTTGTCAAATTTTCCAGCCTTAAGTACAATTGTGAATAACTCCTTCTTTTGTGTCCTCTCAGAGATGCTGCTGCTCTTCATTTTAGACCTCAGTTCCCCTTAACCTTTCCCAAACCGATTTGACTTCCATGGTTACCTCAGACTGTTCACTACCATCCCCTGGGAAAATCAATTAACCTCTATCTGCCTCAGTTTCCTCACTTATAAACAGGGGATGATAATAGCATCAGTTTGACAGGGTTGATATGAGGATCAAATGAGATCATATTTGTAAAGCACTTAGCACAGTCTTTTCTACATAATTGGTACATAATAAAGAACTATTCCCTTCACTCCTCCCTGATTTTATTTCAATTTTCACAGATTAGACGCCTTGAACCCAATAGGTTCAAGTGGATAACAATTGAAGGATCCCCTCTGTTTCTCGATGCCAGGCCTAGCAAATGTGATCCCAAGCTGTGGCCATGAGCAAGGCAGAACAAGCACATGCCCAGTGAGTGCTACACTACAAAAAGTAAGAACACTTTCAGAACAGCATAGCTGGGAGTCTTAACTGTGTCTTAGAGGAGAGGAGTCCTTGAGAAGTTCTCCAGACAGAATACAGAAAATAACAGTAAGGAGGACCTGAGGTCTGAGACATTACACACAATTTGAGATTAAAACCTGATTTTAATAATAAACCATTAAAAATAAAACAAAATAATTAAAATGAGTAAGCAAAGGAAAAAGAATCTGACCATAGATAACTACTGTGGTGTAAAAGAAGATCTGGATTCATATTCAGTGGATGATAGTGAGGTAAAAAAAAGTCACTCCTACCTCAAAGAATAACATCAAATGGTAACAAGCCCAAAAAGAATTATTGGATTAATTTAAAAAGGAATTCACAAATCAAATAAGAAAGATTGAGAAAAAATATGAAAAAAAAAAACAATCCAAGAAAATAATGAAAAGAAAGTTCACCAATCGGAAAAATAGGTCCAAAATCTTAAGGAAAAAAATAACGCCTTGGAAACTAAAATTGGGAAAGAGGAATCAAATGATGTTGCAATAAGAAATAAGAAAATAAAAAAGAAGAGAAGAGAATCTAAAACATATCATCAGAAAAACAATTGATCCAGAGAACAGTTCAAGGAGAAACAATATAAGAATTGTTGGGCTACCCAAGAGTTAAGTTTAAAAAAAGAATCTAGATACAACACTACAAGAAATTAAGGAAAATTGCCCTGAAGTTCTGGGCATTTATCTTCCCCCACTGAATCTTCTGTTCCCCTATAATGTCTTTTTTTCTTCTCTTATGGGTGCCATCATTTTCCTAGTCATATGATTCACAATCTCAATCATCTTAGATCTTTCGCTCTTCTCCATTCCACATATCCAACCATTTTCTACCATTTGATTCTACTCTTAAACATTTAACACATCTCTCCCCTTCTTTTTATTCACATAGCCACCATCCTTACCTGACTCCTCATTATCTCTCACCTGAGCTACTGTAATAGCTTCCTAATTGGTTTCCCTGCCACCAGACTAGAGTAATATATCAATTCACTAGTTACTGGGCAAGGATCTCCCAGATGGGATACTAGCTTTTAAATGTATGCTTTTACATAGTCATTTTTTTGTATTTTTTTAAACATTTTTTTCTTTTAAAATTTTGAGTCCTAAATTCTCTGTCCTATACCTCCACCAGTCACTGAAAAGGCAAGCAATATAGCAATCATATATGTGAAGTAATGAAAACCATATTTCCATATTAGTTACATTGCAAACTAAAACAACAGTAATAAAATGAAAAAATCATACTTCAATTTGCACTGAGTTCGTAATTTCTCTCTCTGGAGGTAGATAACATTTTTTCATCGTGAATCCTTTGGAATTGTCTTGGATCATTATATTGATGAGAGTAGCCAAGTCTCTTATAGTTGCTCATCATTACAATATTGCTATTACTGTGCAAAATGGTCTTCCAGTTCTTTTCACTTCACTTTGCATCAGTTCATAGGTCTGGCCATGTGTTTTTTTTCTTTTCCTGAAACCAACCCCCTTGTGATCTTATAGCATAATATTACTTCATCACAACCATATGTCAAAAATTGTTCAGCCATTCTCCAGTTGATGGGTATCCTCTCAATTTCTAATTATTTACCACCTCAAAAAGGGCTGCTATACATATTTTGTACATAGAAATCCTTTTCCTTTTTCTTTTGTCTCTTTGGGATACAGGTCAAATAGTGGGATTACTCACTTCAAAAAAGTATGCACAGTTTTATGGTTGTTTGGGCGTAGGTCCAAATTGTTCTCCAGAATGGTTGGACCGATTCACAATTGTATCAATAGTACATTAGTGTATCTATTCACTCCTCTCCTCCACCCCAAGCATTTTCCTTTTCTGAAAGGCATTAGGTAATACCTCAAAGTTTTAGTTTTTATTTCTCTGGTCAATAGGGATTTAGGGCATTTTCCCCACGGATGGCTTTGATTTCTTCTTTCAAAAGCTGCCTCTTCATGTCTTTTGACCATTTATTAATTGAAGAAAGGTTCTTATTTTTATTACTTTGACTCTATTCTCTTTATATTTGAGAAATAGGCCTTTATCAGAAAAATTTGCTGTAAATATTTTTGATATTACTTTATGGTATCTTTTATCAAAATATGGTCTCCCTGTTTATGTCTTTAATTAGTTACCTTTTACCTTTTGTTTTATCTGAGGTCATGATTACTAAATCTGCCTTTTTTTACTTTAGCTGAATCAAAATAGATTCTTCTCCAATCCCTTATTGTATGTTTGTGTATGTTTGTATTTCAAGTATATCTCTTGTAGACAACATATTGTTGGATTCTGGTTTCAAATCTATTTCACTGTTTTGATTTTATGGGTGTGTTCATTCAATTCACATTGAGTTGTGATTACCATACATTTCCCTCCATCCTATTTTCTTCTATTTATCCTTTTCTCTCTCTCTCTTTCTCTCTGTCTCTCTGTTCCCTGTACCTCTTCAAAAGTTTGTTTTGCTTGTTATCACTGTTTCCTTTAATTCACCCTCCCTTTTGTTATCCTATCCCCTTTCTCTTATCCTGTAATGCCAAGCAAAGGCAACTTCCAAGGTTCGGAATACCAGCATTAGCAAACTCCATTTATTCAGTGACAGATTAAGGCAAAACATTCACAGAACAGAGAAAATCAAAATAGAGTGTAACTCATTCATTTAGCAAACAAGTTCTCAATTCAGTCCAATTACTACTCCATCCCTGGACAGTACATTATTTAGTCAGTCAAAGTCTCTGGGTGGCAGTTCTCAAAAGTCCTGGGCAACTCCAACTGGCCCTCAGCAGTCTTTCTCTCAGCAACTCTGGCCCCCAGCAATTCTCCTCTCTGCCTCCACAATAGTGCCCCCCAAAAGTCCTTCTGGCCTTCTCTGCTTGGGCCTTCTCTCTGCTTGGACCTCTCTCCAAATCCACAACACCAGCTCCTCCCAGTTCAGCCCACTCTCTTCATGTCAACAAGTCCATCCTACAAGTGGGATACACAAGCTCTGGGTTTTAACATTCAACCCAAAAACCAAGTCAATACAGGGGGATCTTTAAATTCCATTACCATTACATATCCCCATCCCTTCCTATATCCCTGTTGGCTGACATAGATTTCTATACCAAACTGAGTGTGCATATATATTTTTCATCTTTTAACCAATTTTGATGAGAGTGAGGTTGAAGCATTTCTCCCTCTCCTCCCACCATTTTCTCCTCTAATCTAAAATCTCTTTATTATGGGTCTTTTATTTGAGGAAATTTTCTCCATGTTTCCTCTCCCCTCTCTCAGTGCATCCTTCTTTCTCACCATTTTTTAGATGATTCCAACATAACTGACTCATACTTATGCCCTTTGTCTATGTAGACTCCTTCTAACTGCCCTAAAAATGATAGTTAGGAGGAGTTTCATGTGTCATCTTCTCATAAACGCATGTAAACAGGTTAACTTTATTGAGTTCCTTATAATTACTCTTTCATGTTTATCTTTGTTTCTCTTCAGTCTTGTGTTTGAATATCAATTTTTTTATTTAGCTCTGGTCTTTGAATTAGTTTGAAAGTTCTCTATTTTTTAAATATTCATTTTCTTCCTTAAAGATTATATTCAATTTTGCTGGGGAAGTTATTCTTTGTTGTAATCCTAGTTCCTTTGCCAGCTAGAATACCACATTCTAAGACCCCTGATCCTTTAATGTGGGAGCTATGAAATCTTGTGTGATCCTAACTGTGGCTTCACAATATGAGAATTCTTTCTTTCTGGCTACTTACAATATTTTATCCTTGACCTGGAAACTCTGGAATTTGCTTATAACATTCCTTGGAGTTTTCAATTTGATATTTCTTTCAGGAGGTGATCAGTAGATTTTTCTGATTTCTATTTTACTCTCTGGATCTAAGATATCAGGACAGCTTTTGTATAAAAAAATTATTGAAACATAATGCCTAGGCTCTTTTTTTGATCATGGCTTTGAAGTAGTACAATAATTCTTAAATTATCTCTCCTTTATCTGTTTTCTAGGTTAGTTGTTTGTCTTGTGAGATATTTTTTCCTTTTCTTCTATTTTTTTTTATTCTTTTGATTTTGTTTTATTGTTTCTTAATGTCTGATGGAGTTATTAGTCTTCACTTACCAATTCAACTTTTAAAGGAATAATTTTCTTCAGCAATTTTTGTGCCTCTTTTTCCATTTGACCTATTCTGTTTTTTAAGTTCTTTACTTCAGTAAATTTTCTTGTCTCTTTTATCATTAGTCCAATTCTGTTTTTAAGGTGTTACTTTTTTCACTATTTTATATGCCTCTTTTACCAAACTAATAATTTTCTTGTATTACTCACATTTTTCCCCAATTTTTTCCTCTACCCCTCATATGACTTTAAGTCTTCCAGGAATACTTGTTGGGCTTATATTCAATTAGCCCTTTTTTTTTCCCTTTAAGACTGAGTTTAAGGGGCAGCTTGGTGGTGTAGTGAATAGAACACTGACCCTGGAGTCAGGAGGACCTGAGTTCAAATCCAGTCTCAGACACTTAACACTTACTAGCTGTGTGACCTTGGGCAAGTCACTTAACCCCAACTGACCTGCCTTCTCCCTTCAAGAAAAAGAGATAGCATACAGCACTTTATCTTATTGCCTCCTTCTAAGTTTGTCTTGGTGTTCCCTGCCATCACAATATCTTTTTAGAGTCAATTTTGTTGTTGTTTACTCATTTTTCTGTCCTTTTTCTTGACTTTGAACTTTATATTAAAGCTGAGATCAGCTTATCCAGGGGTGGGAAAGTCCTGTCCCAAGCTTCATACTTTTTTATGCTGTTGTTTTCAGAGCTAGTTCTAGGATTCTACAACTTTTTCAGTGTTTCCAAGATGGTGTGGTTACTGCTCTCCTGGTCTGCATTCTAGTCATTACCCAGGAAGGATGCCTTGTCCCCAGCAGTAACAAGCACTAGTGTTCTTTTTAGCCCTGGAACTGTGCCCAGATCTCCTACTCCCTTGCAGTTACAAGTTCTAGTTCTCTCTGCCTGGGAACTGTGACCAGGGTCCCTGCTCCCTTGCGACCAACCATAAGCTTTCCTCTCTACCCTAGACCTGAGACTCAGAACTGTGACCCAGAATTGCATATGGACAATAGAGTTAGCAGTCAACACCAGCTATACCTAGTGCCAACAAAGGTTGCCCTATAATTTTTTTCTGACTAGTAGTCTGAGCCCCTTACTCTCTCTAGGCTGAGACCTTCTGAAGCTGCTGCTGCTGCTTTACTACTGAATGCATTCTGGGTCAGCTTCTATCCTGGTGTCCCAGACTTTTCCTGCCAGCTTCCTAAGTTGTTTTAGACTGGAAAAGTGTCTCACCTTGAACTGTTGTTCCTTTAAGATGTTATTTTAAAGTTGTTTGGAGGGGAATGTTGAGAGAATCCATCTGGGTTGCTGCCTTAATTTACCATCTTGGCTCTGCCTTTGTTTTTAGATAATTTGAAGGTTTAAAAATGGTGATTTTTAGCACATTCTGTCTTCTTTTCCACAACTCTGCCACCATTACTGTAGAAACTGATGGGGATTTCCCTTGACTGAGGACCATTTTTTTTTCCCTAGGTTTTGTGAGTTGTCATGGGAAAAGAATTCATTACCTCATCGCCACCCTGCTGCTCATGGGTCTTCTCAATGTACTTACATAGTTTGGTCCAATTACTGAGACCATTCTTGATTCCTTACCAGTTTGATAAAAACTTCCAAAGTTATACCCTACTGAAAGAGAGTTTTCAACACCTTTAGGTCAATTCTATATTATAATGAAGCACTGGAATAGGACTTTTGTAGAGGATTAATTTGAAATGAGTAATAATGTGTGCAAATTCTTTTGTTACAAAGCCCTATGAGATAATTAATGCAAATATCGTTATTACCATTTTATAGATGAATGGAGGCCTAGAGGAGTTAAATAATTTACCTAAGATCACATGGACAGTCAGTGTCAGAACTTGAATTCAAGTTTCTTGACAACATATTGAATTTAAATGTGCTCCAACCAAACTGCCTCATAAGGCATATGATTTGAATTTTTCATGGTAATGAGAACAAATATGTGTTGAGATATCCATACTTGTTCAAATGGTTTCCATCTTAGGTGATGATAAGCATTTGGGGAACAGCAGTTCTAGATTAAGGATATAGAATATGGCTATGGCACAAAGCAATGCTTTGTTTCATAGTTTCATACAACTCAAGATAACACTTCATTAGCAGACTCATAAGTAGAATGGGTGACTGGGGTTTTGCCCCAGGATTTCAACGTCTTCCCATTCCTGTTCCTTACTCTCATCTTCCTCTCCTGGACTGTGACTACTTCCTAATTCTGCTCCCTTTTCTAGCCCCAGGCTGCAAGCTATAGGGTTTTCTTTCTATCCTAATCTACTGAAGGTATAGCTGGGAGTTTCTGAGGTACAGCCACCTCTTGACTATATCTATGTTCTCACCCTGGGACCCTTCGGCTGTTCCTGTATTCTATCCTCCACGTTTCCTCCTCAAACCCCTGATTTGACTGTCCACTGAATTTATGCTGCTACTGTTGTTCCATCAATCTGCCCCAAGTTTTTTGCTTCAGGTAGAATAATGACTGGCTATTACTCTGCTCATTAGCATAGAACCCAAGTAGGGCTTACTAGCTGTAGAAGGGGGTTAAAAAAAAAAACCCTAAATCCTAAACTCAATACACACAAGTGCTCTCACATATTGATTATATAATATTTCATAATTTCACATTTATTAAAAAAACTTTAATTACATGAATATTTTACACATCTAGTGGGAAAAAACCTGAACACCAATTTTAGATAGACAAAATGGAATGAATAAAAACATGCGTTGCTATTATATGTACCTCATTCTCCTTTACCCAGATGCAGCCTATAAAAAGTCTAGAAATGAGTGGTAATTTAAACTGTAAAACTGTATTTAACACATTGCAAATGGGTAGAGACGTGTGCATAGTATTTGCATTCAATCCTTATCTAAATGGCTACATTCTTTATGTGTAGGATTGTGTACATAAGTACATATGAGCCCTGGTCTGCTTTTTCATTTGAAAAGAAAGCTTTGAGCAGATTAAGAATACTTGGGAGAAATGGGAATATGGAAACCAGACTTGTTCAAAAAGAACAGAGACTGATCTCTATCCTTGGGGAAAAAAGTAAGACTAGAGAAATACATCCCTAGTTGCTTATCAGGAAGGATTAGGGCTTTGTTTTTTTGTTTTTGCAAGAATGGACAAAGAGTTTCAATATAGCATTGGTTCTGGAGTTAGAGGAGCCAGGTTCAAATCTTGTCTCTGACTCTTAATACGTGTGTAACATCAAACAAGTCTCTTTCCGTCTTGGACCTCAGTTTTCACATTTCTGAAATCTAGATATGTGATCTATGAGGAAACAATTTTAAAATGAGATGAAGAATCAAGGGAGGAATTTAGAGGATAAAAGAATGTGGCACATAGAATGGAATACATATGAACACTGAATAATTATTTACTTGACTAAATTTAATCACCAAACAGTTATTAGGTGCCTGCTATATGCAAGGACCCATTGCTCGATGCTGGATAAAGACAAATAAAAGAGAAATAATTCTTGGCTTCTAGGAACTTACATACTACTGATGTATACAATTTCTAAAATAAAAGGCAATACACAAGAAACTCTGTAGATCAAAGAGCTGTAATCTTTCAGGAGAACCCAGCTTCTTTTTCTCTATAAGTGCTAGGGTGATCCATGTATTTCATCAACCATGATATCATCTTGTAATAGTCAGAGGAAGAAAAGGAGTGGATATTTTACTCTTCTCCACAGACTCTATTATCTAGTCATACTGGATCATTTACTATAGATTTCTCTATTCCATGACTTTATGCTGACTGTCCTCCATACCTAGAATGCCCTCTCTCTTCACCTCTGCCTCTTAGATTTCCTGGCTTAATCCAAAACTGAGCTCAAATCTTACCACCCATAGGAGACATTTCTTAGTCTCTCTCTACCTCCTTACTCTCCCATAGCTAGTACCTCTCTTCTGAGATTGCTTTCCATTCACATGGTATATATCTTGTATGTTAGTACCGTGTATACTATCTCCTCCATTAGAATGTGAGCCACTTGAGGGCAGAGACTCTGTGTATGTGTGTGTGTGTGTGTGTGTATACATATATATCCATCATTTAGCACACTATCTGCTTATAGTAAATGCTTAATAAATGCTCACTGATTGACTAACTATTGGGGAAATACCAAGTTGGGCGTTTGTTTTTTCTGATAGCAAGAACTGATCAGTGATCTCCTATCTAACTCAGGAAATGTCTGGAACCTGCTAGAGAGACTTATATTATTAATGATATCAGTTAACCCCTACTCATTCCTGATGATTCATTTGTGAACAAAATGATACTTCTGTAAGGAACCTAGAAAAAATAATCAAGAATTATTCATTTATAGACAAGAAACTCAAGATCTTGGAACCACTGGTGATATTTCCATGACTGTTGTCAAATGACAGTGGGAGGTTCAGAAGAGAATAATGAGTTTAGGAAGTGAAAAGATGACTAAGAAAGCATTGTTTGAGAATAGGATTTATGGGTTATGGATAAAATCTGGAAATTATGGGCTCTTGGCATCCTGTGTAGTCTGCTTCATGATGGCCAGTGACACACATTCAAATATATACATATATGTGTGTACGTACATACATACACACACATATATGGATACACACATACAGAGATACATATATATATACATGCATACATACATACATATTCCTATACTGCTTTGGGAGGCAGAGAATTTAGAATTAATGATATAATAGTTGAGGAAACAATCTAGAATTGATGTCTTCAATTTCTTGCCTCTTACTCAATGCTTTGGTGAGACCAGATCTTTAATGTTAGCCCAGCGTTAGTATTTCCCAGGAAGAGTAACTGAGATTATAAAAGGAATGGAGGATATGTCATTTGAGGATCAGTTGGAGGAACTGGGGTTATTTAGTTTAGAGAAGAGAAGCCTTAGGTAGGACTTAGTATCTGCTGCCAAGTATTCGAAGTACTGAAATATGGGAGACAGATTAAACTTCTACTATTTGGCAACAGAGGGATGAATCTGGGACCATAAATGGAAGTGATAGGATGGTAGATAAAAATTTGATGTTATGAAAAAATGTTATTCATAATGAGAAATGTTCTAAAGTAGAATAGATTGCCTCAGGAGGTTAGGCATTATACCTTAATAGAGGTATACAAAGCCTAAGCTAGATAAAAATATTAGGGTGTTTATGACCTTAGAATGCCCTTCCAACTCTAAGTTTCTCTAATTCTGCCATTTTTCTGGAGTCTTACAAAGATAATCAAGAAGACTTTAAACTGGAATTGTAAGAGGAGAAAAAACTGCGTATATGGTATGTACTGGATATGATAGCAAACACCAGGTATAACATTGTCCTAAGATACATCACCTGTACAGAACCCAAGTCAACAGGCATTTATAAATTATTTCCTATGTGCCAGGCACTGTGCTAAGTCCTGGGGATACAGATACTATCAAAATAAAAGACAGTTCCTGCCTTCAAGAAGCTTACTTTCTAATGAGGAAGATATAAAAGATAGTTCAAAAACTGGGGTGAGGAGGGACAGTGTACCCACAGAGCAGAACTATGGCAAAGTGTAGAAAATGAAGGATTATTGGTCTGGTCCTTTCCTCAAAAGGCAGGTTCTAGGAAAAACTTGCCAATGGAAGGAAGGTACTATAGGAGAAGAAGCAATTGCACCATGATGGCAAAGGCCAGAGAATTAAGGATGGCTGGTCTAAGAGGAATAAAGTAAATAGTTTGGGAAACAAATCACAAACCAGGTATGGAGACATGATATAGTAGTGATGTGGGACTTCATTTATCTTGACATCTGTAGGAGTTCTCTCATATATTGCCAAAAAGGGGGTGGGGGGGGAGCTGAGAAATTAATGACTTACATTAATGATGATTTTGTTTTTTAAAAAGTTAAAAGAAATGAAAAGGAAAATGCAATATGATGCCTGATGACCAATAAGGAGAAATCAGTTACTGACTTAAAGATGATGGGAACTTTGAACTCAGGTAGAGTTTGTGATAAGGTAGGACAAATAAGCTATTAGAAATTTTAAAGAGTTCTGAGAAAAGATAGAGAATAACCAAAAGTCTAAAATTCTACAAGGAAGCGAGCCCAACAAAGTTGGATGGCTCTCTATAATGACATTATGACATAAAGACATTATAAAAAGAGAAATTATCTTTTCAGGGATGTAAAAACAGAGCTGTCTAAAGAGACCAGTGTAACTTCCAAGGGAAATTATTGGTAGCAAGTTAGGTGGAACAATAGGTAAGAACAATGGAGCAATTAGGAATACCAGAGTTTGAAACCTGCCTCTACAAAAGGGAAAGAGTCAACCTTACTCTCACGGAATTTGGCTTAGGGAAGGAATGACATAAACTCTAAACTGGGCATCTTGCCACATAGAAGAGTAGGGAGAAGGGGGATGAGAAGTAGGATGATGGAGGGGAGGGCAGGGTGGGGTGGAGGGCTGATGAATGTTCACATTTCT
>CM053591.1:64479392-64496210 GCA_028646515.1 Pseudochirops corinnae
CTCTTGCCTCTTCCATGAGATGCTCAACCCCATTCTGATTCTCCCTGTCTCCTCTCAATCTAATCCTCTCTCTCCTCACAATTTCACCATTTGGAATATTATCCCTTCCTATTCAATTGATCTTATGCCCTCTATGGATTTGCTAATCTTCTCTGTATCGTTCCAATTTTAGTATATGTGCTGCCGAAGTGAGCACTGTGAAATATCTTCTGAAAAAAATAGAAGCAATTCATGAATGAACCTTTGTAACATTGACTGGTCTCAGTGGCACACATGCCTAGCTTGCATATATAAACATTTACAAATCCGCATGATAATTTCTGGCAGAAGACATCATCTGTCACAGTGCCCCAAGTTCATTGCTTACAATTATGTTTTGTCTTACTTACAGATTAGGAAATGGGGCACAGAGAGGTTAAGTGACTCCCAGTGTCACAGAGCTAGTCAGTATATGAGGAAAAATTTGAATTCTGATCTACCATGAACTTTTGAAATTCTTGGTTCCATGAACTTAAAAAAAAAAAATTAAAGCTATATTTCAATGTAATTAGTTTCCCTTTTCTTCTCATGTACTTTATACATTAAACAAAGCAGAAAAAAGTTTAATTGGTCTTCCAAATGATAGCTGTTAAAATAATTGAAGACAGCTATAATATTCCTAATGAGTCTTCTCTCCAGGCTTTTCTCCATTGCTTACAATTCTCTTTACTCTGACTTAGGGAATAGCATTATTCCAATTTTAAACCAACATGCTTTGACTAGTAATTTTTTAAGTGAGGAAAAACAAATGGTTTGCTTTGAAATTACAGTAACACTGAGCTCTGTCCGTAGTTTTGTATAATCTGTCTTCTGTGTCTAAAATATTCTTTCTCTTTGCCTCCACTACATATAACCTGTTCTGGTTTCTTTCAGATTTCAGCTTAAGTGCTCCCACCTCAAAGAGGATTTCTCTTATCCCTCCCACACTAGTAATACCCTGCTCCTTTAAACTACTTTACATTTATTTTATTCCTATGTTATATTTATTCATTTGTGCACATTTTGTATCCCCCCCGTAGACTGTTAGCCACTTGGCAGCAGGGATTGTTTCATTTTTTACTTTCTGTCAGCACTTTGCTTACTGAGTGCCAGGCATGTAAGTAGGCAATTAATAAATGCTTATTGATTATTAGAACTACTTTTTAATTCTTTAAAACATGTTGATAGTCAAAAGTTTAGCATATTGTTTAGTCATACCCCTTACATAAATTTCTATGTAGATTTGAGTACAGAAGGCTTAGCACATTTTGAGACTCAGAAATAGAAAAATGTGTACTTACTTTCAAGTTTATCTGGCTGCCAATGGCCCAAAATTCACAACCCAAATGTAGGAAGTCAATTAAGAGCACTCTCTTATTAGGTCTGATTTAAGAACATTAAGCAGAACATACTCCTTCCATGAGGAGAGAGAATCCTACCACTTTTCTCTTAATTTCAATATTATCAAAGTTAGAGTGTCTCACAAATATTTATTGATAGACTGCAGAGCTGGAAGGGAAGACATCATCTAGTTCTGTGCTAACATTTACTTTATTTATTTATTTATTTAATTGGCTTTTTGGAGGGCAGTTTGGATTAAGTGACTTGCCCAAGGTCACATGGCTACTAAGTGTGTGAAGTGTCTGAGGCCAGATTTGAACTCAGGTCCTCCTGACTCCAGGGCCAGTACTATATTCATTGAACCACCTAGCCGCTCCATTTGTGTTAACTTTTAAAAAATATGCCATGAACCACTTTTGCAGTTTAGTGAAACCTATGGACTCCGCAAAATAATGTGATTGTTTCATTGAAAAAACACAAAATGAAGGAAGTGTGAAATCTCAGTAAGAAATTTCAGTTAGAAATTAAAAATAAAGATCTCTGACCCCCACTCAAGATCATGGACCACTTGATCTGCAGATGCCAGGTTGATAATCCCTGATACTTCAATGCTCTGATTTCATCTTTCACACTCATATTTTCTCACAATAATTAATCATATTTTAACGTACATATAGAAAGCTACATGTCTTTTATTTTCTTAATTCATCAACAATCCAGTGTGTTTACTATAGAGAAAGTGCCAAATTAGGTTGAAATGTCCCAAGGTAGAGAGGAGTGGCTAGTTAAAGTCTATTAAGCAAATCAGATAAAATTTTTGAGTTGAGGTTTAATTTTTTCATCATCATTCTATTTACATTTATGTTTAATTATGAAAATTATGCAAGCAACCAGGGGGTGCAATGGCTAAGAGTGTTCTCATCTTTCTGAGTTCAAATCTGACCTCAGATACCTACCAGCTGTGTGACTTGGGGCAAATCACTTAATCCTGTTTGTCTCAGTTTCCTCATTTGTAAAATGATATGAAGAAAGAAATGACCAATCACTTTAAATATCTTTGCCAAGAAAACCCCAAATGGAGTGGCAAAGAATTGGACATAACTGAAAAATGACTGAACAACAAAATAATTATTATGAGAAAACATGAATGTGGAAGATGAAAGCTCAGGTGAAAACATTGGAATACAATAATCATGGGACATGTTAAATATTGCTTATTTTTCAATAACTCACCTGCTTCACTTGAGTTGCTTTTCATGTTCAAATAATTTTTTCCAAGAAATTTTTCTTATCATGCCAATAATATTGGCATTAGGTACTAGAGAAAGGAATGGAATAATGCACATGTGTGATTGTTTTTAATTTTTTTTTCTTTTTCTGGGTGGTGACACTTATCTAATTGGACCATTTTGAATTGTAAATCCATTTGAAATGTGATTTCTGATAAAGGAGTCAGTCTTTATGTCTGAACTTTTTCCTTCTAGAACTAGTAGGTTTTGTTTTGTTTTTGATTTTTGGCATATACATAGATATAATTCTGTCCTTTGAAAGATACAATTCAAAATGATAGGGGAAATCATGATTATAACAGCTTTTGTCCTTTAGGATAGGTTTATTTTTCATGCTGAGTAGGATTTGAACCATCACCCATAGTATCACAACTGTATGATTATGCTTCCTTCCTGGGGAGTAAAAGAAAAGTAACCACATGGCCTTACAAATTAAAAGCAATATAAAATATATGGCTATGTGTAAAGCCTAGCACTAGCAGCTTTTCAGAAGAATGCTACTGTGAACAGCTTTTAAGGCTCTGATTACACAGTATAGAGAACACTCTGTGTATTCCATAGCAAATCAAAGCACAACATTCACAGAAATTAAGGTACAGCATTTGCAGCATTACAACTTATCACAGATAATCAAAATATAGCATTCACAACAACTTATGACAGAAAATGGCCACATAGTTTCCACTACAGTGGTTACAAAGTTTTGAACAAACGATAATCATTAGTAACTCAATCATTCAATCATCCTTAGGGAAGTTTGCCTCCTCAAGGGGACACAAAGTACAATAGTCAAAATTTTCCACTCTTGGGGCACGTTAAGTTAACTCAATCAGTCACTTATTCAGTCATCAGTCACTAAGTACAATCATTTAGTCAATCAATCATCCTTCATCATTCCTCATTCACTATTCAATCATCAGAAAATACACAGACCCTCCACCCCTAGGTCACTAGAAAATTTACAGTTTCTCAGTAAGTACATAGTATCCAAGTAAAGTCTTCTTTCAGCTTGACTTGAGGTAGTTTCTCGGATTCTCTGGGTCCGCTTCCATGGTCTCAGATCCTACCTGGATTCATCAAACTGTCATCTGGGTTCAAAGGCAGACAGCTCCCAGGTCCTTGTTCAGCTCTCTGTGCAGTTCCTGCTCCGCATTGGAGCTCACAGTGTCCAGTCCATCTCAAATCCTTCACAGTCTGTCTTCCCAGGAAGACAAAGCTTAACAAATCCACAAACAGACTAAGTCTTAGATCCATCACAGTCCTGCTTTCTTAGTCTTTTGGCAGCTCCAGCTGGCCCTCGGACTCATCAGAAGTTTCAACTGGTTCCCAGAATGAAGATCACTCCATCCAGGTTTTCAAAATCAAAATCATTCTGTCCGGCCTGGGAGGGGCTTTCCATTCTGGCCTCATCAGCGGCAGCAGCTTCAGGTCCATGGAGTTTGCTTCAAGAAGATCAGTTAGCAATTCTCATTTTTCTTCTCAATTCTCAGTCCAGCAGTAGCAGCCCAGCCTCCAGATGCTGCTGAGAGAAATGTTCTCTTTCTCCAGAGGCAGCAGCTTCTGCCTCCAGATGCTTGCCCCAAGAAATTCTGACTTTCTGACTTTCCCACTCTGGGACAGTATATACAGTATTTCATTAGCTTTCTGTTTTAGCCAACCTCTTTTTGTTACATCAGCAACAGGGATTCATACCTTCTTGATTAATTACTAAGTGCTAAGTACTTGTTACCTTTGCCAATACAAAGGGATCTTCAAATTCAAATTATATTACCATTACATTATGTGAAGCATCTGTACATTTGATTATATTTTGGAACTCCTCATGTGGGAATTCCCTCCACCAATACATAGTGAACATCTCTGACTTAATAGCTAAGACTTAGGAAATTCCTTAAGCCTCACAGAGGTAAAATGGTTCCCTCAGTTATTATTTAGATAGAGAATATTAACATTTGGTTTGAACCCAATTCTTCTATCCACTACTCCACACTGTCCTTTTAAATAGAAAACACATAAAGAATAATTGTCATTTCAGATGTCCTCAGTATCTTAGTTCATTATTCTTTAATTTATACTGATTGATGCTTCATATTATTTTTTCATCATAAGCTCATAGGCAAACTTGGTATGAACCTCAGAAGCAATATAATCCAACTCCTACCTAAGAAATAAATTTTGTAAACAATATCACAGCAAGTAGTTATCAAGCCTCTGCTTGAAACCCTTCAGGGACCAGAAACTCTGACTACTGTATGGCAAACATTTATTAAGTTTTTACTCTCTGCACCTCATTATCCCTGGAGGCAACCAATTCCATTTGAGCAAAACTCTCTAGCTCTAGTTCTGCCCTGTGGGGCTGAGTCAAATAAGTCTTCTGACTCTTCTGCATGACAAAGCTTCAAGTATTTGACAAGTAGAGCAGAAGAACTATTGTATGAACCTAACTCTTCCAGAGGCTAAACTACCAAAGTTTCTTTAACTAATCCCACTATGGTGTCATATCAAACTCCTTCACTCACTTGGTCATCTTCTGGACTTATTCTTGCTTGTCAATATCCTTTCTAAAATATAGTGCCCACAGGTATACAAAATGAAGTAAGTGTATTTTTAAAAGTTTTATTGATGTGTTTTGTTTTTACATTATAGACATGTACAGATTACTCTTGTAGGAAATTAAAACAGTTAAGTAAAACTAATAATTCAGTGACTTCCTCTGAAGGGGAATATTGCATTTCACATCTGTAGCACTCACTTCTATCTCCCTATTTATCTCTTCCATTGCCTACCCCATTGGGAAACCAAAAAGAAAAAAAAGGGGGGGGGTTTCTTTTGTAACAAATATAGTCAAGAAAAAAAATTCTCTCAATGGCTATGTGCAAATATCCATGATCATCATCATCATGTAGTCTAACACCCTAAATCCATCACCTCTCTGTCATGGATAGCATGTTTCATTGTTGGTCTTTTAGACTCTGGAATCCTGAATGGTCATTGTGGTGTGAGTGTGAAGGAATACTGTTGTTTTATAAGAAATGAAGAAATAGATGATTTCAAAAAGACATGGAAAGACAAATATGAATTATTACAAAAGTGAAATGAGTGAACCAGAAGAACAATTTATATAACATTGATATCATAAAAATGAATCGTTTGGAAGAACATTACAAAATACTGAATAATCAAAGGAATAGAATCAGGAGAACAATTTATTTAATAACCAAAATACTATAAAAATAACAACTTAAAAACTGTAAGAACTATGATCAAGACAGAAGTAATTTTGCCTGGGGAGAACATAACAGGACTGTTATTTCCTTTACTTTAGACGTACTTCTTTTAAATTTGCCTTAGTTAATTTTATTTTATTTTATTTTTGTTTCTTTTTGGCTGGTAGAAGGAAAGGGAAGGGAAAGGTATATACATTTATATAGCAACTAGTACTTGCCAGACACTGTGTTAAGCTCTTTACTAATACTGTCTCATTTAATGATGGGCCATGTTTTTTGTTTACATTTTGAGCTTGCAGTTCACGAAAAGCTTCAGTCTTTTTCTCATAATCTTTTTTCTAGCTACAGAAAATGTCTTAGGTCTCATTTCTTCCCCACCTCCTGCACTCCCAACTTTGGCTTTTTTTGCTCATGCTTTCTTTGTTTTTCACTTGCTCCTACCTTTTGCCTGGTGTTCCTTCTACTCGGTTTTACTCTGCCCTTTCTCTGGGACTTTCCATATCTGGAATCTTTCTTGTAAGCTTCTAAGCTAATTGGTACCTTCCTGCCTATGATGTGAGAGGTAGAAACTAATCACACTTACCTGAATGAGGGATTAGTTTTCTCTATAAACCACCTGGCCTCCTTTATCAGAAAGTGATTGACCTTTAGTTTCAGTTGACCTCATTTACAATATCTGTGTCAAATTCATGTTAGATGTTTTGCTTCTTCTGTAGAAATTTGTAAATCTCCTCCCCCAAAGTAACTTCCAACAGAATAAATTATTAGTCTAATATATTTAGAACTGGAAGTGACCTTAAAAATCAATTCATCCTCTCTCTTCATTTTGTAGTTGAAGAAAATGAAGCCATAGAGATTAAATGACCTGTCCAAGGTCAAATAGGTAGTAAAATGGCAGAAGTAGGATTCAAATCCATGTCCTTTGACTTTATATCAAGAGTGATATTTCCCCAACTCTGCACTTCTCCAGTTTATTTTTTTGTCTCAAGTTCAAGACATTAAATCTGAATCCTGATTCTGTCACTCAATATGCTATCCTTTGTAGTTTCATGCCCCCAGAGTGCTTACAGGGGATCCAAGAAAACTGAAGAGTCACATGCCTCTCATATGTCCAGGAAGGGGGAGCAGAATATAGAGATTATTTTGATAGTACAACTCTGAGATAAATCTCAGTCTATAGTGCCAGAAGTCATTGTCTGACTCAGATTATATCTACATCAAAACCTGGGGGAGGGGGAAAAGAAACAGAGAGAGAGAGGGAGAGAGGGGGGGGGACAGAAAGAGAGAGAGAGAGAGAGAGACAGAGAGAGAGAGAGACAGAGAGAGAGAGAGACAGAGAGACAGAGGTTTTGTTCCACAGACATAGTTAATCACCCCTCTAATTTATGACCTGTTCTTCAATAATTACTTAGACCAAAATTTCATCACTATATCTCCAAACCTTTTTCCATCTTGGTAGAGCTTCCAGAGTTAATGCTTCCTTCCTACAGTTTTTGAGAATCTAGGAATTCCTTCCATTCCCCAGTGAAGCAATTGACTACCATGTTAAAGGGAAATCTTTAATAGTAATTTGATTATTTGAACATATAAATTACTGTGGGTCTCATGTTGAAACATTTTTAATATACAATGCTTTTCTAGTAACAATAAGTAAATAAGTGCTTTCTGAAAAGTTGGCTCTTCAAAATATAATTTTCTAGATACTAGTCAACTGGAATAATTTTTCCCATGAAACTAATGATTCCAAAAATTCTCAGTATTTCTTTAGAATAGCTGTAAGGGGAAAAAGTCCAAAGATTCTTAGATAGATATGTAGAGGAATACGTTTAGCATATATTTCTTGTGTTGATAGGAAAGGTTTATCAACTGACATGCCACCAGTTAAATGGGTATACTTTTTTTCTCCAAAAAAAACAAGAAATTAGAAAATGATCTGTGGTTTAGAAGAATCAAAATGGTTGAATTTGAGTGCATTATATTCCATGTAAAACTAATATCGTCACTTAATCTAAGACCTAAGCAAGATTTATGAACATAATTAATTTAATGAAATTTATATCATTAATTAATCAAAACCAACTTTTGCTAAATCAAATATAATAGGACAAAAGCAAGTTGCCCACTTAAAGAATATTAAGGAGTGCTTTACTCAAGAGAATATGTCTATATGTATGTATATACAGATATATTTTAAAAGACTGTCAAACTGATGATAAACTACTTTGCCCCACAAATGAAAGATTAACCATAAAGTGAAAACTTATTTTTGAGAATATAAATATGTACACACATATACACATGCATATATACACACATATGCATACATAGACAGGCACAGACACCCCCCAGATGATTATATATATGTGTGCGTGTGTGTGCGTGTGTGTATGTATACATACATATATGTATACATATATACATATATATAACATATAAAATACATTTATGAAATTACAAAAAGACCATACTAGTAACTAAAGACTAAAACAGGCTAAAGTGCTAATGGGTAACAGAACTCAATAGCTGAGGTTGTTTCCATCCAACCTAGCTGGGCTTCTGCCACTGGCTGGTTGGATAAGATTGGCACTGGGAGTAGCAAGTCTGTTTTTACAGGGAAATCAGTTCCTGACAGTGAGATCATTAAGCCAATGGAGGATCCAGGAAAGAGGATTTCACTGTTGCTGGCATGAGTTCTGAGAACTTTCAAGCATTAAAGAGATACTTTATTTGTCCAGGGAATACTGTCAACTGTCTGCTTCTAATACTTGGCCCTGCCCATGTAGTGCCAGCTTGATAATAAATGTCTGCTGGTGCCAGCAGATACTCAGCTATAATTTACAACAAAGCAATTACAGGAAATGTGAACAGTTGTTGTTTATTATTTCTGCTATTTCTACTTAGTGATAGGTATACTGATCATAAAATGGATTCAAAAATATGATTAATGATTCATAAAACTTAGTGTATTCACATTATAAAATATTTACCTTATAAAACAAATGCATTTTGTTGTTGTTGTTTTTTACCATCCCTAAAAAATGAATCAGCAAAGTTTTCTTATGATTTCATAGCAAGCATAATGGTGGTGTTGCCATGATTGTTGGAAGATGGGAGACCCTCTAAATTCTACCAGTTGCTGCAACCCCAAAGCTGTTGGGGGGATACTTTGATATTTTGGGGGGTATTTTGACCTGGGATTTAATATGCCTATAAGCTGAGCCCCACAAAACAAATTCAGAATTTTGCTCTAGAGATAAAGGTATTTAATGGGGTTCACTGGAATATAACTACTGTACATGATAATTTTTACCTCAGTAAGGAATATGCCAAGTTATCAAAAATCACTACTACATACACTAATGCGTTGCTGATAAAACTGTATATACAATTCTGAACATCACTTTAAATTTATGTGAAGAAAGTAACTAAAATGACTATCCCTTGGAAGACAATAGAAAATAGCGGTGGCCCTGGAGTCAGAAGATTTGAGTTCAAGTCTGACCTCTGATGTTTTCTACCTATGTGACCTTGGCCAAGTCTTTCCCAGGGCCTCAGTTTTCTCACCTGTAAAATGAGGTTTGACTGAATGACTTGTGAGGTCCTTTCCAGCTCTTGATCCATGATCCTATGAACTATTAATCCTGGAATTCCAGGAATTAATATAGGACCAGCAGGAAGGTTAGTGACAAAAAGAAAGCCCTCATATATGCCAAAATGTGTATTCCGACTGCCGCTTTTTATAAAAGCTAAGTACTGGAAACAAAGTAGATCTATATTGGTTGGAGAATGGCTAAATAAATTGTGGTACATGAATTTAATGAACTGTTATTACTACACTATAAGGATGGATACTTGGAATCATAGGAAGACATATGAATTGAGGCAAAGTGAAGGAAGCAAAAGGAAGAAAAGAATATGCCCAACAATACATTGTAAATGGAAACCAGCAACAACAATAAAGAACAATTGAATGCTACAAACAGTGCTATAAGATGATAATAATTGAGCCTGGCCTCAAAGAAGAAATGTGAGAAGGTGCCTCCCCTACCTTCTTTGTAGAAGTAAGGGGAAATGGGTATGGAACACTACAAACTGCAAATCCTCTCCCCTTCCTTCCTCCTCCCTTATTTTTAAAGGATAGTCCTTTGGGAAGGGGAAAAGAAAGGGATATCTTGGGAAGCATAGATGATGTTAAAGCAAATGATATTAATATAATTTATTTTTGAAAAAATAATCCTGTATAATGTAATTATAATTCTTGATAATAATGTTAAACACATAGCCACAATTATTCCCTCAAACCAACAGGGCTTGCCCATTGGACACAGGGTTATGAAATAAAAAGAGAGAAAAGGGAAAAGGGAAAGAGTCAAGCCTCAGATCCTTTACTTAACTCCTTGAAAAAAGAGGAAGGCAAGGTTTTTGTTTCTCCTTAATTCCTAACCCAGGCTGCTAGGTAGGGTAGTGGCTAGAGTGTAGCGCCTGGAGTTTGGAAGATTCATCATCCTGAAGTGCAAATCTGACCTCAGACATGTGCTAGCTGTGTGACCGTGGGCAAGTCACTTAAGCCTGTGTGACTTAGCTTCCTCATCTGTAAAATGAGCTGGAGAAGGAAACGGCATATCACTCCATTATCTTTATCAAGAAACTTCCAAATGGGGGTCACCAAAAGCTGAACATGATTCTACAGCAACAACAGCAGATTCCTAGCCAGGATTGTAGGAAGCCTGGTCAATTGACCATAGAATAGCATGGTGAAGGTAAACATAATAGTCACAGGAGATCAAGTATTAAGGACTTCCAGCAAAGCTAGAGCACCATATTGAACAGACATTATTAAATCTTAAAGAGATTCTGTAGTTAGTAATTTTTCCAGACCAGATCAGAGTAGGGAAATATTAAGAGATCTGGAAGTCATAGGGAGGGGGTCAGCTAGCAGGGCCTCATGTAAAACCTCCCAGAATTGGAATTTTATTGGACCTGAGGCAAAGAAAGGTGTTGGACACAACAGGAAAGGAATCTTATTAGGTACTTTGTATGGCACAACTGTATTGCTCTCACTCCAGAACTGAGGAGAAAACCTGTAACTGTGTCCAAGGTAAAGGGCAAGAATAGCCACTGTTTGACATTGAGCCTAAATGAATTGGGATTTCCAACCCAGAAACTCAGGTTGAAGCCTGTAGAATAATGACCAGAGCAGAGAGGTCAAACCTAGGAGAAACCTGAAGTTCCATCACTCTCTAGACCTGTAGGGTTTCCAGCTTACTGACAGGGCCTGGGCTCAGCAGCAGTCTACTGGGCCTGTAGCAAGGTGTTAGCTTCAGTTGTATTGCCCATAATCAAGCCAAATTCAGGCTTTGAAAATGACCTAGGCTGATACACATGAGCTGCCTGAATATCACAGTTCCCAATATTGAGAGAAATCAGCAACTGTATCATAGAGAATACAAATCAACATCCAATAAATCCCTGACATTTTCTGAAATGTTCAGAGCCTGAACCTAACACATACACTCATCATCAAAGTAAAGCTGCAAGGAGGAATAGTTAGAACATCAGCAATAGGTTATCATTTAATACTCCTTGGGAGCAGGGAAAGAGTAAAGAGCCTCAAGCTTCAGAAGCCCTGTCTGCCACTACGAAATGAATGTTATCACATGATTCCAGACATGTTAAAGCCTCTGCTCTACCTAGAAGAGCAACAATTTCCCACTGGAAATTGTACTTGGACTCATTTTGAAATGAAGGAAGTTTGCCTCCTATTAAATGAATGGACAGTGACCTGTAACATCAAGGTGTTATACTGTAGAATCATTGATGTGGAGCAGAGGCCATCTAGCCCAACTACTTTATTTTATAGCTGAGAAAACGAATGTCCTGTAAAGGTATTTGACAGTTCCAGGTCACACAAGGAGTAAATGATGGAAGAGGTAGGTATTTGAACCCAAATCCTATCCCACCAGTGACAAGGTTCTTTCCTCTATACTATACTAGCAAATAGGAAGGTTTGAATTTAGATGACCTCAATCCAAATAGTCACATATTTTCTGTGTGACCTTTGACTTAAATAGTCAGGGTCTTGATTTCTTTTTAGGGAAAACAATATATTCTCACTGTAGCCTCTCCTCTATGTCATAGTTGATAGTCTCTGAGGCCTAGGGAAAGAATCCTCTTATGTATGTACTTAAAAGAAAACACAAAACAAAATTGTACAAATGATATTTTGACCAAAACATGTAATACAAGTCATCTTACTCACTATAATTTATCTTCCAGAAACTCTTATTAATATCTAGTAAATAAATAGAATCTAAAGAATCTGCTTTCTTCTTGGTCACTCTCCCCTTTGGCAGGGGTTTGGGGGATGGTGTGTGTGTGTCTGTGTGTGTGTCTGTGTCTGTGTCTGTGTAATTGTTTTCTGGTTGGACCCAGAGGGCAGAACTGGGAGCCATGGATTGAAGGTGCATAAAGGTGTATTAATAAGTTTGATGGAATATAATAACACAAAATTTCTTAGCAATTACAGTTATCTAAAAGGATAATGTGCTACCTCACAGTTGTAGTGGGTTCCCCATTATTACAGGTCTTCAAGGAAAGACTGAATAGCCATTTTTCATTAATGTTCTAGAGGAAATTTTTGTCCAGATGTGATGGGGAAGAGATAACTTTTGAGGTCTAACTTTGAGTTTGTGGGTAACTTTCCATAAAATGATTCTTCATATAGATCTACTAGGAAGAGATATATTAATTTACCCAGGAGAGAGGCAAAAACAGTAGCTGAATTTTTTTTTAGATTTTTGCTTTCTTTTCAAAATTTCTATCCTGGTGGGCATCATTAACATTTCCTGTCACTTCTCCTGAAGGCTTCATAAGAATAGATGAAGAGGTGTGAATAGTAAGTAGTGATTGAGAACCTTTCTGTTCATTTCTAATAAACTGGATTTAATTAAACACAGTTCACCTGTCTTCAGCTATTCTTACAGAGTCTTCAGATTTGAGGATTACTGCTACTGTTGACAGGTACTGCCTCAGGTGAAACATAAGAAGGAAAACAAAATTGCATAGGAGTATGATTGTGTAGTCAGTGAGTAAGACTAGGGCATAAGAAAAAGATAGACAAGAGAGAATACTTTCCCCCATTTATTAATTAAACAAGTATTTTAGAAGAATTTGTTTATGTACACTGTATTAAGTAATGTAAAGGAAACAATATAAAGTGGTCCATTGCTCTTAGTCTAATAAAGGAGAAATTGAATTTACATATATATAATAAAGACAATATGGTGTGATGGAAAGGGTTTTGAATCAGGAGTCAGGATACCTGAATGCCACTATCTTTTACTAAGTTTGTGACCATATCATCATTTATGCTACTTAAATCCTCTTGTGGTAAGTGAAAGATGAAATGACATAAGAAACAAAGGTTAAATTTTCTGAGAATATGGATTTATTAAGCAATGTATGCCAGTTGTCTCACAAAGTGGGATCTACTCACCTTAGGCCAGCACCCTGAATACAGCAGGTGACAGATTTTTATACATTAAAAACAATCAAATTGGACCAATTAATTAAAAGGAAACAATACGATAATAGATAATCTGATTTCTAAGTGGAAAGATTAGGTACTTTTCAAGTTGAGAAGGGGAAAGCAAACAGATTCAATTTCCTGAATTCAGAAAAAGAAATGTTCAACTCCTCCCAGGTGTCTGTAAACAATCAAAGGAACATGGAAATAATAACTAAGTGATGACTATGGAGCTGTGGCCCTTTGTGAATCAAAGGATAGTAGTACCCTTTGACAGAAATGGGGAAAGACTTCTTTTGGAAGGATAGTTTTAATGAGGGAGATAAGGAGGTAAGCTTTGAATGTATCCAATTTGAGAGATCAGTAAGAAATGAAGGTAGAAAGATCCAAAAGACAGTTGATTAGAACCTGGAAATGACAGATCCCAGGAGAAGGAATAAAATTAGATATATATATCTGGGTGTTGTCTTCACAGATTTCATAATTAAACCTATAGTGGACAATGGGTTTACCAAAAAGAAAGCTGTTGAGAGAGAAGAAAAGAGGTCTCAAGATATCTATGATTAGAGGGAGAGCATGGTACAGATAACAAGAGAGAGACAGAGAGAGAGAGAGAGAGAGAGAGAGAGAGAGAGAGAGAGAGAGAAGAGAGAGCAGAATCACCCAAAAATACTCATGAAGTAGAAAAAAATCCAGAAGGTGCAAGTGGACAAGAGTGTCAGATGCTGGTGAGGGATCAGGAATGATGAGGTCTGAGAAAAAGATTTTGGATATAGCAGTTATATGATACTTGGGAACCATGGAGAGAGTATTTTTATAAGCTGAGAGAAGTCAGATTCTAAAGATATGAAAATTTAGTAGGAGGAGAATTAAAATCAAAGACCATTGTTTTTAGTTTTTCTGTGAAGGGGAGGAGAGATGAAGGACAGTAGTCTGAAGAACTTCAGACAAAAATGACAGCCTTTTGAGGATTAAAAGGAGCTGGGTTTGTCTCCAGATAGCAGAGATGGAGCCGGTAAATAGGCAAAAGTGGAACATAAAACCAATAGATAAAGTCTGGTTTTTTTTTTTTCTCTTAAAGGGCTCATGGGATAATGGGAACATCCACTCCTCAACTAGCCCTGGCTACATACATAGGAGATCAGAAACAGTCAATTCTTAGTGATGTCCTTTCATGATTCAGTTGTGCCAATATCAGTTAATACTGTAACCACTTTAGAAGAATCAGAATCATTGAATGAATGGGCAACAAAGTAGTTTTATGTCTAGGTTTTGATTAGTTGAATTGAATTTACTTATTAAAAACCAAATAAAACAGCATTTTAAAATGTACATTAAAATTGATTTCCTTGATTTTCCTTGGTGAGGGCTGAGGAATACAAATATAAGGTGAGGCTTGGGGTAGGAGCAACATTAAAAGAAATCATGTTATAATAGATCTAAAAAGACTGCAATGAGTCAGCTATGAGTTGGTGATGCAGTGCTGCTGTTGGAAAGACTCCAGTAGGAGATATCTATATCTATGTACATATCTATATCTATGGATATATCCATATATATATATATCTATGGATATGTCTATTTCTAGAGATATATTTATATCTATGGGTATATCTATATCCATATATCTATATCTATTATACATACACATACTATGAACAACTTTAGTTATGTGAACCTGGATAATGAGCTCTACCACCAAAATAAACCTCATATGGAATCTTGCCCTTCTATTATTCCGTATCTGGCATGCCTTCCTAATAGGCCATAAACTCTGAGCTGGCAGGCACCATCTCTTTTCTGAAATTTCTGTCTCTCACAGAACCTTGAGCAGCACCTTGCAACAAGCAGACACTTCATAAATGTTAGATAAATTGAATTTATTGAACTAATTTCCTTGGGTCATTTGGACATTAACTTTCCTGAAGATAGGAGGCTGACAGACTGGGGATTGTCTATTCTATCTCAAAGTTTTAAAATTGGTTTGGATACTCCTCCCCCATTTTGTAGAAGGGATGTTTAAAGATCACCCATATGACTTTCTTTGTCTTTGGAACTCTTCACTATCTGTTAGATATTATTAAGAAAAGAGTGCTTTGAATGTTCTGACTTGACAATTTTTCAGCATTAGCAGATATGCTCATTATGAAACATTTCCAGTGTTTTCATTATGAAACAATTCTGTGCCCAAACATGTAAAAAAAAATTTGAATTTTAAGCCAAACATTGTTTTAATTGCCCAAAGTGGAAAATGATTGTGGTTTAAAATAGAAAACGCAATCCCCTCTGTTTCATTTCCCTTACCTGGGGCTTATAGAATATTTGATTTACAAAGAATTACAAAGGGAATGTAAGGGAGAGATAAAATCATAATATCTGCTGTCTTTCCTATGAAATCCTTAAAACAAATTCAATTGTTGAAATAAAGTATCTAGAGCATAGGTGGCTATTTATTTACTGTAACACAACTTTCAAGATAACATGTCAGAAAAGAGTTTTAAGGAAAAGACATAAAAGGAACAAGATTACAAAACACTAATGCTATTTACATGACTAAAAAACAACTGGTTAAAAGGGGGAAAATCAATGTAAACAATCAAATTTGTACTGAATATGATGCTGAGCAACTGGTCTGACTGAATTTCTTACTAAATTAATTTTATCAAACAATTACTTTAAAGTTTGGTAGAAACATTGTAGGAAGCAAGGCACCTGAAAAGAATGAGAGATAACAGCCAATGGCTTAGCATACAAGATGGTTCATAATGTTTTCACTTTCTCACAGCTGCCTTTTTTTAAGGCAAAAAAATAACAACAAAAAGAACAATCTGTTAATTTTTTTTTTCCATCACTTAAATGAACAGGAATTTTGGCATCACATACACAAATCTTTTCCATACCTTAATGAGGTATGGAAAAACTCGATTTTGTTTTTTCCTTGTTGGAACAGTTACTTGTAATTTAAGAAGAAATCAGAGGATTTCTTTTTGTTTATTTTCACCTTTTATTTTTTGATTGAGCATATTGATCAAATGTTCTTGAAGATAGTGGGGAACTGAGATCTAAGGAGCAATAAGAAACCAGAGAGTGGAACAAGGTGATGCAAAAAGCATAAGTGAGTGATTAAAGGAATTGCTTCAAGAAGGCATTTAGCCTTAATAAAGACTTGAAATTTTAAGTTGAAGGGAAAAAAAATCAAACATTGAAAAGGATACAAAATCCTTTTACGGTTTTTAAACCTATCTGAACTTAATAAGTTCAAAAGCAGTTTGATGAGATGTTTTGATTTGTATATCATTAGAAATGTGGTTTGTAATATTTATTACAGCTTTCTTTGTGGTTGCAAAAAACTGGAAATATAGGGGATGCCCATCAATTGGGGAATGGCTGAACAAGCTATGGTATATCAATGTAATGG
>CM053591.1:64496710-64512103 GCA_028646515.1 Pseudochirops corinnae
ATATGTAATATATATATGAATGTGTATGCATATATATGTACATACATGTATATGTCTATATAGGAGGGTGTATGTGTGTATGAATACATATGTGTGTATATATGTATACAGGTATACATAGAGGGCACAGGATCAATTGAATAGGAAGGGATGATATCTAAAAAATAAAATTAAGAGGTGAGAGAGAAATATAATGAGAGGAGATAGGAAGAGACAAAATAAGGTAAGTTATAGAAAAGAGACAAGAGAAAACTGTTACAAGGAGGGGAAGAACAGGAAGGCAAAAGGGAATGGGTCAATCTCACTGTCATTGAATTTGGCTTAAGGAGGGAATGACATACACACTTAATTGGGTATCTTACCCTATAGGAAAGTAGGGGGAAAGGGGATAAGAGGGGGAATGATAGAAGGGAGGGTAGATTGGGGGGAGGGTAGTTAGAAGCACACACTTTTGAAAAGGGACAGGGTCAAAGTAGAAAACAGAACAAGTTGGGGGCAGGATAGGATGGAAAGAAATATAGTCAGTCTTTCACAATATATTCATTATGGAAAAGTTTTGCATAACTACAGATGTGCAATCTATAATGAATTGCTTATCTTCCCAGTAAGGGTGGATGAGGAGGGAAGAAGGGAAAGAGTTTGGAAGTCAAAGTTTTAAAATCAAATGTTTAAAAAAATTTATTATTATTATTTTACATGCAACTGGGAAATAAGATATACAGGCACTGGGATATGGAGATCCATCTTGCCCTACTGGAAAGTCGGAGAGGGGAAGGGGGAGAATATAGGAGAGAGGAGATTGGGGATGGGGGTATTCAGTGGGATAGGTGTTTTGGGGTGGGGGTAGGGGAAAGATGGGGAGAAAACTGGTAATTCAAAATCTTGTGGAAATGAATGTTGTAAACTAAAAATAAACATAAAATTTAATTTAAAAAAAGAATGTTCCACTTAAAAGATTTGCATTTTTTATAATCAGCTTTTTTGTAACTGTGGTAGAAAAATATATTTTATAATTATATCATCAAAATCTAACTTCGTGCTTTTTTGACAAAAGTTATCATTGCAATTATTTTAAGCATTTAATGACATATCAAAAATAATATTATGAGCATATTAAATTACCCTGAGGATTCACAAGACATTTTCATTGTTATCGTTGAAAAGGTTTCACAGACCAAAAAAAAAAAAAAGATAGAAAATATTGCTCTAGTTCATTTCACTCATTTTCAGCTAAGGAACCTGAGGTTCAGAGAAAGGAATAACCTGCTTACTTTTTCTTTCTGGCTACTTTGTCTCCATATAAAGCTGATGAAAAAAGATCTAATAAACTAATTTCACCCTGAAGTTCAAATGGCTGCTTTAGTTTTAAAGTATTTATTCGCAAAACTTGCTTGCTTTTTGACAATAAATGAATGTCTAATGGAAGAGTTTCAGGCACCAAAGAGCAAGAAAGGGAAGGTATTTATTTTAAAAGAGGGGGTCTTCTTACATATCCTAAAATCACAGCATCTGCTATCTAACTTTCAAAGTAAAATCCCAGATTGCCAGCTAATAGAAAATTCTGATTGTTAAAAATCTCAGATAAAATATTTTAGTCTCCCTTTCAGTAAAGGTGAGTGTAATCAGTCAACAAGCGTCCTTACACATCTCCTTCGTACAGACACAGTGGCAGACGCTAAGGATACCAAGACAAAAAAGAAAAAAGAAGCAAATGGTACTATCAAAGTGATTCGTGCTATATTTATACAAGTTGTATAGTTTTTTAAAAAAACATCAATAAACTAGCATTTATTTAGTGCTTTGGGTTTAAAAATTACAAATATTATTTTATGCTCATGACAACCCTGGTCGATAGGTGCTATTATTATTTTTACAGATGAGAAAACTGAGGCAAACAGGGGTTAAGTAAATTGCCCAGAGTTATAAAACTAATAAATGTCTGAGACTGAATTTGAACTCAGGACCAATGTTCTACCCACTAGAGTGCTTCGCTGAATAGAAAACAAGTCCTACTTTCAATGAGTTTAGTGCTGTATTTGTAAGTCCTCTAAAATTATATAGATCTTTCTCTTTCCTTGCCAATGGAAAGCGTAAGCATGCTAGTCATGCTCTGGCCCTGGCAGTCTCTTTCCGAGCTGACTCCCTAAGGGATAAGAAGAGGAACACTGGGGGATTTCCATCCTGAGGTTCATCTCTAGTGTTCATAGATTTATACTTGGCAGCCTCAAAGGATTCTCAAAAAACTGAATAACAGCTAACATTTATGTAGGACTTACTGTGTGCCAGGGACTCTAAGAACTTTACAAATATCTTACTTTATTCTCATAAAAGCCCTGGGGTGCTATTATTAATCTCATTTCACAGAAGAAGAAACTGAGGCAAAACTTAAGTGATTTCCCTTGGGTTACAAAGTTATTTAGTATCTGATGTTGAATTTGAGCTCAAGTCTTCCTAATTTCAGGCATCTATCCACTGTGCCAACTAGCTGCCCCCTTGTAATCACCTTTGGCCTTCTGCTCTCCTTTTCTATCATCTAAAGAGTTAAAGTGAGTATGGTGAAAAGAGTTCAGAGTCTAAATTTGAGTTCTAGTTCTAATATATATTCATTATGTGAGTATGGACAGAGCGGTTAACTACTCTGTGCTCCTCAGCTTTTTCATCATTAAACTGGGAGTTATGATTAATTCTTTATTATCTATCTACCAGGGTTGTTATGAAGGAAGCATTTGGTTTAAAAATTGAATTATTACTATCTCTTGTCAATGCTTCAGCTCACTTAGATGTCTCTACTAATGCCATACCATCTAGAAGCCTTCCAGAACTCTTAACTTTTTTTTTCCCCAAATCTCCAATAGGCAATAGTTTACTCATAACTACATCCAGTACTCATTTTCATTTTGCAATAGATACATACAACTAAGCTGCTCCCAGCTTTGTAACTATGCAGCTTGAAATGAGTTCTGGAATTTGAGTCAAAGGATATAGGATTGAATCTGGTCTTTGCCATGAGCCACTGAGCTTCTCTGACCCAGAATTTCTCCATCTATAAAATGAGGTGATTGGTCTAGATTTTTTCAAATGTCCCCTCTAGCTGTAAATCTATGATCTTAGGGGAATTGATGTGGTTTACTGAAGTACCACTGTACAATACATAATATTTATTATTTTAATTACTTATTACAAAGTCAAAAATATAATAAAGATTATTTCTTTTATCTGTAAAATGAGAATAATAATAATACCATGAACCTTCCAGAATTGCTGTGAGGATAAAATGAGATGACATTTGCAAAGTGCTTTCCAAATCATGAAGTGTTCTATAAATGCTACATTATTAATATTATTATGATTTTTTGCTATTATTGCCATTATTATTCAGGTCAATAACTTCTTTTGGCTATTTGTTACATTTTGCTTCTTGGCTCACATTTTTCTCTCTTCCACTCATAATTCTACATATCTACAGATACTTCCTCGAAAATCCTAAGCTCTCAATTCTCAACTGACTCTGAAAATGGCCTACTCTTCCATCCAACCTCAACTACATAGAGATGGCCATACCCATTATCTTTCTACTACCCACAAATGCATCACTCCCAGGTTCATGAATTCTGAAATTTCCTCATATGATTATACTCTCTCGTCTTTCTACATCTTTGTCAGTCTTTTAACTCTGTTCTTCTTCTCAGTTACCTCCATTCCCTGGATGCCTCAGTATTGTCCTTGCTCTGACTATACTTCCCTCCCCTTCCCATCTTGACCTCTTGGTGAACCAGTTCAGCTCTATACTGTCTCTTCTCTTGAAACCTATTCCTTAATATCCTGCCATTGATCTTGCCCTGCCAAATCTTAGCTTTAGATTTTTGAATAGGGGTGGGGATGATTTTATCATCCCCATCATCTGCTATATTCACTCCTATACATGTGCTACTGAACAAAACTGGAGAAAATTGAAAAACGATACTGAATGGGTCCTCTAAAAATTTGTTACTTACTCAACAGTGTGTTTGCTTCAGACTGACAATCATTTTATACTTCTCTTTTAAAAACTTTTCAGTCTTTCTCAGTCTTTTTTTTCAGTCTTTTTCATTGACTTCTCTCCCCCTTTCTTAATCCTCTCAGCTGTGAACTTTGCTTCATCTTTCAGTGAAAAATAAGCAAATTTGCTTAAAGCTCCCTCCTCTTTTCTTTTCCCCATCTCATGTCACTCGGATACCTTCTACTACTATCTCTTCCTTCACCTCTGTCTCACATGAAGTTCCCCTTTTACATGCACAAGTGATCCCTTTCTAGCCCAACTTCTATAGCAGGCTGCCCCTTTTTCTCTTTCTCATTCTCTCGATTATCTCTAAGTTCTCCCTATTAGTCATTTCCATTCATCCTCCCCAACTATTATCCCATATCTCTTCATCCTTTTGTGACTAAACTCCTTGAAAAGGCAATCTATAATAATTTCTTCCCATTTTCTTCTTATTTTTCTCCATTCTGTCTTATGATCCCATCATTCAAGTGAAACTGCTCTCTCCCAAGTTACCATTGCTCTTTTATTCATCAAATACAATGGCATTTTTATCAATCTTATTCATATTTCCAAAGTTATTGACACTGTTGATCACCTTCTTCTTGATACTCTCTTTTCCTTAAGTATCCACAACACTTCTCTATCTTCATTGGCCTACTATCTGTTCACTCCTTTTGAATCTTCATTGCATGATCTTCATCTAGGACATGCCCAGTTATCATAAGTATTTCTTAGGGCTCTATCTTAGTCCTTCTTTCTCTTCTCCTTCTATAATTTTTAAATTAGTGATTTCATCAATTCCCATGCATTCAATTATCATCCCTATACAAATGATTCACAAAAGTATTTATCCAGTCCTATCTTCTCTCATAAACTCCAAAATCATATTCCAACTATTGGTCATTTTGAACAAGATGTCGTATAGATGTTTTAAACTCAGCATGTCCAAAACTGAACTCATTATCTTCTCCCCAAAAACCCTACTCAATTTACTTGTCAGGTGCAGCACCATCCTCCCAATCACCGTGTTCAAAACAAACATGTAATCTTCAACTCTTCGCTCTTTTTAACTGCTCCACTCATATTCGATTTATTCCCAAGATTTGTCAACTCTACCTTTGTAGCATCTCTCATATGTTCCCCACCAGCTGGTGCAGGCACTTATCACTTCATGCCTGGAATATTGCAATAGCCTGCTGGTTAGTCTCTCTGACTCATGCATCAACCGTCTAATTGATGTTCCTAAACCACAGGTCTGATTTTATCACCCCTACTTCATTCAAAAAAACTCTGATGGCTCCAGATCACCTCCAAGAAAAATATAAAATCTTCTATTTGGTATTCAAAGCCATTCTTAACTTGCCCCTCCCCCCACCCCGCGCCTACTTTTCCAGTCTTCTTATATCTCACCTAACCCCAATATACTATAAGATCCAATGACCCTGTAGGCCTCAGTATTCCTCACACAAGACATTCTATCTCCTCCTGCCTCTGGGAATTGTCACTGGGGTCCTCCATGCTCATAATTCTTCCTCTCTTCATCTCTATCTCCTGGCTTCCCTGAATTCTATCAAGTATTAGGAAAAATCCCACCTTCTACAAAAAGTCTTTTCCTATCCACTTTCATGAAAATGCCTACTTATTTCCTTCTAATTTATCCTGTATATCTTTCACTTGTACACAGGCACTTTCATTTTGTCTCCTGCATTAGACCCTGGGCACCTTGAGAGCAGTGACTCCGTTCTGTCTTTTGTTGTATTCTAAGCATTTAGCAGTACCTGGCACATAGTCATTCAGTCGTCTCAGACATCTCTGAATTTTCCTGATGCCATTTGGGATTTTCTTGGCAAAGATACTGGGAGTGGTTTGCCATTTCCTTCTCCAGCTCATTTTACAGATGAGGAAACTGAGGCAGAGAGGGTTAAGTGGCTTGCCCAGAGTCACACAGCTGCTAAGTTTCTGAGGCCAGATTTGAACTCTTCCTGATTTCAGGTCCAGCACAATGAGCCACTTAGCTGTACATTATTAATGTTTGTTGACTGACTGACTGGCTGCTAGATGACAGGAAGTTTGAGGGCAAAAGTGAAAGTCTCCTTGATTTTTTTGCCATCAACTCCAATTCTTGATCACAGTATTTTGAATGTTATTGTTGTTGTGTTGTTCAGTTGTGTCTGACTCTTCCATGACCCCATATGTGGTTTTCTTGGCAGAGAGTCTGGAAAGGTTTGTCATATCCTCCTCCAGCTCATTTTTACGGATGAGGAAACTGAGGCAAATAGGGTTATGTGCCTTACCTGGGGTCACATACCTAATAAGTCTCTGCGGTTGAATTTGAACTCAAGAAAATGAGTCTTTCCAATTCCAGGTCTGATACTCTATCCACTGTGCCACCTAGCCGTCTGAACATTGCATGTAGTAGATTCTTGATAAATTATTGAACATATGAAAATATTTATTAATTTATTTGTTTATAGAATCAATCTAGCTTTCCTTTGATTTTGAATCCAATTTTATTTATTAATGTCAATTTTAAATCCTAATAAGACAATTTGTTCTCCACGGTTATTATTTATGAATCCTCTTGGAAAGCAGAATTCTTATAATGGTAATGCATCTAATTTTACAGCAAGAAAAAAAATTACATTTACTCCAAACAATTTACAGTACTATGCAGATCATTTATTAGTAAGAGAAAACTATAGTTATAGTCATAAGTTCATCACTGGGGCCAGTACATAAAATTTCTACAATCCACTGGGAAAAAAACTGTCAGAGAAATTCATATTCTCAATTAAATATGCTAAAATTCTTCTGATTTCAGTCAATAAAAATAATTTTCAAAAAAACAGAACAGCCCCAGGAGATAAGCATCAGTTCAGTCATGCAGAAAAGCCAGAGGCAGGGACAGAGCTGCCAACACAACTGGTGAGGGAGCTTGCCAAGTAGCCAGATGCCAGGACAGGAAAAATATCTTTCCCAAATTATTAACAGATTCCTCTGAGAACCAACTACTGCATCTCTGTCCAGAAGTACTGTACCTATGCTCCTACCCCTTCTCCAGTCTTAAAACTCCTCAGTCCCAAAGGCTGAAAATCAATTATGTTTTTCCTTGCTAAATTGTAAATATTTGGGGAAGTTAGAAAAATTCAGGATTATATTTGGGGGAAAAATTTAATGATCCTCCTTTAAAGCAGTCTTGAGAAATACCAATCATGTTTCAGAGGAATTTAGGAATTCAATATAAATGAAGTTTCTTTTTCCTACATTCCAAAATATAATACAGGGGAGAATATTCTTTTATCTCTGATATGTTACCAAATCAAATCATCCTCCATTTTTATCTCTGCCAACATTTACAAAGAATTACTTTTTAAAGTTTATTTTGGTGCTCAGTCTTTTTTTTAAATATATATTTACCAAGGCTCAATTACCAGATATCTCAAAAAAAGTTTTAAAAGGTTTCATATATGTAATTTGTTTTTTCTCCCCTTTGGGAACTTTAGTCACTTGAAGAGCTAAAATCTATTTTAAAAATTATTCATTTTGAAAGAAAAAATAAATTTCCTGAGCTAACTATGAGATAACATAATGTCAACATGGAATTGAATTAACAATCTGGTAAAAAATAAACAAAAAAAATGAAAGTATTTTATTTTTATTTCTATGGTATGAAAACTTCCAGATTAAAAAAAAAAGTGTTCTTAAATCACTGAGTTGTTTTACCTTTCATCTGCTCTGGATTCTGGCAGATTCAAGCAAATTCATTATTCATAAACAGTGAAGATTCTATCACAACATAAGTAGACTGAAGTTGGGGAGAAAATCAAGGCATTTTGGATCCTCATATTTGAATTGTGTTGCCAGAAAAATGCTTTGCATACTATTAATTGGAAGATTCTATGTATTATGGGAAATATACTTGTCTTCTTAAAAGTCAGGCATCACAACTGATACAACAATCTGCAGATCTGAACTTATAAATAAGATCTACCACTTTCAAATTAATCTTCAGCTTTTATAATTAAGTAGATACAGGAATTAGGGATTGCTATAAATAAAAACAACAGAATTCTATCCCTTGTCCTTTCTTTTTTTCCCTTCCCTTTCTCTCCATCTCTGCCTCCCTCCCTTCCTCCATCCTTTTCTCCCTGCCTTCCCTCCTTCCTTCCTTCCCTCCTTCCTTCCCTCCTTCCTTCCTTCCCTCCTTCCTTCCCTCCATCCTTCCTTGCTTCCTTCTTTGTTTCCTTCCTTCCTTGCTTCCTTCCTTCCCTCCATCCTTTTTTCCTTCCTTCCTTCCTTCCTTCCCTCCTTCCTTCTCCCCTCTTTATCACCTTGGTTCCCTTCTCTCCTTTTATAGCATTTGTTTTTACATCACAGTCAGACCCAGATATATCAGCATCCCATCTTCCTCCCAGTCAAGGATATTTTATCCTATAACAAGGGAAAACAATTAAACAAAACTACAGGATAACAATCATGCTTGACGATGCACTTAATAAATAACCCATACCCATAGACGCCTACATCTGAATTCTTGTTTTTCCCCCACCAAGAATGTGAAAATATTACAAAGAAAATGGATTTTATTCATTTCATGCTCCTCCAGAAGTAAATGTATTTCTCTCTCTCTCTCTCTCTCTCTCTCTCTCTCTCTCTCTCTCTCTCCCTCCCTCTTTCTCTCTCTCTCTCATCTATCTATCACTTTAGAAACTGGGCAGGGGGAGGTGGGTGAATTGAGTGCTTTGTCATTGACTCTTCCAGGGTTCCTAATGTTGTCACATTTAGGCGGTTAATGCCCAATGCATAATCCACAGTGTCTTCCTATTTTCTACTCTGAAACACTAGATAACAATTTGAATACAATGACCCAAGCCTTTGCAGTGCAAAGAGAATTTAAACCAGAAGCTCCTTTTTTTTCTCCCTTAATTGCAAGCAAAGCCAAAGTAAATGATGGCAATGAGACATTTTACAACCCAACATCCATACACCTAATCTAACAGAACAGTGACATCAATAGCACGGCCAGATGAATCAAATGCTCTCTCAAATGTCCCTCCTTATCCATAGGCCATGCCAATGCCAGCTACAGCGGAAGAATTCCTTCTTGCCTGAGTAGGTTGAAGTCCTGGCATGGCACCTAACTGGCTAGTATACACAGCACTTGTGATTGATAGGTGGGTGTGCAAACATTACTGGGATGAAAAAGCCAGATGGCCAGCATACCAAGCATGTCAGCCAGACAAAACAGAATCAGATTTAGCAAACTGTAGTACAGTCATATTTTGGTGAATTTTGCTTACTTCAGAGGACATGTAGTCTTAGTTAATTGATTTTTGTCATCTGGAGATTAAATTTTACTTATTAATCATTATATAATTACAAACCTATTTTTAATATCACTTACTAAAGTTGTAATATTTTCCTCTAACTTTTCATTTTATTTACTCTTTCTTCCTTTTTACTTCTTTCTAATGAAATATGTAATGAAAGCATTAGCAATGAGCTTGATTGCACATCCCCAATACTGCCCTTGAGTCTAGACTAGAGGCTACAATTTAATGCCACAGATTAACTTTTCCCTTCATTGTTATTTTCTGACAATGGAAAAGGAAAAAACAAAGTTATTTTGCTCCTTTATTTTTAATGAAGTTCAACATAGCCGAATCCCTAATTTGTGGGATAGACAAAAAGAATGCATGCCCCAGGAATCATAATATAACTGGTAGTGCATTTTATCATATTGTATGAGTAGGTTCTATGTAAGCTATATTTGTTTTTCTATTCCTAGCAAATAGCACAATACCTCAGAGATAAAAACATGCAGTAAAAGTTGAAAGTGAATTTTACACTTTAATTTCAAATGACTAGACAAAGAGTTCAACAAATAATTCCGTGGTTTATCAAAATCTGTCAGTTAAGAATGAGCTAAATCTGTCTCTTGTGTTTTCTTTAATTATTCACACGAATTTCTGTGCTGTGTCTTTATTCACTTAGTTAAACTGTCTTCCAACAGGCTGTTTATGTTTACAATGTCTCTCCTGCAACAATGGCAACTCCAGAGATGGGGGCTTTTTTATTTCATTGTTTAAAGTATCTTTCCAAAGTGTGGCAAAATCAAAACAAAATAAAACAACAACAACAACAACAAAAACTTATTTTTCCCCTACTCTAGGATGTTTTAATGACATAACATCTTGTTAAGGCTGTTTCTCTAGATTTTAAAGAGAAAATTTTTGAGAAAACTAAAAGAAGAGAAATAGATAAACCACAGCATTTCAAAGGGGTTACAGGAAACTGCAAAGTTTAATGTCAGGAAGACTTGAATAGAAATGTTACCCTAAACACAAAATAGAGATTTGATACTATTAAAAGTTGCTTAAACTCTCAACCTGAGTTTCCTCATCTGTAAAGCAAAGGTGTTGGATTCTATGACTGCTAATATCTCTTTTAGCTGTAAATCTGTGACCCTACCCAGAATCTGTGATCAGCCTACCCACATTCCCTTTCATTTTCCCCTAGGGTTATTTAATGCTAAATATATTTTATTCCTTTAAAAAAATAACTCTCAGAATGTCAGAAGTGGAAGGTCCCCAGAAGTCATTTAGTTTTACAATAAATGAATAAGAATAGTTCCAAATTACTATAGTCTGAACTACTTTTTACATATGGTCAAAAAATTTTCTTAGAAAAGAATGAAAGGAGGTTCATATTTACCTGTAATTTCTACTATATATAACATGTCTGTGCATGTGCATGAATTTTAAAGGTGTTATTTTTAACAAGTTATATTCATGTTTTGTTTTGTTTAATATTCTTGGCTGGCTTGGGCTCTTGATGCTACCTCCCCAAATGAAGTCAGTATTTCAATTGCAATATATTTCACAATGAAAAACTTGAGGTCATTTGCTGAGAGCCATCTCTTCTCTTCTCCTTTTCTCATGTAATCCAGATACATTTTACCACTATCTCTTCATCTTTATCCCTGTCTTGCATGATGAGGCGGTGCTTGTTCTTGCCAAGGTCAAAATTTCTACCTAAGCAACCCCATTCCATCTCATCTTTTATATTGATTTTTTTTTAATTATGGAGTAAAACAAGTATTTCTATAATATAATATAAGAAAAAAGATATTTGCACATGAAACTTCAAATTTATTATATATAACTTGCTATTTCTTTTAAATAAATAATAGTTAACATGTCAATTTTTTTATTTCCCTCCCATATCCTAGAGATGACTACCATTTAACATCAATAGGTGCATATGTGTGTGTGTATGTGTGTGTGTGTGTTCTTTCAGTTCTTTCTCTGTATGCAAATATTTTTTTCATTTGTCTTTTACAGTTAATTTGGATATTAATAAGAGTCAAAATGACTCATTTGCTCAAAGTTATTTTTAAAACAATATTGCTGTTACTGTATATAATGTTCTATTGGTTCTGATAATTTCACCCTTCATTATTCATTCCATTGCATCTTGTCAAGCAGATTGTCCCTTCTCTATCATCCCCATTCTCTCACTTATCTTCAATCTGTCCTTTTCTTCCACCTGCTTCCTTACCATTTATGAACACGTGCATGTTTCTCACATCTTCAAAAGACCTTAACTTGTTCCTCCCATTCCTGGTAAATATAGTTCTATTTGTTCACAGACTTTTTATTTTCTAAAATTCTTTAAAATGTTGTTTATAATAGGTTCTTCCACTTCATCTCCTTCCACTTTCTTCTTGACTTTCAACATTCTGCCTTTTGACATCATCATTCAACCAAAACTGCATTCTTCAAAGTTACTAATAATCTCTTAGTTGCCAAATCCAATGGCCTTTTTTCAGGCTTCATCTTTCTTGACCTCCCTGTAGATTATGACACTGTTCACCATCTTCTTATCCTTGATATTTTCTTCTCCCTAGGTTTTTGGGACAATACTAACTTCTGGTTTAGCTCCTATCTGACCACTCATTTTCAGTCTCCTTTATTGGATCTTCATCCAGGTCACAAACTGTGAGTACCCTCAAAGTGCTTCTCATTTCCTGTTATACTATTTCCCTTGATGATCTCATTAGTTCCCATGGATTTAATTATATCTCTACTGATGATTCATAGATTTACTTATTCAGCTCTAATCTCTCTCCTGATTTCTAATCTCACATTCCAACTGCCCACAGCAATGTTGAAATGGACATTCAGGTGTAATGGTAATTAATTTAAATTTGAAGACCCCTTTTTTGTTACGCCAAGTAAGCAGTTACTTAGCCCTTAGTAGGGCTAAGTACCTGTGTGAAAGAAACAAAAGGTGTGAACTCTGTGTCCTGTTACTAACATAAAAGGAAGGGGTTGGCGCAGACAGGAAGCCAATGTGTGTGTGTGTATATATAATGAGAGTCCCAGAGACAGACAGAATCAAGAATTTTCTCCTGACAAGATCCTGGTGGAAGAATTGTCGATACTGAAGCCAGCTGAGAGAGACACACACACACACACACACAGAGAGAAACAGAGACAGAGAGAGAGAGGGTTTCTCTTGGCAGCATCTGAAAACTGGGCTGCTACTGCTGGACTGAGAACTGAGTTAGAGTTTTCTTGAGATCAGAATCTGGTGAAGGCTGAAGTTGCTGCCTGGAGGGCTGCCTGGAAGGCCGCAGTTGTTGCTGACACCTGTAAGGCTGGGATTTCTTCTGGGTTCTAGGGCCAGCTGAACTGATGGAGGACTGAAGAAGCACAACCAGGATTCTAAGACTTTGTTTGTGGCTTGGTTGATCCTTAGCTTCCCGGGAACAGAAGTTGTGAAGGTTTTGAGATGTACTAGACTCTGTGAACTTCACTGTGTAGCAAGAACTGCCCAGAAGACCGGACAAGGACCTGGGAGCTGTCTGCCTCCAAATCCAGGTGACTGTTTGGTGGATTCACTTAGGAGCTGGGACCAAGAAAGGGGACCCAGGGAATCTGAGAGACCACTCTGGGTCAAGATGAAGAAAAGGCTTCTCCTTGGATATTAAATGCTGTGATGAAATTGAAGTTTACTAGAGACCTAGGGGTGGAAGGTTTGTGTAATTTTCTAATGATTGTACTTAGTGATTAATGATATTTAGTAATTGTGAATCTCAATAAGTGACTAACTGAGTTAACTGGTGGAGAGTTGGTGTATTTTCTAATGATTGTATTTAGTGATTAGCATTACTTAGTAACTGATTGCTAAATAAGTGACTGGTTAAGTTAATCTAGTTGCCGCAAGACTGACTTTTATTGTGAGATGATTGAATGACTAAGTAAGGAGGCAGACCTCCTTAGGGATACCAGATGGTTGTTGTTTTGTTCTTTGTTCTAAATACTGTGACCACTTGGGTGAAAACTATGTGGCCATTCTAATGTTACACTGTTGTGAACACAATATTGTGATTTTCTGTGATAAGATGTAATGTTGTGAATATTATATTGTGATTTATTGTGAATGTTTGCTTTGATTTGTTATGGAATAAATGGAGTGTTCACTGTGTAATCAGAACCTTAAAAGCTGTTCACAGTAGCATTCTTTTGGAAGCTCCTTGTGCTTGGCATTACATCAGAAGACATCTTAAACTCAACATGTACAAAACTGAACTCAGTATTTTCTCCCTCCAAACCCTTACCTCCCTTCCAGACTTCCCTTCTTCAGAGCACTGTCTTCCTAGTCCTCCAAAATTATAAGAACAATATTACAACTCCCATATCCAATATATTGTAAAGGTCTGTAGGTTTTGTCTACATAACATCTCTTAAGTCATTCTCCCCTCTGATATTACAATCACCCTGGTGCACACCTTCATATCCTAATTTGTCTTCCACATCTCTCCCTGCCTGGGTTTATTCTCCATTCAGCATCCAAAGTATTTTTTTTAAGAAGAGGTTGAACTACATCACCTTCATATTAAGTAAAGTTCAATGATTCCCTGTCATCTCTTAGATCAAATATAAAAATTTTAATTGACATGCAAATTCCTTTAAAATCTACCTTTTGCCTGCTCTCCCTTGTTAGTTTTCTTACATTTTACTTTTCAGCACACATAATTTGGACATTGTCCTCCTTTCTGTTCTTCCCAAAAGACAGACACTCCATCTCCCAATTCCAGGCATTTTCGTTAGTTACAAGCTGTGCCTGGCATCTTCTCCTTCCTCTTTTCTGCTTCTTGGCTTCCCTGGATCCCTTCATGCCCCAGCTACAACTAAGATTTTTCTTTCTACAGGAAACCATTTCTAATTTTTCTAATTCTAGTGCCTTCTTTCTATTAATCATTTATTATTTATTATGTATATAGTTTCTTTGTACATGGTTGTTTGCATATTGTCTCACCCATTAGATTATGTTCTCAAGGGCAGGGCCTATCTTTTGTCTTTTTGCTTTTCTTTCTTCTGTCTCCATCACTTGGTACAGTGCCAGACATATAGGAAGTGCTTAATATATACTTATTTCCTGATTGTCAATGAATTATGTTAGAAATGATGACCTAAATCAAATCAATAAGCATTTATTAAGTGCCTATAGACCTTTTGCTAAGGGCTGGTTTTATATGAAGCATAAGTAGAGGTTAGGGAAAAGGTTTTCTTTAAAGACCAAGAAAAATCAATATAGGAAATTCTTAAGGGTAACATAAAATACTGCTTAAATCAAACATTGTTCTATTATATGGAGTCATGAATCCTAGCTCCCTTGTAACTCAATGATGAAAATTCTGAAGAAGAGTAAAGAAAAAAAAAAGTGTAACATTTTTTTTAAAAAGCATATAATAGGGAAAGATACTGTAAAATTTTATTTCTACATTTTGAAAAGAGTTAAAAATTCCCTTAAGAATCCACCGCTCCTGAATAATGTGGTCATTTCAAACTTAAGGCAATAAAAACTTTATGGCACCTCAGTTTAGAACATATGTCAAATACAGAAAAGACTAAAAATAAAAGTGATATGTGACAAAAGACTGAAAAATGTGGTGAAACTGATATTTCTACTCTGCTTTATTCTGGGTATTCCTGAAAATTTTTATTTTGAAGCTTCAAGTTCAGTAATTACATGGAAATCTATGTATCAACACTGATCAACATCAAAGCCAGTGGGTAAATAATATACACACATACACATATATATACATGTGTGTATAGTATATACATATGTGTAAATGTAATATGTGTGCATTATGCTTACACAGGAGGAATTTTGCAATCATTTAATTTGTTAGTGAAAAAAGAATGAGAATTCTTGTACCTAAAACACTCCCAAGAAAAATGGTGTCTTAAGCTTTTGATTTTCAGATATAAGAAAAGATGACAAATTAAATAACTTTTAATATCATACAATGGCTTGGAAGAATATTGTTTCCATATACACATACTTCTTTTTTTTTT
>CM053591.1:64512603-64534729 GCA_028646515.1 Pseudochirops corinnae
GGTTGGGGTCGTCGGGAATCCCGGACGAGCCCCCAAATGTAAGACCCCAATTTCGAGCTTCCGTCATGACCCCTTCCCAGAACGTAGGAGACCAGTTTGATGTAAAAAACAAGAGGTTTTAATTCAGAGCCGATGCATCAGGGTCGCACTCATAACCCCAGCGGGCCAGAGGAGTCTGACCCCCGGGGATTACATTGCAGGGTTTATAAAGGCAAAAACCACAAAGTCATTGGTGTCATGAAAAATTCTTCATCTGCAGGGTGCCTAGGGGGTTTTCGCAAGGGGAGGAGGGGGAGTGCTCATCCTGAAACTTAGATAAACGGCAAGGTATGCTAGATGGGGGAGTGCGCCCATCCTGAACTTAGATAAACGGCAAGGTATGCTAGATTGCGAAACTAAGGGGGCCAGTAACAAGGGCTTATCAAACAGAAGACTGCTTGTTAGACTGTTCACATCAGGGCGTATATATAGCCTTCTCCTGGCTCAGAGAATGTCACAGCCCTCTTGAGCAACTGCCCAATCACAAAGCTACAAGGCATGGGCATTCCTGGAAAACAAGCCTGGCGCCACAGGCTCCACGGGACCACATTCAGCCTTTTAGGGAACAGAGTATACTTTCAAATATCGGAAGGTCCTCAGAGTCACGTAGCCACTTTAGCAAAAGGCCTGGGGGCAGGGAAGATCTTCATATTCTCATAACACAGAGTTTCCAGTCTGGATAAATTTCAAGATTTACTTTTCAAAGTTCACAGTACTAGATAATATAAAAGAAATAAAAATTATGGCATCTTCAAATTGTGTTTTGGTAAAGTTATAGCTATTTTTTCCCTAAAGTTATTCCTGCTAAAAACTGCACTGAGAATTTTAGGATCCCCTGTACTTTGTTGAATTAGCTACACTCCCCTGTGAGGAAGATGGGCAATTCTAATACCTAATAATAGCTAGTGTTTATGTATCCCTCACTACCTAGCAGGCACTATGCAAAGAGCTTTACAATTATTATTTTATCTGATTCCCCACAACAACCTTGGGAGGTAGGTACCACTGTTTTCTCCATTTTACAGATGAGGAAACTGAGGCAAAGAGAGAATCAATCAGCACCTGCCATTGAGTCTTCTTGAGAAAGGAGCTATAGACATTCTTTTCTGTCTGCTTTTCCGTTTGAATTTCCTTGATTCTTTCCTTCCTATGTTTACCTATCGGCTGCTTAATGAATTAGACACAGGGGTAGGGAACCTTCAGTCTCTAGCCACATATGGCCCTCTAGATCCTCAAGTGTGGCCACCTAGAGGGCCACATGTGAGCTCAAGGCCTCAGGTACCCCATCCCTGAATTAAAGTATCTGTGATTTAACTGTAAACAACAACAAACCAGCTATAAATAGAACCAGAGCTTACTAAATTTTAGTTGCAGCCAGAACTTGAGATTAGGAAGAACAAAGAAAGGAGAGAGGTGAGAGGAAAACTTAGAATGCTTCCCTTTCCTAATATAACAAGATTCTTTCATCTCCTGCTCATCTCTGTAGAATGGTAAAGGCAGAACAAGAAAGAAAAGGAAAACCCCGTGTAGGGGCATGGGTAGGGGATGGCACTGTGAGGGGTGGGGAGTAGGCCTCATAGCCTACTGTACCCTTCTGAGAAACAGAACGGTAGAATGGGAGCTGGCAGAGGCTTTGTGTTCTGTGTCCTCTTGCCCTCTCCCTCTCCTCACTCCCACTGCCCACATTTTTCTATTTTTAGATATAGGTGAACTTGTAGAACACTACTTTTAAACATTTGGACATAAGTAACTTTAAGTGAAAGTTCTTTTTAAATAGTTGGGCCATTTAAGTGGAATGAAAAATACTTGATTAAGGGAGCACTGAATTTCTCATTGAATTATTAAGAAACCTAGTCAAATCTTGTTCAAATATAAAGTGCACATCAGTGGTTTTTAAGAAAACTGTTCTGGAAAAAAGAGCATGGAAGAAAAATGTGATACAATTAAAGGTAGCATAGTTCACTCTTCTAACTTATTTGACCTTTGTCCTTTTTCTTTCACTTCATAATTCCTGTATGTAATGTATAACATAAAGCTAACCTGGAAAACTATGTTTCAGAAGAGATATTTCTTAGTCTAAAATAAATTAGAAATCTTGCTTCATCACATGAAAATATTGTAGCTAAAATGAACAAGTCCAACTATTCTAATTTTATAGTATTAGAGCTTGAAGGGATATTAGAATATATAGCAGAAATGAATTCTGAAACACAGGATTTCATAATCTGAACAGGTCTTAGAAAGTTAGAGGTAAATATTTAGAATGTGATATGGTAAAATATAGAATGGCATAAATTAAACCCCTAATCCATGAAGACTGTTCTGATCTATTCCTTCTCTCCAGTTTTCATAGAGCATTTTGGATCTTTCCTCTTACCACATTTTTCTTTGTATCATACTTCCTAAATATTAATTTTATAATTTCAGATTATAAATTATCAGAATATAGAAATTATTTTCACTTTTGTATCTCCTCCATCACTTAAAACATAAATGTTTGATAAATATTGATTTTGTAAACAAAAAATGGAAATATATTAACTTTTTAAAACAAAAGAATATTTACTTGGTCTAGTATAAATTTGTTTATAGATATGTAATAGCTAACAAATTAACGAAAGGACAACGCTAGTGACTCTTTCAAGCATATCCCTCTTTGAGAGTATATTCTAATTTATTGGAAATCTGTATGCCATAAATGAGTCTTTGTATGCAGTATTCAAATAATTCTCTGTCACCAAAAATTTTGAGTAAAAGGAACTGGCTTCAAACTCCAACTGTGCCACTTTCTATCTATTGAAAATGAGATTAATTCACTTTGCTTCTTTGTATTTCAGTTTCCTCCTTTGTGAAATAAGGGGGGTAGGGAAAGACCGGTAATTTTTAAACTGGAATTCATATATCCTCAATATATGTATGGAAAGATTTCAGGACGTCTGTGGGCTTGTGTGAGGAAATACATACATATACTTTTCTTTGTCTTTGTCTCTGTCTGTCTCTCTGTCTCTCCTTACATTTTTCCTCTTTCCTGATACCCCCTTTAAATCAATTCTTTAAAACTAGGAAGATTATATTTCTTCTGATTTTTAACCTTGGTTTCTCTGGACTCATATTTTTATTTTAAAGGCCCCACTCATATCTGATCTTTTCATCAGAAATGCTTAAAAGTCATCTATTAAAGAATGTGCTCCAACCCCCTCTCTTTTGTGTTATGCTGAGCTTTGGGGGCTAAATTATTCTTGCTTGTAAATCAACTAGTTAACTCCCTCCCTCCCTCCTTCTCTCTCTCTCTCTCTCTCTCTTTCTCTCTCTTCCTTTGGGGATATCATATTACATGATAGTCTCTGTTTTTTGTTTGTTTGTTTAGAAGCTGCCAGGTGTAAGTAGTTCCTTGGTATTTAAACTCTGGATGGGTGGTATGTTTTTTCTTGCATGTGGAAGCTATAGATTTTAGCTAAGACATACCAGGCACCTTTCCTTCTGAGTTTTGTTTCAAGAAGTGATCAGTAGATTATTTCTATCTTTACTTTTCCTTCTATTTCTTGTGGATCTGGGTAATTTTCATTTATTATTTCATGAAATATGATTTTTATCTTCTTTATCTTTTATCTTCTAAAATTCATATAAAATTCTGTCATATAAAAATGAAATCATATATTTCAAGGAGCCATATGAGTCTAAAATTATTTCTCGACCTATTTTTCAGGTCTGTTGTGTTTGATATCAGATATATAACATTTTTCTCTTTCAGAATTTTGATTTTGTTCAAGTATTTCTTTAGTAGAATCATTGAATTCTATTTGATCTTATTTAGTTTGCAAAGATTACATTCCTTGGGTAAGATTACATTCTTTTCTAAGCTATTTATTCTCCATCCAATTCTTTCCTCAATAATTTAGGTTTTTTTCCTTGTTTCGAAATTTCTAGATACTCCTATAGTCCTAGTATGAACTTTATATTTTTTTTCTCTGATTCTATGCTTGCAGCCCTTAAGAGTTAAATTTGCAATATTTTTTTTTCTGAGGTTGTTTGGTGGTTTTTCCCCACCCTTTTCTTTATAGACTGTATCTCTCTGTTTTAAGTTGAGCAAGCTAGAAGGGCAAGAGTCATTCACGTGACAGATCCTGGTCTCATCAGCAGAGAAGCTCTGTTCTACTTTGTTTTTGCTCTGAACCAGTTAAGCCCTCTTTAAGCAAACTCACCATCAGGATGTGCTATGACATGATGTGACATGACATGATGTGATGTGACATGACATGAAATGATATGATGAGCCCCTGATTATCGAGGGCTCAGCATATTAATGCCAAACAATGATCAGCTTACCTTACTGCAGCTCAGAACTCCCCAAAATGAGATCCAAACCCTCAGCATCCCTAGTAGCAGAGACTACATGTCTTATTCTACATCCTGAGTCCATCAGGTCTGTCAGAGTATCATACTTTATCATCAATCATCTGGAATCATGAATATTCATTGCATTGACTAGAGGTCTTAAATCTTTCAGATTTGTTCATTTATACAATATTGTTTTTGTTTCATTAATTATTACTTCTGATCACTTCATTGTGATCAAGTTTCACTCTGAATCAGTTAATACAAGTCTTCCAAATCTTTCTCTTTGATATTATCTTTTTCATCATTTCTTACAGTTCATTTGTCATAATTTGTAGCCATGCCCCAGTAAATTCTGTACACTCCCTGACTCCTATTGTAGAGCCTTGCAGTCGATGCACAACCCTGGTCATCTCCAGTTGTGCTTACTTGGCTGAAGGAGGCCTCCTTATTTATTGCCTCTTGGAATCTGTTTTTGTTCAATTTTGGGGCAGAAGATATCGTTCACTCTAGTTTCTCATTGAATTGTATCATTATTTGATCTTCTGTGACCTTTAGGATTTTGCTGGAAGAGGTATAGGGAAGCTGGGCAGCCTGCCTCCCATATCCATCTTGACAGGAAGCCTTCTAGCACTACTTTTTAAAATGAAATTAGGAATGGGGGAATTAGACAGCAACAACAATCCATAGTTGTGAGTGCACCAAAATCAGAATGAAAGGCCATGGAGGTGAGAGTATTTGGGACAAAAGCAGCAATAGCAACATTCAAGTTCCACTTAAAGTACAGCCTTCATAGGAAGTCAAATATAATAAAAAAGTGATTAATGGCATCTGTTAAATGCAAAGGTTTAATCAGATGGAAACAATGAATAAAGGCAAAGCTCAGCCTTGTGAGATATTGAGAAAGGGGAGAAGTTACAGGTATTAGAATTGTAATTAGAGAGATGCAACACCAAGTTTGAAAATGAAGCCTTTCTAGGAACTGCAGACTCCACAGAAAGCACAAAGATACTAAAGTATAAATGAAAATATTAGCCGTAAGTAATTAGCCTAGTCACATGGTGCTAGTGATGAAGTGTGAATCAATAATATAGTACCCAGTGAATGAAGGGTATGATGTGGAAGCTGTGATACAGAACAACTAATTGACCTAATTTCATAAGAATTAAGGCAAAGGATTTTTGAGAGTGACACTGCCAATATATTGCCCAGCATGAGAAATCTTTATGAGACCCATTAGTCATTTAGTTATTTTATCACTAATCCATTAATTTTAAAAAAAAAACTTATTTGCATCCAAATGATTTTTACTTTTTAGTATAGGAACAGAAGAAAAGGTATTGCTTTCTAAAGTGAAGTAGGAGAGTTGGACATATTCTGTGCTTGTAAGTGATGCTGCACAAGAGGGCCCATTAAATAACCAATCATTATGCCAGCTCTGTTACACTCTGTAAAAGTACTTAAGCCTGAACCTTGAACTTGTTCAACCCAAACACAGCTGACTTTTTTCTTCCTTTTTGGTATGGAATGTACATTAAAAAAAAAAAAAAAGAACTTATGATTTTCCGGGTAAGGAACAGAAATGCCATCTCCATATGAAGTCCTGGGCCTAATGATGTGGATTGTCTGAATTCAAATCTATTAGTTACTCTAATTAAGCAGGTTACTGCCTACCTGCCCTGATGAACCTGCAATGACATTAGGTTACTAAGCAGAAGCCAGAGTATTCGTTTGTTTTTAAATAGAGATTCTTTAACTTTTTTATAAGGATTTCAAAGAGACACGTTATTTCTGTAAAAAGATCAATTTTTCTTTTCATATGGAATCAGGGTATCACTACTAATGCCCCCAAAGTATGCCTATTTAGATAAATGTTCAGAACTCATAAACTGGATTAAGTTTTCAGTTTTATTTAAATAGAAATGAGCATGTAACTTTCAGTTCAAGTCTCACAAATAGAGCAATATTAATTGTATATTCAAATGAGGTAACCTGCCCCCTTGTCCCCTGGTAGAAAACATTAATTTTTGTAATGGGCAGAAGAGTTGGTATTTCTAAAGGGCATACAATGTTTTATGTTCTTGTTTTATTTCAAAGGACCTCAGATGGTGCTGCAGCAGTGAACTAAGAGCCCCCAAACCCAAATTTATGGACTTTACCACTTAATAGTGAAGTGACAGTGGGCAAATCATTTAGATTTGTTCTCATAGACTATTTCCCAGGTTATGAAATGGGAATAGTAATTCATGAACTAGCTAACTCGAAGGGCTGAAGTTGTTAATTTTTATAATAATTAATGATGATAATTAATAATAATAATAATAATAATAATCCATGTTTATTTAGCTGTTAGAATTTGCGGAGTGCTTTATCCATACTAGTCCATTTTTTATCCTCAAACTATTTTGGGAGGTAGGTGCTGTTTTTACCTTCATTTTTTTCTGTTTTACACATTAGGAAACTTCAACAAATAGACATTAAGTAACCAGATCAGGGTCACATAGTTATTAAGTGTCTGAGTCATTGGGATGAAACTGGGAGGAAAACAAGCTTTTTCTATAGACATGATCCACAAGGTTTTCAGTGATAAAGCAAAACAAAATATTAGCACAAAACAAATGACTGAGTCTTTCTTCTGACTTCCCTGGGCCAGTGCATCTTCTACATGTAATCATTCTGCCTACACTAAAATTAATAACAACTTGAAGCAAGATAACTCAACCAGATCAGGGTCAAGGTTAACAGGGCAGTCATTACACTTTCAACAAAAGTGATGACTGACAAAATTCATGAATTAGCAATCTCCTGCACATCTATGAAAAGCATTTAGGTTTAGATTTAATGTATGTGAATAAAGTGTAAGTTCTGTTCTATGAATGAGTGATTGGTATATTAACTATGAGAGAAAAATACTATTATATCATTTATTTATGATACATAACTTTAATTTTTTTTTTAATAAAGAATACTTTGAGATGCTGTAGATGCTGTAGAACTCTTCTTATATACACATACACATACTGGCCACCCGTCTCAGCCAACCCCCTCCTGCCATGTCAGGACAGAAGAGCTTACACCTTCCATACTTAAGCCCTAAGTTACTAATTGCTAAGTATCTGCTAAATTGATTGCTGTTACAGATGCAGGCAAACTTCATAGTTGTATGTTTTTAATTGGAAATGATTGCATATATATTTCTTCATTTTATCTGTTAGTATGTTTTCTCTGTTTCTATGTCTCTTCTGTGCTTACTGTGACTGCTAATAAAGAAGGTTTGTAAGGCAAGACAATAAGATTTACAGGATGAGCATTAGTGTTTTCTCTAGATGAGATAACATGTTTTGTGAAATATAAATTTGATTCTCTGATCCAACATTATGTGACAATTTAAATGTATAGATGAAAAATTACAAAACCACATTTTTATTATATAATAACATTATTTTTTGTAATTTGTGAAAACAGAATTAGACTTTAAATACTTCTAAACCATATTATCTTCTGATGATATTTCACAAAAGTGTGTTGTCTTTAAGACCATATTCTTGATCTTAATTTAATTATCAGTGGTGGAAGTTAGAGATTTATTTATTATATTTGGCCAGGTATTCATCTACAAATAAGAATATTTATCTATCATTTTTAAACAATTCATAAAATAGAATATAATGGGATAGGAGATTTAGCAGTAATCTCTTCTTAAGCTTCTGTAGAAGTCATATTAAAAATGTCACCCCTACATGTGACCAGTGATCTTTAATAAATGAATACATGATTCACTGCTGCAGCATTTGGAATTAAATCTCTTAACCAAAATAACTGTCATGTCTTTCATCTTTTAAATTTTGTTTCCTTAGCAGCTGGTCCTTAATCTGTCTAATTGCATTATAATGGTTTTGTGTTATACCAGATGCTAGTAAGGTTGGGAGAGGGAGAGGGAGAGGGAGAGGGAAAGAGAGAGAGAGAGAGAGAGAGAGAGAGAGAGAGAGAGAGAGAGAGAGAGAGAGAGAGAGAGTCAGTCTGGGTGTGTCTGTGTGACTTCACTTGTCCCTCTTCTCTCCCCCACCCCTCCCACACTGTCCTTGTATCAGACTTTGGAATACCTGATTTGCTATGGTTCCTAACACCAGTTAGAGAAATGAACTGTTTCAAGCTCATTGAAATTAAAACCAAAACTGAAGCAACCTAAATTTATTCAAAGGTCAAGAGCTCTAAAACCTTTTCATGTTTTTCAAAATTTAATTGCCAAATTTGTTTGTAATTACTGAGCTTCTAACATATTAAACAGTTTCTTTTCTTTCTCTGGTTTGTGGAATAAATGGCCACAAGTGTGGTTATTTCTTCAGATTTAGTTATTTTCCTGCTTAATTAAGTTGATTTTAATAAGTTAATGTCCAGCTTTATTGGTGATATTGTTATGTTCCAATTTGTTATGTTTCAGAAAAGAAAATTTTATGAGAATGTTTTTTTATAGATAATTGAAGGGCCAATCATAACTCATTCAGATTTGGATCAGATTATAGTTGAAAGGATCTTTAACTATCCTTACCAGAATCTTATTAAAAGGAAAAAAGCAAAACAAAACTCAGAGGAAGGAGTTCTGCTACACTTCCAATTAAACTCGAGATTTGTTATTACTGAATTAGCTTACTTCCTTTCACATGTGGTTTTCTAGTATATACAATTTTTAAAATGAACAAAAAACACACCCTTCTGAAGTAACTTCAGGGATTTCTAAAATTAAAGATAAAATGTATATTGTTACATTTAGTAGAGTTGAAGTCGAATTTCAGGTTTTCATTTTCAAATTTTAAAAGTAGATATTAAATAGAGCAATCTTAATTTTAAAATTTTCAGTAACAATGAATTCCTTGTGTAATATATGCTTTAGCAAAGATAAGAATGAATGCTATCATGTTTTAGAAAACTCAGTTTGAGAAAACAAAAGCAATAATTTCTAAGACATTAAATCTATAATTTAGCCAAGAAAATATTTATTAACCTCTTACTCTGTCAGGCACTGTAAAAAAAAAAAATTAGTTGTCTGACTGTCTGTCTGATGAAATCCTAATAAAGCTGCCCCCAGCTCCAATATTCTAACTTCCTTATAAGCCCCACTGAACAGCAGGTCCACTGCTCCTATCTAGCCACTCCTCTCCCTGCCTCCCACCCCCTCCCCCATACATACACTCAATATCCTAATTTTCATATATACCTCCACTGCTCACCACAATAGCAGGCAGGTCCATATGATGGGATTTCAGCCACTGCCCCTAGCTATCCACTGCCCTCAGACCCAATTCACATATTTGAACAGGTGTGTTCTTGTACTCAACCACAATCACATCATGCATCTAGCCCAAGATAGGACCACAATAACTATCTATCTTGATCAGACAGCCAATTGGAAGGCAGCATGACCAGAATGTTTACCAAACCATAGAAGAGATCCCTTCCCTACTATCTAATCCTTTAACAAATCCCCTACTGCCTTTTTAATATTCATAATTCCTATTATGTAATTGTATCTTTACCATATAAAAAAAATCCATCTTGTTCTCTCTCTCTCTTTTTTTTTTTTTGCTGTTTGGAGGACAATTGGGGTCAAGTGCATTGTAGGACAATGGCAATGACTTCTTGAAGAAGGTAGTTGGACCTTGAAGGGTGTCAGGGAAGCCAGGAGATAAAGATAAAAAGGGAGAGAAATCTAGGCCTTGGGGCCAATGGAAATGTGTGGAGTCAGAAGATGTGGTATCTTTTGGGCAGTACAGAAAGGAGGCCAGTGTCACTGGATCTTAGAGATTTGTCCACAGTTACTGAGTATGTATGAAAAGCTGGATTTGAACCCATGTCTTCCTGACCCTAAGGCCAGCACACTATCATGTATATCACACTACCAGAAACTTACAGAAGTCCAAATTTTCAGTTCATCTATCCAACATTTCTGTTCATCCACCAATCAGCGAGCATTTATTGAATGTCCACTGTGTTCCAGATACAGTGCTGTATGCTAAGGGTTCAAAGACAGAAATTTAATAGGCCCTTCTCTCAAGGAGTTACCGTTGTTGGGGTGGGGATGGGTTAGGGGAAAACATGTACAAATTTAAGTAAATTACATATTTATTTATATTTATAATAATTCATATATGTGTATATGTATGATAAATATATATGTGTATGGTAAAGACAAAGCAATTGCAAGGTAGGTGGGAATTAGTTATGACTTCATTTTGATGGTAGAATTTGGGTCAAATTTTAAAGGAAATTAGAGATTACTAAGGACAGAGGTAAGGACAGCGTACATTTCAAACATTGAGGATAGCCTCTGTAAAGCAGGGAGATGAAGGGTGGAACAATAGGTCCAGGAAACTACCAGAAGCTTAGTTTGGCTGGATGGCAGATTTATTTGAAAGGGAGTAAAGTATAAAAGCTTGGAAGGGTATTTTGGAGTCAGATTGTGAAGGGGTTTAAATGCCAAAAGGCATTTGAATTTTATTCTATAGGCTACAAGGAGCTACTGAAGTTCTAGACTAGCAAAGGAGTGATGTGATCATAGCCATATTTGGGAATATAACTGCGGCAGCCGTGTGGAAGAGAGGTTGGAAAGGAAACATTGTTATAGTTTGAGGTAGTTTTGTGGGTCAAACTATTTTGTTTTCAGCTTCACAATTTAGAAAAAAAAAGGAGAAGGGAAGGGAGAAGAAAAAGGACTCAGAGGAAGAGGAAGAGAAGATCATAGAATAGCCAACAACTGACAAAAGGAGACTCCTTGGACACAGCATGAAAATGATACTTAATCAGTGCGCTGAATTAATTCCATTGACTGAAATTTCCCTGTGTCTGTGCTGACCACACTGGTATGCTGTTCTAACCTGAGGGAAAACTATTCTTTTCCCTTCAAGGGCTCTTATACTTTGGCAGACAGGAAGTTATATCAATAACTTAGGCACAAGTTCCCTTAAGTAATTATGTCTTGAGGATGGTTTCGGTACCTTTTAAGGAAAAACAAAAATAAAACAAAACAAAAAACTAGCCTAGAGAAATATTTTACTGCCATACCCTATCCTTTGTTGGGAAAGTCTTCTAGAGGACCTTTCAGTATTTGAACAGCTTTCCTAACATTACTGGATAGTTTGAATATTGGGGACATAGGTTATTGAGGAGAACAGGGACCAGGGATTGCAGACTTCTCTCCTCTACAGAACAGTTCCTAATGATCTGGTCATGTTGTGAGTGATGGCAGATTTCAGCAATTCACAGTGGATGTCAAAAAGTAAAATGGTAACAATGAACAAAAGTAGCACCAGAAGTATCAGGGCTATTAGACTCCTCCTTAGGAGCCCAGTGAGTGAGAAAGGCCTATTAATATCACACACACACACACACACACACACACACACACACACACACACACCTCAGAGGCCTTTGATAAGTTGCTATCCTTCTTTAGAAGCTAGGTAGATAACTCACCTTCCACCCCATTACTAATCTCAGTTCCAAGGCCAACTCCCTCTTCATTCCCCCCCCCCCACCAGAAACAACACTTTATTCTTCCAAGTCTTCTCTTTGGAAGGAATTAATTATCGAGTGACCACTGGATGCTCTAGTGGTAGCAAGGTGGAGGGAGCCCCGTCAGTTCAAGGCTACAGAAAGCAAAGGGTTATCTTGGACCTGAATTTGCTGCTATCCATGCCAGACCCAAGCTACCGTCTACTCTGTTGCTCAGTACTTCAGGCATCTGTCCTTCTTATTAACATTGCCACTCTGGCTTCAATTGCTGCCCTCCTGTTCCACTAACCCCTGTCTTTGGAACCAGCTGCTGTGACATTTGGGGCCTGAGTTCTGTCCTTTAATTTTGATTGAGTGATACCATAGATATGACCTTTATCTCTCTATTCCTCTGGGCTGAGCATGATCAGAGGCCCCTCCATCCCTGGGGCCTATGCAGTGCTCTCTTTGCTGAATCCCGGTACTGCCATCCTTAAGGTACTGGTACAAGTACTACTGCTAACCCTTATTGTGGGACCTGCACTAGAGTCCACAATCCTCACCAACAAGTACTAAAAGTCCCAGAGGGAAGGAGGGTTACAATTCATAGATGTGAGAGAGAAGTCACCTTTCATGTAAACTTTTTAAACAGCAGCCCCTTCTCCTCAGGAAAAACAACTTGGGTACATTTGTCCATATCCTCAATACTGGAAATGTCTGTAGGCTCCTGGAGAAGATCAAACCTTCTCCTTTTAAATGCCTCCCAATGCTTCATACCAAAGAACCCCAACACATGAGAGTGGCATACGTCCCAATTATCTCCCAACTCCCTTATAAGAAAAAATCTGATGTTCCTTCAGAATTCATAGATAATCCCCAAATTCCAGTCTTTATGATGAGCTCAGGCCACTAAAGCAGGTGGGTCTGAAAATCATTACCACCCCCCAAAATAAATTAAAAAAAACACACACAAATACAAGAATCATCAGTATATAGCACATTTTTATCTTTGAGATGCAGTTTTTAAAGATATAGAACACATTTACATCTGTCTCAAGTTGCTGAATGCTCACAAAGAATTTACCCTCCAAACCCTTGAAGAACAATGTGGGATATCTTAAAGTACGAAGTCAGATCTTCCAGAAGAATGGAGGTCTCACTATCATTTGTTTCATTCTTCTCTCACTTGAACAAAGAAATCCCAGTAACTATTGACCATTGCCAGTTGTTAAAGGCCAGGACTGACAAGTCAGTCTGTTGCTTCAGAGTCAGAGCTAGAATGAAATAAGATACTCATATAGTAACTGATATATGCAGATTTACTTAGCCATAGAGTGGTAAAGATATTCCTCCAAGATTTATCATTATATTCCTAGGACATAGCTTTCCTGCCTCTGTATTAAACATTGACAATCTAGTCAAATTTGAGGAGAAAAAATTCTTGTAGTTAGTAGGACTTAGTACTAAGGACCTTACTTATATGGACTTAAGTACCTCAACTACTTAAGTCAATCATGTTTAGAGGAGAGTTTCAATAGCATTTAGGAAAACCTAGCCTAGCCCACATGACAATGATTGCTGTTTTCCCAGGAAGGGAGACTAAGTAGGATGCTAGTACATTAGTTCAGGACAGGTGATGAGAGTCTGTAGTGAGATACTGACTGACTGAGATGTGGAAGTAGAATTAATATGATCTTGGAATTAGATCATACATACATACATACATACATATGTATATATGATAAGGGAAAATGAGAAGGTCACATTTATAGGCACCTGGGTGGTATAGTAAACAGAATGCTAGGTCTCAATAAGACCTGAGTTCAAATATGGCCTAAGGTATTTACTAGCTGTCAAGTGGGAAAATCAATTAACTTTTCTCTGCCTCAGTTTTCTCTTCTGTATGATGGAGATAACAATGCCAGCTATCCACTAGCATGGTTATAAAGAGAAAACGAGATAATATTTGTTAAGTACCTTGCAAAAGTTAATATGACACACACACATACATATATGTCTACTGTGCTGTTGCTACTGCTGCTGTTTTTACTGTTATTGTTATATGGTTAAAAGTCAAGAATCTAAACTTGGATTACTGAAAAACTGGTGACACCTTTCACTGAAGCAGGAAAAATAGAAAGAGGAGTAACTTTAGGGGTCTAGGTGGGGAACAGAGCATTCTGTTTTGAACTATTTAAATTTTTAAAACTCTTTAAAGAAATCCAAGTTGAAATGTCCCGTTATAGCTAGCAATTTGGGATTTGAGTTCAGAGGACAGACTAGCTCTGGATAATGTAATTGTTCATTCTGAAACTGAAAGTGGCAAGTTTCTGCTTTGTGCTATATATTCTGACTATGAATAACTATATTGTATAAGAAAATAGGGCAATATCTAGTGGGTTTTGCTGCTTGACGTTATTATGAAGTCCTGGAATTAGGAAGGAAATAAATATTAAGTAAGTTCATTACCACTTTTCTCATGATCTGTTAAGGGAACCTAGAAACATTAATGTATTCTTATTATCTGCTGATAAGAAGACTTCTGCTTTGTTTTATTGCACATCCGTTAACCAAAGGTTGTTAAGCAACAATTAGGTAAAAATAATACTGACTGTATTTGACATTGGAGTAAAAACATTCTAGCATTAATTTCTGATTTCATATTAGTTATGTCTGAAGTTCAATTTCTCACTAATTTCAGCATTAGACCATAAATAGAAGACAATATTGCCCAGTAGAACAAGCATATGACTGAGAATGAGAAGAATTTGATTAAGAGACTTTGGGTCCTTTCATGTCTATGGGCTCCAGAATTATTCTAATTTTTTAACTTAATGATATACTTAACCAATGAACAAACATGTATTAAGTGCCCAGTGTGTGCTACACAATGGATCTACAAATACAATTTAAAAATACGTGTTCAAAAATGACTAGTTTCTAGTGGTGTTTGTTTAGTGATACTAAAATGGCAGATTTTAACTGGGATTCTAAGTATGTGCTGAGTTGTATATATTGGCTATCACATAGTTTGTTTTTTGTTAGTTTTATTTTTTGGTGACTTTCCTATAGACTTGCTTGCTTCATGGATATTTTATTTCCCAATAATCAATCTGCATTTGTAAATTTTAAGAATGTACTCTTTATGAAGGCAGAGACCATGTCCTACCTAGTATTGCTTCTGGCCCTTAACATTCATACACTGTGCCCTTCATTCATTTGCCAAATGAATCAATACAGTCATTAGAGATAACACCTCCACCGCCACCCCCAATCAAGCTGTAATCATACCTTCTGGTGATGTTGCTTTTAAAACCACTACATCTAAAATCTAACATTCTGTGCCAACCAGCATTAATAATAAGACAACACAAAAGTATGTTGGTTTATAAAATACAAAAGGCAGGTTTCTCTCATCTAGCTAATAAAAAGGGTTTTTTGGAGATGAGGTTTTAATTTTGGTTCAGACCAAGTACTGAAAAATGGGCATTTCTATTTTAGTATCTTGCTCTGTTTGATGGTGTAGCTATTTAAAGGTAAAGATTGACAGCACTTTTCATTTTTCTATGATGACTGATTTGCATAAGTACCATTATTTCAATGATATCATTAGGGGCTGGGATTTTTCCCCCCTTTTCACATGTTAAAAGGAGAAGCACTATCTATCATTATTACTCTTCTCTAATTGCATTTAATTAGAAACAAAATGGCATGGGGATTTGAGTAAGCCTGGGCCTGACATGATGCTAAATATCCAGATAAAAACTGAAAAGTTCATCCAGTTACCCGAGCTTTTCTTCTACATGGTATCAGGGCATCAGAATGCCCATCTATCCCTATATCTCTTTCAATTTTCGTCTAGGTATGTAATATAATGTAGTCATAGCATGGCAGTAAAGGAATAAAGTCTTCTTCCTTCTCCATGTAAGTAGTGTATTATTTGAGTCTCTAAGTGACCTTGGGCATGTCACTTTTGCTGTAGGTGACAGTAATTTCCTCTGAAGAGTGAAAATAATTAATGATTTTTCCCTTTCCGAACTCCAAGATATTTTGTGCAGATTGATAAAGCAGTGTCTGTAAAAGACTCCATAAAGAATTCTGAAAAAAACAAGATATTATCTTTACTATCATTTTCATTGACAACAATAGTCTGTTAGCTTTAGAGTGAATAGAAAAAGTCTAGCAAGGAAAATTATTTAGTCTACCTTCTTTTTGAGTTACTAGGCTCTAAGCCCCAGCTGGGCAAAGGGCCACCATGTTTTTACTCAATTTATTTAAGCTTAGTATTCTTAATATATGTTTTCTGAATTTAATCCATTTGGAGGCTGCTAGGTTTTGCCTATGACCAGAATTGAGTTTACTTTTATTTTATTTTTGTTGTTGTTTTTGTCATTTTAAAATTACATAAAGGTTATCAAATCTCTCAATTCCTTCAAGTATTATGATAGTGAAATGAACAATTAAAAGCCAACATGAACAGATATACAATTGGTTTTTAAAAAATCTTTCACATATAACAACAACAAAGTTCACATCGCTATACTTTTATTAATATGATAGCATCCTTTGTCCTCTTTTATACAATAATGAACTCTTACAAAGATTTCCATTGATAATTAATCAGGAGAAATGAGGCCTTAAAATTGCCTCTATTTTTAAAACAGCAGCCTAGGAAAAATCAGTAAAATGCATCAAAGAAGAGATCACAGCTGGGCATCAGCCTTTTAAGTCTTTCTTTGTTCTATCTATCAAGTTGATGCTTACCTGTAAGAAAACATCAATCTGTTTTTAGCCTTACTGCTTACTTATCACATTGACAGACTACGGTCAGTCCTTTGTCTGGACAATGAGTCGTAATTGGCTAGGAGTAAGTCTCTAGGGACTTCCTTTTGCCTGACTAGCCAGCTGATTATTAATGCTTAAGTATTGCTGTTCAGTCAAAATGAGGAATCACAGCACTGTTTGGAATGTCCACTGAAATCTGCCTACTGATTGATTTGGGTAATAGAGTCTCACATGATGTCAAAGGTTATCCTTGAATTGGAGATTCAGGTTATCTAAATTACCAACTATGATTTCAAAAAAAATCTAGTGATAAAGTATTTGATAGACATATAGATGTGTATATATAGTTATATATGTAGTTGTATAACTATACAAATCACATTGAATGGCATAATGATAATTAATTATATTGATTATTTATAAAATATGATGTTATGTACAACCTTTCAGCTATATCAAGAGAAAACTAATTGCATTCCTGATTGCTGAAGAACATTCCCAAATGTTGTCTGCATTATAATATTTTACTGGGGAACCATGATTCCTGAATGAAGAATGAACAAGAATGAAAACATTTGCTATTTCTAATATCATCCTACAAGACTCTATGTCCACCTCATTTAAGAGGTGAAGAGAGAAAAGGTTCAAAATGACAGAATATCTGCCATTTAATCCCTTTGCTTACACCTCTTTTATCAACTAAAAATATATTGTTTTGAGTGGCACAGTACCATTATGTATGTGTGTGTGTGTATACACATATATACATATATTTATGTGTGTGTGTGTATACACATATATACATATATTTATATGTGTGTGTATACACATATATACATATGTGTATGTATATATATATATACATACACATATATATGGCATAGTCTTCTAACAGACTATAAACATCCTAATGTATAAACTGTATCTAACCTATTTTCAGATTTCTATTGTAAGTGAAATATATTATATTATATTATATCATATCATATCATATCATATCATATCATATCATATCATATCATATCATATTATATTATATTATATTATATTATATTATATTATATTATATTATATTGACTTGGAAAAACATCCCTGACCCCTAGTCTTTTACTGTCCAGTACATCTTGCATTCACTTTCAAAGTCTATATTCCTAAAGCAAACGTCTTTTCATTATTTTATTATTATTTTTCCTCCTCTCTCAAGTTTCAGTCACTCCTTATTGTCTCTAATACAAGTAAATTCCTGTTAGACACTTAAAGTTCTTCACAACCTTATTCCAACCTATCTTTATGCACTAATTTTGTATTATTGCCCCTTATATTCCATATTTACCAGCCAAACTGGTCTTTTGCCTCTTGTTCCCCATATTTCATTTCCCACCCTGTGCCCTTCCACAGGTTGTCCCCAGACTTCTGGGACTCCCTTACTTCTTTTAAGATATAGCTCCAGAACTAACTCCTGCTTAAAGCCCTGACTTATTTCCCCTACCCCAGTGACCAGGACCAGGGCTCTCCATCCTCCAAAAATTACATGTTTTTTTTTATGCGGTTTCTATTTGCTTATCTCTGAACATAATCCCCCCCCACACACACACCTAGTAGAAGCTAAGATCTGTAAAGGCAAGAATTGTTTGTTTTGTGGTCTTTTTTGGTCTTTCTCTCCCTAGTGTTTAGAAAAGTGTTTATCATATAGTAGATCTGTAATAAACATAGGTTGTATAATAGAATATTGAGAAAGAGTTTTATGTTTGATGTGCTGAACTATTATATGGTATTCATAGAAGTATAGTTTGATATGACAACGCATAAACATTTTTTTGGTGGAACCTGACTTAAAATTTATCATATGTATCAAATTCAGTGAGATTCTTTAGTAGTGTCAAATATAAAACACAATAAATTTTGCAGGAATTATATTAATTCAATTTATGCCAATTTTATTAACTTTCTAAGTTGTGTTCTTAACTAACAAAGCAATATAACCAGTGACAAATGGTACGTAGCTATTTCAGGAATGAAATCTCCATAAGAACTTCTTCCTTGCCTTAGTTTTCTTATTATAGGTATAATTATTTTGCATTTATAAAATATGATTTATGTGACACTTTAAAATTTTTTTGCCATCTCATTCATTTTATTAGTCTTTTCTCTTTGATAAGTTTCTGCCAATGTTTTTTCCTCTTTATAGGTATTGTCATTATGGTTTGAAATATTTTATTTAACCAACCTTAATGATTAACAACATCCAAAGGAAAATATTCCAAATCTCCAATATGAAATGATTAATTCCATATATTTAACAGAATAACTTTTGAACTGACTTGTGTTCCTGTTGTGTTGGATTTCATTTGATAATTGTATGACCAGAAATTTTCTAAATCCTCATTCTTTGTAAATCTTCCTCTCTTATCTGGTGTATTTTCCTGACAGCATGGTTTTGATTGCTGTTAAGTTTATTTTATTCTTAGTGCTATTTTGACTCCTATCATATTGACTCTAAAGTTTCACATTCAATAGTTAAAACTAACTAAAAATAGTTAAGGACATCAAGGATTTCTGATATGCTTTTGTTTTATAGACTTTCTGTTTCTTTGTTATTGCTTTTAATTGGTCAATATGGGATTATAATCATCTACTCCATGGCCTATTGAGATATTGGTTCAAATTTCCAATGACTTTCCATGGGTGTTTGGTTTGATAGCCCTTCAGTGAACATTGGGATGATTCCTAGAGACCTAGGCCATCATCCTATGATTCTTACCATAACTCAACATCTATCAGCACGTGTAGATCATGAAATGTTTTTGCATTTTTATGCTTTCTGTCAAATAGTATAGGATAGTGCATTAATTATGATTATAGTTGACAATAGCTTTTAATACCTCTGTTTTGGTATAGTTGAAGTAATAGCAAATTTCTGCTTTTAAACTCAGAAAAGTCTTTCCAAAGTTACATTCTTTGTGCCCATTTCTTCATCAAAATCTTTCAAGACATTATTTTTCTCATTCATCACATTATTAGAAGCAGCTAGGTAGTGCAATGGATAAATCATTGGACCTGGTCAGGAAGACTGGAGTTCATTTAATGGTAGTGTGACTCTGTAGCAAGTCATTTAACCTCTATCTTCCTTAATTTCCCTATCTGTAACATGAGGATTGTAATAGCACCTATCTCCTAAGGTTGTTATGAGAATCAATGATATGTAAAATCTTTTTGTTTTTTGGGTTTGTTTTTTTTTTTGGAGAGAGGAAGGCAGGGCAATTGGAGTTAAGTGACTTGCCCAAGGTCACATGGCTAGTAAGTGTTAAGTGTCTGTGTCCATATTTGAACTCATATCCTCCTGACGCTGGGGCTGGTACTCTGTTCACAGGGCCACCTAGCCGCCCCTACATGTAAAGTCTTACAGAAACACTACTTACCACTCTTTTGCTCTTTTAAAACTGTGTAAGATGTAAGTTTTCAGTGCCTTTAGGTTCTTCAGCTTTTTTCATCTTCCAGATATAAATAAAACCTTCATATCCATTTTCATCTCATCTAATTTGAACTTAAGAATGAAGTTATTTCTTATAATTGCCTCTCATTGGCTTGTATTATATTAATGTATAACTTAATGCTGAGGGTATTATTGACAAATAGCAGTATGAAACCCCTGACTTTTCACTGGCAAGATGTTTCCAATTTTGCTATAATTTAGTCCTAGTACACAAAAAAGCAATCATATTTTCAGTGCCATTTTATGTGCACTTATTGCTTTCTAGAGTCATCTGCACCTATTTATTCCAGTAAACTTGCCTTCTTATTATATGAAAATATGAAGGAAGGTAACTCATATTGTTGTCTTTGCTATGCAGATTATCCTGATGGTTTCCAGCAAACCCAGCGTGCAACACCATGCCTTCACATCTATTTCATAGATTCCTAGCTTAGATTCCAGCAGCTACATCACACTGGATGGGGTGCTAACCCTATAATATGTGTCAGTTCTGGAAGATCAATCTTTCAGATTTCCCTGCTGGCTTTCAAGGTTAGCATTGTGATAGAAGTCCCCAGGCACTTGTGATAGAGTCCCTACCATACATCTCCTTGCCTGGTGTTCCCTTATTTGGCCATCTTCCCTCACTAATGGCATGAACAATGAATTGGGCAAGTTATTATAATGATTATATTATGATCATCACAATTTTATCTTGTATTTGATGATGACTATTATTAAATTCAAATCAGTCATTCATCACTACATAAGTACCACTCCCCCGAACTCCTGTCACCCCCTGCTTGACCATTTCTAATATTCTTTAGGCAGACCCTTGTAACTTCTCCTTCTGCTTTCACAAATATTGTTGAACCTCTGTTAGAACTCTGTAAAAACGAAATGGAAATAAATGAAGACAAAAGAGTTATTCAAAACTATGGAGATCAAAAGAACTGAAGGGAGTTGGAAAGGGTCTGTGGAAAATAGCCATAAATCCTGGGTCACTCTTCAAGGTGTTGGAACTTTGGCATGGAAGATTTACCAGCCAATAAGTTGATGTGTATTTAAGAAAAAAAAAGCAAAAACAACAAATAAACTACATAGGCCTTGTTAGTTTCCAGGAAAGATTTTTTAAAGTGTCATATTTAGTTATGCATATTGGAATTTAAAATTTTAGAATTTTAAGCAAATTTTGAGGGAAATCAGGGAGTTATATGAAACTAGTATTCATCAGTCTCATTAATATATTGCCATTTGAGAAGATTAAGAAAAAATACACTTTCTTAAGTGAAAAGAAAATTTTAGGTCACAAATTCATTTAATACAAATCAACATTAATCCTGCTATGAGCAAGGCAATGTTTTGGGGCTTCCTAGGTTCCCTTTGTATTCAGTGCAGTATCATGATTTTATATATATTTCCCAAGATCATGTGAATATTTGAAGAAAACATCTTAAATATGTCTAACGTCTTTGCTTCCCATATCTTAATTTTTGCATTTAGATGAATAGTAGAAAGCAGCTATCTATAAAAAATAAAACGGGGGAGATGTAGTGGACCAGACTTTCATGCTCCCCTTCTTCTATGAGGCAGATATGCAGAAAGAATATCATCTTGTTGGGTCGATGCTTTCATTAGTTCTATGAATATCTCAAGTAGTTTCCGGCAGTCAATTAGCAAATGATTCCCTGCTTTATTTGTATCTCTGGGAAACATCCTGAGGAAGAAGTCTCATTGAATAATTAGCCTTGGGCTGGGGTAGGAGTGGTCAATTCCAAAGAAGGGTCCATGCATTCCTTCACATAGGAATTCCTGCTGTAAGGAATATAAGCCTTGTGATTTTCTTGTAACTTTGGCTCTGTATGAAATGGCTCTGTAATAAACAGACTAGTGAATACATCCCTGTCTCCCTCCCCCTCTCTCTCCCTCCCCCTCTCTCTCCCTCCCCCCCCCCCCTCTCTCTCTCTCTCTCTCTCTCTCTCTCTCTCTCTCTCTCTCTCTCTCTCT
>CM053591.1:64534829-64550348 GCA_028646515.1 Pseudochirops corinnae
GTAAAACTTTGTTGATATGGTTTCATTTATTTGAATTTGGTGATAATTAAAGCAGGAGCTAGGCGGACATTTACCTGTGCTTTATCTGAGAAGCATTTGCTTTAAAAAAAAAAATGTAAACAGGATTGGAAGAATTCAAACTATTTAAAAGAGCTGAGTGCTTCTGAAAACCATCAAAAAACTAGATTTACTTAAAATAATTGATATGCTACTTATGTATTATACTTATCTACTCATTAAAATGGCTTCCCTAAGGACTCCTACTGGGCAACACTTAGTTTGTTTTGTATGCATTATAGTGTGTGCTTGCAGAATATAATTAAAGGAATGAAGTCTTTATTACATTAATTCAGACTTTGCACTAATTCAGACTAATCCTTTCCAAATTGGTCTGAATTAATGAGGTTTTCTATGACTTCAACTGTTTGAAAATAATTGTTTAATGATTCCTTTTGTAGGTGAATGGTATTAGTTTTACATTTGGCAAAAAAAAACAACAACTGAGGCTCAAAAAATTTGGATCATGTTTTAAAAGAGTATTTTAAAGTTAGTGTTGATACCACATTGATGATGAAGAATAAAATGATCTTCCCTAATGGAGTAGCACTCAGTTAAACCACATCTTTAAAAGAGGTAAAAATCACCTCCAATTAGAGGGAAGACTAAATGGAAGGTGATGGGTAGAATCCTCATCTTGTTCACCCAAACTGTGATCTCAATTTGAGAACTATATACTATAAATTCAACTCCCTGTGAGACCACAAAGCCTGTTTGAAAGTTAGGTGTTCTTAGATCAGGATGGAAACTGACATTCTTCATCATAATTTATGAGAAAGAATATGGTACCAGGATTTTACCACAATGCACTTTGGCTTTCAAAAGCATGAGCTTAGAGTAACACTGTCATATGTACCATTACCAAGGGTCTTTTAACCTGTGGTAATTTAAGTTCCCAATGTCTTCTTGTCTCTAACTCCTTGGCATCATCTCCCATTTATCTTTAAACTAATGCTTTTTGCTGCCTTCTTAGCAGTGTTCATGTGGATTAGCAGTAAAATTCAAATTAAGAATAAAGAAATAATTAAATATATTCTTTTAAAACTGCCTTTCTAAGGCTTATTAAAAACACTTAATTATTGAATTTACTTGGAGACATTAGAATGACTGCCCTTTGAAAGAATTGTTAATCCAAATTCATTTAAATATAGGTCAGTTTTTATTATAAGGTAACATCTCTATAGAGCCAAAAGATTTCTAGGACTAGTTAATGGTCTCTTCCCCTCAAACTTTCTTTTTCCCTTTTCCCTTTTCCTCCCATCTTTAGAGGAAATGTTGCACAGGATAAAAACACTGGACTTGATATCAGAAGAAATCTGGATTCCAATCCTTTACTAGTTTTTGTGATCTAGGACAGATCACTTGATCCCATCAAGCCTGAACTTCATCTGTAAAATGGGAATAGCATCATCTCAAGGATTTTCATCAGGGTTGATATGAGAATTAAGTGAGATGATGTATTGCATTCTAGTAGGAACAATATGTATAACTTACTATTAATTATGAGATAGTGAAATAAAAGGAACCAAGAAAGTATTGTAACTATTGAGAAGAGGGAAGAATATCTTCTAATTGGATTGTATTGTAACAAGATATGTGATGTGAAAACTGCACCCTAAAGAGAGAGTATTCAGTAGGCAAAGATGGGAAGCAGGGGAATTTTAGGTGAAACAAAGTCATAAACAAAGGGGAGCAACCAGTAATTCTGGATGAGGCATCATCTCTGTGTTAGGTGTGTATTGAGAAAGAAATCTGAGAAGGTAGGAAGAAGCCAGGAATTTGGATACTCTATGATGGCTAATAAGAAACCACTTAAACTACTTAAATTTAAAACTGATTCAGCCACATTTGTTTATAGAGTCTTCCTTATAGCCAGATGTCAGGATTTTGCATTAATGCTGACTAAATTTAGGAATGTTATGTTTGACAATGATCAGAGCAAAAGTTAAAAGGCTATAAAAGGAATCAAATCCAAGAACTTGGTTTCTGTGTTCTAATCCACCAAACTAATGAAACACAACCTCAGAATATCAAATATATATCCTTTTAAAATATGTTCTTGAGATCATGGCTATTGTGGAGGTAGGGGTGTGGTTGAGGGTAAGGAGGGGGAATAAAGTTATAAAAAACATTATTTTTCTCTCTCTATTTGCTGATCCCAATTTCCTTCTTTTTAGCCTCATGATATTTTATAATTGAAAACTACCCTAGCAATAGATATCTATTCTTAGCCTAATAGAAAAGACTAAAATTTTAGCTAAAGCCTGTTTACTTTTCAATTAGCTTACCTTTGGCATTTTGAATGTAAGGATTTGCATTTTTTTTTAACTTTAGCAAAAACTTTCTTATATATTTTCTCCTATTTTTGTAATATTGTTTGAAATCAGGTTAAGTGTATGTTTGTTTGTTTTGTCCAAACCTGTAACAAGTGAGTATAGAGAGTTTCCTGGTGTGAAAACTCCTTTCACTCTGCATTTTGTTAACTCATTTCTAATTTAATCTCTATAAATTGTCCAGCACAGAGGTTAAGGGAATGGTCGATGGTCACATGGTTAGTATTTGTCAGAGATAGGACTTGGACCCAAATCTTCCTGATTTTAAGGCCAACTCACCAGCCATCATGCTGCATTTCTTCCTAAGTATTATTATAATTTTCATTTGAGAAAACTAAATCACAGACACTTGAATATTTATGTTTAAATATATCAACTAGAGTGTCTTTCTCTTTCTCTGTGTGTGGCATATTTAGAACAATAATATTACTTATTTTGTTGTTGGTTCTTCAAACCTCTTTCAATAATAACAAAAATGTTATAAACTCCTGAGGTAATTTAATATGCTACTCATAATAATCTGTATTTTCATACTACTTAATGTACCATTAAGCACACGCATGTGTATTTTTTGCATGAAAAACTTGGACCAATCAATAGGAGCCATTGGCTAGTTTGAGGAGTTATTGTTCCCATTGTACTTCATATCTTCTATAATGACATATCTTGAACATTGTCAAGGAGAAGTTAGATGACCCCTTATGAAGGACAGCACGAAAGGGATCTCCATTCTGCAGTTGGACTCAGTCTTTGATTGTCTTTCTGAACTGTGAAGTTCTATGACTCTTGGATCATGAACTTCAATTACAAGACTAGAGAACCAGGAAAATTAGGAAACTAAATGTGATGACATGTATGGAAAGGATGAATTTAGCCTGAAGAAGATGAGACTTAAGAGACAACATTCTAGCCATCTAAAAGTATTTATCTGTATGATTGACATTTAGAAGAAGGATTAAAATTGCTATTACTGGCTCAAAAGCTCAGAGCTAGAAATAATTGAAGTTGGAAATAGATAGATCTCAGATCAGTATAAGAGATGGGAAACTTTTGAACAATCAACACTGGCCAAAAGTGGAATGAGTTACTTTAGGAGGAAATAAATTCCCCGTTGATGGAGGTGTTTAAGCACATTGATTGATCATCCCTTGTTGGAGATCCTGAAGAAGTTTTCACTCTTTTGCCCTGTTTGTCTTATAAGTTTGGTTCAGAGTCCCTTTTTGTATACAGGAGGGGTTACTGTATTCCTGGAGACCTTAATCTTTTTTTGTGTCATAGACTGCTTTGATCTTCCCTTGAATTCTGTGGAAATCTTCTTAAAATAGTGTTCTAAAAATAAAATAAAATGCTTAGAATTACAAAGAAAACGATGATAATATAATATAGTCATCAAAATATCGTTCACAGAACCCATATCAAGGAACCATATTCTGTTTTAAAATGGAATGATAATTCTACAAATATTACGTAAGTCCCTTATTCCTTCCCATGATGTTGACAACAAGGACGAATGTGTTTGGAAGGTGTGTCCCATGCCTTTTTAATGATATCCCACATTATAGTTTGAACTGTAATATCTGTACATCTTAAGAACATGTGTTGAGAACCACTATGTCATTTGTTTTATTTAATATTTTTTAATCTCCTTCAGTCTTTAATAGTTGATGCCTTTGAGTATCAGATTCTGCCTGATAGTTTGGCTCTAAAACTGTTGCTTTTTTTAAATATCAAAGCAAAATATCTGGAGATAACAATAGCTTACATGTATATAATGCTTCATATTTACAAAGTGTTTTCCACAGAGCATCCCTATAACAGGTAGAATAAATGTTAAAATTCTGTTTTACAGTTAAGCAAACTAGATTTCAGAAAGAAGTAATTTGTATACGATCAGACTGTTAGTAAGTATGAGTCAGAATCTGAATCCAAGCCTAGATTATAAAATCAAAACTCTTAACCATAATTCTGTGCTGTCTTTCTATGAGGATCTTCTTGTAATTACTCACTGCTAATCTCAACTAGTGGTTTATCTCTATTCCCATTCTATCTCAACTACACCAGTATAGTTTATAGTCAAAAGTTATAATTAAAATCTGGAGTTTGGGTCACCCTCTTACCAGAGAACCTATCACTTCCCTTCCACATATACCTAATTCTTCAAAGAGCTCACCCTACTAGGATTTTAGGGATTAAGTGTTTTAAATTTGCCTTGGCATAAAGGCAGCAGGGAGAGGGACTAAAAGTTGATGTGAATTCTCTTAGGTTTCTCTTTGTTAATAGATGATAGATATAGATAAATAGATGATGAAATATAGATAGATATAGATTGACCAACAGACAGTGAATAAGTACTGAGTGCTTACTATGTATCAGTCACTCAGTTTATTTCTGAGGATACAAAAACAAAATAATACATTCATTACTTTCAAGAAACCTAGTAGTGGAAGACAAAAATAACAATAAAAAGGATGGTGGAAAGTTGTGGGGTATTACCTCAGTGCCAGGTCAGGAATTTGTTGGGAAGGATGTAAGCAATATGATTGATTCTTTTGATAATATGATGATATGATGGAATTTACTTTCTCACAGGGGATAATGGCACTTTTAGAGGAGTAGTGTCCATTAAAGGGAATTCGGACATAGGGAGTAAGTGGAATAATGAGTCCATGGTGCAACCAATTGAATGCTCTTTTCACAAGTAATGATGGAGTTGGAAAATCCTTGGAATAAAAGTGCAACAGTCTTAATTTGCAGGTGAAGAGACTGAGTACCAGATAGATGACATGATTTACTCAAGAAAAAAACAACTTTACCCTCCCATCATATACTACTTTCCCAATAATTAGTGTTGGTAGACTGTGCTAGGTTCTTATCCAGGAATCAGTCACCCCCTGCTGTTTGCTTGGTGCTTTCTGAACAGTATACCTTACCTTGCAGTTCACTTGTATATTTTCCCCTAGAAATAAATAAATAATTATTATCTTAAAATAATAACAAAGTGCCACTTTAGTATGATGTAGACTATCTGTTTTAGAGTCTGGGAGATCTGAGTTCAAGTACCACCTCTGACACATTTTGGTTATATGATCTCCAGGCAAGTGCCTCAGGCTCTGTAAACTTTAGGACATTTGTCAATATGCCTTCCTAATCAGAATTTCCCTATATAAATGGAATAGCTGCTCCAGAAAAAAATTTAAAACATTAATATAATATATACATATTACATGTTTCATGTAAATATGTATACATACATGTGTGTATATATGCATATATATGTATGACACAAAAGTGTAAGTAGGTTAATAATATCAGTTATCTGGATTACATTAGAATTGAATATTCAGATTGCTGAATGGGCCAATCACTAGTCCATAGATATGGAATAGACACTGAAGATAGACAATTGAATTAGAACCAGAATAGAATAGAAGAGTTGAAAGGATTGCTTTTGAAAAATGCACTACTGCTTTTAATTAATTCTTAAACAAGAACATATCCCTTTAAAAAATTAAACATTAGCAATACTTTGGTAATATTATATGGCTGTATTTTCTGAAAAAAAAATTAAAGTTGTGAACCAATCAAGAAGCAATATGGTACACATGGTAAAATACAGCATACCACTGACAAAGAATTCCAGTAAAATATGTAGAATATATATCATCAAAGAGATAGATGTATAATTGAAGAAAGAAGTGGGCAGTTGTGCGGTATAGGGGGGATAACCAATATTTAGACCATGTACTCCAAGGGTATATGCGATGTCACATGATTAAGAGAAAAGACTACCAGTATATTCAAGAAATACTCTGTGGAAGGGTTAGAAGGGCTAGAAGGACCATAGAGACATGGAATGAGCAGGCATGGGTATGTTACAACCTAATTCATTGCAAGGATCATCCTATCATTGACACCACAAAACTGTCAAGGAAGTTTTAATATTATCACTCACAAAAGAGTAGGGGAATGGATTAATTTGAAATTCAAATGTTGGTTGCCATGATTTTTTTTTTTTGCTTTTTGGAGGGAGGAATGCAGGGTAATTGGGGTTAAGTGACTTACCCTAGGTCACTCAGCTAGGAAGTGTTAAGTGTCTGAGGTTAGATTTGAACTCAGGTCTTCCTGACTCCAGGGTTGGTGCTCTATTCACTATGTCACCTAGCTGCCCCTCAATGTGCCACCTAGCCTCCCCCATGATTTATATATATACTTAATTAATTTAATTTTAAGCTGACTTTTCATGAAGGATAATACCTTTCCATCTGTAAGGATCTAGTAAGGATCTTCCTCTCAGTTTAGGAAGAATTGTTTATCATGAAGATTTATGCCACAATATTGACAAATGTTGAGATTTATAAAATGAAAACTCCATCTGATGAAATTTGCCAAATAGATAGGAGGTTGGTAACAATCAAGTCACAGATCAGGATCTTGTCAAATATACTTAGTCCTTCATCCTATCAAGTTAGAAATATTGAAAAGAGTAAGCTTTAATATCTGGGAGTCTTTTGCATAGGACATTAAATAAATTAAAGTAGACTTCTGGTAATGTTGCTGCCAAATCTACCATATTTCCTAGACATTGATTTTAAAAGACATAATTGTTATGAGTAAATTTTACAATTAAAAAATGAGTGGAATAGAGACTCATCCCTCACTTGATAGAGGACTATCTGCAAAGATGAATGCTGAAATTTTAAGTGAAATATGACAGAGAAGTATATTAATAAGTTCACTGAATCTAGAGAACAGTGCTTATTCTGTTGTCTTGATAAGACTCATTAAATTTAGATATGAACTTAGACATGAATGGAGAGATTCTGAACCATTAACCTCATCTTTTTTAAAGTATGGACTCTACTTCAACAGTTTTCAAAGAAAGCTTAATCAAAGTGGAAGGGACTGTAGAGTAGCAATGGAATAAGGTATAGAAAAATAGAATTACATTGTCTAGGAAATCTTGGGTCAGGTCACTTTCAATTGAGGTAATTTTAAAACCATTAGAATAGAGAATTAAATAAAGAAAGAAGTCGGACTTCTAAACATCTCTGAAAATAGGGAAAACTGATTGATGAGGCTTAGGTTTTTATCATGATTGTTAAAATAGTTCATTATGAATATGAAAAGAGTGGAGCAATTTTATGCTTTCTCTGTGTCCTACTCAAATAGACAATTACTTCCCAAGCAATTGAACACATCCAGAAACCTGGATATATGTTGTTATAGTTTTATTGAAATCTTTCTCTCTCTCTCTCTCTCTCTCTCTCTCTATCTATCTATCTTCCTCTCGCTCTTTCTCTCTTTCTTCTCTCCCCTCTGTCTCTTTTCCCCTCTCAATCTCAGTTTATTCATTTATAAAATGGGATAATTAATAACACCTACCTCACAGGGTTGTTGTGAGGATGAAATGAGGTAATATAAAGTGCTTTGCAAATCAGAGATATTTAAATTTTTAGTGCTGTTGTTAGAAATATACATCTCTGATGTGAATTATGAAAGCAAAATTAAACAAAAACAATAGTGTATTAAAATATGTCCTCTTTTAAAGTCATTGCATTGACACTTTAAAAAAATAGCACATGTCCTTGTGAAGTGCTCCCTGTGTAACTGCTAGAGAATTAACCTCTGTGAGTCTTATAATATTAACCAAAAACACAAACTAAACTATGGGGCTTGAAGGAAGCAACAAGCAGAGGGTTTTGAAACACAAAAGGAACATTTAGGAAAAGCCTGAGAGGAAATCCAGATAAGTTGAGGAAAAGCAGTAAGCCAAGAAACAAGAACCCAAGATTCTGAGTCAGCTACCATGAATAAACCTGAGAAAAGAAAGAGACATAAACAATGGCAGGGCCTGCAGATAAAAGCTTGACAGAGAAATGCAAGCCTGTGATCCAATGAAAATTAGAATTATGAGGAGGTTGCTTCATTTCCTGTTATCATGGGATAGCCTCTACTTTTTTGCCATGCATAAAGTCCTATGCCATTTTATACACACATTTATCATTGATAGTATTTTATAGCTTCCCTATCTATACTATCATTATTTCGTTGTCCTTTGAGTCACCTGCAATTTAGCTTTTTATAGGATTGTGGTAGTCTATGATTCATAGTTATGGAGCATCCCTGAGACAATAATGATGTTTTAAAAAAAAGAGGTTATAGTTACAGGGAGCAACTTAGCCTTGTTCACTGCTGGTGAGTTTCTGTAATGTGACCTACCTTATTATCTGCCTTCTATCATTTTCCACATTAAATGTCTGTCCAAGTATGCTTCCTATAAACTAATAAACTGACTCAATAGAATACTTATGCTAATTGATAATACCTTTTATTTTTCCTCTTGGTTTTTCCTTTGCAGCTTGCTAGACTGATTTCTTTTGGGTATCTGTGGATTTCATTATACATAACTGATATTTTGGAACTCAATGTTATTAGTACAATTTCATTCCCAGACAAAAATATATAGAGAAACTCACCCACTCCAAAGGATCCTTCTTCCACTTAAACTTTTCATAGGACAACTACCTTTACTTTTTTGGATACCTTTGGTGAACATAGGTCCCCTTATTTTGTTTTGCTTAATATTAAAACTTGGAAGATAGACACAAATTTCCATGTGGTTGCATCTTCAAGAAGTATTATATAACATTTTTTTGGGGGGGAGGGCAATTGGGGTTAAGTGACTTGCCCAAAGTCACACGACTAGTAAGTGTGTCAAGTGTCTGAGGCCAGATTTGAGCTCAAGTCCTCCTGACTTCAGGGCCAGTGCTCTATTGGCTGTGCCACCTAGCCGCTCGGTATTATATAATAGTAATAGACATATAGCAGATCACGTTGTTGAACAACGGCTTTTAAGGACAAATTTTTCCCTATATTGAAACATATTATAAACAGTAATCAACACTGAGAAATATTTTATCTTGATTTCTCTCATTAATTGTGAGAATCTTAAGGTAACCCCTAAATTTATGATCCTACAAATTTTTTTTTCCTGTGTGTTCATGTAGGAAGGTCTAAATATTTCTTTCTCATATTTTTATAAAAGATTACCTAGATACATAGCTAAAAAATCCTCCAACAAATTTTATATAAATAACAGGTTTGGACAATGATTGGTAGTAACTGGTATCATCTCAATTACTTATTTTAGAAATATTGTTGTCATTCTTTCAGAATTTGCTCCTCCTTGAGAGATGTTGAAAATTAATTATAGGGTACTGTTAAGTTATTGCATCCTGGTATTATCATTTCCTCAGGTTGTATTTATTCAGATACAGTAGAACTTTTCTAATTTGTTTTCTTGAGGATTAATTTTACTTCCAAATGTGATAATTCTATTGTCACAAGTGACTGAGTAGCCACAGAAAAGAATTGCAATAGAAATGTTGGTCAATATGTTTCAAATCACATTTGATTTTTGTCTTCATTTCACTTTGATTTATAAATATAATTGGAATGATCTTCCTCCACTGGGTCATGATCATATTAAGCTGTCAGTGGGCTTTTAAAAATCCTTCACTTTTTGGGTTGTTTTGTGAAGCAATACCAGTTATAATATTCTATGATCCTTCCCCACAAAGTATTTTTTTTTAAAAAGCTTGTGTTGTAAACCATTTTGTCTTTGGTCAGTATCTCTTCAGTTGGAAAAGAGATAAAACATTGATTGGCTAAGATGATTTATTATCTCAGTTTTGTGATTATGGAAACTTTTAAAATAATAAAACTCCCCTTAGAAATGACTTTATTTATTTTTTATTTTAACCCAGTTCCTATTTATTTTTTCTTTGTGAATGGCTTATTTAAACAGATTTTGCTGATACTGTTATAATTTCTTTTAGTCTTTCCATTCTTACATTTTGTTCTAATTTGATGTTCATTTGGAGCCTACTTTAATTAGTGATCTCCTTGCAAAAATAGTTTAGTATAAAATGACTCTTTTATCAGCAACTAGTCAAAATGGTGTCTGTTAAAATATCGTCAATTCTGTTTTTGTGACTTTTGGTGCCTGCCATGTCCTGCACCTTCCAACTATGCCCTGGAAGAATATAGTCATCATATGTCTACATGAAGCTTCTGAGTAATGTGGACATTTTTGATCTCTTTCATTTATTAAATTTAAACCATTCTTCTCAATATTTTGTTTCTATCAGACCCAATGCTCACCACAGATTTGTTGTAATCATGTAACAATGTATATATTAACTTGATTTTGAATAGATTATCTGATTTGACATAGAATTTCTCTACATTCTGCAGTCAATGCTTACGTTTAAAACTCATTTCCTTTCTCAGTCCTCTCCTTACCTAAACCCATCATGAAGACTGCAAAGAGAAATGACCAAATATGTCACTGACAGATTTTCTTCTGTTGCCATTGGTGCTTGATAAGGCCAACTTTATGATTTTTTTTTTTTGGTGGAGTGGGGAGGAGAAAGGGTGCTGTTTGTAAATAATTTATTGAACAGAAAATTAAATAAGCCATTGAATTTGAATAGGGACATTTGATTTAAAAGGGATATAACATTCATTTGAAATGAGAGAAGGGTTTGTTTATACTTAGACTTCATTAATTCAAAAATGGCCATAAATTCAGTGTGTAAATCCTGACATTTAACAGTTGAGATGAGCTAGAATTTGATTAAATTTATTTGTAATGAACATGGATATGAAAGTGAGTTAGTCTGGAATTTGGAGTCATTTGGTCAAGTGTTAGATTTTTAAAAAAATGTTAATTCATTAAACAAGCAGAAATTATGACTGGGTATGCAAATGTATTAGGTTTTTTTATGTTTGGAAAGCGAAATATTGATTAGTCCAAGGTCTCTGAATTTCATGTCAAAAATTGATTGCTGTTTACAGTTATTTAGCTTTAATAGTTAAAGATGACAAATCAAAATAAAATGCATACATACATTACAAGTATTTTCTGATATAGTGAAAAGCACACAGAACAGTTAGATCTTGGCATATACTCAGATCCCAGGATTTACCAGTACTGACATTTTGTCATTCACCCTAGGCCAGTCCATCTCCCTCCCACATTTTCCCCCTCATGAGGTAGTGGCACTAAGTTCTATATCTCTAGAGATTTTACTCTCCCTATTGTCCACCCTCCCTCAACAATTTAACAACTCAGTTTTGGTATCCTGCCCTGAAATTGGTTTATTTTGATTACTTGAAGTGGGTAAGTGAGTGAAAATTCACAAGCCATTTTATCAAGAAAGCCCAGACCATTTCACATCCAGTTCAACAATCCAGCAACACACAGAATAGGCACATTTCTATTTTCCACAACTCTGCCATTTCCAAATTTTTCTCTTACTCTCTAAACAAAATGACTATTACTATTGCTACTAAAACTTGTGCATCAATCTATTTCCCTAAGGTTCCACTCATAACCCCTTTCCTCTCCTAGATTGAAACTCACTTTCCTGGATACTGCTCCTCAGTAAAATCATATGCCCTATTAGAATGGTGTGCTGTGTGTGCATAGGGACCCTCTCTCTCTTGTTGACTTGCATTTTTGTGTCCACAGTGCCTGTCACACATTGTCTCACTGTATATCTACCTGGCTAGCTAGCTATAGAGAGAGACTTAGGATTTAGGAAATAACAAATGTAATATGGTATAAACTAATCTATGTTGTAATAAGCCATAACCAGAATAAAGTCCTGATGAAATTCAGCAGAAGAATTTGAAATAGAGATAGTCATGAAATCACAAGACCGTAAATCTAGAGCTTGAAGGGGATGAAAAGGAGCCCGTCTCATCTTCCTGCCTTCCTTGACATTTAATAGATGAGGAAATTTAGGCCCAGGGAGCTTCTGTGACTTACCCAATGTCACATAGTCAGATAAACAATTTGTACCCAAGACTTCAGTTTCCAGAGGCATTGCTCTTTTAACTATATCTTACATAGAATTTTTTTTTTCTTTTTCTACTCCCACCCCATTTTTCTTGGTTGCAAAAAATGCCAGAACCTACTAAGGTAATAAATCACCTAATCAGGTGACACATACGCTGTTCATGAAACCTGCATTTGTCATAAAAACTTGCCTCTTTAGGTCTTTTGGTGTTATCCTTGCAAAAATATTGGGGTTAATATGTCTTGCCTACAGACCATAAGTGGCACAGTGGATAAAGTTAGGCCTGGAGTTAGGAAGACCAGAGTTTGGCCTCAGATATTTATTAAACTGTGTGGCCCTGGGCAAGTCACTTAACCTCTGTTTGCCTTAGTTTCTTCAACTCTGAAATGGATTAATAACAGCTCCTACCTTGCATCATTGTTGTGAAGATCAAATGAGATAATATCGGTACAGTGCTTAGCACAGTACCTGGAATATATTAGGTGCTTAATAAATGTTTATTCTTTTCCCTTTCTATACTTTTAAGTGTGGACAAGGTATGATTTGAAGGATGTGTGTCAGGAGATAGCAAATATCTCAGCCATGACATCACTGAATCACAATAGCTTAGATATTCTTTCACACACGTTGATAAATAAAACAAACTGAACTTTCAAAAGTAGTATTTTTGATAACTATAGTCATCAGCACTTCATAACTCTAGTGGATGATTTCTCAGCACTTGGCTTATGGAGGACAGATTATGATGCTATTACTTTATGAATACTTTTGAATAAAACAAATTGCTCATGGAGAAATGTTTATTTTGGTTTTAGGGAGCTTAGGCTTGGGTAATTATTTTGAGAAATTTGTGAATATCAAGAAGAAAACATTTCCTTTAGGCTCATTTACAAACAAGTTAAGTTGTGTGCCTATGATAATCAAGATAAAAACTGAAGCACATGATGCATTTAAGAATACAGCCAAAAAAAAAAAAATCAAAGAATATTCAGTGCCCTCTAATGGAAAGAGTATCTGCTCTGTGTGGAAACAGGTTATAGTCCTGGGTTGGTCCCTGGGTGTGTGATTAGAATATGATTACTTTATATTATTTAGTTCTTCATACATATAAATTGATTAAAATATAATGCATCATTTTATTTAAATCAGTGTATATGCCCTTAATAACTGACCTTATAAAACAAACCCACTGCAATATAGCACAGAACAGGTGAGCACATTCTTATAAGTTTAATATGAAATTAAAATGAAAAATACTTACAGGAAATAGTGAAATTGAATGTGAGATTTTATAATATTCCATTCTACTAAAAGCAGCTATGATAAAATTACTCTGGAATATTGCTATCATTGCTTTCATGGGGCAGCTAGGTGGCACAGTGGATAGAATGCCAGGCCTGAAGTCAGGAAGACATGAGTTCAAATTTAGCCCCAGACACTTAGTAACTGTGTGTCCCTGAGCAAGTCACTTAACCCTATTGCCTCAGTTTCTTCATCTATAAAATGAGCTGGAAAAGGAACTGGTAAACCATTCTAGTATTTATTTTTGCCAAGAAAACCTCAAATGGTGTCATGAAGAGTTGGACATGACTGAAACAACTGAATAACAAGTCCTATCATAGTATTCATACTAGTTTGTTATTTGGAATAAATTTGCTCCACTTTAATAAAGGTATCTTGTGATAAGTTTCCCTTATAATAAGTTACCTTGAATAAGTCTATATCTAAACCCAGTTGGATGGGATCTAAAATGGAGCCAGCTTATTCCAAATGAGAACTCACGGATTCTGTCTCCTTAGAGGTCTTCAAAAAGAGAGTGGATAATGACTTATCAGATATTTTATAGTTGAGAATTCTCTTATGTCTGAGTGAGATTTGATGAGGTGCCTTCCAGTTTTCAGATGCTGTGACTGTATCTTCTATGTTAATCTCTTACAAGTTTAGCAGAATGTTAGGTGATCAGGAGGGATTTGGTATTGCTTTTGACTTGATAAATTATATAGAATTTACTATGTGCAAGGTCCTGCGCCAAGCACTTTTTGCAAATATTATCTTTAGTTGATCTCACAACAACCCTACAAAGAAAGTGCTATTATCCCATTTTACAGTTGACAAAACTTAGGCAAAAAGAGATCAGATGACTTTCACATGGTCAGATAGCTAGCAAGTGTCTGAGGTCAGATTAAAATTCAGGTCTTCTTGACGCTAGGCCCAGTGCTTTATGCAGTGAGCCATTATTATAACTTTGAGTGGCAGAATGGATGTGTTACTATTCTTACCTGTTTATGAGAATTCTCTATCCTGGATGCACAAGTCCTGAATATGTTTAATTTAATTTAATTTAATTTAATTTAATTGATGATTGTCACATAGCCTTCAACCATTCTTCTAGATTTTCTTATATTTTGTTCATATCAGTACAACACTTGGACTGGTCGCCTCCTTGATTTCCTTCATTTTTACTATACAATGGGTCCAAGTCCTTTTGTAATCAATTTTTTTTTTCAAAAATATTCATTTTGCTATTGAAAGTTTTTTTTAATTGGCATTTACTTGTTTTTTCTTCCTTCCCTTCTTCTCCCGCAAGCAGTGAGAAAAAGAAAAAGAAAACCTTTGTGGCAAATATTCATGGTCAGTGACACAAAAAACACACAAACAAAAATGCCAAAAAAACTCCACATTGGCTCTATGCAAAATTCGATTTCATTCTTTGTTATGACCTCTCAGTCAGGACCTGGGTACACTCTTCATCATTAATCCTCTTGACCTATCATTGCTCACTGATGCGATGCAAATTCAAAAGTCTTTCAAATTTGTTTGGTTCTATAATTTTTTGGTTATGGTATAAATGGTTCTTGAAGTTCTGCTCATTCCACTGCATCAGTTTTTACAAATCTTCCTAGGATTCTCTGAAACTGCCCCTTTCTTCATTTCTAAAGGAGTATTCCATTCCATTCCCATCCTATAATTGGGTCAGCCTTTCATAAATGCTACTGTGAACAGCTTTTAGAGTTCAGATTACAAAATATAGTGAACACTCTGTTTATTCCATTACAAATCAAGACAAACATTCAAAACATTATAATATTCACAACATTACATTTTATCACAGAAAATGGCCACACAGTTTTCACTACAGTGGCCACAGTATTCAGAACAAGGAACAATAGAATACTCAAACTTCCACTCATGGGGCAACTCAATCATTAACAAGAAACAATAGAATACTCAAACTTCCACTCATGGGGCAACTCAATCATTAA
>CM053591.1:64550848-64572375 GCA_028646515.1 Pseudochirops corinnae
CCTTCCAGGCAAGCCCTCACCAGATTCAGATCTCAGGAAAACTCCATCTCAGTTCTCAGTCAGTTCTCAGCTTCCAGATGCTAGGAGAGAAACTCTTTCTCTCTGTCTCTCTTTCTCAGCTGGCCTCAGTCTCCAGGATTCTTCCTTCACCAGGGGCAGTGTTCCAATTCTCTCTCTCTTTGTCTCTCTCTCTCAGCCAGCTTCAGTCTCCACAATTCTTCCTTCACCCAGAGCAACATTCCAATTCTGTCTCTTTGTCTCTCTCTGCCTCAGCTGGCTTCAGTCTCCACAGTTCTTCCTTCAAGGGGAGCAAAATTCCAATTCTGTCTGTCTGTTTCTGGAATTCTTGCTTATGTACACACCTCAGCCTTCTTCCACATCGACAGGGGCTCAGCCAATCCCCTTCTTCCACATCAACAGGGGAGTTCATGCCTTCTCAACAGTGGGACAGAGTTTGCACCTTCCGCACTTAGCACTTAAGTATCCTGCTAAACTAATTACTATTACAGATAAGCACCCCTTTAGTTTTCCATTCTTTGCCACCACAAAAAGAACTTCTATAAATGTGTTTGCACTTGTGGATCCTTATCTTCTTTCTTTGATGTCCTTTGAATATACACCTAAGAAATAATATCACTTGGTCAAAGGATATGCACAGTTTAGTAACTTTAGGAGCAGAGTTGCCAGTTCCTTTCTAAAATGACTGGAACACCCTTATCCTACTTTTGCAAATGTCTTCTAAATATTATAATTCTCCAAGTATTTGGTACAACACTATTCATATAATAGGCACTTGATTAGTATTTGCTGGGTTAATAATAATAATAATAAATTATAATATATAATTAATATATTATTATATTATATTGTATTATATATTATATATTATATTATATATAATATATAATAGTAATATATTAATAATAATATAATTAAATAATAAATAATAAATAAAAATGCTTTTTAATATTTATTTTTACATGGTTACTGATGTATTTTAATAATAAATATTTTAAATGTTGCTCAATTCATTCAACAATCATTTATTAAATGCCCATTGGATGCATATCACTGTGCTATACACTAGGGAAGGCATCAAATGAAAGGAGACATAGTGTTGGTCCTCTTTCAGCTTACAGTCTAGTACATGAATAAGACAGAAACACAGAAAGTAGAAGACACATTACATGATAAGGGCACTGAAGGGCAAATCAAAGTATTCTATAATATTCAAGGAAGGAGGAATTTACAAGTACAGATTTCAGTTTTATAGTACTATAAAAGCAAAATATGGAGAAATTGACAAACAGACCATAATATCCCTTCAAAAAGAGAATTACCTATGCATTTACTTATTTACATTTTTCAAAAATCTTGGAACTATGAATAATAGTATTTTTGATATGTCATTATTAGACATTCTCATACATGTGAAACTGTTAAATAACTGATATATTGGTGTTGGGGAGCAGTATAAGGCTATGACCCAAATAAATTGTTATTGATTTTCTTACTACTCTTTAGCATTTCTATGTAATTTCAAGGACAAGTTTTAAAAACATTAAATATTGATTCACTTATTAATACCTCCAAATAAATACATTTTAAAACGTAGGGAAATGAATGGTAGATTGAAATATGACAATTGTATGCGCAAGGGATAGCTAAAATAGTCTTTAAAACTGATGACATAAAACTTGGTTTTCTAAGGAAAAGAAAATAGGAAAATAGTTTCCACTTCATTGCTCCGTCTCTTCCTGTTTGATACAAATTGGATGTAAATTAGTGAACTGGCTGTAAACACAATTTGAGTGGTGACTAAAATTGATGGTCTACCTTTTAGGTTCCATGAAATTGTTTTGCTTGCCTGATAAAATGGTAACAAGGGATATAAAGAGATTGCTTTAACATGTCTAGTGAATTATTTACATGAAGAATGGCTCTGCCTTAAGAGGCTGTGCTCTAAATGCTAACATTTATGTTCACCACGTCTGTGTATTCATATCTTGGCTATGACTATTAGTTGATTCAGCAGACTTGATGGATTCTTTAGAGAAAATTGTTGTGGAAGAAAAATATTAACTTATCCTCAATAAGTGACTTAGGGAGGCCATTAAAAATATTAAAAATCTTGGTGTACTGTTTCTGTCTTATCTTAATATTTTCTTGATCCCAATATTCTTACTCATTTTTCATTGCTAGGTCAGATCTCATAATAATAGGGGCATTAATGACATATCCTGAATATTTTTCAAAGTAAATATTTATGTTTTGATTAAAAAAAAAAAAAACTACCTGAAATGATGGGAATGCAGAATAGCCGCTATTCAGGGCTAATTCTATTTTGTGGATGGAATATTCTGGATGTAAGCATAAATTTGATGTTTTTGTAATTAAACTTGGTTCAAGAGCTGACACTGATCCCTGTTTCAGAAGAATATATTTTTAAAATGCCCTATGTGTATTTAATGATACTGCAAAGAATATCATATATTCTGAAGTCAAGTATCATTGAGTGATGAATGTTGTTCAGCCATTTCATTTGTGTCTGACTCTTCATGACTCCATAGGGGGTTTTCTTGGCAAAGGTATGGGAGTGGTTTGCCATTTCTTTCTCCAGTGGTTTAAGGCAAACAGAAATTAAATGACTTGCCCAGGGTCACAAGCTAGTAAGTGTGTGAGGTCTTACTGACTCAAGGTCCAGAATTCTATCCACCGAGCCACCTAGGTACCCACAGTAGAGGATAGAATATTATAATTAAGATCAGGAGGATCTAGGCTCAAATTCCATATCACAAACTGTGTGGTACTGGACATGTTACTAAACTTCCTTAGGACCTCAGTCAGTATCCTTATCTGGAATATGGGAAGGTGTGGATTGATGATCTCTAGGGTTCCTTACATCTCTATATCTGTGAAACTATTATCCTATGAATCTTGTAAATGGTTCATTTAAAGTTATGTCATACTTCTGTGAGAAGCAGGCTAGCATAGTAGAGAAAAACAAACTGTTCTGGGAGGAAGGAAAATCTGAATTCAAGTCATTATCTAACATATAAGTTGTGTGAACAATTAGTCATTTAAGACTCATTTCAGATATGTATCCAAGACTATGAGTTATAGGCCAACTGCTGTTCTGCATCTTCAGAAGATGCCACATTAAAATAATAAATTATGGAAACAGATTTAGCAATGGAAAGGGCCATATTGATTGCTCAGCTCAATGTTGCAAACCCATTTTACAAATTAGAAAACTGGAGCCCAGGAAGGTTAAGAGATAAATCCAGGGTTGTATAGGTATTAAGTGGTGGAGTTGGCATTTGAACACAGATTCTGACTGCATATTCACCTTTCTATTATGCATTTTAAAAAAAAGTTCTAAATTCAGGGTCCATTAAAGGCTCATCCTTGACTTACTCATTCTCTTTACTGTCGATCACCTTCTTCTCCTTGACACTCTCTTCATCCTAGATTTTTATGATTTTATTCTCCCTTGGTTTTCCTGCTACCCATGTGATTGCCCCTTCTCATTCTCCTTGGTAGTGTCTTCAGTCAAGTTACATCTGCTAACAGTCTGTATGTCACAGGACTTTGTCTTAGATACTCATTTCTTCCTTTACTCTTTCACTTGGTGATGTCATTAGCTCCCATGGATTCAGTGATCAGTTCTATACTAATAATTCTCAAATCGACTTATCGAGGCCTAACCTCTCTGCTGACCTTCAATTTTGTGTCTCCAAATGCCTATTAGACATCCTGAACTGAATGTTCAGTTGGCATCTTAATCTCAACACATCCAAAATTAAAACCATTATCTCCCTCCTCACCCAAACCTCCTGTCTGTCAAGCATCCTCGCAACTTTTTTTTGTTTGTTTTTTGGAGAGCAATTGGTGGTAAGTGACTTGCCCAAGGTCACATGGCTAATTTTTGTGTTAAGTGTCTGAGGGCAGATTTGAACTCGCGTCTTCCTGTCTCCGGGGCCAGTTCTGTATTTACTGCGCCACCTAGCGGCCCCAATCCCTGTAATTTTTAAAGGTACCACCATCCTCTCAAACCCCTTGGTTCACAATCTGGGTGTCATCCTTGATTTCTCACTTTCTTTCACATCTCTTAGTCAATCTGTTGCCAAGGCCTGTTGATTTTATCTTCATAACACTTGTTGCATGTGACCTTTTCTCTGCTGAAATGTGTGCAGCTACCTTGTGCAGGCCACATCACCTCATGCCTGGACTATTAAAATAGAGCCTGCCTCAAATTGCTCCTCACTCTGTTCCCTTCTCCACTCCGCTGTCAAAGGGATCTTTCCAAAGCAACAGGTTTGACCACGCCACACCCTTATTCCGTGAATTCCAGTGGTTCCTTATCTTTAGAATAAAATACATAAGACTTTTTTTTTTCCTTTCAAAGTTCTTGATTACCTTCTCCCCACCACCACCTTCCTGGTTTTATACTTGATACCTTACACTCAACTCAGTAATCTAGTGACATCGGCCCCCATGCTATACCTTGAACAAGATACTCTTCTCACCAGGTTTCAGGGATCCTCCCTGCTTTCCCTCTCCCCACCTCCCATGCCTGGAATCATCTCCCTCCTCATTTCTGCCTCCTGGGACTTCCGAGAGGTCCCAGCTAAAACCTCGTCATCCACAAGCAGCTTTTCTCAACTTCTCTTGATTCTGGTGATTTCCTTCTGTTGATTTTTTCCATTTATCCTGAATATAGCTTGTATCTACATAATTATTTGCATCTTGTCTCCTTCTTTAGATGATGAGCCCCTTGAGGGGGAAGGACTGTCCTTTTTATCTTTCTTTATATCTCTGTACTTTGTATCCACAATGCTTATCAAGATGCCTGACACAGAGTAGGCCCTTAATAAAAGTTTACTGACGTGCTATGTGTATCTTCTGTGCTTACTAAATTATTGTTGCTTAGTCATTTTTCACTTGTATCTGACTCTTCATGGTCCCATTTGGGGTTTTCTTGCCAACAAAACTGGAGTGGTTTCCTTCTCCTGCTCATTTTATAGATGAGGAAACTGAGGTAAACAGGGTTAAGTTACCTGCCCAGGGTCACATAGCTAGTAAGTGTGTATTGAAGACAGATTTGAACTCAGGAAGAGGGGGTCTTCTGATTCCAGGCCTGGTGCTTTTAAAATATTGCACTTTAAAAATAGAAAAATAACATTTGATATAGATCCACAAATAACAGGCAAATTTTGTTTTCCTGCCATTAATGTCATTTTTCAATTATACTGAGGCTAAACTTATTATAATTGTACATTACACATCCTTTCCATGACATGTTCTAAAATAGAGATTGTTCAAAAGCTTTAGTATGATTTTAGTATGTGATCAGATATTTCTCTTGACTTTCTACCTTTCTCCTGTCAAAGGAAAAGGGGGAAAAAGGTCATTTTAAATGAATTAATTGTACCTGATTTTACATAATCTGAAATATCAGTAAGTTCTCTTTCGTTGGCCTTTTTAAAAGTATTGTCTGTAATAACCTTATCACTCATCTTTATGTATTTCATTTTATCTTACCTTTACTAGTAGATTTGAACAAGGCACTCTATGCATACTTAGAATATGATGTTATTCTCTTATAAATAAACAGTGTTGTGTTGCCAAAAGTAAAATAGAACATTATTTTGTTGGGCATTTTTTAAATTTAAGAGTTAAATGACACTTAATGCCATTAAGAAAATTTTCAAACCATTAATATTTTTTTCCCTCTAGCAGAATGTCCCAGGTGCTTCTTAGAATATATATTATGTGTCATTCTTTTAATGAACATTCAGTTTATGAGGTTTTCTAGAACAGAATAGAGTATCTGAAGTACTAAGTAAATATGAAATAATTTTCTAAGCATGAGCTCAGCTGTGGAACACAACATCTCCAACTGGAAACTAAGAACACCAACACAAATAGATTACATTATATTGTAGGCGCTGACTGGGAAATTAAACACTGAATAAATTCACGCTACCAATGAAAAAATTCTCCTAAAGCTTGTTCATTTTTTTAAAGCCCAGATAATAAATTAAAACTCAAGGAAAACAATCTGATATCATATCAAAATTACAGCCAAATTCCACTTCGACAAAATAACTTGTGAGTTACTGAAGGTTCCTATCAGAGCTTCTTTTCCAAGACTAAGATTTCGCTCACTGGGGAGTAGCATCTGCTGCTATCATAAACTTGGTTAGGAATATAGTCTCGTGTGGTTCCCTGCCTGAGAGTATCCTTCCTTGGGGAAGTGCATGGACTATCATTTGAAATCTCCATGTTGCCAAAGGCAGTGAGTTTAGAGGCACCTGTGTTTTTTGGCAAAGCGCCTCATAGTGTGAGTGTTGCCAATGATTTAAATCCCCCTGAATTTCTATACTAGAAAAATGAAGTGACATGTTTCACTTGAGTCACTTTGTTTTACCAATATAGAAGTGACTTTATTATTATGATTTGCAACATACATATCTATATGTCACAAAATATTTTTTTCCTGAATTGATGGAAAGACAGGAGAAGAATGATTTACTTACTAAAGAATTCTAAGCCTTGTTTATTTACCCTTTAAAGTATGAACTGAGTTTAGTATCTTGAGATAAGCATTTGAAATATCCAAGAGTAAACAGGAATTTTTGCATGAAAAAATTGGCATTTTTTTTTCCTTAGGCTAATTCATTTTAGATAGCAATACGTTGTACAGTGTTAACAATGAGTAGTGTTGTTTAACCTTGTCTTATATCTATAATGAGATATAATTTTATGTGTTCACTACACTGAGAAAATCACAACATATGTTTATAACAGGTGTTGTTTTTGAAAGAGTAGTAGAGAATGGAATTTGATAGATATGAAAAACTAGGGTTAAACTTGACATTAAAACTGCATTTAAAAAAAAGGTTTAGCCTCCCTCCCCATTTAGTACTTCCTTTTCCCATTGCATCTCCCAGATACCAATGTATAATCAATCATAATATTTCTAATCCTTTAAAACACTACAAAATATTTAGAAAATTAAACCCTCCAAATCACTTTTTGCTCTTATATAGTGTACATTTTTGACATCTTATCATTCTATCAAAGTATATTTTCCTTAAGCATTTAATATCTCACACTAGAGGTGTGAAAAACAAGGGAAATGATTGAACTTTATTTGCCAGCCAGCTTCTGGGCCATATGCTATAGGGGATTTATATTCTGTGTTGAAAGAAGGAGCTCCCTATGATAAGGGGATATATATAATCCACAGATTATTCATCTATTTATTCACTTCATTTGTATTTACTTATGATCATAATGAGCATAGTGAGAAAATAGAGGTTATAGTTCATATAGGGGCAGAGCCTCTGTTGTAATTTTAACAGAAGTTATACAGGAGTCTTAGTGAACAGTCAAATTACCACTGACATGGGCTTGTATGTGTTTCAGGAACCCCAATAACCAGAGTCCCTGGGTGGGCAGTCTGGAATGAATTCATAGGACCCAAGCATTCTCTGAGTCAGAGTGGTAAAAGTTTATTGTTATGCTTTACAGTAGTCAGGAGGTCTTAAAGAACCTGCAACCTTAAAGGGATAGTAGAGTTAAAGTTTTTATATGATAAACTATAGAGTTACATGTACCAGATATGCTAACTAGATGAGTAAGGGTGGGATTAGGGGGGAGTTAAGGAGTGGTCATTTCTTAAAGGAACATACACTTTTAATATCTTCTGCGCAGGCTTATTGCCCAGAATTCACTGGGAAATAGCTCAACATGGTGGGGGAGGGGGGACGCTGCATGGAAGTATGGTTTTGGGCTTGAGACATCACTAAGTCAGCTAGAGATCAGGGATGAATGGAAAGTGCCCAGTCTGCTACCCATCAATGTCATGTTTGACAAGATGGATGCTGGGAACCCAGGCTAACAAGGGATTCAAGATGTGTATAATGGGCTAGGGAGTATAGATAGTCTAGTGAAGGATTCATGGGTACATCTGATTATTATACTAAGGGGAGATAAATATTTTCTGAGGCCTGATCATGAATGGTTTCTAGGCAGAGTACTGGGAGTGGGGCAGGGGCAGAGATGATGCTCTGAGGTTGAGGAGATTTGAGGCTAGGGAGAAATGTGATTTTATAAACTGAGGCCTGAGTTCAGGCACCCAAGTACTCCATCACCATGATTACCCTTCTAATGTAAGGTACTTTGTCCATACCAATGAAGACTATAAACATTATTGCTGTCTCCCTGTGCCAATGACTTGTTTTAATATGCCATGATATAAAGTCCATCTCAAATCCACTGTCAATAGTGTTGTTATTCAGTAATCCAGCCACATAAACTGTGTCTAGAATAAACATGATGCTTTATACTTCTAAAACATAATACTGTGTCAAAATGCTATTTCACTGGCATTTCACTGACATTGTGAAATGGATTGTATAAAAACCATTATTCCTTTTTTAAAGATAAGAGGAAACAAATAGAATGTAAGCTCTTCTTAGTGCAAAATAAGTTACTTGAGGGCAGGAACTATGCTTTATGCTTTTGTTTCTAGCGTCTACTACAGTGCCTTGTACAAAGTAGATTCTTAATGTTTGTTAAATTAATTTGAATTGAGGCTGAGTGAACAAAGGTGATTCTACCAAAGTCCTAATTGCTAAGTGGTAGAGCCGGGGCAAAACTGTGACTATAGGAGGATTATCAGGGCTTTTTCTCAGGATGCCGAGGGGCACATTTCTCTGGCGAAGCAGGTTTTTAGAGACCTCTATATCCATACCTCACTTTTCTCTGCCGGCCTAGAAAACCATGTATGATTCTCCATCCTCATTCTGAGATTCGGGACCCCATCTTCCTGGCAGTTCTCTCCCTGGTTTTTCCATCTTCCCAAAGCTCCACAGAGGATCAGGCTAGACTTTCTGGAGGGAAAAACCACATTTTCTCCCAGAATGACTGCATCTGTGGTTGAACTGTCCATAACCCTGGTATCCTCATCTGATTGCCCTTAGTGCTATCACTTATTCCCCCACAACCTATATCCACCTTTCTCTCCCAGTTGAAAGAATTCTTAGTTAACTGTTCTCTGAAGTACAGCACCCTTTCCACCCTGACGTCAATATTGCAATAAAAGTGCAACTCGACACCTAATAATAACGGTTAACATTTACATAGCGTCTATTAGCCACTGTGCTAAGCACTTCACAGATCTCTCATTTGATCGTCACAACAATCCTGTGAGGCAGATGCTATTATCATCCACATTTTATATTTGAGAAAACTTAATCAGACAATGGTTGAATGACTTGCCCAGGGTCCTTCATCTAGTAAATGTCTGAGACTAGATACGAACTCAGGTTTTTCTGACCCTAGGCCAGCACTATTCACTGAGCCTTCTACCTTCCCTTGGATGGCAGTGCCTAGATTTCTAGCTATATTAAGAAGTGCTTAATAAGACTGCTTAATATTTATTATTTTAAAACCTAGAACTTAATTTTACTGGGAATGGCAAAAAAAATATCAAAATGAAGATTTTTTTCCCCCATTGTTTATGTGGGGATACTCAGGTCTGTCTGTGGATGAAATTCTTCAAAATAACTTTTTTTTTTTTTTTTTTTTACCATCATATGTTTAGAGCTAGGAAGGAAATCTACCCCCTCATTTTACAGAAGAAGAAACTGGAAATCAGAATATTAAGTGACTCATAATTAACAAGTGGCAAAGTTGTGCTTAAAATCCAAGTTTTCCTATTCTGGATCTAATGAAATCAAATAAAAATATTTAGAAAGCATTTAGCACAGTGGCTGGCCCATAGTAAACCCTTAGTACTTGTTTGTTCCCTTCCCCCCTTTTTCTCTCCCCAAGTTCAACATTCTTTCCTCTGCAGCAGGTTGCTAACATTTTGCAGCAGAACTGTGCTGGAATCTTGGTCTCTGGGCTCCCACTCCCATAGACTTTCCAATGTTGCTATTCTGTTACTGACATGAGAGAGGGACAAATAATTTCATTCAGGAAACTGGTTCTACCCTCCAAAACAGAATATCAAAATGTGTGCTTTGAAACAATTTGTTTTATAGTAGTGAGGTAAGGATGCCAGATCCAGCTGCTGCCATTGGTGATCAATGCACCACATCTCTTCACACTATTATTTTCCTTTGTCAAATACTTTCTCTAACTCCATGTGGTTAAACAGTGCAAAAACCATGGCACTGGAGGCAGTTGAAGTACTATGTGTTGTGGATCCACTTGTTCTTGGGAGTTGGGGGTTATACTCATATTTATACCATCACCCAGTCAACATTTATTAAGTGCTTTCTATGAGCTTGGCACCATAGCACCTGGCAGGTTCCCTGTAATAAAAGTAATGACTCACATTTGTAAAATATGCTTCTGTTTCCAAAACATTTCCTTCCAATAACCCTGTGAAATAGGTAGTGTATTGTTATCCACACTCTATAGATGAAGAAATTGAGCCTCACGGGGGTTAAGTGATATGTTCCCTGCAAGTAAGTAATAGGAACTGGAAGAGCCTGCCCTTGAATTTAGTTTGGGTCTGAGAATTTTAGATTCTCGAATTAAGTTGCAAAAATTTGCTGATGAGGATGTTGTATTTTTTACACCCCTAGAAAATGTGCTAATGGAGCTTGTGTTTGTACATGGAGAGACAGGAGTGAGGAAAAACAAAGAAGAAATATCAGTGCATTGGATGTACTTTATTTTGTGACATAGTTTTAAATTATAAACGTAACTAAAGCACATAGCAGTTTAAATATTTAATTCAATCCAGAGCTAATTCAAATTACCTTTACCCAGAAATTGCTGAATAATGTCATTTAAAAACCATTAAAACAAAAACTCTGAGTAATCAGAATGTATACAAATATTAGAAACTATGAATCTCACTTAAAGTTATGAAAAAGCAAGGTTAAAAAGATTTTTATATGTGTGTGCTCAATTGAGAGAACCATATCTATACCCACTTTTTAAAATTGAAGAATTTCTTCTAAAGGCATGGGATTTATACTCTAATTTAAAAAAATGTCTATAACCTTATTTAAAACTAGCAACTTTCATTTAATTCATTTTATCCTTCATACAATGGGACAGCTAAGAGGCACAGTAGATAGACTGCGTGGCCTGGAGTCAGGAAGACTTATCTTCTTGAGTTCAAATCTGTTACTAGCTGTGTAAACACTTAATAGTGTTTACATTTACTGTGTAAACACTCACTAACTATGTGACCCTGGGCAAGTCACTTAACCCTATTTGCCTCAGTTCCTCATCTGTAAAGTGAGCTGGAGAAGGAAATGGCAAACCGCGTCAGTATCTCTGCCAAGAAAACCTCAAATGGGGTCACAAAGAGTCACACATGACTGAAAAATGACTTAATAACAATCCTTTACATAGAGAGGCAATGTTGTACTGGATAGAGAGATTTTCTAGAATCTGAGAAAAACCTGGGTTCAAGCCTTGAAGGTGACATACAGTGATCCTTGGCAAGTCATTTTGCCACTTAGTGATCTAGGCTGGAAGTGTCAAAAATGTAAGGCCACAAGCAGTTCCTAATTGTGGCCTGATCCAGATTAAGATATAGTTCCTTTCTGATTTTAATGTGTTTGTATATTAATTAAAAAGTGCATAAACACAAAGTTTTCTAAGCAAATATGTGACCTAAAGAGATTTTTATATATATTTTAGCGAACTCATTTCTATTTGAGTTTGACACTACTGCAGGAAGCTATGAACTGTCTAAAACCAAGTCTCAGAAAATGTGCCAACACGAACTGCTAGAGCAGCAGTTCTCAACCTGTGGGTTATGTTCAATTTCTAACAATGAAAATACATCCTGCATATCAGATATTCACATTATGATTCACAACAGTAGTAAAATTACAGTTATGAAGTAGCAACGAAAATAATTTTATGGTTGGGGGTCACCATAGCATGAGGAACTGTATTAAAGAGTCATGGCATTAGGAAGGTTGAGAACTACTGTGCTAGAGGAAGTTTTCCCACTAAGGATGTTTGTATACCAACAAAATCATAGGTCCAGTCCCTATCTCTGTTCTCCATTTACTTAGATGCTGTGTTTTTTTAAGACATTTCTTCCTTCCTCTGCTATCTCTCCACTGCCACCTCTTCTCTGTGTTTCTGTCTCTCTCTCTCTCTCTCTCTCTGTCATTTTATCTGTGTCTTTAACTCCCTGTGTTGCTCTCTTTGCTGTCTCTCCTTGGTTCTCATTCTCTCTGTTTCTCTGTCTCTGTCTCTCTACCTATTTCTGTTTCTCTCTCCTTTCCTTACCCCTCCCCTCTCTCTTTCTCTTCAAGGGGAGGTGGGGTAGACCGGGATCATTTGAAGTTGAATTGACTTGTCCAGTATTAAACAGCCTGTATGTTTCAGATCTGGTATTTGACACGGGTCCATAGATCTTCTACCTATCACCCCATGCTGTCATCCAAGTTTCATAAAAATAAGTGGCAAATTTTAAGGATTTAGGTTTATAATTCTGGGCAAAATTTCAGGCTTTTAAAAAATATTCATATTTTAGATAGAACTATCACCAAAAGAGCCACCTGAAATATTTTAAAATATATTTGCTTTTAGTATTCAGTAATATATAGTTTATAAGCACTTAGATTTCAGCAAAGCATTTATGTCTCATGTCCTCATGCATCAGATCGGGGAATCTGAGCTAAATGACAGTACTATTAGGTGAGGGGAGAAATGATGTGATCTTAGACCTTTTTTTCAGAAAGACACAGTTCCTACACAGAGATGGCATAGTAAATAGAATCCAGCACTTAAGAGTCAGGAAGACCTGAGTTCAAATTTGACCTCAGATACTTAATCTATATGAGCTTGGCAAGTTACTTAACTTCCATCTGCCTCAGTTTCCTTATCTGTAAAAATGAGAATAACCATCCCCACCATTTTCTAGGCTTGTCATAAGGATAAAATGAGAAAGTATTTAAAAGTCCTTAACATAGTTTCTGGCACATAGTAGACTTTTAATAAATGTTTGTTAAAAAGGTTTTTTTGTTTGTTTTATTTTTAATGAGAGTGATGATATAGTGAGACTACATCTGAAATATTGCATTGAATTTTTGGTGTCAGATTTTCAGAATTTCATTGATCAAGCTGGTACATGTTCAGGAAAGCCTGATTAGGGAGGTTAAGAGGGTTGGAAATAATGATATATACAGGGAGCTGTTAAAGGAGCTGGAATTGTTTTTTTTTTTTTTTTCTATAAAAAGAGATATTTGGAGGACAGTGGGGCAAAATGGATAGCTGTCTCCAAGTAATTAAAAAAATTGCCACGTGGAAAAGAAATTAGACTAATTGTGCTTTGCCCTAGAAGCAAGAACTAGACATACTGGGTTGAAGTTTCTGAAAGACTGATTTAAATTCTGGGTAAGTAGAAACTTGGCAACAATTAGAATTGTCCCAAGGTGAAAAGCTATGTCTCTGAAAGTAGTTGGTTATCCCTGCTTACAGGTTTTTTGTACAGGGGCTGGTCTTTGATTAGAAAGGAAGCCCTTTTCAGATAGAGAGATTGTTTCCTTCTTTGCACCTGGTTTTCCCAGAACCAACAATTGTCTTAACCGTTATTGTAATGGATTGTAAAGGTCACTGATTACTTCTTAAGATAGGATTGGATTCAGTGATGAATTTCCTTCTGACAGAGATTCTGTGTTCCTATGATTTGTTCTTTGAAAAAAAATCAGCAAGTTATGAAGATACAAATAATGTAAAATGTGTCATTGAAGATCTGTCAACCTGATTCACATATAAAGTGGACATGACATCATATCTGTGTTACCCAGAGAAGCTCATAACTCGTTAGATTACATGTTAACACATTCCTACATGGATCAATACTTGGAAAGAGGAAAGAGTTTTGTTTTTTTCTTTTGTAGGACATTCTGTCTGCCCAGGTTACTTCTAAGTCACAAAGTCATTGACTGAAAAGACTTTTCTGCATTTTTCTCATCCCCAAATGCAGAATACATAGTTGGTCTATTAGTATTCTAATCTAAGTTGGCTATCTTAGAGTAAAGGGAGGGTGGTAAAGGAGGCCAAGCATCAAGTGGTATGCCACTACTCGAAGGACTTTGAGCACCTATGAAATATTACAGGCTTCTTTCACCTGTCCTTACACCCGGTACATTTGATTATCACCCTCATTCCTGGGACAGTTTCATGACTCAAACATCAAGAATCAATTAACAAGCATTTCTGGAAAACTTACAGTGCTTGACTGGGCAGCTAGGTGGCACAGTGGATAGAGAGCTGGACCTGGAGTCCGGAAGACCTGAATTCAAATCTGGGGGTGCTTGAGATGTTCAAGGAAGACTAGTACTTCTGGTGTGATGGCTTGCCTATGGCTGCTCATCCATCTCTGATGTTTACCTTGCACTCAACTCTTACCTGTGACTCATTCACAGTGATGATACCCAGGTAAACCCTCACAACAGAAAAGCTAATCCAGGTTGAGGGTTACTGACAGGCCTCCAACTGGTCAGTAAGATGGAGGATGTTTACCCCAAGCATGTGAAAACTTCTCCTTGTGGAATGGGTGTAGAGGATAATTTGTTCCAGTGGCCGTGAAGACAGGTGAAACCATTAGAACTTGGTCAGATATGGAAGATACCAAACTGCACCACTGCATCCTGAGCCTTCAGTTGCCTGACTTTGTTTTGTTACTAGACTTAAATCACTGAAAAAGTAAGTCTGAAAACTTTGTGCAGCTCCGCTTCATTTAAATCCAATTCACCCCAAAGTCAAGATATCACACTTGAATTCACTGGTCCTCTTGAAAATGAAGGACAAACAGCATTGTATTTGACTCTGGAAATAAAAAGAAAAAAATGAAATAATGTCTTCCTTAGTGGAGTTTAACTTCTATTGGGAGGAGACAACATGTGCATATTTAAGTTTGTGCAAAATTATATAGAGTAAGGGCCAGGGCATTAGCAAATGAAAGAGATTAGGAAAGGCTTCATGTAGAACCATGGTTCTCAACCTTCCTAATGCCATGACCCTTTAATACTTATATGTGGGCGTATCTGCATGTGGGCAGACCCGCCTGGAGACGGATAGAGGAGTCGTGTCTCATTTCCTAAGATCATGGTCTTATGTGTTTTCCCATGGTCTTAGGCAGCCCCTGTGAAAGGGTCGTTTGACCCTCAAAGGTGTCGTGACCCACAGGTTGAGAACTGCTGATGTAGAAGGTAGTATTTTAACTGAGTTATTAGGAATTCTAAGAGGCAGAGTTGAGGAGGGGTAGTACCTTCCAGATCTGGAACATGATCAGTGCAAAGAAAGACACAGATGGGTTATGTAATGTGAGATGTAATGAATAACTAGAAGACCAGTTCCACTGCTCTATAGAGTATATAAATGCAGGTAATGCCAAATAAGGCAGGAAAAACAATGTTGGGGCCAGGTTGTGTTGAAACAAGAAGTTTATTGTCATATATCTTTACTTGGGTTCCCTCCCCTCCCAAGGGAATAGATCCTTTGCTGTTTAATTGTCCAGATTGGAAAAAAATTCATTGTCCTTATTTTATTTTATTTTATTTTATTATTTTATTTTATTTTATTTTACCAGACTTGTAACCATTTGATGTATTTGAATATCTTTGACACAGGGGAATAATTATATAGTTGTGGCAACCACTGAAAATGTTGAAGTGGGATATGTGAGCGTGTTACTGTTACACTTTAGGAGGCACCATTTTTTGCTGCACTTTCAGAGAACAGCTGCTTAAGAAAGTCTTTTTAGAAAGAAATGAAGTGTGAAGACTGAATGATAATTAATACTCCTGGTACTTAGCACTTTGTTAAGTTAGTAAGAAATGTAATTAGAAAATGATTATCATAAAATACTGAATTATTCTTTTGTAATACATTTAAATAGAGATTAAATTACTAATTTAAAATTCAACGGACTGAACTAATATATAATGCCCATGATATAGAAAATGGTCAGTTAATAAAGTTTTAGCCTAGCTTTTGCAAATCATGCCCACTGTTTCAGCTGACAGATTTCATCACCAATAAGTGTGCTGAAAGATCAAAATTTAGTAACCAGTAATTTCTGCTTGTATGTTTGCTGAAATTTCAAATAGCTAAATGATGTGTCTTTATTGGTTTCCTTATGTTTTTTCCTCTATTAGAATATAAGCTTATCAAGGGGCACAGACTGCTTTTTCTTTGTATCTTTGTATCTAAATACCCTAATAGGTAAGCTGTAAATTGCTCCCAACCACACTGTACAACAATTTGAAATAAAACTAATAAAGCATCTAAAATGTCCATATCCTTAGATCCAGAGATTTCATTGCTAGCATTAAAAAAGGTCCTATATACTCCAAATATGTATAGTAACATTTGGAAACAAGACTATCTTTATTTAAATTTCACTGAGACCAGGAGAAATTCTTAATTTAGAAAGGCCAAGGTCTCCCACCGCATCCAGGGCCATCCCCAATAATCCTGTTCTATATTTTGCCACTAGACTCATATGGCTCCAGAGGAGACAATGAGGCTGGTGACTTTGCACAGCCCTGCCTCACTTAAATACAATTCACTTGCAACTCATGGCATCACCTTTCTGACGTCATAGTCCTCTTTGAAAATGAGAAACAAACAACAGTGACAATCCCCATGCCTGAAATTAATGCTTTTCTCTCTTCTGATTCCTAGCATCCCTATTGACTATTGACTAGCATCCCTGTCTACTCTGCTCCTCCTCTCCACGTTGTCCTTTCTCTTTCTCTCTCAGTTTCACTTGTATTTATTTTTTTGTACATGCTGTATCCCCCAATATGAATTAAGTTCCTTGAGTATAGAAACATTCATCTGGGTATGGTTTCGCCAGTACTTAGCACCGTGTATTTCATACAGTAGGCATTTATTAATCATTGGCTTAATTAAATTGCTGGAGGTAGTATGATATAACAACTAATTCTGCCTTCAGTACTTGCTTTCAGTGTGAATTTGGCTAAATTATTTCATCTCTCTTAGTCTTAGTTTAATCATTTGTAAAATGAGACAGTCTGTATTATATGTATGAAAAACACTTGTGGGCTGTATCTCACAGTATTTGTTGTGGCCTGAACCAGATTAAAACGTAATTGTAAAATCTTTAATGAAATAAATAAAAATAATTAAAACAAGGACAATATCAAATTTTAAAAGAAGGTCAATATGTGACCACAGAGATTCTCAAGTACAGATTAGTGGTTCTGGTTTCTATCTCAATTTGATACAACTGATTTAGAGGACACTTAAAAATTCCTTCTATTTCTAATTCAGTGGTGCTCTGTTGACAAGAATCACATAAAATGAGAAAGTTTCGGAGTGATCTACTTTATTAGAGTATGTCTATCATTAGGATCAAGGATAAAAAATATTGAATAATAATAACAAGTTAATACCAACAAATTTTAAAGGAACATGTGGTACCTAAGAAGAAATTAAAAAAAAAAAAAACCAAGTATGGCAATTTTTCTTCTTCATGCATATAAACATACCTAGATTCTTCAAAAAGCACCCGTATTATCATAAAAACTCTAAAATGTCATTTCAAATATCTAGAAGAGGTGTCCAGATGAAATAAGTGAATGTGCTTGTTTCTCCATCATAAAGCAGAAAGGACATGTTTTGCATTGTTTCTTAGAATAAATGTCAGCAAAGCTTTTGATTACCAATAGTAGTATTGAAAAGTTGAAAATATATAATACCTTGAAGACCTGGAAATGGAAATTTTTTTTTTTAAAGCAAAACATCTTGACAGAGTGAATTTCAGAAGAAATACTAAATAGTGAATTGCATTCTAGTTCACTTCCAAAGGGAAATTAATAGAGGAAATCTGGAGCATGAAGATAAGGATCTTTGAGATAAATTATTTCTGCAAATACAACTATCTAGGCCAGTAAATGATCTACAACTTCACAAAAGGGCACCTAGTTTAAAATTTAAATTGGGAACATGTACCTAACCTCCTTAATTGCAATTCTTTATTTAGTGAGCCGAAAAGGGGGGGGAAGTCCTTTCTAGTTAAATGTTAAGGGAGTTTTACTTTTTTTATATATACCAAGCATTGATTTTGTACTTTGTAAATGAACTGTGAGACATACATTGCATATATAAGTTTCTGATTAGCAAAAATGAGGGAATCGGAACTGGAGGCAGAAAAGGGCTGGAGAGAGGATGGTGCCTTGCATTGCTTCATTCAAGAACAAGAAAGAGGGACCATGGAAGTTTTGGTAAAGTAATTGACCAAATACCAATGCCAACATTTGGTTCTTCACATGTTTTCATATTCTTTCCATTTATTTATGGTTGAAGTAGCATGTGTGTATGCCTGTGTATGATTACTTCATGATTATATGTGTAAATGTTTCCTGTAATTCTTTAACAAACAAGAATATATTTTGAAAAGTCTTCTCTGGATTTGGGTAAGAAATGGAAGAGTAGGAGAGAAATGAAATTTTGTTTAGTAATGTTGACATATAAAGTATATCTAATGGTGGCATATTAAAATATATTGTTTAATGAAGAGGAAACAATTTTTTTGAACTTTTTAGTAGAATGTGTTGATTATTTATTCTTCACAGTTAAAATAGACAGGAAAAGAGGACTAGGTTCAAATCATTGAAGAAATTATTTTAGATAACCAGGAAGAAAAAGTAACTTTGTGAGAGAAAGAATTATTAAAAATAAATTTAAATACTTGGAATTGGGGATTTAAAAAGGTTAAGTCTTCAGAAAGACAGTTTGTACCCATATGTTTAAGTTAAAAAGATACCCAAATAACCAAGATAGGGTAAAATTCAGTCGTTTTTCGTCCGTTAATTTGGACTCTTCTCCCTCAATGAGATTTCACACAGAGCTGTACAAAACTATTTCTCATACACCTTTAAGTTGCATCATCTAACTATAAGTCTATAAATAATTTTAAATCTCTATGTTGTGGTCTACTCTTTAGTCTTTTGGTAATGGGTTGCAACTTTTAAATTAACAATCTCCTGATGAAACTTTATGAGTTTGAGAACTGATTGATCATTGCAAGGGCAAATTAAAAATGTAGTGTAAATTATCTCACTGAGACTGATATTTTTTCTTGGGTAGAAAATGCAATAAATACCATATGGATGACCATTTTAGATTCAGAGCTTTAGAGGTGAGACTTATCTTGTTTGAGTTTGAAAACTTGGAAGTGGGCAAATGCCCAAATCATTATTTGTTTAGCTTTTAGCAAACTGAATGTATGTATGTGTGTATGTAGCCATGTGTATATGATTGTATATTTATACAGTTACACATATTTTGCACATATAAAGATTTATAAATAGGTTGGTGGGGCAGTAGATAAAGCACTGTTTGCCAGTTATTATATTGTTATGGAGACCTCCTTCATGTAGAATTGGCATGTGAGTTTAGAGGACCACTTAATTCCAGATAAGGTAAAGTACCAGCAGAGTGTGAAAAGGGACATTTGGACACTGCCACACAAACTTCCAGGTTTATTACCTTATGAATTTTCTCCCTTGGCCAAAGGCAATGTAGTGCGTGTGAAAATTTTTTAAATTACCCAAATTGTAAAACAAAACAAGATATGTATGTGTGTGTGTCCATGTGTGTATGTTTGTATATATATATATATATATATATATATATATGTGTGTGTGTGTGTGTGTGTATATGTGTGCGTATCTGTATCTATGTCTTTACCTGTATCTATTTCTGTATTCCCTTTTGGCTACCTTTTTCTCTCTCTATCTTCAGCTGAATGCAGGTTTACTTTGACAAGACTTTCTTCATGGTCATGTGTCAGGGTTCTCTTTCAGAGTACCCTAACTTGCCAGCAGGGGCAACTGGTTACTCACCCTACTAATTGACGCTAGCATACCTTTTAGAACAGAAGAGTCATGGCTTTGAGGTCCAAACAGAAAAGGTTTATTAAGGTCTCTCTATGGTGAAGCCTTACAGCCAGATCTTAAGGCAGGCTTCAAAGATATCTCTAAGGCTTAGATCTTATATAACCCCCAGATCTACCTACCACATGTGACAGAGCCCAGTTGAACAGATTTGTGAGAGGGGGAGGGCAATTACAAGGGTATGAAGGCCCCAGGGTGTGCAGATGCCAATAAAGAATATCAGGTAACCCCACGCAAGAGAGTCTGGAGCAATGCAGTATCTCCTGGCTGGGGACAGTGCAGTATGCTCTGACCTCTACATGATGCAACTAGTTCCTGGGCCTCAAACACTTCCCTGTGCCTCGACACAACCGCTTGCAATCTTGCACATATTTTTTAATCCTTACAGTCATGGAATTTAATAGAAGTAGCAAATATTGTAGAAATACAAATGGACATTAAAACAAGGTCTAGCAGGTTGCAATATGATTTGCAATTGAGGGAATGAGTTCTGTCTTTTCTCCCCACTCTCTTCTTTTCCTCAATAGTCAGATCAGAGAATATGAAGACATTTGGTACAGCAATAACAACAACAAAAAGAGCATTTACAGAATGCCTTCCCGTTCACAGCACACTTTTACAAATATTACCTCATTTTATCCTCATAACACCCCTGCTAAGTGGTGCTATTATTATCTCCCAAACTGAAAACTGAAGCAAACAATAATTAGATAAATTGTTCAGCATCACATAGCTAGTAAGCATCTGAATCTCCTTTTGAGTTAGAGTGTTCCTGACACCATGTTCAGCGTTATATCCATTGTGCCATATGGGGACTAGGAGTCTGTCAGAAGCTCAGGCAAATGGCAGATTTGGGGCTTCTCTTTCTCAATAAAAATTCCTCAATCCTTCTTCCTAGTTTGTTCCTAATAGGTCTTCAAGAAAGAAGAGGAATCAGAAAGGATGCTGAGAACATTCTGATTGATTGAATCATACATCTTTGGTTTCCAGCCCAATCTGTTCTTTTTATCTCTGCCCAGTCTGCCCATACATATGAACATTTGGTTCTAGCCAGCACCTTGACTCTGATCCTAGTTTAATTGTCTCTACTGTTCTGTCCTATGACAAGAGGACCACACACACACACACACACACACACACACACACACCACCCCAATCTGATTTGATTTAAGTATAGAACTTGATAAATACATGCCATCTTTCTCCTCCATCTCTCTGTGTGTTTTTTCCTGAGAAGGAAGTAACTTTAGTGTTTAAAGACCTGGAAACTTGGGTAACTTTGACTATTATACATACACATGTAGCTACTGTGCTAACCCCCTAAATTTCTGTGTAATATTTCTGGAAAGTGGAACAGTTTAAACTCAGCCTACTGGGGGCGGAGCCAACATGGCAGCATAAGAGCAGCAACATATTGCAGCTCTCACATAGCCACCCCAAAATACCCATAAAATATGACTCTAAACAAATTCTAGAACTCCAAAACACACACAAATATACTTTCCACTAAAGTCAGCTTGGCTACGAGGAACCATATCAGCACTGAGAACTGAAACCAGCCTAGCCTGAAGCCGAGGCTGTGCCCCGGGGGCGGCTGGA
>CM053591.1:64572875-64589705 GCA_028646515.1 Pseudochirops corinnae
GAGAGTCTGGTTAAATGTTCCTTTTTCCTATCCTGCCCCTCCACTCTCCACCCTGTCCCTATCCCTCTACAGAAATGTGAGCATTCATCGGCCCTCCCCCCCACCCTGCCCTCCCCTCTATCTCCCCACTACTCATCCCTATCTTGTCAATTCTTTAAAAAATCGTTGCTTCCATTGGGACATAAGTGCGTTGAGAAATCTTGAAAATCTTCACATTTTGTACAGCGTATAGGTACAATCTACTTAGCTTGAAAGTCAAGGTCCTCTGTATTGTGTCTTTTCTTCTTTTACTCCCACTCTTTCTACATGGACTCTCACCATTTCTAGTCAAATTTCCTGACTGCAATACATTGAACGTTAAAAAAAAAAATACTTATGTAAGTACTATAATAAATACAGATTTTCTTTGCTCTTATTATCACTAACAGAATTGAGACAATAAATCTCACACTGTCAGATTCTTCCCAATAGATTAATCAAACTGGTAATATTCTGTTCATTCAGTAAATCCTTTTGCCAATATTGCCTTCCATTTTATTGGCTAGAGACTAGATGAGATTTGTATGGGGACCTCACAAGGTAGGAAACTTCTTTGACCAATACTGGTCAGTTGCAGAAGGTTGTATTGATGTCCTGAAAAGCTCAATGATGTGCCTGGAGTCACATAGCCAGTATATACTTGAGCTGTCACTTGAACTCTGATCTTCCTGACTTCAAGGCTGGCACGTTCCAATATGCCATGCTGAATATAAATCTAAGGGTTTATAACTTCATCTTATTTGAAGTTTTTAACATTTTTGTTATTCTGTGTTCCTCCATTTTATTTGATATTCACAAAGTGTTTTAACTAGGTATGTTCTATGATAATTCAAGAGGTATACAAACTAACATGCCAGTTGCAGATTAGCTATGACATATATTTGAGAACAAGCTGGGAAAGGAGCCATGGAATTTTAATTTTCTTTTACTATACAAATGTCTCATCTTATAGCCTGTCAAAGCTGGGCAAATGTCAAAGACTGATGGAGTCTGACTGATTAGGAATGCCAGAGCTGACCAGGGATTTCAAAGTATGATTTTACTCTCAAAGACATTTTCAGTGTGAATTTTCTCTGACCACTGTGACTTTGGTATCCTGGGAACTTTTGCAGGCTTGATTTTGAACTGCTGACCTGAAGTTCAACCTTCATAATATGGTACCCCATACTCATTTCCTCTTTTTACCGTTTGATCTATGGTTCTTCAAGGACTTAACTCATGGATTCTTCCTAGTCTCCTAACATGAACATTGCCTTAACTCTTCACTATCTTATATACGGTCCACAGATAAAGGGATTTAATCTTCTCCATGTTCCATTACCCACCCTGATATCCCCTACCTCAGCTAATGATTCAAATTGCACAAGCTCCCTTGGGATACTAAATACAGGACTGCAAGTAACTTTAATTTTAGTTATGGTACCTAACTTAGAGTTTAATGGATATGACACATAGAATACTTCAACATAGATTCATATGTAGCATTTATTTGCTTAGTATATTCCAGGAGGTATGGTAATCACTGGGGATACAAATGTAAGCAAACAAGACTGAGCCTGCCTTCAAGGAGCTTACATTCTGAAGAGGGAAATTAAAATTTAAAAAAAGGGCTATTATAAGGCAAGGCAGATGAGAGAGGGAGTTCAATGGTGGCAGAAAACATTTTGTTTTGCTTGCCTTAAGTGAGTAGAAAAAAGACTATCAGATAGATAAAATCAGTTTTCCGTCTCAATATAAAATTGTGAAGCAACTAATATTGTTCAAGAGTGAAATCACCTCTCTGGAAAGGTAGTATCATAGTGTGTGGGGTATGACAAACCCCAAAATTCCCTACCCAAGAAAAATCAGAAGTCAGAGGTATCTTGAGGAAGGAACAGGAAGTTTTATTCTCTTCCCTGACAGGAAGAAGGTGGTCCTCTCCATGGCTGGGATCAAGGAGAGAAGGAGTGTTACAAAAGACAGAACAAGAATTTATTCCCCTAACACAGTCAAGCCCCTGCCCCACCCAGCTGTCTCTTCTCCCATTGCCTGGGTGGTGGGCTCTCAGGCTTGGCCTTAAATCTAACCCAGTGGTGGATAACAAAGGAGCCCACCACTATCTCCTATTGGCTGGAAGGTGGGACAGGGAGCCAAGGTATTATCCATGTCCTTATTTGGTAAACCCCAAAGCAAGAGAGGGAAAAAGGTTTTGACCTAGGGTATAGGTCAAAAAACTCCTGAAAAAGGGCCTAATGCTTTTAAGGGTGTGGTATACAAGCATGGAGGTCTAAAACTCCTGAAAGGGGCATAATGCTGATGATAGCATGGGAAGGAGGAAAGGATCCTAGGTTGTGTAAACCCAGGACTCAGGTCTGTCCAGACTTACAAAAGTTTACCTCTGGTTTCCAGATAGTTTCTCTCCCTTCTCATTCTGAGGAGTCTTCACAAAGGGTACAGAGAGTGTACCGCACTCAGTAGGACCACAGATGTAGAACTAACCATAAGGAAAATTAAGAGCCAATCCCCTCATTTTGCAGATCAAGAAACTGAGGCGAGGTAGGCTAAGCAACTTACCCAAAGTCACAAAAGTAGGACACATCAGAAGTGGTTTTAAACTCTCTTTAAAAGCTCCATCTTTTATAGCTTTTTATCTTTAGAATGTCGTTGTTCAGTCATTTCAGTACTGTCCAATTCTTCATGACCCAATTTGGGGTTTTCTTGGCAAAGAAAATGGGGTGGTTTGCCATTTCCTTCTCCAGCTCCTATTTATAGATGAAGAAACTGACATGACTTGCCCAGGGTCACACAGTTAGTAAGTGTCTGAGTCAGGAAGATGAGTCTTCTGACTTCAGTTGTTACACTCTATCTGCTACCTCACCTATCTGCTCTTAGGATATCACTCTTCCTTAGAATGTTTATTTATAAAAGTCAAAGAATTAGCAATACAACAGAGAGCAATTAAATTTGTAAGTCAAGAATGAAATCCAGCCTTCAACTGACAGAGAACTTGCTCCACTGACAGCATGCCCTTTTCATCATATGATATTGCCACAAATGAGCTACATGAACATTTGAGGATACTACATAGATTAATCATGCTTCAAGTGTAGTAGGTGGCCATTAAGGGCTCTTCCAGTTTTAGATAAGACAATCTTTGCTTTTTTTTTTTGAATCCCTGAAATTGATTTAACTATTTTATGATGGTAATTTGTATGTCATTAGCATTATTTTACATTTTAAGCCATAGTTTCTTCTGCATTTTGGGTAAATTATCTGGTTTCAGCATGGGCTTGAGTGATCCTTGAAATACTTGATTTCCCCATACCAGAAGTCATTGCAAGATGTCTAATAGTCACTGAAGTGTGTGTTTTTAAGAGCTACCACTTATTCACATTTTCTTGAAATATCCGTTCTTAAATACCACAGAATAAAAAAAACCACCACATAATTCTGCAATGATACAACCATATATGGTATGAAACTCAACCTTCAATAGAAAGAGAACCAGAAGTGAGACTATCCCAAAATGGGAGTGTTGACCCCATATTGATTGTATCATTCTGTCATTCATCAATATACATTTATATATATATATATATATATATATATATATATATATATATATATAATACATTTATTTTCCAAATACAGAATGATTATAAAACATAGTTATTAGACTGAATTTTAGCATAATTATTTATGACATTTTCTAGTTATCTTACAAGGTGTATTTCCCCCTAGTTTCTTTTTCCTTGTAATTCCACCATGAATTCCCCTGCTACCTCTCCCCCAACCCCCATTTGTCAGTATAATTATTCTCTCATACCCTTAAGCATAAATAACTGGAAATAAAGAATGATAAAAAAGATAGAAAAAATGGAATAAGTCACATGGATTGAACTCAAAGAAATTTCTATTTAATTTCTTCTCTTTAGAGTGTTTAAAATGTTGTATGGTGGTAGGAATACAAATAAGTAGCTAAATGGTGCAGTGGATAGAGTGCTGAGCATGGAGTCCAGAGAACCTGAGGATTAGCATTCAGATACTTACCCCAAATGAGCTCAGGAGAAGTCAGACATGACTGAAAACAACTAAACAAAGAGCAAAAATAAAAAAAACGTGGTAGAGGAAAATTTTATGGACAAATCTTTTTAAGTTGTGTGTGTGTATGTGTGTACACATGCATGTGTGTACATCTTGGAAAATAGAAATTTTACATTGTTTAGGAAAGCCAACCAGAAAAATTTAGCTTAGGGCAAGACTATGTTGATAGATTGTACATTTCTCTCTTATGTGATATTCCAGTTGTTCAGTAGCTTGGAAGAGATTATATATAAATTTACTTGCTAAGAAAATGGACTGTTCATTTATTGTTTACTTGTCCAAATATGAGAGAATTTATTTTTTTCCTACTTCAAATTAAAGAGATGTTGACAAGGGTCTTTCCCCGTATTAAACTATAATTGGTCATTACAGAATCATGCTTTACTTGAAGACTTAGAGACAGGAGAGAAATTTATGTTTTTGTATACATTGAATTTGAAAACCAAAAGACTAAGAATAGAAATGGCATGAAAATGAGGACAATAATAGCTTCTTTTAAGTGACCAATCAGACTTAACATTCAAGAACATAAAAACAAAATCAATGTTCAGGTAAGAATGCTATTAATTGTGACACTAACACAATTCATATTCTCTCTCTCCAAAACATGTAAATTTTTACTTGGAAATTACCAGTGGTCTTTTGGACCACAAGGCAGACTTGATGACATTTAAAGCAGAGAATCTAGGAGCTGTTCAAAAGGATTGATTAATAATATTTAAAAAACGATTTTTTAAAATCTTCTTCCTATTTGCTCATGTGGCCCCCTCCTAATTCTGACAACTAGATTGTTACTAGATTATTATTAGATTATTACTAGAGCTTCTTCATGAATTTTCCTTCTTCAGATCTCTTTTTGGTAATCCATCTTCCACATAGGTGCCAAAGTGATATATAAAATATAAGTCTCACTGTTACTCCTCTGCTCAAAAAGCATCATTGGCTCCCTATTGCTTCTAGAACACTATGTAGAGTCTTTGCTCACATTTCAAGTCCTTCACAGTCTGAGTCCAATCTGCCTTTCATTTCTATTATTCAGTTTGTTTCAGTAAAAATGACATAGTTGCTGTTCTTTACACACATCTGTTCTACTAACTTCTTGCTTTTGTACATTATGGCTTACAGTCTTGAAATACAATTCTTCCTCCTGCCATGTCTTTTTATCCCTAGCTTCTTTCCAAGTTCAGTCCTGATGCCACCTCTTACAAGAGGACTTTTTGCATTCTCCCTTTGCCACTCCTTAAAAAATTATTTTCTATTTATTTGGCATGTATTTTTGTATTTAATCATATTACATGTAGTTTCTACCCTTCTCACCCAGCTCCCAAGTAGAATGTGCCCTCCACAAGGGCAAGGACTATTTCATTCTTGTTTTTGTCTTCTAGAATTTAGCACAGTGCCTGGCACTTGATAGGAATTTAAGAAAACATGAAAAATATGACTTTTCAAGTAATATATAAAGGGATTAATTTATACAGTGTAGTGGGGTGGGAAAGCAAACTGTGCTATAAGAAAAAGAACTAGATTTGGAATAATAAAAAGCTGACATCAGAGTCTACCTCTATAATTCAGTGTCTGATCTGAGGTTGACTAAGGCACATATATCATTGGGCCTCTGCATCCTGATCTATGAGGGCATCTAGGTGGCACAGTGGAGAGGGCATTGGGCCTGGAGTCAGGAGGGAAAATCTCCCCGACTTCAAACCTGCCCTAAGACACTTACTAGGTGTCTGTCCCTGTGCAAGTCACTTAACCCTATTCATCTCAGTTTTCTCATCTGTAAATATGAGTTAGAGAAGTAAATAGAAAGCCACTCCAGTATCTTTGCAAGAAAGACTCCAAATGTGGCCATGGAGAGACAAACATGACTGAAAAATGACTGAACTGAATCCTGATGTATAAAAGGAAGGATCTGGGCTAGATGATTCTCTAGCATTTCTTCCAGCACTAATTCTTATAAGTTCATGCATGAAGTCATGCTTTACCAACACCTATAAAATGATATCACCTTTTTAGTTTTTATTATATTTAGATAATCTTTATGTAAAATAGAGAGCTACCTGTTGAAAGTATTAAGAAACAACAGCACTGGAAACTTGAAATTTATGTTATATGTTAAAAATATATATAAAGGCAGCATCAAATTTTAGCTATAATTGTCATATCACTTAAAGATGATAGATTCCACCCCTCCCCAAATGGGAAATTTAATTCATCTTTGTCAATTTCTTTAAAATAAATCATTATATTAATAAAAAAATAAAACAAATCATTATTTCAACAAACACAATTCCAATATGAATAACATTTGTCCATTATAATGTCCCCACTCTCTTGATTTTCTCAAAATATTCATATTCACAACCGAAATCTCCCTTAATTTTAACTTTGAATTCATAATTTATTTATTTTCACTGGTTATATCATTCCTGAAGATTTATATACAACACATCAAGTGAGAAAACACACACACACACACACACACACATACACATGCACACACACACACACACACACACACACACACTCCAAAGAAAAGATAGTTATGTTCATTGTGTCCACTTCTTCTCCCTGATAGCTAATTTCTCATCCCCTTACAGTTCAATATCTGACCTGAACTCAACTGAAACTGCTCTTTCCAAAGTTACCAACAATTTCTTAATTATCAGATCAAATGGGTTTTTTTCCTAAGATTTCATCTTTTGTTGTTGTTGTTGTTGTTCCCCTCTCTGCAACACTATTGAACAATAATTCTTTCCTTTATCATTTTTAGTGACACTCCTATCTCCTCACTCATTCACCTCTCTAGCCACTCCTCAGTCTTTATTGCTGGCTTATTATCCATATCATTGTAATGGTAAGAGAATTTGAAGATCTTCTCTGCCCATTAATAGACCTAGGGAATTTGAAGATCTTCCCCTCCCCTTAATGGGCCTCAAGTAGAACCCAAGAGGAGGGGTTTTCCTAGGGAGAGGCTTGTTTTTCAGGAAGACTTGCACCTTTTGTTACTTTGTAATTAGGTAGTGAGTCACAAAGGTTGTGATGTCATCTGACCCTGAAGAAAGGTATATATACCCTAAGATGAGGTTTTGTTTTGGGGATCACTTATGTATGATTTGACCAGATGAGATTTTGGGTAGCCATTGAGCCCCCTGACTTTGAAAACACAGATACTGGTGCTTCTCTCTCTGGTAGCTAACATTGTATGTATGTAATGGTCAGATAGCTAGAAGCCCTGTCTGTTGGTCTGTTGAATTGTGTTATTTTCTCTGTCTGCATTTTTTGGTCTGCTTGTAACTTCTGTTTGTATTTTCTGAAGTTCAGGATGTTTTTTTCCCCTGAACTAAGTGAATATGATATATACATATACACATGCACACACACACATGTGTGTTTGATTAAAGTAAGACTGTTAACCCTTTTTGACTTGCTTTCCTTTAAAAAAGCAAATCAAAGAACCTGTGCTAGCAGCCATCTTGGGTATGCTAGGGTGCTTGCTATTACAATCCTTCCTCCTATTTCTTACTCAGCACTCTGTTCTTGGTTACTCTTCTTTCTTCTTGTCTCCCACTTGGTGATCTCATCAACTCCCATGGTTTCAACTCTCATTTCTGAACATAACTTGTACATTTTTCCTGAGATCCAGGCCCACAGTACTAATTCCCCATTAGATATTGTCAATTGGATGTTTCAGAAGCATCAAAAACTTGATGTATCCTAAGCAGAGCTCATGTTATTGCCCATACCCTTTTGTCTCCCTAAATTTTGTTGGGACGGGGTTGAAGGGGGAAGGCAGGGCAATTGGGGTTTAGTGACTTGCCTGAGGTCATACAGCTAGTAAATCAAGTATCTGAAGTCAAATTTGAATTCAGGTCCTCTTGACTCCATGGCCAGTGCTCTGTTCACTGTGCTGCCTAGCTGCCCCTAAATTATATGTTTTAATTTAAATAATGACGTTCCTGTCATTCAGGTTTTTAGTCCATAGAGTCCTTCTTCCTCTCCCTTCATATTCATTCTGTTACCAAGTCTTGTGAATTCTGCTTCTTCAACATTGCTCTTATGTATAGCCTTCTCTCTATTTATAAAACAAACCCATTAGGTTACATCCTCGCTTTTACATTAACTTCCCAGTTAATCGCCTACTCTTAAGTCTTTTTCTTCTTCAAACTCTCCTCTACAGAGGGCCCCAAGTAAGCCTTTTAAAGCTCAGATTACATAATACTGCCTCCCTGCTTCCCCCCCCCCAAAAAAAAAAGTTCCAATGGCTTACTCTTTCCTCTAGGATAAAATACTGACTCTTCTGTTAGATTTTAAATTTCTTCATAGTCTGATTCTAATCATGTTAATCAAGTTTAATGTACATTATTTTATGTGCTTTGTTCCTGGCATACAGACTTAGTTTAATGTTTCCTGGTCCTGATAACCCAACTCCCAGCTTTTCCTTTGCTCAAGGTGTTCCTTTGCCTAGAATGTATTGTATCCTCTCTTCTCCTTCACAGAATTCCTGCTTCCTTCAAGTTTCAGCACAAAAACCATCTCCCATATGAATCCTCTCCTGATTTCCCCAGTGGTGTTTGCCATTCCCCAGAAATGGTGCTGTGCTAACTTTTATATATTTTGTATGTGCTTGTAACTAAAGCAAGCACCTAGCCCAGTGTCGAGCATATATTAAGTGTTTAATAAATGCTGGTTGAATCAGTGGATGAACAACTAAAAAAAATAAGCAACATTTATATGGCACATTAATGTTTACAAAAGTCTGTACAAATATTAACTCTTCTAATCCTCATAACAATGCTTTGAGGTAGATGTTATTATTATCTCAACTTCACAGATGAGCAAACCGAGACTGAGAGAGATTGAGTGACTTATGCAGGATCACAGAGCTAGTAAGTATCTGAGTCAGTATTTAAACTCAGGTTTTCAGAAAGAGATTCAGTGTAGGAGGATTCAGTGAGTTGTAAGAGAGAAAGAAAAGAAGAATGAGTTGAAACAGTGAGTTTGAGAACAGGTGTAGAGTTAGCCATTGCAACTGTGTCTTGAACCTTAAGGACAAATGCTATGTGTGAGAATCTGGGTCTTGATGACACCCTTTCCCCAATTGTCTCTACCAGAAAGGGAGCAAGGAGGATCTGTTGAACAATGGTGGTGCCATTCCATTTATCTGACAGCACAGGCACAATGGCATGGGATGTAAATGCTAGTTTCTAAACAAGTATATAGGTACCCCATTATGTGTAGCCCCTTTAAGGCTTCCCTGCTCACTCTCCCCTGCCCTACAAACCCTCAGAGGTTACTTAGTATCTAATGGCCTTATGAAATAACTCTGACTTTACAAGGTCACAACTCACCAATCTGTTACAATAACCTCTCCTTCAGTACTGGAGAAACAAGAAGCCTTTCTATCTACACTCATAACAAAGGTACATTTAATCACTGCCTGAAGCTAACGCTTTGTTGTTTACATCTGAGACCTGACTCTGTGGGTGGAGATTTTCAGCATTGTAAAAGACTAAGACAATTCTATTTCTGTCTGATGAGAAAGAAATTCTGGAACTTGCAAAATTTTCATGTTACATCACATAGATGGTTACTGTACCTATTTTGCCTAAGTAGTATTGGCCTGTAAGGCATCCAGAGTATTTAGATTAATAAGCTGCCTTCCATGGTGCAATTCCATGGAGAGACTTGGTACTTTCAGGAAATTTACAGCATGACAGCAATCACTTTATATGCAATGGGAAAAGCTTATTTGGCTAGCTCAAAATCTCTCAGCAATGGGCAGCAAGTCAATTGCATATTTCTATTCTAACATCTCATTAGAGAAAGATTCTGATTCTATTTAGTCATTTTTTCCTATATAATGTGAGGACCAAGTCTAGAGCTACCAGGTACCTGGTAAGAGACTCTTGAGAAATGAGAACAGGGATTTAAAAACTAACATCAATAAGATTCTATGTGTGTGTATATGTTCTGATTTAAAAAAAAAATTCTTACGTGGAAATTCTCCACATACATGTAGATCAGTAACTTAGAATCTAAGAAAGATTTTTAGGGGTACTGAGAGGATAAGTGATTAAGTATTTTGCCATGAATACACAGGTAATATGTGTCAAAAACAAAATTTGAATCCAGGTTTTGCTCAGCCTCTAAGACCAACTTTCAAGTCACTGTACTGTGCTAATTTTCAAAATCAAAAGTAAATAAATAATATCACTTCAAAACCAAAATTGTAATTTGAAATTGTAAAAACATTTATTGTTTTCAGAAATTATTACATATATGTTAAGGATATAAACAACACAATAATGGAACTATTTTGTTTATCTCTACTCTTTTGTATCTATTGCAAATAAGGCTAGACTTACATACTTATACACAACTGGGAAAGGCTATCACTGCGTTATATTTGCCTGATTTTTTAAAGCATAGATGGGAACAATGAGAAATGTAGAAATGGATTGTCATGTTCATAAGGGAGATGCAACCTACAACATTGATAATGAGCTTTGGTTTACTTTCAGAACTCAGAAGTTTCAGGGAAGCGAAGCATATTTTGAAATTGTTCAACTACCAACCCATAATATCTAAGAAATTTTTTAAAAAATCTTTATATATGTCTACTCTGACTTTTATTGAGTAAATTAGTTGATTATTTTAGAGGTCAGTAGACAGAATGATGTCAAACTTACCTATACTATATACTTATACACCGCATTCTTGACCATCCCATCCATATTCACAATAAGATAGCCCCATATAGAGGATTTGTAGGTAATACAATCTTTTCCTTCTGAGAAGACAGAATCAGTTCCATCAATTACCAAGTGTTTATTAAGGGATATCATATGCCAATCAATCATTAAACAAGCATATATTAAGCAACTGCTGTATGCCAGGAGCAATGCTTATCACTGGAGAATCTAAAGGACAAAAACAGTCCCATCTTGATTTACCCATATAATAGGGGTATCCTACAGCATGCCTCCAAATCCAATTAATGTAAATAGCAAAATGTTTTCTGCCCTGATATTTTTGCCAGGTGAATTACAGAATTAATCAAAGGCATAAATTAGATGTGAGCTTCCTAATTAATCAGGAGCAAAGTTGATCTAGTCAGTGGTTGAAAGAATTAGACACACTTTGTGTGTGTGTGTGGGGGGGGTATTTTTTTCAGTTGTGTCTGACTTTCATGACTACTTTTGGTGTTTTCTTTGAAAAGATACCGTAGTGGTTTGCCATTCCTTCTCTAGCTCATTTTGCAGATGAGGAAACTAAAGCAAACAGGGTTGAATTACTTAGCTAGGGTCACATAGCTGATAAGTGTCTGAAGCTGAATTTGAGCTGAGAAAGAGGAATCTTCCTGACACCAGCCCTGGCACTTGATCTACTCTTCCACCTAGCTGCCCTATGTATATATGCCCACAAGCATATTTGCATTTGTATATATCCCCATGTATGTGTACATGTATGTATATATGTGCACATCCACATATCTATCTATCCATCTTAGAGAAGGAACATTCCAGCAAGTTCTTCATGGGTAAAGGTTTAGGAATGACTTGAGAAATAGACTTTTGCTCCTGTAACCACTGAGTAACTGGGGGAGGCAGGATTCCAGAGGGAGTATTGTGCTCTCTCCCCCATAGACCATGGAAAATGATAGATTGAACTAAATAATGCACCTAGCCTAGAGCTAAGAGAGGACAAACTAGACACACTCAAGAAAAGCAACTTCTGGGAATATGACTTCTTTAGGAAAGAGAAAAATCATGAGGAATCTATGATAACACCAGTTCTGGGAGGAGATTAGAGAATTACACATACCCCAGGACATTTTCATGAAGACTCCAGATAGGTATAAAAGGACTTCCATCCACTTAGCATCTTTCAATTCATCCTTTTGCTAGATGTGTTCTCCAAACTTGAGCCTATCATGCTTATGTATCTGTCCTATATTTTGTAGGTGGTTAAGTTTGTACCAACTTATTTTACTATCTCAGCAAATACTCCTAACTAAAAGTAAAAGACTGTAATTAAGACTGGTTAACTGATAATCAATGAGAGTATACCAATAAGGGCTCAAGAGCAATGGTGTTGGGAAATGCCCACTCCCTTAGAGTTAACTTTAGATCCTGAAGAGAGAACTTGTCCACTATCCACTGGAGACCCAGCCTCTCAAGCAAGTTGGATTTAGGAAGTATCCCAAGTGTGGGTGCCACACTTACTGTAGCTCATTTAATTTTCATAAAACCCTTTGTGCAAGGTGATATCATTGCTCCCATTTTACATATGAGGAAGGTAAGTCTCAGAGACGATAAGCTCCTTTCTCAAGGTCAGGTAGTTTGTAAGTTTTGGGTATAGGATTCCAACCCAAGTATATTCTGATTCTAACTCAACTCTAGTATTCTAATATTATAGAAAGTTTAAGAGATTAGGATGAATTTTAGTGCCCACAGCACATACCTTGAAATGTTGCTTTTACTTTGTTATTCCCCACTGTTTTTGTTTTAAATAATTCCCTATTAGTTTGTTTTCTAATCACATACATCTTTTTATTAACAGGGAAAAATCTAAAAGAAAAAAACACCTATTTAATTGAGGACCTTGATTAATTGGTTTAAGTTAATACATGTGGAAATATGTGAAACAATTTCTAGCCATATGTAACAAGAGCATGACTCTTAAATATAACAGGAAAGTAACAACTATTTGTCATATTATATTGCTACATATGAACGTATAATTTATCTCATTCAAATAGTAATTTCAAACCTCCATGCTGTGCAGTACAGACGGCCATGCATTGCTCTGATTTTGTCTGCTCTTTAATGAAGGTGTCATATGTTTGTTGACAGCTTTAGATAATAAATCATTCTTATAACTCTATTTAAATTATAAAATTGAATCTCAAATAAAATATATAAAGGTAGTTTCTTTTATGTAAGTTTTGTAATTGACTTCTTATGTTTCAGCAAAAATAATTACTTTGGTCCATTTATGCCTGAATTCATTAAATGTTCCCACCCAAAATATAGCCAGAGTAAGGGATAATCTATGTTATTATCACTCACTGTTTTGATTTCTAGGAAAGTCACCCGTTTGGGTAGAACAATTAGAAGAATTCATGCTAGGACTTAGCCCACCATTGAAAAGAATAAGATGGCACATGTTTGTTGTGACTTGTGCTGTTGGAGGCAGTACACAAATTGATGAGATTTATCAGAGTATTAAAGTATGGAAGAAATCAAAACAAAAATTTGCTAGGGATAAAAAAAAATCTTAGAGAATATTTCATATGAGGAATTTTAAAAGTCCTCCTTAAAACATAGCTTCTTCCTCTGTGTTGTCATGCATATGCTGTGCTGTCAAAAAAAGAAATAAATAAAAAGATTACTTTTCATGAAAATGAGGTCCCTGATAGTCAATATGCATGCATGTATTTATGTATTATGCATATCCCCAAAGTTGATGCATACTTCTCCCTTCAGAGCTCTGAAAATAACATTGAAAGATTGTAGGTGATTTTGTTGTGCTATTCCTAGTGAGCCCCCCATCTACTATAATTTACTAAACAGATGTAACCAGGATATCTCTCACAGAAACATTTCACCGAACCTAGAAAACCCTCTCACCTTACACATGCAAGATACCTGGGGAGAAAAGGCTCAAACTCACAATATGTGATTAGTGGAAGAAGTTCTCTCCTTTTATATGACTAGCTGGTCTTTCAACACTTTGATAGAGGTTGAAAAGTTGAGGGAAAGGAACATAGATATCTGAAGTGGGATACACAGGGGAAGAAATCAGTCACCAACATAGGGAAAAAGTGAAGAAAGAAAAAGCAAGAGATGGAAAATAGTGCATCTTTAATTCATAATTCTGTCCTTGAGGTGGTCTGGAAAATTTAGTAACTATATTGTGAGATTTTTGTTTTGTTTTTGTTTTACTATGCAAACTCAAGTAGCTCTGCTTCCTATAATTTATGAAGACTTTTTATTTAGCCTGGTGACTTCATACAAAAGAGCTTTTTTTCCCAGTGTATTCTTTAATTATCACATGTTTTTTGTTTTTTTACAAGGCAGATGCTTTTCTTTGGATTTTTCTCATTCAGTCAAAGAAAGGGTTGTGGGTTCTTTAACTGTGTAATCATTATCTGATACAGAGGTTTCCTAGATATTATTTTAAAATAGCTCAGAACTCATATCCATAGCTGTCAATTTAGATAGGCTGAGAAATATATGAGCTTCACAGAAAGTGTGACTTTCAGTCTTTCATTCATTGCAGTAGTTACGAAATACAGAGGAATATTGATTCATAAATGAGTTGACTTACACATTTCAGTGGAGTTTTTCTTTTATTGGGTTTCGTAGTTATATTGCTTTTAGATTCATATGATGCTAAAACTGGATAGTACCTTAGAATCAATCTATTCCATTCTTGTGGTACAATGTAAATAGCACTGAATTTATAGTCAGGGATCCCAAGTTCAAATCCTGATTCTACCAATTTATGGCAAAGTATTTAACTTCTATGGGCCTCAGTTTTCTAATCTATAAACTAAAAGGAGCTGGACTAAATGACCTCCTGAAATTCTTCTTAGCTCTAGCTCTATAATTTTATGAATCTTACCTTTTCAATATGAAAGTGAGGATACTGTAGCCTAGAGACATGAATGAGTTGCTCAAGGTCATGTGCCTAGCCAGTGACAGAACTGGAGCCAAAACCCAAGTTTCTGCTCAAAGATCATTTGTCTTTTCACTATATTATATTGTTTCTACTGACAAATTCTCTAGGCATTTTAATCTGTATACCAAACATGTCAGCTAGAATTTCATAGTTTATCAAAACTCTTTGAAATATTTTGGTACCTATATGTTACTTTTATTTTTACTGTTACCTTTTGATTTATTTAGAAATATCCCTTGTTCTGATAAACTATTTTTTGTAAACATTCACTTTTTTCATAAGATAAATTTGCCATGTTGTCCTTGTGTATATAAAACCACTTTTTCTCATTTGCAGAATGTGACTTTGAACAATTATTTAAGTGTCTACGATAAGCAAGAAGCTGTACCTAGACTCTTGGGATAGGAAATATAAATAGGACTGGGTTTTGACCTTCAAAAAACTTCTCTTAGCCTATTAAGCTAATTCATGCAAATAAGGGTGATATAATATTACTGCACACTTTTTTATTTGCAATATTACAAATTAATTCAGTCAGTTACTGATGATTTGTAGTAGTAGTTTGCAATGTGTGGTCCTGGGCCCCAAATGCTCTGAACTCACATAGACCAATTCCTGTTCAGGGAAACTAACACAAAATGCATCTTTATACCTTTTGACTTATTATTTCCATTCAGATTTGGTCCAGGAAAATATTGCAACATTTTTGTGTCTGTGGTTTCTTAAATGTAGGTTAATATTCCCAACTCCCTTAGAGGGATACTAAAAGTATTCTGGACATTGAACAACCTTTATTTCACCCATAGAAAATACAAAAGATACAAAGTACTCATAGGAGCCTATGGATAAATGCTATATAAAAAATTCATTAAAAAAATCAAATAGCTCTTCAGTGTTTCTCCCAACCCAGTATCCCCAAAAGACTAAATCTGAGGTTGCGATAGGACAATAATTTGACATTCCAATAAAACTCCTAGATCCTGATGGCTCATACATAGCCCCTTCCAAACTTACACTTTGCTCTTTGGACTCCCTCCAGAACTTCTTTGGAGACTACTGGACATATATTTTCTTTCAATAAGATTCATTCTTTCCGTCCTTTCCTCATTGTCTTCGCTATCCAAGAGGGATGCAGTTAAGGAACGCGAGGGACCATGTTTTTGTTGTTGTTGTTGTTTGTCTTCTGTTTGTTTGTTTTTCTTCCAAGAAGCATAGCACATCAGGAAATATCCTTCTTGATCTGGAAAGTCTGTTCCACAATCTCTGAAATTCAAAAACTTTTGAACTTGGTGTTACCTTTCAGGTCTTTGCCCAAGGCAGGCCTCTCTACTTGTGTTGAAAAGGCATGTATGCTTTTGACCCATGTTCTTCAGAAAACTTCTCTGTGTGTAGTTGCTGTCATCACTTAAAGTAGGAAAGTCCATTGTCAAGATGTCTTCTCTTGGGTACAGGTTCCTACTCCTAGATGTTAGGGAAAGTACAGAAATGCTATGCCTTTCCTTTGTTAAAATTTAAAGATGAGAGCAGAAGGCGAACAGGGTAGAGGAGAATACAGGTGATCTTTAGAAAGGGTGGCTGATTGTCAGTAATGCTACCATTGATTCAGCAGGAGGCAGTCCCAGTCTCTAAAACCCTAATAGTAGTGTTCCAATGGTCATCTGCACATACCTTGATAAAGTGTCCTTCAATTTGTTATATAAATCTATATGACTATATGCCTTTACAATGTCTACAAATCTACATTGGTAAAAGGAGCTTCATCAAGAAAAGACCGAAATGTCATTGGCAGATACTCCTCCCCGATATCATTAAAATTTTTATTTAAAAATGAATATCAACATATTTGAGTTAGTTTTTTCTTCCTTTTTAGGTCCTACAATATTCAATACAATGAATATTTGCTAAGAACCTAGTGTGATGCTAGGGAAGATGCAAAATTTATTTATTTATTTAAAAAAAATTTTTTTTTTTTTTACTCATTTACTTTTAATTTACAAGATTCAGTTCCACAATCACTTG
>CM053591.1:64590205-64610088 GCA_028646515.1 Pseudochirops corinnae
CTGTTTTGTCATCTTAGCCAATCTGAGTGGTGAAATGTGGTACCTCAAAGTTGTTTTGATTTGCATTTCTCAAATCAGTAGTGATTTAGAGCATTTTTCCATATGCTTAAAGATATCTTTAATTTCTGCCTCAGAAAATTGCCTGTTCATATCCTTTGACCATTTAGAGGATGCAAAATTTAGATAAGACAAGATTTCTTTCTCCCACGGAACCTACAGGTTCTGATGGGGGTAAGCAATAGTGATGTGTAGTAGATAATATACGGGGCTAAGGTCAGGAATCCTGTGTTGAATCTTGTTTTGGTTATGATAATTAACTTAATTTCTCAGAGCCTTGGTTTCCACATCTGTAAAATGGGGATGATAGCATATGTACTGCCTATCTCACAGATTTGTTATGGAAAAAAATGCTTTGCAACCCATAAAGTACTATATAGATTGCCTAGTTATAGTTCATGGTACAGCTAGGTGACACAGTGGCTAGACAATTAGGCCTGAAGTCAGGAAGACTCTGCTTCCTGAGTTTCAAATCTAGTCTCTGAAACTTAATAGTTGTATGACCCTGGGGAATCCAGTTAATCCTGTTTGCCTCAGTTTTCTCATCCATTAAATGAGCTGAAGAAGGAAATGACAAACTGCCATATGGGTTCATGAAGAGTTAGACACTACTGAAAAGAACTGAACAATAAAGAATAAATTTATTATTAATTCCACTGAGATGTATTAAACATCTAGTCAATTATCAGGCATTTGCAAGGTGTGGAAAGTACAAAGTTAACAATAAAACATACTTGCCTTCAAGGAACTTACATTCTTTTTGGGGAAACAATATCTATATCAATTTAGTAAATGTTTCATGTATACAAAATAAAAACCAACAGTAAAAAAAAGTCATCATTACATGATTAACGAATAGGAGAGTTTTGAAACAACGTGCTATGTGCAATTCATTTAGAGAAGAATTTTCTACAAGTGTTATACTCAGGATTTCTTCAGTCAAGGGTCTCTGTTGGGGAATGTGGAGACTAGACAGATCAATAGATGTAAGCAAGCAATCAGGACCTGCACAGAAGAAAGTAGAGAACGGCAGGTGGTTGGCATCAGGGAGTTCTGGCAGGTGGCATCGTATGATTGTCTCAGCAGGATTGACTGACAGTAGGAGAACAGCAGCAGGCAGTAGGTAGATCTCCAAGCAGACAGGCAGGCCAGTTTTGTTGAAGGTATCTCAAAAACGGTATCAGAGGGCTGAGTTCAGAATTAGGAAATTCAATTCCTAGTAAGACTAAGGGAATTAAGGCAGGACCTCAAATCTTAAATATTGGGAATATTGGGAAAGGAAACAAGACAGAAATTCAGGCATGGTGTGATAAGGTCCATACCCATTTGCTAGAGTTAGGGCACAAAGGGGAAAATTTGATTAAAAGAACAAAGTGAGAATTTGCTTTCCAGAACTAGGGTGCTAGGAATAGAACCAGCAGACGCTGAAGATACCAAATTGCCAAATTGTACATCCAGCTGTGCTTACATTTCATATACCGAGGGGACAGATTGGTTTCACAGACTGGGGTAATGCAGAACATGATGATAAACCTTAATTGTCAAGAATGGAATAATAGGGAACAAGAAGCCAAGCTATTCATCATAACCATAAAATCCATGTGGCTCAACAACTTTTGCTTTTGTTGTTTCTCTGTATACCATGAGCAAAATAATTTTTTTTTCTAAAAATTCCATGAGTCTACAAGATAGATGGCATATTCCTGCTCCTGATATTTTCCCTTAATTTCAATATGTGACCTTCTGTGTTAAGCAGGGGTTGGGAGAGGATCAGTGTTGAAAAATACTTTCAGTTATTTGGAAGAGCAACTCTGATATTGCTCATGACTTTATCAGGCTAAATTAAACAAATTACAATGTTCCCTTATGTTTACCAATGATTAAAAGGCCTTTACTGATTTAAAGACTATTTTTTTAACATGCCTAAATCTCATAAGCACTAATTAGATTGAAATTTGGAGCTCTAAGCCTACTCTTTCAGAAAGAGGTCCCAAGCCTTTGATTAATGGCAAAATAAACTGCTCCCCTGTAGAGAGGTCTCATTCACCATTGCCAAATGTTTTAGAAAAGCATATAACTTATAGGGGTTATAGGCTAATTCAAGGAGACAAGGCATATGGTAGAATTAGGAAAAGCATGGGACCCTCAGATCTCATGGAATACACACACACACACAGACATGCATGCACACGCAGACACACACACACACACACACACATATAAATCATTGAGGTAAAATAAGCCACTGAACTGTCTAGGTCTGATTCTTGTCTTAGGATTTCAGAGACAGGAATAATTGATGATGATTTCCTAGAGGAGTGACAGAGCTAAAAGTAATATCACTGTCCAGGAAAGCAGTACTAATTGTAGAAAGCATCACACAATGAACTTTCAAATCAGCTTTATAGAACATGATATACAAACATTAACAATGATTAAGGCAAATTTGTTTGAATGGGAGGGAATATTGTTCGCTCTATTGGCTTAGAGATGAATCTCACAGTTGAAAGAGAACTAGCAGGTGGTGCATAGCTCTCTCTCTCTCTCTCTCTCTCTCTCTCTCTCTCTGTATATATATATTTATCCATCTAGCTAGTTAGTGAGCTATCCACTTTCATGGGATTTGAGGGTTCCATGGTTTTCTTATTCTACTGGAATGAAGGTTCTTTATAAGACTGAGATTCTTACTTACTTTCATTGGGAGAAAAATCAGTGTTTGAAGATGGAAGTGAGGCTAATCTTGGAAAGATGTGAGGGAAGAAAGGAAACATGGAAGCATTTATTAAGCACCTACTCTGTTCTAGGCACTGTGCTAAGAAATTTTGCAAATAAAGTTGCATTTAATAAAATGCATTATGAGGTATTGGATTTTGTTAATGGAACATAGAAAGAGAAGTGAGAAGACAGCTTGGTCTGCTGTCTTCATCACTATCTGAAACTTGAATGTCCTCCTTTCTGCTCTTGGATACAATCTGAGTCCATATTCATATCACCTACTTCTTCTACTACTGAAAGAGTATACAGTACTATATTTTTGCACCCTCTAAATTTCTTACCCTGAGTCAAAAGTCCGATGGGCCTGTTATGATTCTAACAAAGGAGATTTTTCCTAAACCTTGAAGGATGGATAGGGTCAGAAGAGACTAAATCATTTAATTATGTTTGAAGTCTTCTCATGAAGAAAAAGGTGTATGAGATACTGTTAAAACAACACTTTATTTAAAATATTTTCTTTCTTTTTTTGTTCCCTATAAGAATTTATAATAACTAAAACCATTTTAATAGTATCTTGTTGTGAACTTTAGAACTCATTAATCTTACATCTCCTCCCATTTCATGTTTGTTATATCTGCTGGTTTTATATTTTCTATTTTAATTAAGTATCATTGATCTATAGGCTGCCACCTCCTTGAATTTCTTCTCTTGAAAAGGACCGATTGAGATCATTAAGACATCGCTGTTGCCTTTGGAATATTTTAAAATACAATTCAAATGATTGCTCCACATTGATTCTGTTTAGTCTACATGAAGGAAAGATGAAGCAGTGATCAAGTGCAAAAATATGAAAGCATTTGATGATGGTGCTTATTTTGTATGTTTTTTTTTTCCTTTTCCGTGTTGTCTAGTATCCTTAGGATCTAATCCTACCTTAGGATTCTTTATTTTTCAGACCATATAAAAACCATTTAATATTTTGACTTAATCACTCATTAATATTGGGTAAATATTAAAAAATGAATGTAAAATACAAAAGGGCTAGAAGAAAAATAGCTTTTTTGTTTTGAAGTATATAGGATAGGGAAGATTCATACTATTTCTACTTGGAGAACACTTAGATTGGAAAATCTTTCCCTTGTGCATATAAGTAACTCATCTATAAAGTTTTAGCTAATTGCCTGGCATATTAAAAGGTTAAGTGATTTGCAAATGGTCAGGTCACATAGCTAATATGTATCAAATTAATATGATCTGGTGTTTTCCAGACCCCAAGGTCAGCTTTCTATTAACTGTGCTGTGATAACTTATACCAAAAAAAATTGGATTTTAGTCCACAAAAAATGATTAAAATATCAGACAGTCCATAATGTTGTATAGATGAAACAACCAATAGATAGGCTGAATTTTTTACTTTCTAGTTACAGTGTTAAACCTAAGGATTAATCTTTAAACTGAAAGATTGACTCAACATATGTAAGAATCTAGGTAACCTTTAAAAAACAAACTACATTTAATTACATCCTTTGATATTTCTGCTTTAATAGCTAGGTAAAAAGGTTAAGAAGGCATGTTTTAAAACAAAATTATATGTGCCAGGTGTCTGGGAACATTTAATTGGCCAAGTTTGAGAGCCAAACCAATTAGAGTCAGCAAATTTACAGGCATATTCTGGTTCAAAAAAAGTTGACAGTAAGGTTGAGGGTAATGGTTCACACAATAGTGTTTTAAAAAACCCCAAATCTTAATAGAATAATTCAAGATAATGGTAAGGGTAAACTAATCCTTTGAAGCGCTAATATTGTTTTCATCAAGAAACACTTATTAGGCATTTATTATGTGGCTTTTATTATCCAGGTACTATGCTGAGCTCGGGGCATCCAAAGAAAAAGAAAAAAGTAGTCCTGGCCCTCAATGAGTTTACATTCTAATTAAGTGATCAACATGCATATAAATAGATATATACAAGACAGAAGCTAAGTAGATGCAGAAGGTGCCATTTGAACTGACTCTTGCAGGAAGCCAGGGATTCTACAAGGTAGAGATGAGAGTCAGGTAATACTAAAGAATGGGGATGGGAAATAGTGTTGTGTGAGGAACAGCAAATAGGCCAGTATGACTGTACTGAATAGAGGGAAATGATGTGTAAGAAGGATGAAAAGGTAGAAGGGACCAAGTTGTGAAAAACTTTAAATGCAAAACAAAGAAGTTCCTATCTGATCCTAGAGGTAATGGGGTATGACTGGAGGTTATTGAATTGGGGGGAGGAGGAGGATTTGGGTGACCTGGCTGGACTTATGCTTTGGGAAAAAATGGCCACAGTTACTGCTTGAACGAGGGAATCAAAAAAAAAGGGAAAGACAGAATTTAGAAGAAAGCTGTTCAATATATCAACCAAGAGGCAATAAAGGCCTGAACTAGGGAAGTGGTTCTGTGAAAAGAGAGAAGACAAATATGAGAGATGTCTTGGAATTAGAAATGACAAGATTTGGAAACAGATTGGATTTGGGGGTCTGAATAAGAGTGAAGAATTCAGGATGCCAATGAGATTTCTAATCTGGATGATTGATAGGATGAAATTACCTTCAACAGTAAAAGAGAAGGTCAGGAAAAGAAAATGAAGTATGTTTTGAAGATAATGAGTTTGATATACATAAAGGAAATCCAGTTAGAAATGTCTAATGGTTAGTATATAATAGGGAACTGGAGCTCAGGGGAGAGACTTATTTTAACCCATGGGTCCTAATGAATTAATATTCAGGGGAAAAGGGAACAGGTCCCAGGACAGAGTTATAGGGAGCACTTACAGATAATGAGAGTGACATGGATAAAGACAGATAAAAGCAAAGGAGATCAAAAAAGAATGGTTAGATGGGTTAACGGAGAACCAGGAGAAAATAGGGACTCACACCCAAAGAAGAAAAAAGTATGTAGAAGGAGAGGATTAGCAGTGAACCATTTTTTTTTATTTTTCAAAGTTTTATAAAGATAAATTCTCTGAAGTGATTAACTTATCACAGTCAAGGTTGTTTTTTTTTTGTTTGTTTGTTTTTTATTTCACTTTGACTCTCTTACATGGAAGCTGGCTCTTTTCAGATCTCTGTTGGGAATTGGTCTAATTTTGGCCTGTATTTAGAGCAAAGGAAGGTAGGCTACGATGCAAGAATACTGAAGCAGTTTTCTTGGGAGCATTTTATTGTCCCCACCCCACCCCCATGCTTAACCACCATATCCTGCATTTATTCCCTCTGCCTCCTTTATTCTCCACTCTCCCTTCTTTGCCTCTCAATATTCCTTTTTATTGCTTATAGTGGTTGTTAGGGGCATGCCGTTTTGCCAATGTAAGACAATGGCACCTTGGTTCAAAAAAAAATCACTTTTCTAAGGTAGGAAAAAGGAATCCAATGAAATTCAAATGTGATATAGATCAGAAATATACAAAGGTAATAACATGTAGAAAACAACTGCAACAACTATACCATGGGTATACTCGAATTGGAAGGCTCTGTCAAAAGCAAGCTCCCTGAAATATCACCAAGAGCCGTAGTATAAAAGCACACTGTTAAAAAAAAATTCAAGAAATGTATAATTTTCAGATGGAGAAGACAGTTGTTAAATTTTCAAAGTTTAATTTTGAAGATTCTAAGCAATGAAAAAGTGGAATATAATTCATTGTTTCCATTGTTATGCTTTTCCTTCTTTCTTTTTAAAAGCACAGGTTATGATTTAGGTCTTCAGTTTTAGGGACCACCAACTTTCTAAATTTGATTTGTTCAAAAAGCTGGCTGACCAAACACCTGGGGGAAGTCTCCCTAGATGTTTTGGGAGGACATTTAGTTACAGCTGCAACTTGGTTATTAGAAGAGGTTCAGCAGTGAGTCAATTTCTTATGCATGTTTTATTTCAAGTTTCATCACTATACATTTTCTGAAATCAGTTCTTTTTTTCTTTATTCAAAGCACAGGAAACAGTATGATAACTGTTCTCCCTGCAGTTCGATGCTTTCTGAATCCCATGCGTACCCCAAAGTTTTCCTTTTCTAGACAACTCTTAGTGTTGATTTCTGCTGTGCTGAAATGCTATAAATTTGTAAAACATGCACTTGTGTCACAGTTACTAATACAGAATGGCCCTGGGAACAGAAGGTTTTCTTCAGCTATAGCAGCATCACAGTTCTGTTTGATACTGTTAAGGAATGTGAACTGACTGTACTGATTGTGCCTTTTATTTGACTAAATATTCAGTAAGAGAAAATAGGATCATGAAACTTCATCCTTGTGCTCATACATATAGGGAAATGAGTTATTCTCTTAATAGTGTCTTCGCCTCTTTTTACAATGAAAACTACCAGATATGCAAACACTTATTTGGCTTTATTAATTTTATTTACATGAACATTTACGTTCTAAACCTCTATAGAAACCAACTAATATAAGATATTCATTGTTAAACCTGTGTGCCAATACTCATATGTCCTTAGTAATTTGTCTAAAAGTTCTTTTGGAACAGCATCCACAGACACATGCCAGTTGTATTTTTCTTCCTCGCTATCTTCTATGGAAGACTGTTAAGGGAATGTGGTTACTGAGTTAGAATAGTAAAGGCATTTTTAGATAAAAGAAATCTTAAAGAGAAGTGTTACAGAAAAGAGTTGGAAGAACATAAATTTTGCTTATTGTTTTAAATGATCCTTTAAATTCTTATGATGGGGCAGCTGGATAGTGCTGGGCCTGAAGTCAGGAAGACATCTTCCTGAGTTTAAAACTGGCCTCAGACACTTACTTGCTATGTGACCCTGAGGAAGTCAATTAACCCTGTTTGCCTCAGTCATTTCATTTGTAAAATGAGCTAGAGGAGGGAATGGCAAACCACTCCAGTATCTTTGCCAAAAACAAACCTAAATGGGGTCACAAAACATCAGATGTTACTAAACAACAACAATTGCTTATTATAAGTATGGCTAAAATCTATTTCTAAATTATGGCAATTAGGAATAATAGAAAAAAAGTTATTTAACATGAAAGATAGTTTAGTTGGGATAACTTTCAGTCATATGTAGATAACGTCAAGTGATCATAAAGAAGAACCATGGCAAATTGAACGAGCCTACACTATGAATTATTGCCAAGGACTGTACAGGATAGATAGGCATAGATGGATTGTGAGGAGCATTGTGGGAGAGATTGCCAATATGGCTGGAATCTCAAATCTGTTAGGAGTATTGGAATAAACTATACTGTTTAATAAATGCAGGTTGATATATTGTATTAGTAAAGCATGAAAGAGAGCCCTTTTATAACTTTTTAAATTATTATTATCAAATTTTGCATAACAAAAGAATGGAAAGATAAAATGTTTAGAAAAATAGCTAAGAATTCTTATGTACCCTTTCTTTGTGTTTGCTACGGCGCTTGTCTTAGTTATCCTTGTGAACAACTTCACAGGTGGAGTTATCAGAAAGAGAAGAAGTGATTTTAAAGTGTTAGAGAAAGGACAAATGAAAGAAACGAAGTGCTATGTCAGTCAGTCAATGAGGATTTATTAGTGTAGGCAGAATGAAAGAGTAGGCAATTGAAATAAAAGAAATGTTATGGGAAATCTTCTTGCTGGCAAAGTAGGAACTCAGTTACCTGATGTCATGCTTTTATTGAATATCTGCATTGAGCCCATCACAGTTCTAAAAAAATGGAGTGTGTGTGTGTGTGTGTGTGTGTGTGTGTGTGTGTGTGTGTGTGTGTGTGTTTTGGCTTCTGAATAGTTTTCTGTCTAGTAAGGCTGAAACACAGGTTGATACTATTAGAAGTCAGAGAAGGGAATGTTAAATATGGACTTACAAAGGGGACTATTTTGTAGAGGATGATTTTGTGTTTAACCTTGAATGATAGAGAAGAATTAGGTAGGCAAAAGGAAGGCATTGTGATAGCACACTCCAACCTGCCTCCTCTCTGTCTTTCTTACTGTAGGCAGGTAGAGAATGCTTCCCCAGACCTGGAGAGGGAATGAAAAGTACAAGTGCCCAGTCCTTTAAGTCCTGGGAGGAGTCATCTGAGTAATCTCCATCCCATGAAGCTCAAGAGGCCAAAAGACCTACTTTACCTGCTTCAGGACTATCAAGATCCTTAGCTACCTCCAAACACAACCTCTCTCCCCAGGACCCAAATGGGGATCTTTCTCTAAACTCTAGGGAGGGGGAGAGACTGTCATGGGCTAGGCACGAGAAACCACACTGCATTAATCTAGTGTCTTCCATGAAGCCAGAGGAGCTTAACTGACTCAGTAGATAGCCTCCAGGAGCTACTAGTGATCATACCTCTTAGGTGCTTTTACAGTAAAAGATTCTTGTAATAACAACAACAAAAAGCCCTTAAGTCTTAAGGATGGCACGGAATCTACAAATATCCTTCTAGCAAATAAACATGATTTGAATACACCAATTTGGGGTAAGGGAACACTTAGGTAAAGGAATGATACATTTACTTAATCTCTCCTTGATTTCCTTTGGTACTTGCAATTTGTACATGCTTTAATACTTCAATTTGTGTGTATTATATATGGATATATATATGCATACACACATATGCATACACATATATACATGCACATACAATACATACATATACATGCATATATAACATACATACACACACATATACACATACATATATATACATCTATATACATGTGTATATACACAAACATACATACAGAGAGGGAGAGAGAGAGTTCTTCCATCTTCTATCATCTAGTTTTGACAAAACTATTATAATAAACAAAGCCCTAGCCTGGGGAACAAGAGACCTGGGTATAAGTCTAAGCTTTGCTACTTACTATGTGTGAGACTTTGGACAAATCACTTGACTTTTCCAGGATCAAGTTTTCTCTTCTGTAAATGAAAGAGTTGGAATAGCTAATGATGGAATAGCTAGATATCCTAACTAACCTTTAAATTTCCTTCCAGTTTTAATTCCATATGTGTATTGTCTTGTGACCTCCCCAAAGCCTCGGTTATTTTACACATGGCCTCTTTGTCTAATAACAATTCATGTTTAAGAAGCTGAAAGGTTTATAGCTGATAATCCTCTGAGTGTAATAATAGTAATGATGATGATAACAACAGTGATGAATTGTATGGCCCTTTTCGATTTGTTAAACACTTTACATATGTCATCCCATTTAATCCCATCAACGGCACTGAGAGGTAGGTGTTATTATCTCTGTTCTACAGATAAAGAAACTGAAGCCAAGTGTACTTGCTTTCACAAAGTTTTAGTTTCACAAAGCTAGCAAACCTCTGAGAGTCGATTAAGTCTCTATTATACCGTTTTATATTACTCATGTTTTACAAATGAAGAAATTGGGGCTCAGAAAGGTGAAGTGACTTTTAAGACCTAGGTTTTCCTCCAGACTCAACCTGACTGTTCTCTAGAGCAGAGGTGTCAAAAAGGTGTCCTGTAGTATGTGACTACCAGCAGTCCTGAGTGCAGCCTGATCCTGATTAAAATGCAATTGAGAAATATACAAAGTAAATACAATAAAATGTGAAAATAACATATTTAAATTTAAATAACATATTTTAAAATAACATATTTTTAAAATAAGTTAACATGTGGCCCACATGTATGGTTTGGTTATCTCTGTTTCTTTCTTACCTCCTTCCTTCCTTCCTCCCTTCCTCCCTCCCTTTCTTTCTTTCTTTCTTTCTTTCTTTTGGGAGGGGTGAAGGGAGGGCAGTTGGGGTTAAGTGACTTGCTAGTAAGTGTTAAGGTCTGAGTGTGGATTTGAATTCCCGTCCTCCTGATTGCAGGGCCGGTGCTCTATTCACTGCACCACCTAGCTGCCCTCTTTTTTTTTTTTCACCTGTTTATTTCTGAGTTTGATTCCACTACTCTAGGGAATGTATAGTGAGATTTCATTAGAGAATCACTGTGAGGTTTTTTTGTTTGTTTGTTTTCCACTTAGCAACCTCACCTCTCATTTTATCTTTTGACAATAAAGTATTTCACTACTACTAATGTAGTGAGTGATGGGGGTCACATAAAGACAATTTAATTCTAGTTTCCAGGACAAATTTTTTCTGATCATGAAACAAAGATCACATGAGATTCTATTTTCTTTTGTAATAAACAAACATGAATCTGTTTCCTTAAATGCATAAGGTCTTAAATGGGGCAAAGAACTCATTAACAGTCACCTCTTGGACCCACTTTATCAGTACTTTGCTTAATGAAATACTTGGGGATGAAGCATTACCAGTGCTTTGTTTGGAAGCCAGTTCACATCAATTATTTCTCTACTAACTGTTATTTCACAGTTCAGCTAGAAGGCAGTTCTTAATACCTATCTCATAATTCAGTTCATAAATTGTGGCAAAATTAAGTCAATGTACATCTTAGGGAGACCACTCCCATTGAGCTATGCTTCTGTAGCTGGAATATCCATTGTTATTCTCTCTTTCCCAAAAAGCCAGAAACATAAAACCTGCAAGAGGTACAGAGGGCAGATGGAACAGCAGCAGCACATGGAAATTCTGGGGTCTGGTTCCAGGTGTTCCATTTTGCTTTGGTTGTTTTCCTGTGTGAGAGTGGGTATGGGTGTGTTTTGGCATTTTTTCAGCTACTTTGAAGCAGCCAGGTCCTGTGTGGGCTGACTTCATATTGTGGAGATACAGAAGTTGCTTGTGTCCACCATCCACTAATTGCTTCTCTCCATAGCAGGTGCAGTGTGTGAGCCAAAGCCATTACTCTTGCTTCCCCATCCCACTGAGTTACTGTATTCTAAATTCATTTCCACAATTACAGAGCAGATTGTTTATGCAGGCCAGAATTGGAATGATTCTGGTGCCTGTCTGAAACTTCTTTGATTTCCACTGGCCTTTCCACTGATTCAAGGCTTATTTTTTTCAGAAGTTACTTTGCTTCTCTTCCTTACTTCCCTACATCTTCACATAGAGAATATAAAGTAGGAGGTAAAATAATTCTTTGTTGAGAATAAGAAGTGTCTATAATTGATTTTTTTCAAATGGCAATATTATTAGAACAAAGAAGTATTGCTGGCCCATGACAGTATCATCTTTGTTATTATCCCAGCAAAATTTGCCACTGTTCACTGTTTAATTACTCTCACTACAAAGAAGGTTCTAGAAAAAGTGCTTTGATAAAAATTCTAAACTTACCCTAATGGATACGAGTCTTTTCATAGTGTGAAGTTGAAATGGCCATTTTGCTTTCGAATGGAAAAAAAAAGAAGTTCCAATCCTGTAGCTATCCAGATTCTGAAGAGCCTGATTACACTGACAGATCTTTAACACAGCCTGTGATTTTTTTGGCACAGTTATAGGAAGTTATATCTATCTATCTTCTTCATGTATCATTTACTGTTTGTGTTTAGAGCTAGCAGATAGAAAAAGGAGGAGGAGAGAGAAGGATAAACACATGAAAATAAACAAGAATAATCCACAAGCAACTTGAGGACAGAATGATGATGGAATGTAGGCATCTTGAGAGCAGGAGATGTTTGAATTGTGTCTTTGTATACCCAGAGCTTAGCAGAGTATAAGATTTTAATAGATGCTTATTAAACTTAATTATTCCTATTTCTGCTCTGCTCTGAGGACCTTAAATGGATGTTATTTACTGATTAACTAATTTTATACATACTAGGCCCCAAAACATTCTCTTAATTTAAGAATCTGAAATGCCCTGAGGAACAAAACTGGGATCAAGGCCACTTTGTTTCTCAAATATTGGCTGCGTGTTTTTGAATAGTTCCTATTCATTTGTGAGAATTAAGAGACTGTAAAAGGAACTGAAGACTAGAAAGCTAATGATATTCTCATGGAGAAGAAGTGAGGGTTTATAAATAAGATAATGTCATCAATTTTTTTGTCAGTCAATAAACATTTATTAAGTGCCAGCTATATGCTAGGCACTGTGCTAAACACTGGGGACGTAAAGAAAGGCAAAAACATGCTACTTCCTCCAAGGGAATGCACCTTCTAATTGGGAAGACAACAGATGAACAGCTTTTTACATAAAATATATATGGGTAAACTTTTCAGAGGGAAGACACTGAAGAATATCTCAAGGGACCATGAAAGGCGGTTTTCAGAAGTTAATATTTGGTCTGTCTTGAAGGAAGCCAGAAGGTGGAAGTGAGAAGGTAGAGCATTCCAGAAATATGAACGTGCCAGTAAAAAGGCACAGTCAGAAGATGGAGTGTTTTGTTCAAGGAACAGCAAGGAAATTGATGTTGCTAGAGTGTAGGGTACATTTAAGGGGATAAAGTGCCAGAAGACTGGGAGATTAGGAAGGGGCCAAGTTGTGAAGGACTTTGAAACCCAAACATTTGATTTTATATCTGTTTCTGGAGGCAATAGGAAGCCAATGGAGTTTATTGAGAAGGGTGGTGACATGGTCAAATGCGCACTTTAGGAAGATTACCTTTTCAGCTGAGAGGATTTTTTATGTAATACATGCTATGTGACCAACACTGTTCTGAATGATTTTTTGAGGCATAATAATTTTAAAGCACTTAACACAGTGAATGGAATATCATAATCATTATATAAATGTTAGGTAACTAGCAGTAGTGAAGAGGTTTAACGAAAGAGGGGTAGGGTTGCCTGGGACCCCAAAATACCAACATGCCAGGTCCTGCCGAAAGAATTAGACTCAAGTCTTCTCAGCCAAAGAAAAGTAAAGTTTATTAATAGTTTGCCATATTGGGTAGACTCTTAAGGAGCCTAGGTATCTGTGATGCTTGCATTGGGCAAGCAGGTCAGAGTAAGTCTATCACAGAATAAGTCTGTGCTAGGGCCTTCTGTGGCACTCTCATACCACATGGAAGGGAGATGGGATTCTTATATACAGAGGAATCTGGGGGTGGTCTAGAGGAGGAGTTTGGGGAGGGTCTTCAGGAGGAGTCAATGAGGTCAGACTCCAGTAATGAGTTTGGGAAGGGTCTTCAGGAGGAGTTAATGAGGTCAATGCAAGAGTGGATTGATATTTTGATAGGCTCAAGGATGGGAAGCAGATGGACAGTGGAGGGTCAGGCTAGTAACAGAGGTTTGGGCCCAGCCACAATGAAATACTTATGACCTCTGCAAATGCCTCATCAAGTGGGAAGATTCAATCAGGCTTCAAGAGGTTTCCCAGAGCCTGCACCTCAAAGATTCAAGGAGCACTCAAGGGGGGTCCCAGAGGCTACACCTCATCAGTAGTAGGGGTGGTAGTGGTGGTAATAGTAGCAGCAGCAGCAGTGGTAGCAGTAGTAGTAGCAGTAGCAAAAGTAATAGTAGGAGATGTTATTAATATTTTCTTATTTTCCCCCACATCAACCCTGGAAGGTAGGAGTCATTATTATCCTAATTTTATAGTTGAGAAAACTGAGGTGTAAAGAGTTTAAGTGACTAGTCCAGCGTCACATACCTAGTAAGTGTCTAAGACTGGACTTGAACAGAGGTCTTCCTGATTCCAAGTCAGAACTCTATCCATCTTACCATCTAGGGAAGACGAGTTTGTAAAAAGCCTCCCTATCTATCCACTGAAATACCAACTGCCTCTGGTGATGAAAGTACAGATAACATGACTTGGAACTAGTTTGGATATGTGGTCCCAAAGAGATCATTAAAAAGGGAAAAAGACCCACATGTACAGAAATATTTATTGCAACCCCTTGTGTTGTAGCAAAGAATTAGAAATTGAAGGAATGTCCATTAATTGGGGAATGGATGAACAAGCTGTGGTATATGAGTGCCATGGAATGCTATTGTTCCATAAGAATTGGTGAGCAGATGGACTTCAGAAAAACCTGGATAGAACTGCATGAACTGATGCTGAGTGAAGTGAGCAGAATCAGAACATTGTACACAGTAACAGTTACATTGTGCAATGACCTACTTTGTTAGACTTAGCTCTTCTCAGCAATGCAATGATCTAAGACAATTGCAAAAGACTCATTAATGGAAAATGCTTTCTATATCCAGGGAAAAAATTATGGTATCTGAATGAAGATCAAAGCATACTATTTTCTCTTTTTTGTTGTTTTTTCTTTCTCATGGTTTTTCCCTTTTTCTCCAACTCTTCTTTCACAACATAACTAATGTAGAAATATGTTTAATATGATTATACATGTATGGCCTATATCAGACTGCATGCTGTCTTGAGGAGGGGGTAAGGAAGCTGGGGGGAGAGGAAATTATATTTATATGGGGGGGAGGAGACTGGATATATAGGGTAAGTGCAAGTGAGATACCAAGGTTGATGCCTGGGTTGTAAGCCTGGGAGACTGGCACAAATGATTGTTTCCTCAGTGGTAATGAAATTTATCAGACTGGAGTTTGGGGGAATAGACAATGAGTTCTGTTTTGGAAATTTTGAATTTAACATATCTATGGAATATTCAGTAAGAAATATCTTACATACTGTTAGTAATATTAGATTAGAGGTAAGGAAAGAGATTAGACCTGGATAAATAGATCTGAGAATTGGTGTTAATTGAATCAATAGATACTGATGAAATCGCTAATAGAATTAGTATAGAGGAACAAGAAAAGACCTCTAGACCAAGGACAGACACTCACAACTAATAGTGGGAATGACTCAGAAGAAGGTCTATCAAAGGAGACTGAGAAGTAAGTGGTTAGGTCTCATCCTAGGGGGGAAGAAGGAGGGAGCAATGCCACAAATATGTGAGGAGAGAGCATCCAGGAGAAAAAGTACACAGCAGAGTCAAAAAGGAATTTTAAAAGGCCATTATATTGGGCAATTTAAGAGTTCTTTGTAAAACTTAAAGAAAACAATTCCTTTTGAATGGCAACATCAAAAGTTATACTGAGGAGGCTTTAGAAGAGGGTTAGAGGAGAGGAAGTAGAAGAAATGATGGTAAGTGGCTTTATAAATTTCAGAGATGTAAGTCAATAGCTGGTGGAGATGGTCAGATAAAGTGGGGTGGGTTTTTGTTGTTTTTAAGAAAGAAAAGATGAGTGTGGTTGTAGGCAGTAGGAAGTACATAGTAAACAAGGAGTGATTAGATATTAATAAGGAAGTAGATATTAATAAAGAAGTAGAACAAACTACTGTAGAAGATGGGATGAAATGGGATCAAGTTATATGTGTGGAGGTGTAGAGGGTCATCATAAAATGTTGAGGTATAAGGTTAGGGGTGCTCAAGATCCCAAAATACCAACATGCCGGGTCCTGCCAAATGAATTAGACCCAAGTCTTCTCTCAGCCAAAGCAAAGCAAAGTTTATTAAAAGTTCATTTGTACTGGACACACAGCAAGTCTGTGCTAGAAAATTCTATGGCGCTTTCACACCTCATGGAGGCAAGATGGGGTCTTGTATACAGAAAGGTTCCAGTTCATAAAGAAGTTCTTGTTGATATATAAAAAAAATAAAATGCTCAAAATTCACTTTAAAAATCATTTCTAGGAGCCCAGAAATGATTGGATTCTGGAGTATCAAAAAGGCAATTTATTATAGCATCTAGAGCAGGGGACCTCCAGTGATGCCAGAAAGAATTAAAGACTTGTCAGTCAGTATTAAAAGAAGGGGTAATATCTCAGTGGCCTGTAGGGATTGTATAAGGTTTAATCTTCTGTCAGAGACAATCAGTAGCTATGTGTATTATGTGATGGAAATTGGTCTTACTAAACTATTGATAAAGGGAACTGATCCTCTATAGAGGACTTTTCTCTAAAGAGAAGCTTTTTTGGACAAGATCAAGAAATATGGTATGGATACTAGTATATAGTTATGTAGATGTGTAACAGGTTAACTATTTTGGTAAATTATTTTTGAATATAGACATAGGTTATATATTTTATCACATTTGTGACTAATGGAAACCTGAAACAGAATTGCTTTGTGTGAGATATAATCTCAATGAATAAATGTAGAAAAACAAAATTTGATAAAATTAGTAAAAAAATAATCTGTACTTAGGCCTCAAAAATGAATTATAAAAGTATGGAATGGTATTAATGGGAACCATTCAATAATTCATGTGAATAAGACTTTTGAGTGTTTCATTGACTGCTATCTCTGTATGAGTCAACCATGTGATTTGCTAGTCACAAAACTAGTTGAAGCTTCATAATTTCATCATTTGATAGATCTATTGTTTCTTTGGTTTGAGGTCTCTCTTAATCTTATAAAGATCACATAAACTTGATCTTTATTAATAGAAATATAGAGTATAGGATGAAGGCCCCACTGTATTCTGTATCTTGTCATCTCAGCAGGATTGTATTCTGTTTTGGGTTCTACACTTTAGAAGGACCATTGACACTCTGACTACTGAAGACAAAGCAGAGGAGGATGAATAAGTTGAGGCCATATCATGAGAAAAAGTGAGGGAATAGATATGTCTAGCCATAAAGAGTTGTCTAGAAATTTGAACAATACTAATAGGACAGAAACTGCCTCATCAGGTGATTAGTTTCTCTCTCAGTGGAAGTGTGTAAGGGAAGACCAGATAACCACTTTTTGAGGAAATTGGAGGAAAAAAAAGTCACTAACTAGGTATCAGTTTGGATTAGATTGACCTCAAGATCACATGAAGTGCTAGAAGTCTATTGCCTCAGGGATGGCGAGGAGATCTACTTGAATCCTTACTGTTATATTATTGGTTTGGATGGAGATTTATCTATAATCAAGTATTCCACAATCACACTTCAAGAAGAACCTCTGTAATTTTGGGATAGCTTCTTTCTGGGTGGTGCTTTAGTGGTATCAAAAGTAAGGGTAGATGAAGGAAATGAACAGAGGATATGTAGAAAACAAAATTTCCCCAAGACTAGCAGCCTATTACAACAAAAGCAACAAGTTAACTACCACCATAGAGAACTGTCAGCAATTTTTAAAATAATATTTACTAGTAGGAAACACAGTAAATTGACCCTCAGATTTCATTACATCATCAGTTAGTGAAGTTTGGGGTTGTTATCATTAGCCCAGTCTCTTCCCTTGGGTTTCACACAGTGTTTATTGAAATTCACTCTCCCTGAGGGTTCTGCAGAGTCCACCAATCCAAAATTATAAGATTTTCCCAGGATTTTTTACCTTATGGTAAAATCCATTAATGGAATCTTCCAAATTTGAATATCTGAAATTAACTCCTTTTTTATCTCAATTACTTTAATAATATATAGATTGTATAACAATAAATTGTATTGAATTTGTACTGTAAAATGGAAAAGAACTATGAAAAGAAATTCAATACACGTGTTTTCAAGAGAGTTAGAAATCTTTATCTTAGCCTGTTGTGATGTGATAATGTGTCTTGATTTTGCATTTTTTGAGATAAAAATCTTCAAAAGATGAATAATTTAGCTTGAATATTATCAGCTGTTTGATCTTCCATAAGAAGAACTTAGAATGAGGGGAATGGAAATTAGTTTCTACCCCAGACTCCCATTAGACCTGTGTACCATAAGCTTGTGATATAGATTAGTGTTATATTAATACTATATATTTCATAAACAGTAAAATCATCATATGGAAAAGTTGATATCATTTTCCTAGGTCAATATTTGAGAGATGTTCTTTTTTCTGAGTTAAACACTATTAACTATATTATTTTCTTATATCTCTGATTTATGTAATAGTAACTATTTGATATTTAGCAAATTATTATTTTTTCAGTTAATATTTTTCTCTGCCAAAATGTTTTATATTTCTGATCACATATAAAGCAATGAAAATAATATACAAATATATGTACATAATTATTATCATTATTATTTTCTTTATTGCTTAAGAGGACAACTGAGAGAATATTTACTTTGATTAGAAAGTGGTCATTTTAAAAAAAAAGAAAGATATTGTTTTCTCCAAAAGGAGTGATTAATCAACCTACTATGCAGGTTTTCAGTGATCCAAGAAAAAAAATGATATATTCCTTCTTAATTGAGTTCCTCTAGATCTCAAGGATTTTTGGCTGTGTTTTTTTTTGTGAATGTGTATGTGTGTGTATGATTTCACTGGTTGTCATTAACAAAGGATCATGATAGATAGTATCTCAGGAAATGGATTGATAGGGACGCAAGTAAACTTCACATCAACACAGATCAGAAAAATTCCTTTCCCAGTTCCCAAGTTAGACCAAAACAGGACATTTAATCTAGTGTGAAAAAAAAAGATATTTGGAAATCCCAGAAAACTGACAATTGTATCACCCATATTCTTCTACCAGCACCAACCTTCGGAATGAAAGCACGAGCTTAATTTTACCTCATAAGATTAGGTGGGTTGTTGTATACTAGACTCTTTGAGTTCATTAGAATGCAGATTTTGAATTCCACAAACCAAATGTTATATGTGATGGAAAGACAATGTGGTTGAGCAGAAAAAATATTGGATTTGGAATCAGAGAAATTGAGTTTAACTGTCTCTACTACCTAACTACCTGGATGGTGTAACACCAATGCAATATCCATAGCAAAGATAATGACTATGAATGTGCCTGCACAGTTCTGAATCACAAATTATAAAAGACTCTCCATATAGAAGACAGAAGCAAAAATTCAACCACCAGAAAACCAAATCCCTACACCAGAAAGTCAAATCCATCATAGCAACAAAGAAGTTAATACACCAAAACACAGCAAGAAGCCACACCATCCTTTAGCCTTCCCACAAGTAAACACTCACAAGCCTAGCTGTCTGCTTGCCTGTGTTTTCTCTCCTCCTTCTAACTTCTCTGACTGCCAGCTTCTGGGTGGGCTCTGCTCCACCCTTCAGCAAACTCCTCCCACAATAGGTTCCATGTGATTACATTTAGCCTATTAAGGGGCAGGGAAGCTCTTCAAATTCCCATTACCATTACAGATGGCCTTGGACAAGTCCTTCAACTTCTCTGGAATAATTTCCTAATACACAAAATGAGGGTATTGGACCTGATGACATCTAAGGCTCTTTCTGGCTCTACTTGTATGATCTCACAAACATCTACAATCAAAATTTTGCATTGGCCTTACTAATTCTCAATCCCAACTCTTAAAAAATTACAAGGGAAAAGACAAAGTATTTTTCTTTGTTTCTTTTTCATTGACTTTATGTTCAGGTTTGTCAATATGTTATATATATATATATATATATATGTAACATAT
>CM053591.1:64610588-64640830 GCA_028646515.1 Pseudochirops corinnae
AGTGGGAAGTATCTGTGTGCGTTTTTGAAGTTCTAGGTTGGTCCAGAGTCCTATTCCATGGTTATTTGGGGGTGGCTATGTGAGAGCTGCGATATATTGCTGCTGCTACGCCGCCATCTTGGCTCCGCCCCCAAGTTAGTAAATTTCTGAGGCTGAATCTGAACTCAGTTCTTGCTGATTCTAGGACCAGCTCTCTATTTATTATGATAACGAGCTTCTTTTAAGTGGACTTGGTGGCTCACTATATTTAGAGCCTAGTCCCCTGTTTAAAAAAAACCAAACAAACAGAAACTGAGATTTTTTTTCACTTTACTTTAAAGGTGTTGAAGCTCTCAGACATGAGTTTTCAATAAATATGAAACTTATTTCTAAGGCCGAATGCCAGTTAATTTATAATGGGAGAGATATAATGTTTATAATACCGAACTTGAAATCAGGAAGAAGTCAAATGTCTCTTGAGACACTACTTAGAAGTGTGACCCTGAACAAGTCCTTTAACCTTTCTAATCCTCAGTTTCCTCATCTATAAAGTGAAAAGGTTGAACACTATGACCTCAAAGCTTTCTTAGATATCTAAATCTATGATCAAAGGTATAAATATGGTTATAGGTATAGATACAGAAGGTTTCTAGGTGAATATAGAATTAGAGCAAAGAGATACAGCATAAGATACATGTCCATCTTTGAGTGACTTTAATAAGCATTCTCATGGAATATTTCCATAATACTTTGGTAGATTTTTTTTAAACTACCTTTTCCTTCTTAACTTAACTAACTTAACTTAGTTTAGCTTAACAAGGCTCTTAACTTCTTTTGTGTCAAGGATCCCTTTGGCATTCTAAGGAAGACTACAGAACCCTTCTTAGAATAATGTGGGGTTTTTATGAATAAAATAAAGTACATAGGATTACAAAGGAAAGTGTTTGTATTGAAATAGTGATAAGCATATTCAAAATAGACAACTTCACAGGTTAATATTCTCTGGTTTAGAATTACCACTATGTCAGTAGACTTAGTAAACTGAATCCTCTCTCAAACAATGCTGAATTCACTTGTTTCGAGTTTAATTTTCCTCAATAATGATTTGAACACATGGATTTTTCTTATCACTAAGTCATTCTTTTGCCTACAATGGTCAAAGCAGTCCACTAAGGAAAGAACTGGCAGTTTGCTCTTGCTTAAACAAGACAAAGAAAAAGTCCCTTGATATTTTAATTAGAGCTCTAATAGCAATAGTTTTTTTTTTTTACATAAAATTAGGAATTACACTTCAGTACTACCAAGTAATAAGTGGTCTGGGGATATGGAGAATGTCTTCCCTAAGATTCCTGTATTCTTAGGGCTGAAGAATTCTCTAGACTGACCTGTTGTCACTTTCAGCATCAGTCCCCTAAAGCATCATTGGAATAATGTGTTCAGAGACAATGACCCTGTTGAATATTTGCTGGGTTTCTGTTGACTAGCAGCTAAAAACAAAATAAAACAAAACAAAAACAAAAATGCTTGAATGGCAGTCGCTGGGAATCTAGAAAGAAGTAAAGGAAATATGATTGGCTCTAAATTAATCTCTCGTGAAACCTTGTACAAACTGCTCTGCATTATAGGGAGACAGCATGAGCTGTATGTTCATCTTTGAATGACTTCCTGAGATGATGGTAAAAATAGGTTTGCAACATATTTAATATGATTCTAAAAGAATCAGGAATTTCTCATGAAAGGAAACTCTAAACAAAGCCCTTGGAGAGCAAAGAGAGTATTTCTTCCCTCCCCTACACAGAGAACTGTCACTGTGGGGACCTCCTTGGCAGGTAGGTTCCTCAAAGCTAATTGTTCTCCTGCTGCTTTCATCTGAAGAAGAGACACTTAACTTTCTGAACAGCAACCTTCCTGACTGTGAGTTTCATGGGATTTAAATCTTTGAAGAATTTTTATTTCAAAAATACTGTCTTGCTCGCTATGGTTCAGGCTTATCCAGAAGAGGCTGACTATTACTGATGACAGATATTACTAGTACTGTCCACATATGGGACACAAATAAAAAAGAAATTTCTTTGTAACAGTAGAATTACCAAATTCATCCATTTTTTTTCTTTATTGACACTCTTATTTTAAGAATATAAATCAGGAAAGTGTTCTCTCTGTGCAATCTACCCCCTTTGCTTATCTAGGGAGAGAGGAGAATGGGAGTGTAAGGGAGTATTGAAATTTTCTTTGCCAGAAGAGAGGACTGAATTAAAGAGATAGATGTTTGCGTTTGACTGTTGTTGAGGGGAAGGAAAGCTAGCCAGTGGTGGTAGAAGAGGCAAGAGAGATGGATTTGGAATTAGTAAAAATATGGGTTCAAACCCTCCCTCTGAAACTAGTAGGCATGGGACTGAGAGTAAATCACAAACATTGAGCATTAGTTTCTTTATCTGGAAAATGGAGATTATCAAACCTGTATACTGCTTGGCTCGTAAGATTGTTCAGAGAGACTCAACAGAGATAATGAATAGAAAGTATTTTATATACCTTAAAACCACATAAATGCCAACGATTTTTATTGCTCTGTGTGCCAACCTCCAGTCCTTATCCTCCAGTCCTTATCATATTCTGCCTCCTGGGGAGTAGAGTGAAGACAAAAGAAATTCAAACCTGTAGGGAAAGTCCAGTTAATAGAAACTAAACCTATATCTTGGTACCAAAGGCACTGTAGCCCTAAGCCTGTAACATGAAAAAGATATGTAGGCACAAACTTTCGGTTCACTGTATAAATCATATCCCTCTCCATGTCTCTCTTTAAAATCTCTATGTATTTCCTTTAAAATAAAAATCTTTCACTCTAAGCAATAAGGAAATTTTAAATGAATGTTTGTGGCTGGATGTTGCAGAGGGGTGTCAATTCAGATATCCTTTCACTGATTCTTTAGTCACATTTTTTCTTAAAGAAGCAGGTATGATAATCTAAAAAATGAATGTTCATGACTGAGAGTGGAGGGTATATTAGTACTTAGATATCTTCATAACATCATTTACCTTTTCATTTTATAGTATGTGAATAAGGAAGGGGTTATGGAGTTTTGCAAGTCGACACATAATTTATAAGGTGAGGCATTATTGCAGAGGAACAGTTTTGAGAGATGATAGAAAAATTGGAGGGTTAACCAATAGATCTGAAGGTAGTTATTTGAAATATTTTTGAAACTATTTCAGAAAGACAGAGGCAGTATCTGTATCTGAAAGATATGAACTAATTGGAGAGTCCAGAATTCCATGAAATTAAAGACAAAGATTTAGGGGAAATATAGAACCACGGAATAAAAGGTGAAAGTAATTAGTTGCCTTTGACCTAGAGGAAAAAACAAACAAACAACCTTATCGGACCTCTAAGCTACTTTTACCTACATAATGCACAATTTGTAAGCAAATAGTTATCTCATTCCTATTTTCATGGTGACTAACAGTAAAGGAAATAAATAGCTACCATCTGCCTGTAGAAACCTTTTGCATCGCTGGGAAATTCAGAGGGATTGTCTCGCTTTAAAAAACAAACAAACAAACCATGGATTTAAATATATTCAGAATATGTGATCAGGTTTAACTTCAAATTTGAAAACTAAACAAAAATAAAAAAATAAAGCAAATAAATCCTACAAATAACGTAGGCCCCTTCCAGAATGTCAGAACAGAAAAGCAAAAAGATATTTAAGCTTCTTCAAAGTACTTCAGCTAAAAAAATTATCACTGAATTTTAGTCTATCCCTTAAATTAAAAAAAAAAAAAAAGGAAAGGAAAAAAGATCCCCATCTCAAATATATGCAAATGATTATCCCTCTAGTTATTTCCAAAAGAACTCCTGTGAGGGGCATCTCACTACCTATTCCAGTTTGGAATAACTCAAATTGTTAAAATTATTTTCCTGTCATAGAACCTGAACTTTCAACTTTTAAACTTTCGTCTCCCATTCCCAGTATTGCCCTTTGAGACCAGGAAGAACAGTTCAAATTTGTCTTTTGCAATGATAGCCCTTCTCATTTTAAAGAGAAAAAGCATCGTTCTGTGTCCCCATTTTCTCCCCCAAGTCTTCTCTCTTTTCTAAGGTAAACAAGCCCAGATCCTTCAACTTTTATGGCATTAAGATGTACTCAAGATTGGACCAGTCTGGTAATAATGTCCTGTTGTTAGAACCATTTTGACTCTTTTTTGGGTTTATTTGGCTCAGTAATTTGTTATATTATTGAAAATAAAACCCCTTCACCCTAATAAAATTGGATCTCAGCAGATTCAATCTGCTTTTGGGAGTGTACAAAGTCTTTCTAGTTTGTACAACCTGCCAGGATACTCTATTGGTCTAGTTTTTAAGAACTCATGGTGTTGGTATGCCATGATGAAGAATTAGAAAATGATACAAACATACATGAGATCATAAATTCATTGAAGTATTGAAATAATGAACTTATGATATGCTCAGATTTAAAAATTCATAATTGTTTTTAGTAGAATATCTTTGTATTCCTTTTGGTTATCAATACTCTTCATTTTTCTGTCTTTCCCTGATTGTCTATGTACTGAGGTAGCTTAATCTCTGTCTAAATATTTGGAGCAATACTGAATTCCATATCTACAGAATAGAAGTAGAGTTATTTAGATTTAAGTACAAATGTATTCTATATATAGATAACATTTGTTAAGTTTGGCCTGGCTCGAAGAGAAGGTATAGAGAAAGTTTGGGAACTAAGATCCCTTGATGTCTATTCCATGTACAAAACACTATGATTTATATGAAATTGAAGATAGAGAGAAAACTATAGGCAGGCTATGCTTCCCTAAATAGATATTTGGTCAGAATAGTATGCCTGATCTCTTTAACCAAAGTTTCATGAATTTCAACTATATATAGTACATCAGAATCTTGATTTTATTTTTTAATCTCAAAGATGAACTATTATATAGGAAAATTATATAAAGCTAAGCATATTAGAAAATCACTTAAGCACTGAGCTAGAGAGAAGAGCAAACTTACTTATCACAACATCAGAATTTTAGTTTCCCCTCCTTGAATGCTGTCTAATTACACACTGATTAAACTGGGCTGTATGACTCTGCAGGTCATAATGATATACCTGGAGATGCCTTGTGGTCAGCAATGTCCTGACATTTTAAAAGGTAGTAGAAATAATGTGTCACAATGATGCAGATGAAACATAGATTTTTCTAAATACAAATATATTTATATGTAAATTAGTTTATAAATAAGTTTATAAATTTGTTTACACATGTAGAGAGATTTAAATATATGTGTTTCTAACTATGTATGTGTGTGTGTGTGTGTGTGTTTATTTATGGCTTGTGTCTATGATATTTAGAGACCCAGAGGGGTTAACTATTCTATTTTTATTGAAGTTGAGGAGGGACCTATAATCATGTACTGAAAAGTATAATGTAAAAAATATTTGAATCTCTCATTCTTATTTGTTAAGAACTTCAACTGAAGAAAGTACTTTTGGGCATGATTCCTCATTTCTATGAACTCTCTCCCCAATCCCCTGTAGCCATTCCATACCCTTATCACCACTTGAAATACATCCTCTTCTAACTCCCTCCTGTTAAAGAGTAAAAGTTTAGGCCCTTTGCATATATTCAAGTCCTTGGATCTCAATCTATCAGTGATTACAACTCACTCTTACACCTTTGATCTATTACTCTCCTTTTGTGCCTTCCTTCTTAACTACAAATGTATTCATGTCTTCTTTAACCTAAAAAAAAAATCCTTCTCATGATTCCGATATGCCACTGTACTCTGACTCATTTCTCTCTCTGTTTTTTTCTCACTATTTCTATCACTCTTTCATGAATAAGATTCTACAGTTTGTTCTCTCTGCTTATAAATGGCCTCATATACTTCTCCCTGAACACTTGCATGAAAATGATCCTAGAAAAGACCCAATGATTTGGTGGCAGGTAATAATCATATTCTCAGTCTTTATCTTTCTTGTCTCTCCAAAGTATTTGAAACTATTAATTGATTTCTACTTGCTTTGTCCTCATATTCTCTCTTCCCTTCTCTTGCACTTTATTACATTATTTTACTTCTTCAACCTGTTTTATTTCTGTTGTCTCCTTGAGTGACACTTCTTTCCCACATCACCTAAATGTGGGTGTTTTCCAAAGTTCTATTTTTCACTATCACCATTAAGGTGAAGACAGCCATTAAGAGAACCATTAAGAGAAGACAACCAAAGGATAAAACTTTGGAAAATATACAATTTTGGGGGTAGGGGGGAAGGGTGTAAGTGAAGAATGCAATTGCAATGCCAGTCAAGGAGGAAGAAGGTTAAAAAATCTCATTGATTATCATCTATATTCACAAATTCATTAATCATTATCAACTATATGTAGTTGATTCTCAAATCTTTATCTGTGTTGTTGTTTAGTCATGTCTAACTCTTTGTGGCTCCATTTTGTTTTTTCTTAACAAACAAAATGTTTTGTTATTTCCTTCTCCAACTAATTTTATTAATGGATAAATTGAGGCAAATAGGGTGAAGTGATTTTCCCAGAATCATACAGTCAGTAAATGTCTAAGGCTGTATTTGAACTTAGGTCTTCCTGATTCCAGGCCTGCTGCTCTTTCCACTGTGCCACCTAATTGCCCCAACAACAACTTTATTCTAGTGCTAATCTACTTCCCAAGTGACTTCTTTTGGATATTTCACATAAAGGTCTCATGTATATTTAAAATGTTAACATATACAAAATTAAAACTATCATCTCATGAAATCAACTCTTCCTTCTGATGTACATATTTCAATTATTATTATAGTTTTTCCTTTCTCTCAGACTTGAAACCTTGGCAACATTGGTATCTATTAGACTCATCCATTAAGTCACAAAAATCCTGCTGATTCTAATTTTGTCATCTTTCACATGTGATTCTTATTTTTCATTCTCTGAAGCAGACATGCCCCTGGGGGAAGAGGGAAGGTCAGGCAGGAAACTTCAGACAGGCAGCAGACAGTTAAGCATGTGAGTATTCATCTTGTCATTGGCTAGTTTTGCCTCTTGCCTACTGTAGTGGAATCCCAGGTTGCCCATCTTTGGGGCTCCAGATAGACAAATGGTGCTTCCACCAACAACCCTCACCCCTGACTGGTCAATATACTCAGATTACTCAAGTTGAGTTTCCAAAAGAATCAGAGGATTCTCAAAGCAGATGTAAAGAGTTAATGCATTTTAGGCATTAGGCATTTAGGCAGAGGAAAAGCACACAGAGAAAAGATGTCATTTTACATAGGGGGGAACAGAAAGCAGGACAGTTTCACTGGAATGTAAAATGAATGAAGGAGAATACTGAGTAATCAGCCTGAGAAATTTAGCCAGAATTAAATTGTAAAGGGCTCAGAGGTCTAACCAGGGGTAGGGGACCTGTGGCTGTGAGGCCATATGTGGCCCCCTAGGTTCTCTGGTGCAGCCCTTTGACTGAATCCAAACTTCACAGAACAAATCCCCTTATTAAAAGGATTTTTTTTTCTGTAAAACTTTGACTCCATCAAAAGACTGCACTCTAGGTTCTAGAAGGCCACATGCAGCCTTGAGGCTACAGGTTCCTCACCCTAGGACCATTTTGTCCTTTTATTCTATGGGCAGCAGACAACCACTGAAGCTTTTTGAGTAAGAGAGTGGCATGATCAGGCCTGTACCTTAGAAATTTCACTTTGGCAGGAGTGCAGAAGATAATCTAGATAGGAGAGAGGACACTGGTTAGACAGAAAATACAATGACTCAAAATATCTCGTGTTGAAACTTTCCAGTGAGATGAGGTTTTAGTATAGTTTGTAAAATAGTGAAGAATATCCATTTAAATATCAGAATAATCATTTTGAAATTCCATACTTAAATGAAATTAATTATGTAAAATCCTGGAGTAATAATTTGAAGAAACTTAAGAGGCCATCAATATAATAATCTAATTTTCCAGATAATCACCTATGATAAATACTGTATATTTGAAAAATAACTTGTAGATATATTAGTATGAATAATGACATTTAATATATGATATTGATTATCCCATATGTAGCACATTATATATAGCCACTATATATTGATATATATGTAGATTTAGTTTGTGTATGTTTAATATATCAAATGACTGGAAAAAGAAACTGTGGTATCAGAAACAACATAATTCATATAGCCATGTTTTGTAAGAGTATCTTAAAAGTGATCATATCTATGTACTTATATGATTGTGTGTGTATTGTATGTACATGTGTATAAATATATACATATATGTATACAGATATACAGTATCTGTGGATATATGTAACCATATATGTATGTACACATGTATATATGAACGAATGCCTGTACGCATGTATGCAAGCATGTAGTCTGGGACTATAATTTAATTTATATAAAATTTCCTTGGTAAGGAAACTCTTCCTACCAATTAGGATAGCACTTTCTCTGCAAATATGGTCTTAAGGAAGTGCTTAGAACGCTGAATATTGAAATGACTACCTCAGTGTTACCCTGCTAGTATTCATAAGAAAGGGGATCATTTTCCCATTAATTCTAACAGCTTCTTCACTGGTCCATTATCTCTCTTGTCTACAGTTGCCCGTATCTTTTTAGATCTAAGATTTTTCTCTCTATACAAATGGCTCTCAAACGTTTGGGGGTCATGATACCTTGGTAAAGAGTCTGGCACATAATAAGTGCCTTAATAAATGTTTATTGATTGACTGTTGATTATACTCTTATAATCTTAAATGTTATTGAGAACCACAAATAAACTTATTCACTTAGATTGTATCTATTAATATTTTCCATATCATAAATTGAAACTGATCATATTACAAAATTTATCATTTAAAAATAATAAACCTATTACATGTTAACACTATAACATATTTTTATGAAAAATATATTTTCCAAACCAAAAGCCTCCAGTGAGAAAAGTGACATTGTTTTCATTTATTTCTTCAAATCTTAATTTCTGGCTCAGTAGAAGACAGCTAAGTTCTCTTTTATGCTTCTCTTTTCAATCTATTGTGATAGGTTGTTTTGATTCTAGTATATGAAGAAAATTCTATTTCATAGAATATAGTAGGAAAAAGAAGTAGTATTTAAATAGACAAAGAATGTCTTAGTCTTATTTCGAAAGCAGTTTTAATCTCATGCGGCATCTGAAAAGTCTTGGAAACCGTCTTAACTTCATACTTTCTGCTACTACCTAAGACAGTCATCTGCAAACATGTTGCTGTCTGTATCACTGGAGGAAGGTTTTACACTGAAAATTTGCTTCACTGATAAATACACAGGTCTGGACCAAATATATATGCACTTTCACTCACATGTGTATGACTATGAAATTTTTTTTAAAAGAGGTTAATAACGTTTCCTCCCACTGCCTGAAGATGGAAAGCATCTACATCTTTTTTGTGTGTTATTTGTCATAAGGCAAATCTCTAGCTTCTTAAAACTTCACATTCACTTTGACTCCTAGGGCAAAAACAATTTGATCTGCTCAAAACTCAAAGAGTGAAAAAAAAAAATCTCTTATTTTATTTCTTTGCACCCAAAATGGCTATCTCATTTTAAAATAACCTGAAAAATTCAAAAACCTTTTATCATGGAAATTATTTTTAGGAAAAAACTTATGAAAATAGATTGTGTTTGTTTTCAGGCTTGGTCAGAGAAGCAGATTCTAAAGTACATGATTAATACCATCATTATCATCAGTAATGCTTTTCCATGATCTTATGGGCATGAGGCATTTGTCCTTGATCCCTACCCCTAAAGACTTCAGTTTTGAAAATGTTTTCAGTTTTCATATTGTGTTTGATATGCTTATGCTATGTGGAAGGCTCTGTGTTTAGCTGAAAAGCATCCCAGTCAATCAGTTTATTTAGTGTTGGTTAACATTTATTAGGTACTTACTCACTTCAAGGTACTACTCAACGTGACAGTTTTGCCATGAAGATCTTTAAATGGCAAGTTCACAACTTTTCTCTTTTCTATAGAACTTTATACAAGTTGCTTTTTGTGTTTGTGCAACCTGATTGTTTGTCTGAATGCAAATTTAACAGTTTCTGAAATATGTAATTATGTATAAAGGGAGTCCCTGTAGTTATAAAAGCATCTGATTACTATGATGGACCTACATGATGTATTGGAAAGAAGACTTGATTTGAAAACATGAGTTTACATCCTGGCCTTGCTACTTGTTACCTATGTGAACTTGAACAGATCACCTAGTCTTTGGGCCTCATCTTCTGTGTCTGTGAAACAATGCCTTTTGTGAGCCCTGTATCCTGTAAGCCAATTAGTGCATTAATGTTTACTTCCTGGAGTTATCTTCCACTATACAACATCTCCATTATAGACTAAACACAGATCACAAATGATAACTTTTAAGAAAAAGATTTTGTTGTGCCTACATTTTCAGTGGATTTAATTTAGTTCCAGGTCTTGCCAAATGTAATGAGTCAAAACATAATGTATCATTAACTGTGTTCCTAAAACAGAATTAAATGCTATGTTGACTAAATAGAAGACACTATAAACCATGGCACCTGCCCACAAGGAGTTTATAAACTATGAAATGAATTTCTTTTTTCATACCTCGGACCTTATAACTAGCAGCTGGTGTGATTGGTAAAAAAAAATCCCTACTTGAGAACCCAAATGTCTCTTCTTATCATTTAAACGAGTTTCCCTCTTCTATCAGTGGAGAAAATGAAGAGCAGATGTTCCTATTTTTAGTGTGTTCTTATCACTAATTTTTCCCCTAAGTGATGATCAATCAAAATTCATTTAATCTTGCCAAAAAATTCCTCACCCCCCATACTTTTATATAGCTTTCATTGCTATTTTATGGATTCCCTTGAGTTTTTCCACATATTTATTATTCTATGGACCCAAGCTGCAAGAAGGTTTTCAGATGTTTGCCAAGTACAATGTGTGTGTGTGTGTTTGATGTTATGTTGCCAATATAGTGCAAAATTTTCCTTAATCAGCCTAGCAGAATTGCTGTAGCATAGAAGATCCTTAAATATTTGTAAAATAAAATCATTAGTAAGGGCTGAGCAGAATAAGTGTTTTGAAATTTTACATACATACATACACACACACACATACACACACACACACACACACACACACACACACACACACACACACACAAACACTGGGACAGCTAAGCTGCACAGTGAATAGGGGGCCAGCCCTGGAGTCAAGAAGACCTTTGTTCAAATCAGGGCTCAGATATTTCCTAACTGTGTGGCCCTGGGCAAGTCACTTAACCCTGTTTGCCTCAGTTTCTTCATCTGTAAAATGACCTGGAGAATGAAATGGCAAGCCACCCCAGTATCTTTGCTAAGAAAACCCCAAATAGAGTCATGAAGAGTTGAACATTACTGAAACAACTGAAGAATTATTTTTCTGTCTGTCTGTCTATCTATCTATCTATCTATCTATCTATCTGTCTATCTATCTATCTTATCCTTATCCTATCTATCTTATCTATCTATCCACACACACACATATATAATATATAATATAATATATATAATATAATATATATGTATATACATATAGATATACAAACAAATAAATACAAGATATATAGATATCTATTCTTGCATCTTGGAATCATAGCTTTGGTGAACCATCAAGGCGGTCTCAAGGAAGTTTAAGAAATGGCATTTCACAGGCAAGCCAGTGTCATTTTGACCATCCTCTCCATTCTCTTAGGGAGATATCACAGGACCTTGGACCCAAAGCTCTGAGAATAGCAGTAGTTCCCAGATTACTGGCCCTACTGCTAGCCCAAACCTCTGTACCTATTATCTTGGGTAGAAACTCCCATGGCAAACAGATGCACCACCCTGTCACCATGTCCTGACCCAGTCAAGCCCCCTGAATATAGCAGGAACCCCAATATCCACTACTATCCAACAGTATACTGACCTTGCATTCAAGTATAGCTTCTGCAACTACCATCCAGGGAGCCTATTGTTATGGTAATAAGATCTGACAATCCATGTGCTTTCTATAGCTCCTGCTTCCTCAGCAACTAAAGATAGTTAACAAAGATCTGGAAGACAATATTCTTGACACCAAAATCCTAACCACTGTCAAGAGTTTTAATGTCAGAAATGGTGATCAGACAGACAGACAGACAGATAATTTCCCCCATGAGAATAAGAGCTTTTGGCTTTTCTCTCTTTATCCCTGGCACTTAGCTTTAATATATTATTTGCACATAATAACCACTCATTCATCCATTCATTATAGAAAGTTTAATGCTTCATGATGTATTTTATTTTGAAAGTATTTTGAAAGAAAGAAATAAACAGTAATGTTTTAAACATTTTATTATGTGAATAACTAGATCAAAACTAAAACTATGACAAGTTTTACTAACTTTCTTCATTATTTTAAACTGTGATGGATTGCTGCAGTAACTATTCCCAACTAGGCCCCATGAGATATAGAAACACTACTGGAACTAAAACATTGCTATTTCTGCCATATCTGAAAATAGAAAGTGTTGGAATTTGTATCGCAAAATAAGCTTAAAGAATTTCATAAGAGCCCCAATAAGTTTTCTTTGAACATAAGGACACCTCCAATCTCATTTATTTTATTTATTTGACTGTTTGAAATATTTTTTGATATCATCTTTTTTTATCATCTTCCTTTCCCAATGTATCCCTCTTACATTTTGTTCTCAAAGACATCCTGGAAAGAGAGGAAGGAAGGAAGGAAGGAAGGAAGGAAGGAAGGAAGGAAGGAAGGAAGGAAGGAAGGAAGGAAGGAAAGAAGGAAGGAAGGAAGGAAAGAAAGAAAGAAGGAAGGAAGGAAAGAAAGAAGGAAGGAAGGAAAGAAGGAAGGAAGGAAAGAAAGAAGGAAGGAAGGAAAGAAGGAAGGAAGGAAAGAAAGAAGGAAGGAAGGAAAGAAGGAAGAAAGGAAGGGAGGGAGAGAGGGAGGGAGGGAGGAAGGAAGGAAGGAAGCAAGGAAGGAAGGTCCCATATTCACCTAGGAGACCATTTGTATGCTTTTGGGTGACCAGCAAGATACATCATTTTGGGCAGAAGCTCCCAAACTATGTCAAGGGAGATGCATTTTGAGCCTTGGCTGGTCCCCAGTCACATTTTGAGTATAGCTTTATTATCTTTCAGGAAAACAGGCAAACAAACAAAACAATAGCCTAACCCATCTTGTGGAGAGCGGGGGTACCTCTGGTAGGTAGTGGTTTTATCACACATGGGTTTAATTATAATCTTTATTCTGATGACTAAAAATAGACAACCCCAGTTTCATATCACATATAACATACTTCATTGCACAGAGCTTTAGTCCCACATAATCTATTGTACCCGTCATACTGAATGTCCTAGAGATGTTTCAAACTCAGTACATAAAAAATGGGACTCGTTCTGTTTACCCCTAAATCTTTCCCTCTTTCAGACTTCACTACATATGTCAAAGACACCACCATTCTACTAGTCACATACATAACCTTGACATTATCCTCCACTCCTCACACTCCCCCACCCCACATGTTCAATCCAGTATGATTGGCAAGAATCTCTTGGTCAAAGGGCATGATCATTTCAATCCCTTTTTTGGTACAATTCCAAATTGCTTCCCAGAATGTCTAGATCATTTCATAGCTGCTATAACTGTCCATTAATGTGCCCACAATTCCTCCAACATTGAGTTCTCATTTTTTATCATCTTAACCAATTTACTGGGTATAAGGAAAAACACAATTATTTTGGTTTTTACTTTGTAGTGATTTGGAATATTTTTTCCCTATGGTTGTTAATAGTTTTTCTTGTTATTTAGAGAACTATTTGTTCATTTACTTAAGCCATTTGTCTCTTAGGTAATGTAATTTGGAATAATATATTTATGTTGGGTCCTCATATAGCTTAAATATCAGTTAAAAGAAAAAATTTGATGAAAAGTTTTTTTCTTCTCATTTATCTGTTTCTCTTCTTATCCTAGTTGTATAAGTTTTGTAGATGTTTAAGCCCTTCAAATCCTTGTAATTGAAATTACCTGTTTTATCTTCTATAATTCTAGCTTTCCTTTCAATAAGAATTTATCCTAGCCATTGTTTTCTTCTAATTTGTTACTGGTCTAAGTAATTAACAATCATAATTTTTAACATCCAGATCACATGTACCTTTTGAGTTTATTGTGATATTATTGGTCTAAACCTTACTTCTTCCAAACAACTTTTCAGCTTCCCTAGCAATTCTTTTCTATCAGGGATTTGGGTGATTTGGGTTTTCTGTCTTTTTGAACACTGAGTTGTTGAATGAATAAAAAACATTTATTAAAGGTATATTATGTGGCAAGCAGTGTGCTAAGATACAAATACCAAAGTGAGACACTTCCTTTCCTCAAGGATTTTCAATTTAAATGAGGGAAATAATACTTACGAGAAGAGTGGTAGCTAAAGAACGGAGTCATGTTATAGGAAGTCACAAATATGTTACATGGCACAATAAAGCATTCCATTAATAGATCATCCCAAAAGCAATGGTAGTGGTGAAATGGTAACAGTTCTCAGAGAGAAAGTGTCTATTGGAAGAGTGCAGGAGAGTAAATGGGGTAAAATACCCTCACTGAAGATGAAACCCAACGTCCCTGGGAGTAGAGACCTGAATGGCTTAGCATTTCTGTGGCATGTTCTCTGGTTATCCTGTTTGGAGGGTTGGGCAACAAGGGTAGAAAATGATCAAGGTGATGATGATGATTGAGTGAAATTATTTTTTTTATTCTGCCTTGTGTAATCTGTTCCAGTGATCTACTTTCCCACCTCAAACTCCTATAGACAACTAAATATTCTCAAAAAATCATGTGGAACCAAGTAATCAATTTAAAAAAATTAGTGTAGATTAGAATTAATTTCCTTTTGGGTCAAGAAAGTAGTATTTAAAATAAATCACAGAAAAGGGAAAGATAAAAATAAGGGGTAGAAATAAACCATTTTGCATAATAAACCAAAGTTTAGTTCACCTGATTTGTTGATTAATCATGAATATAAAAACTCACCCACAATGCACAAGAGGTGCTGTCTTGGCATTTAAATTACCATAGTTTAAAGAAGCTGGTACTAACATGAATTCATGGAGCCTTTTATCTAGTAGTAAAAACAAATCATGAGTATCTCAAAACAACAAAAAAATGTACACTCACTTTTCTAGGTGTTCCTCAGTTGTATATGTAGTAGGGAAAATATGTGTGTGTATGTATGTGTGTGTGTGCGCGTGTGTGTATCTATAGTGGCAAAAACACAGGAGTTCTTAAACTAACTTTGTATATTATAAACTGTATTGGCAGTCTGCTAAAGCCTCTCTCTCCTTCCTTCTCTCTCTCTCTCTTTCTGTCTCTGTGTCTCTCTGTCGCATGCATGCACGTGTGCGCGCGCGCGCGCGCGTGTGTGTGTGTGTGTGTGTGTGTGTGTGTGTGTGTGTGTGTGTGTAGTGGAAAGGGTTTTGGATGACTTAGTCTGGAAATATTGGTTTAAAGCCTAACTCTTCTATTTATAATTTGTATGACTTTGAGCAAGACATTTACCCTCTTAGACCACAGTTTCCCCATCTATAAAATGAGGTCATTGACTTCAATGATCTGCAAGGTCCCTTAGAGCTCTTTTTTCCTCTGAACTCCAAGAGCTTTCAGCTGGGAAGATCAGGGAGGGATTCAAATATAGATTAGGCATCACAGCCAGGCCTTAAAGTAGCTTTGCAGAACCAACTTTATCAGTTGCTTTTATGTCCCTGACTGAAATTTTTAATGAACAATGAATAATAGTGTTTAGTAATAGTCAATTGTCTTCCCATGTAGACAATTTAATCTGTTTAATCTGAAGAAAAGCTGTTAAAATTATCTGTAATTATTTGAGAATGAAAAAATTGCAACAAGGTTATGTTGAAAAGTTAGGTTTGAAAGATTTGATGAAACTACCAAAAAAAAAGAGTGAGTTTTAAACCAATGTGCTTTTTGACACATAATCTGTGTTCAACGACTTTTTTTTGTGTGTAAAAGAGAGAAGGGAGAAGGGAACAAGGATTTCTATAGAGTCGCCTAGGTGCCAGGCACTGTGAGAAATACTTTACAAATATTATTTCATTTTATCATCACAATAATCCTGCTAGGCAGGTGCTATCTCCATAAAGGGAAAGATGCTGATGAGAGGGGACAAAGAAGTGTGCATTGGAGCTAGAAGCACTCTTACAGGTCATTCAGTCTGAATTTTATACATGGAGAAACTAAGCACCAGGGAGATTAAGGAACTTTTTCAAAATTATATATGTGGACCAGCTGGGATTCAAACTCAATTCTTTTGACTTCAGGTGTAACATTCTTTCCACCACATTTTAAGCCAAGATCAAGTCTATTTCTGAATTTTAAATATATTTGCCCAGCCGAGGACTCAGCAATAAGAATGAATAGATTTGATATATTTGTACTATACCAATACTCAACCTTATTACTTTGTAGACAAAACAACGATGACAACAACCACAACCACAACCACAACAACATTCTGTTACCACTGATTCATTCTTCCAGATAAACAAAGAGAGTAACATGAATTGGAAGTTGGTGGTCTCCTTTGCAGAGAATAGTCAAGAACATTTCTCTGCCCTTTCTCCTTAATGAAGGGGAATAAAGATTTACAACTACCCATGAATCTTTATTACTCATTTATAGGTACAGCCTACATAGGCACCTTTAGTTGCCTTTGCTGTGTTTTGAATTTTTTGAAACCACTGGGGAATTATACAACTACATAGCTCAGAATAGGACTTTTATAGGACCACTGTTTTGTGGAGATGTGCGTATATGTATATGTAGGTGTGGATACATGTATATATGTATACATAAATCTATTTGCATGGGAATATAGATATATTCAGATATAGATATGTTCACACACATCTGACCCAAATTATAATAATGCAGATCACATACCCCAGCTATGCCTGCCAGTCAGCTATAATGCATGTTTTCCCACAAGATTGCCACAGAAAATGCACTCGTGATGCCAGGGGACTTCTAGGTATTCTTTTGTGACTGTGAAGATACTGATGCAGTCCTCAAGCAATCCATCAAATATCTGTCACTCTTGACACGTGTCTAGAATATCTTTTTTTAAAAAAAGTATGAATTTCTTTGACGGCACTCCTTACGCTACTTCTCTTGCATAATTTCTTGTTTGTAATATTTTGTGTCATACTCATAACCACTGTACGAATCTCCTTTGCATGTTGGGTGATACACATTTTCAGTTTTTTAGAGATTATTGTGTTCAAGCCATATATATATATACACACACACACACACATATGTATAGATACATACATGCATACACATGCATATATGTGCAGTGTCTACTCTGGAGCTGTTCTCCCAAATCCTACTCTAAATAACAGGTTCCTACAGTTTGGTTAGCTACTTGATACTTCAGGGATCTTGGGAACCACTGGGTAGCTGGAATTGTTTTTTCTAATCCTGTAGCTCATGGAACCCTCCCCCCCCACCCACCCACTTATGTACTTCCTTCATCATCACAAATCAGAATTCATTAGATTTTAGGAATAGGTACTTACTAACATAGTACATATAATTCTTTCCCTAGTTCAGGGTTCCACTTTCCCTCATGTATATATGAGATACAAGGGGACAATCTACAAGTCTTGGTAATTCCTTTTCCGCTGACACTGGAGGCCTCAAAATTTTTTTTCTTATTATTATAGTTATTATAGCTTTCAGTTTGTTGTGGAATTGTGAAACTGCTTTTCTTATAATGTCTAGTTTGCTCATGGCTCCCAATATTGACACTGTCTCCAGTCACTGTTCTTTCTAGGATGCTAATGAGAAGTCCAAATCCTTCAGTCCTCCAAAGATCAAAAGGTCATGCTTCGATCTTAACCTCTCTGATGACCTCGATTAGCATCTCCAACTACCTATTATATATCTCAAATGCATATTCCATAAACATCTTAAATTCAACATGTCCAAAATGTAACTTCTTATCCTTTTCCTTAACTTCTCCCTCTTCCCACTCTCCTATCACTGTCAAGGACACCACCATCGTTCTAGTTATCCAAGCTCACAACCTACATATCATCCTTGATTCCTCACTCTCTTTCAACCCCCATATCCAGTGTGTTTCCAAGACCTGTTAATTTTACCTTTATAACGTGTCCCGTGTATGCCCCCTCACCTCTTCTGACCCTGCCCTTATCCTGGTTCAGGACCTCATCACCTGCCACCTGGGCTATTACAAAAACTTCCTGGTTGGTCTCCCTTTCTGGAATCTCCCTCCACTATGGCTTGACCTCCACTTAGTTGTCAAATTAGTCTGCCTAACTTTTAGGTTTTGCCTTGTCACCCTTCCCTACATTCAATAAGCTCTGATGACTTTCTAGAATAAAATATAAATCCTCCATTCACATAAGTTCAAATTTGGCCTGAGACACTAGCTGTGTGACTCTGGCCAAGTTATTTAGTTCCTTTCTACCTCATAGCAAGTGCTTAATAAATGCTTGTTCCCTTTTCTCTCCCCCCCCTCCTTTTAAAGTTTGCCATTTAAAGTTCTTTCCAATCTGGCTCTCTTCTACCTTTTCATTTCTCCTACACCCCCAACACATACATACACATAGTCTGCAGGGTAATGAAAGTGGTTTTGTTAATACTCCTAGAAGGAATATTAGAAGGCGCTCCGTCTTTTAATTCTAGGTATTTCAACTGTATATTCCCCATTCCTGGAATATTCTCCCTCCTCTTCTCTACCTCTTGATTTCCTTGACTTCCTTTAAATCTCAGAAAGAAAAAAAAAACTTCTATAAGAGGCATTTTTCTAATCCATTTTATTTTTAATGCTTTCACTCTAATGACAATCTATAGTTTATCTTGTGTAAATGTTGTCTCCCCCACTGGACTGTGATTTCCTTTAGAAAAGGGACTGGCCTTTGGCTTTCTTTGCTTTTCCTTGTGTTCCCAGTACCTGATACATAGTAGGTCCTTAATACATATTTATTGACTAACTGGTCAAGGGGAGGAATGAAACTGAGGCTCTTCTTACCCTTCCTCAAGTATCTTCATCTCAAAAGCCTATGGAGAATTGTTCTTTTCTTGTTCCTGCCATGGGAAATACTGTTGGGTTACAAAATAGCTTGCTGTTTTATAGATGACCCATGGGTCTAATTAGGGATAGTTAGCTTAGTGCTTCTGATTGATTAAATTAATCCAGATGTTCTCAACTGATAAAGGTGTTAGAACTAGAGTCTGTTATTAGTTATTTAAAGTGAGGTGTAGTAATGGATTGATTCAATCAATCCCTAAACTTACACATATGTATATTTACCTACATGATGGTTTACTGGATTGATAGATGTTTGTGGAAATCCAGTTAAATCCACTAATTAGAGTAAAAGAAAGCTGTTATAGCATTTTATAGATTTCACCACGCTACAATTTTTTTTTCTAATTTACTATATTCCAATCAAGGAAGTCACTCAATGGTTTTATGACAATTCTCTTATGTTCAAGTAAATTGAAAATGTATTGGTTGAAAGGGGGGCAAAAATTTGACCCTCATGAGAAACAACTACCAATCTCAGTTTGACTTGGAAGAATAGTGGTTCAGTACAAAATTGATAAAAGAGGAGAAATGAGTGAGGCAGTACATTCATCACTAAGGAAATTTTTTGAGTTTAGGAAGAAGTCATGATAGAGTTTAAATGACTAGGAACATTACATATAGATATGTAATATCTGTACATATCTATATGTTTATATTTTAATATATAGAATATAGACATATATGTAATGTTCCTAGTCATTTAAAAAATAAACATGATTCAAGCTTTTTTCTTTTTCTATTTTTAAAATGAAGGCTAGAGATTTATCACAAAGTAACACCTGGATGAACTGTGTGTTTTTCTTTCTTCTCTCACTTTTTCCTTGTCAAAGGAGAGTTTATCTTCTGGACCTATATATCCATTTACAGGCATTGTCAGTCATCTGGTGTCCATTATAGGAAATGTATCATTAAGGCCAAATTTCAAATAATTAGCTTTCTAAAACTGACTTTCCCTTCTATTAATTCCCCATTATTAAATAACTGTAGGAACTCCACCAAGATAGGGTGTACTTGTCATATGCTAGTCATGGGAGTTAATATTATCATAGCCTTTTATTTTTAAAGCACACCTGTTATAACATTAATTTTCACAAATGTCACAAACCCCTCAGACTCTATAAATATTTGATTAATATTTATTTTCTAAAGGTTGATTAACTTCTAGAGTGTTGGCAAAAAATTAGGCAGGGTAATGACATAATGTATTGGTAATATAACTAGGAAAAGGAACCTGTCTTGGAATACATGAAACAGCGAAAAGACAGATGGGGCAATCTGAGCAGAGCATTGACAAGAGTTGGCTGGGGCCAACTGGCACTGCACCTGTTTACTTGGAGAGAGATTAATGTAGGGGAACAAGCTCAACATGGTTATCATCTTCCTGCATTTCAGACAACAACAAAAAAAGATGTGTTATCATATTAATTGTTACTTTGTCTTGGCAATAAAATGAGTTTTCAGCTTCTTCCAATTTGCAACATGTATTTTACTCACTTTTTTTTGCTCATGGCACATTGTCTTTGAAAACTCTATCTAATTTACATAATTTAGAATATGATATTTTGTGGTACAGAGCTCTGTATTTTTTAACTACATCCTCACTTCATTGGGCTGGGATGATAGAGGGAATTCTGCTGTTTTCCTTTCCATATTTGTTGATTAAAGTACAATGGTATCTAACAATGCCCACTTATTTTTTTTTAATCAGTGTCTCCTAGATTACCCCAGACCTTTTTTATACTTCAATAATTGTAGGCAAGGATTGGTTTTACAGGTAATTGAATAAAATTTATAAGTAACTGATACAAAAGCCCATGGTGGAAAAATCAACTCCCTCCTCCCCATGAATAAAAAATGAAAACATGAACAAGAGGAAAGCTCCTAGGCTTAAAAAATTATTTAAAAAATTTATTTTTACAAATTCTGAATTTGATGAATATCAGAAAGAAAATATTTCCATAAACAAAACAGAGCATAAGTATTTTAAATAGAAATCTGTTTATCTATAACTTCAGCTTGCTATGTTAAGAGTACAGATATGTGACTTTCAAAGCTGTCTTTGCTTGCCTGTGTTTCCTTCTGAACATCTTTCGATTCTCTTTTAAGCAATTTTCAGAATGCTTTAATGACCTGCTTTTCTATGAGCATTATTATTGTTGTTATTTGGCAACTCCCTGCCATTCCACAAACTAAAATATAATAAAAACAAAATTATTTTTAAAAACAAACATAGTGAAGCAAAACAAAGCCACTCATTCATGATGTTCAGAAATACCTATCTCATATTATACCTTAAATCCATGACCCTTCTCTCATTTGTGAAATGGGAAGGATAGCATATTTATACAATGTGATCAAAGACTTATCAAGGGGTAGGGAGTGGGACAAATGAACTTAATTTTCTTAATGTTCAATTTGAGGCAAGTAGAGTAGAACCTTTATGTTCTTTAAAACACTTTCATTTTTTAAAAGTGCATACTTACATATAGAAAGAGATTTGTTGAAGCTATTTTTAAACTTTTGAACAAATATTGAATTTAAAAACTAGTTTGAAAAGCATTATTAATTTTAAAACATATTGTGTTTTTGAAAGTATCTGAAGACTTCATAATCTGAACTCAATGTTAATGTAAAACCATAAAAGCTTACTTGAAATTAAAGCTGAGGAAACTGGGTAGTAAATTATGTGAATTTTTCTAGCAAAATATATATTTTTGAAATGCAAACTAGAATAATGAGATAATATAAAATAATTAGATTTCTGACGTATAAGACATGAATTTGGGGAAATTTTATAAAGAACTGTGAAAGATAACCATACCTCCTACAAGATGATGACTGTTCATCTTTAAACTTACTGATCAAATTGAGCTGAGTTTTATCTCTGAAATTGTAAAATAAAATTGACAACCTGTGACTATGGTATATTGCAAAGAAACAGAACAAATTATATTGCTTATTAGTGGGTGGTGAGTTACTACTCTTTCATTTGGGGGAAAGAATTTTGTTCAAAATACATATTGAGAAAACAGGTTATCTATGACAAAAAAACTGACTTGGGAAAATGTGAAAATTACTGATGACAAGGCTTTAACATGGCACATTTTAACGCTTCTACTTAAGGATATTTTACAAGAATAACTAAGCAGAGAAGATGTCAGATATGAAAGTGTATAATGCCCTAAAGGTTCAGGATCTCTATTTGTGTTAAGGTTCCTTATAAATAATTCTCCTTTGGGATATAAGTCTGAGAAGAAAGCTGATAGGTTTCCTGGTATACAAGTTATAAATGAGTCTCTTTAATATTGAAGTTACCCTCAGGATACCAAATGCATTCATTACAAAGAAATGAAATATGAAAATAAGTGAAATATTCCAAGCAGGTCTGATCATTGCATATTAGTCATCAAGTCTAACTTACTTTTTCTTGGATTGTGTTAATAATGCCTTGGCACACAGTGAAAATCACCTGAGGCACATCTCTTAGGATTATGAGGGAGAAAGGGGGGAAAAAAACCCAACCTCCTAGTGAGAGCTTTTCTAGTATATACCAAACAGTTACTCTAACAGGAAGAAAACTGATTTAAAATGTAACAAGTAATAAGAGGTTTTTATGCCCACTGGGAAACACCCCAGGAATAAGAAGTGAATCATAAGGTAGAGAGCACTTCAGAGTTACTTATTTCTCCCAAATAATATTATTTTTTTCTGAAAATTATATGATTAGGATGGCTCATCCTTTGAGGCATTCTGTTGGCATCAAAACCTTCGATAGCTTTATCAAAACACTTCACTTAGAGAATATCCTAGAAGCTGTGTCCTATGTCCTTGGGTTTCTGGTTGAGGTCTACATTAAACTGTTAATTTGTAAGGTAACCAAAACTGACTATTTGGGGATTCATGGATGTCACTGAGTCAATTTCATAAATATATAAATTGAAAAAAGACTCTTGTAGCATCAGTGCCTTTTCATTTCCATGAACATTGCATATAAATGTAAAGAGTTAAATTCTCTAGAATGAAGTTTGCAAGGCATTTCTAAGTGAAGCACGTAGACCTGGAACATAATGTAGAGGAAAGCACACAAGACCAGGAGTCAGGATATTGGATTCCATTACCAGGCACTGCCACTAACTCACTGTGACTTTGGCCAAAGTGTTTACCTTTTCTCAGTTTCCTCATCTATAGAATGAAAGGGTGGGAGATTTTCTGTGCTCTTCAAAGAGTGTTGAACTTGGGGTTGCAATCTTTGCTGACCTAAATCTGAATCTTTACTATGCTTTTTACTGTCTGTATGATTTTGAAGAACAAGTCAATTAGCTTCTCTGAGCCCAGGATTCCTCATCTATAAAATGAGGAAGTTGCAATCAATGACCTCTTAGCTCCTTTTCTGCTCTGAATTTATTATCCTATTTCAAAAATCCCCTTCTGTTTTGTGAGGCATTTGGGTTTAAATGACTTGCCCAGGGTCACACAGCTAATAAATGTCAGGTGCCTGAGGTCACATTTGAACTCAGTTCCTCCTGATTTAGGGCCAGTGCTCTATGTACTGCCCCACCTGGCTGGTCCTCCCTTCTGTTTTAACACTCTGACTTCTGAATTTTTAACCAACATTCTAGCATTTCTTAAAAAAACTTGTATCTCTAACTTTCTTAAGTGACGTGAAATCAAAATTAAATAATCTATATTACTTTTCCCCTTCATTTGCTCACACAACGTGAAATGGGGAAACAAAGCAGAGCATCTATTATGCAAAATAAAGGAAATGTTTTCTGTTGAGTCACAAAAGCTCAAGTATGCTTCCTAATGAACATAGGAGAATGAAGCCTATCTGTCCTAGATTGTGCGCATTTCTCCTCTCCACCTACATAACCACCTTTCAAGGCTCATATCAAATGTTATCTACTCCATGAAACCTTTTCAAAATACTCTATTCTCCTGATAGTATTTTTCTATGAATTCTTGTTATAATCATAGCTAATATTTGTGTATATATATATATATATGTATATATATGGGTGTGTGTGTATGTATATAATGTATATAAATAATGTGTATATATTATGTACTGCCATTTCATATGTGATGTTTCTTTCTCCTCAGCTAGGTTGTGTATATCTTGAGCGCAGGGAATGGGGGAAAAAATCCAACAACATTACTTTAATATACCAGTGATTCATTGACCTCGTTGATGTGAAGATTCCTTTCTATACCGCCAGTGTGATCCAGTAGGAACCCATCTGTACCCTTTCATTCTGTGCAATTTTGGTCAATGTCCATAAATTTTCCAAAAAATGATCTAATTTACTAGACATCTTTCTTTTGATCTTTATAAATTTTATAGTAATCTTAAATTGAATTGATCTGCTTGCACTTCACTGCCTCTTCTTTCTTATCCTTGCCTGGATCTTTATCACTTTTTAAAAATCTTATTTTTTAAATTATGGAATATTATGGAATTATTTTTAAGTTATGAAATAAAACAAGCAATATAACTTGATATTCCTTTCAAACATACAACAAAATTATCATTTTTTCCCTTTATTTCTTCCTCCCTTCCTCTTTTCAGAGATGGCTACCATTAGAGACAAATAAGATTTGGTTCTTAAATTCATTCCTTTTGACACCATTTTATGATCAACTCTTTGAAGTCAAAATTTGTTTTACTTGCCCAGTTCTATGATGAGAAAGCAAATTCTACTTCCTAGGGTTGTTGTGAAGTGCAAATAAGAAAATATGTGTAAAGTACTTATATACACTTAAAGTACTATATATAAATGCTAGCTATTACCAAGAGAGGTATTCTCTATATTCCTCTAAGTTCCCAGTATTTTTTCTTCCTCTTCCCACCTGTTTACCTGTTAAGGTTAACATATTTCATCACCAAACTCTTTATGTGTATATAAATTTATATATGTGTTCATTTATCTTTTGTCTTGGTCAGATAAAAGTGAAATCATTAAAAAAATTTTTTACCCTCCTCTTTCTCTATATTTGTATACTCTTCTTGCATATGCCATTATTATTAAGAGCAAGTTCTTTTCCCTTCCATATTTCTTCATTTTAAGTAGGCAGAGCAGTGTAGGAACTTTATTCAGCTATCTTGGTGTTTTAGATTCTCTGCTCTGTCTACCAGCATTCTGTTCCTGCTTAGGTAGCAGTAAGTCAGTGGAGAACAGTAGAAAGTTAATGATGGTTGTTCAGAAATATTTTAGTCATCACCATTTTGGCAAAAATATCTCCTAAGTCTACCTATTGTATTTCATATCCTAAGACTGTTCATTTGATTATAAAATTAAACTGAAATGGAGAATACGAATTAAAAACCGAATAAGAAACTATAGCACAGGAGTGATATGATGGGAGATGACCATTTCAGAGAGTAATAAATAAATAATATCATCACTAATCCTTTTAGGTGAATTAGAAGGAAGAAAGAAATGTGCTTTTACAATGCTGTGCAGTGAATCCAAACCTTGATTTGAAGGCACTCTTAAGTGTTGCCATTTTTCTCAGTGGATGTCACAAATTATCAGAACAAAATGATTGTAGTTTTTTGTTTATTTTTGATAAGACATTCAGAGTTAAGTGTCTTGCCCAGGGTTATACTGCTAGTAAGTGTCTGAGACTGAATTTGAACTCTAGTCTTCCTGACTCCAGGGCTGCTGCTCTATCCATTGCACCACATAGCTTTCCCTGTAATTCTTTATTAGAAAAGTGATAACAGTACATTTTTGGTGGAATGAGAGAGGTATCATGAAATCAAATAATGATATTATTTCACAATTTCCAAAAAATGTTTCAAATCATGTCTTTTATCTTTATTGTCTTTTTCTATATGAAATACAATGAGGTAAATGAAATATGTTTCAATGTTATTTAAGCATATTATATACTATTAAGATCTTTTTAGATCAAAACTTTGAAAAAAAATCAACTATGAAAAAAGAAAAGGTTTGTGATAACCAATTTCAACCAATATATATTTTCTGAGCTACTACTCTATACTTAGAACTCTACTAGTTCTTGTGGGAGATATACACAAAAAAAGAATATCACAGTCTTTGCTTTGAAAAATTATATAAATTGAAAACAATGTGTAAGCAACGAAATTTCCTGTTGCTTTTATGCATTAAATTTTTATCCATTAAATACCAGAAGACATAAAGGAAGGCCTCCAACACTCTGAGCAAATGTGTTCAAGTGCAGCAGTATGGTATGTATGAATAGCTTGTGATCTGTACATTTCAAGGAGATGTTCTAAATAAGTGAGATCCCATATCTGTTAATATGCAGGTATGTTGAAAAGGAAAATTATCTCTTTAAGTGGTCATACTATTAGCATATTGGGAGCAAGGTGTCACAGTGAATAGAGTGATGAAGCTGGAGTCAAGGAAGACTCATCTTTCTCAGTTCAAATCTGGCCTCAAACACATACTCGCTGTGTGACTCTGGACACGGCCCTTTACCGTGTTTGCCTCAGTTTCTTCATTTGTAAAATGAACTGAGGAAGAAAATGGCAAACCACTCCAATGTTTTGCCAGTATTTAAACCCTAAATGGGGTCACAAAGAGTTGAACATAACTGAAAAATGATTGAACAGCAACAACTATTCACATATTGCTGAGACTTTCAATCTTGAAACCAATCACTCAAAAGATACAATATTGTATCATTCATAGCGATCTGATCTCAGAGATAGGAAAATCAGGGTTCATACTCTACCTCTTATGCATACTGGCTGGGTGAACTTGGGCAAATCATTTGTAACTTTTCAGTGTCACAAGAAAATCTTTAAGATTTTATATTGCAAAGGTATAGATATTCAAAAGTAGAAGAAATGACTCATCAGAAACTTCCTACACTAATAAAATCACAGATCTCTGACAAAAAAAATCAAGGAGCAATATTATGGATTTAAAATTGTGTATTATCAATGAGCAGTGAGGATGTTCTTCAAAGAACAGTAGTTTTTGTATCATTTCTGCAACTTAATGGCTATGTGAAATATGCTATGTCACTTAACTATTCTGGGCCCCAACTTAATCATCCATAAAATGAGGGATAGGTCAAGATCTCTGATGGATATACTAAAGGTAGAGTTGTGAACTGGCCCAACCATTCTGGAGAGAAATTTGGAACTATGCCCAAAGGTCTATAAAACCATGCATACTCTTTGACCCAGTAATATATACCACTACTAGATCAGCATCCCCAAAAAGATGAAAGGAAAAGAATCTATACGTACAACAATTTTTATAGCCCTCACTTTTTGTGGTGGCAAAAAAATAGAAATCGAGGGCTACTCATCAATTGGGGAATGGCTGAAACAACTTATAGAATATGTTTGTGATGAAGTAATATTATGCTAAATGACATAGGGATGGTTTCGGGAAAAATACATAAGAAGATCTAAATGAACTAATACAAATGGAAGCAAGCAGAAAGATCTTTTTATACAGTAACAACAGTATTCTAATCATGATCCATTGCGAAATATTTAAGTGCTAAGATCAATGCAATGATCCCAGACAATTTCAAAGGACTCATGATAAAAAATGCTATCCTTTTCCAGGGAGAACTTATGAACTCTGAGCACAAATTGAAATATAATTTTCTCATTTTCTTTATTTTTATTGCTACGTGGCTGATATGGAAATAAATGTGTTTTGTATGATTTCGCATATATAATTCATACCATATTGCTTGCCTTCTCAGTTGATAGGGGAAGGTTAGAAGAGAGGGAGAGATTTTAGGACTTAATTTTTTAAAAGAATGTTTAAAAAACCAATAAATTTTAAAAAGCATTTTTTAAGTCCCTTTCAACTCTCTAATCCCATGAGTCAATGCACTGTTCCTCTGAAACATTTTCCCTGTAGGGCAAGTTTATGTTCTCTTGGAAAGTCTTAAAAATAGGAACCCAATGACACAATATGTGAGTTCTTTTAAGACTTTCTTAGCGAAATTCAAATGGCTCACTCTCAGGCTAGCTTGTGAGTGTTGAGGTTTTTGGCCATGGTAACCAATGATCACTGTCTTTCATGGAGGGTCAATTATCCATGTTGATTGAGGCAATTGCCACACTAATGTATGAGACCCTTGAATTTCTTTTAAGAGATGCTTGATTTTATTTTTGTAATCCAGATACTGAATGAGTTAGGTTTGTCTTATTTTCATTTATCATTCTTCACTATTTATGATTGTAAGGGGAAATGAAATAAAAACATATGAAATGGAAATTCAATTATGGGCATACACAAAGATAAATCCAATAAAAGACTTTTTAGATAGAAATCTTACAAACATTTTGAAGAATAGAGTTATCTTTTCCCATCCGTTTAAAAAGAAACTTCCCATTTAATATATGTGTGTGTGTGTGTATTTCTTTTTTTCTTCTATAATTAGGCAGAAAGCCAGATTCTAATCTCACCTGTGCTTAGCAAAACCTAGCCTTAGGAAAATGATAAATTTTCCCCCAAAGAAATTCAATTTGTGCAAGTGAAAAACTCCCTTTTGTTTTGTGTTGAGGTAACTATTGAATTTTCCCTGTAGGTGTTCCATATCTTGACTGTGGGTTAAGTATGGTTCAATGTATTAGTACACATTGAAACTACAGGCAAAACTAAGGTTGTGTTTTTCAGAGATACTGGGATTAGCTTATCATTTTATAAAAAGAGACAATTTCATTCATGAAATCTAGAAGGAGTTTTGTTTAAATGAGGAACATGAGAGTTCATTGTGCAAACTCGATGCACGTACCTCTACTTCAGTGCTTTTTTTAGTTATTTAGATTGCAACCCATTCATGTCTTCTCATTATGACACCATTTCTAATATGGAAATTCATGGTATCACTCTCCACTAGACACCCATTCTTCTTTCCATTTCCCTTTGGACAAAGTGCAATTTTAATTCTTTGGAGGTTAAAGTGTTTTCAGATTAAAAGCCACACAGTTGCACTAAAATGTGTTCAAATAATGGATTTTTGTGTCAAGGAGAAGCCTGAGATCAATGAAAGGAGTGCACTTTCTCAAATTATACCCAACCTACTTTTATCCTTTTCAACTCTAGACTCAGCTTATCATTATCCATCTTCAGTTTTGCCCCAATATCTGAACGAATAGATTAACTCAATTCACTGTCCATCAAAATAGCTGTTATAGTTTGGGCAATAGGCATTTTTTATCCATTTGTTTTTGGGTTTTATTTTTGTTCATTTTACCATGTTACTTGTTTGTCTGATCTCTTTTGAATGGTCACAAACCTAATTGAGCAGAATCTGTGATATGTGACTTGATGCAATCAGCATGAAATAGATGTGGTTGTAAGAATTTTCCATCTATTGGGAATTTTTATTTGGATTTTTACATGGCATATCCTCCATCAGAGTGTTAAAATCTAGCTTCTAAATTCAGTGCAACTTAGAAGTTTTAAGGGAGATAGTGTTTTGCAGTGGAAAGAGCTCTGTGTCTAGAGGTAGAGGGCCAGATTTCAAATCTTACCTCAGTGGTGTGTCCTGTGTGACTTTCATTAAGTCACTTAATTTTTCTGGCCCTCATTGTCATTATCTGTAAAATAAATGGGTTGTAACTGATGACCTCTGAATACTTTTTCAGCTCAAGATCTATGATTTTATGATCCCTCTGTGCAATTAAAAAAGAAAAAAAAAGAACAACAAAAAAACCCTCAAGACCTAGACCTAGATAAAAGATGATGAAGTAACCGCTGGTATACATAAAACTTCATAAAATAAAAGCTCACATTTATATAGAGCTTGACGGTGAAAGTCTTTCCTCATAGTCACCTGTAACGTGTAGTAAAAGCATTCTTATGCCCATTTTATGGATGATGGGAGTGAGGCTTGGAAAAGTTAAATATGTTACTTATGGTCCCATATGTCTAGTACAGTGCTAGGACCACAGTATAGGCCTCCTGACTTATTTAATATTCATTCCATTTATAGGTTCATGCTTTATCTACCCACTATTACTCAGAAAATGATTATCATTTTAATAGTAATAACACATGTCATACTTTTATGAGTATCAGAACATTTCCGTTAGTGGATACAGTTCAGGTAGAAA
>CM053591.1:64641330-64659685 GCA_028646515.1 Pseudochirops corinnae
TATGTTTTTGGGGTCAACATTAAAAATATAATCTTAAATTCATCCTTTTAATCATATTATTAAATTTTAAGTGTTTAGCAAATACTCATTGTATGAATGGAATGGAAATCAGCCCTGAGAATATTATCAAAAAGTAACAAAAAACTTGCCTATTCAAAGATTTTTAAAATGTTATAAACACTCAAAAAAAATTGAAGAAATGGAAAAGTCCAGCAATAAGGTAATAGCTTAAATACATTGTGGAAGAATTATGTCATTAGATACTAAAATGACATTGGGAATAAGCTTGCCTTTTCAAAGAAATCTAAACACATGAAATAATGCAAAGCAAAACAATTAAAATATTACTAAAACTGAGTAAACACTAACTTTACAACCATAGAGGAGAAAAAGTAAGTAAGAATGAATGGACAAAGGATCCTGTTGAGAACTTAGAAAGGGAGACTCAAAGTCTTTATGATATTTTATGCATTGAAATGGATTAATTTACATAGTCACTAAGTAAGTTTATCTAACTGTATAAATATTCAGGATTGTTAGACATTTAATGCAAAAACAAATTTAAAATGAAGTCTGTATCCTATTGTCAAATATTAAGTACAATAAAGTCATTCAGCAGGAAAACTATTTCTTAGCAAGTTGGAAAGTGACTGACAGTGAAATATAAAGGTAAAACCACAGGGAATGGCAGTGGAGGTCACTATTTCAACTAAAGGAGCAATCATTTTTCATGATAAGCCAAAAAAAAATCACTGGCCTGTCTACCTATTATTAAACTCTCTTCATTCCAATAAGAATGACACTGCGAGATTATAGGAAAAAATAGTTCAAAGAAAATAGGCTTTTTCCTGTTTTTTTGTTTTGTCTTTATACCAAGTTGCAAGCAAACCCCTTTAAACATTTATTTTCTTTCATAACTATGAATTGAATGCTATTTCAAAATGCATTCTTCAAGTAAGTTAAATGGTAGCCAATCATCTATGTAAAGTACATTCATGTCATTTCATTTCTAACCATCAGTAACCGGCATTTGGTTGTTTGCTTAGAGCACCGGAATTCTGGATCTGTCAATCCCACCTGAGAAATCACACAATATACAGTATTCTCAGATAATTTAATTTTTTTTTCTCCAAAGTGTTTTTTAGGCTGAGAAGATCTTATAAAATAAACCCAGAGTTTGTTTATTTGAGGGTACAGGCAGAGAAAACCAGCCATCATTTCAGCATCCAGAATGCACTACATATCAGCTATCCAAAGCATGGTTTCTTAGCTAATTTATAGATTTATTATTTTTTTCTTAGTATTCACTTCACTATTTCCTGCAAAGTAATCCCAATACAGGTACCACTAAGGCATAATTTTAACAATTCCTGCCTCATTTATTTTTTTATTTAGCTTTTTGGAGAGTGTGGGGGAAAGCAGGGCATTTGGGGTTAACTGACTTGCCCAAGGTCACACAGCTAGTAAGTGTTAAGTGTCTGAGGCTGTGTTTGAACTCAGGTCCTCCTGACTCCTGGGCCGATGTTCTATTCACTGAGACACCTAGTCGCCCCTAATTTTTTTAAATTAATTTGAGTATAAAGACAGAAGTGGAGCCCAACCTTATCAGGCTCTGGCTGCTGAAGGTATTGTATTGGGGATGGAATAGGGGGGATTAAGCCATGCAGTATTTCTGAACCTACTTGTACTGTGTTGCAGGAATAACCTGAAATATTTGAAATGACGGGGAAACAAATATCTGGAAAAATACTGATAATCAACCTGCTACTACTACTTTTCAACTCCATTCTAAATTTTGTACAATTACACAGGGATATTGTGAAAGAAAAATAAAAATGAATAAAAAGTAGATCAGCATCATAGAATAGATTTGTAAAGTAGATTAAGAGTAATCTTGTGCAAAAACCTTATTTTACAGAAGAAATTGAAGTCAGAAAAGTTAAATGTCTTTCTCAAGGTCATACGGATTGTAAGTGACAGAAGGAGACTTCAAACATGTGGCAATTAAAATTACCCACTCTACAAGAAAAACCATTGAGGAAGAGTAATGAGCCAATGACACTTTATTAAAGGAACTAGATCCCAGATTTTTCCTCATGATCAGAGATGCCCCCTGCAGTTAGTTTCCTATGATTAGGCAAATGAATTTATAATCACAAGCTCACAGCTTTGGGGCCTAAAATATAGAATTTATAATTACTACCCTATGGAATATAGCAAACTGATTAATACTGATTGGAATATAAAAGGGATCCAAATGAATTATTTCTCACAAACATATAACATGTTTTTAATTTTAAAAAACCTAAGGAAAAAAACTGAGTTAAAATATTGCAAAGAATTATTAAATTTCAACAGAAAATGAGGTTAAATATTAAGAGATAGTATACATAAAAACTTCAAATTTGAAAATAAATTATTGATATTTTACTCAGAATTTTATTTTCCTTTTCTCTTTGCACATTTTTAAAATTTATTTTTGAGGGAGTGGGGTGACAGATTTAGACTGATAGATCAGGAAAATGTATAAGTATATTATGACTCATTTCAACATGTTATGCTTATGAACAGGGTGGAGACTGATGATAGTATAGATAGGTGATACTGGAATTGCTTTAACAACCAAACAATAAATTATGATTAAAATATTTATGCTCACTTGTATAGTGATGTCTCATGGTGCTTCTTTTTAATTTAATCATTAGTTTATTTTTAGCATTTATTAAAAAGTTTTTTTTCAAAATTCTCTCAGTTCCACTTGCCCCTCTGAGAAGACAAGCAATTTTGTGTCAACTATACATGTGAAGTCAGGGAAAAAAATTCCATATTAGCATTTTATGAACAACAGCAATAACAAAACAATAAAAAGCAAGAAACATAAAGAAAGTGAAGAAAGTGTTCTCCAATCTGTAAACTGAGTTTATTAATTTTCTATTTGGATGTGAATAGCATTTTTTTACCATGAATCTTTTGGAATTGTCTTGATCAGAGTAGCTAAGGTTTTTCACATTTAATCATCCTTTTACTGTGTACAATGTTCAGCTAACTTCACTTTGCATCCTTTCTTTAAATTCTTCCCAGGTTTTTCTGAAGCCATCTTGCTTGTCATTTCTTATACCATAATAGTATTCCATTACAATCATATACCACAACTTGTTTAGCCACTCCCAAATGGATGGGCATTTCCTCAATTTCAAATTCTTTGCTACCACAAAAAGAACTGCTTTAAATATTTTTGTGTATACATTCCCTTTTCTTTGATCTCTCTAGGATATAGACCTAATAGTTATATTACTGGTTCAAAGGTATGCATAGTATTCTGACATTTCTGTGTAGTTACAAATTGTTCTCTAGAATGGTTGGACCAGTTCAAAACTCTATCAACAATGCATTAGTGTACCTATTTTTCCTCATCCTCTACAGCATCTTTCCTTTTCCTCTTTCTTTTCCTATTCTGTCATGGTATCAGATTTGATAGGTGTGAAGTGATATCTCAGATTTGTTTTAATTTCATTTTTCTAAATAATAGTTATTTAGGTTTTTAATGTTACTATTGGTAGCTGTGATTTCTCTTTCTGAAAACTGCCTGATCATTTTAAAAAATCTTTTATCAGTTGGGTATTATATAAATTTGCCTCAATTCCTTCAATATTTGAGAATTTAGACCTTTATCAGAGAAATTTGCTTAATTTCCCCCTTAAGTGTCCTGCTTTCTTTCTAATTTTGCTGTGTTTTTTGTTTATGAAAAGAACTTATTTAACTTAATCAAAATTATTCTTTTTACTTCCCATGAGCCTTTCTATTTCCTAGTTTTGTTTTTTAGTCTTTGTTATTTATTATATATTATTATTAGTCCTAGTCATTTATATAAAGGCAGCTAGGTCATTTAGTGAATAGAACACTGGGCTAGAGTCAGGAAGACTCAAGTTAAAATTTGACTTCAGACACTAAATAGCTGTGTGACCCTGGGAAACTCTGCCATAATCCAGTGGAGAAGGAAATAGCAAACCACTTCTGTATTTTGATCATGGAGAGTATTGACATGATTGGTCCACAGGGTCACATAAAGTCAGACATGACTGAACTGCAAGTAATTCATTATTTATTAAACCAACTCCTAGTTTTATTTATTACTTCAATGGTTTTTTTTTTTCCTTTGCTTTTTACTTTCAATTTTATTAACCTTTCCTTTGATTTTCAGGATTTTCATTTTGATGTTTAATTGATGAATTATATATATATATATATATATATATTTTTTTTTTTTTTTTTTTTACTTCCATGCTATAAAGCCAATCACGAGCAGCTCTCCTGAGGACTGCTGCTGTGAATAATTTTAAGGATCTAATAGCATAATAAAGTGAACTCTCTATTTATTCAGCAATAAACTAAAGCAATACATTCAAGAAACTAGAATGCAACATTCACAACAATATAACATAACAACTTATTACTAAGGTGGTATAGTGCCAATGTAATATTTACAGTGCTCACAATCGCACCATGACTATAAGTATCATATGACATTTGGTTGCAAAATGTAACAGATTCTCCAGATAGAGGATAGAACTAAAGGATTTATTTAAACACCAGAAAACCAAATCCCAAAACCAGTAAGCTGATTCCATCATAGTACCAAATATATTCAGAAGCCACAATAATGCTGAGAGCCATGCCATCCTTTAGCCTTCCCACAAATAAATACAAGATCAATATTTGCTCACAAAACTCTCTATCTTCTTGTCTGAGCTCCTCTGTCCCCTGCTTTCTGGCTAACTCTCAAACAGCTTCCTGTGGGCTCTGCTTCCCTTTAGCAAAACTTCTCCCACCACAAGCTCCATGTGACCACATTCAGCCTATTAGGAACAGAGTTTATCTTCACAGCAGGGAAGCTTCCTGTGGGTTCTTCCCTTTAGCAAAACTTCTCCCACCACAAGCTCCATGTGACCACATTCAGCCTATTAGGAACAGAGTTTATCTTCACAGCAGGGAAGCTTCCTGTGGGTTCTGTTCCACCCTTTAGCAAATTCCCTCCATCACAGGCTCCATGTGATTACATTTGGTCTAGTAGGGGGCAGAGTCTACTCCCAAAGCAGGGGAGGTCTTCAAACTTCCCCCAGGTCCATTAAGGGGCAGGGAAAATCTTCAAATTCCCATTCTCATTACAGGTGGTCACATAGTCTTAAACAAAACATAGCATTCAGTAAGTCACAATCTTCTCAATATAGACTATCCAAGTAAAGTCTTCTGCCATCTTGACTTGAAGTTGGCTTCCAATCATCCTTAAGTAAATCATCCTTAAGGGGTAGCAAAAAGTACAAACCCTGGGTCACAGTAAGTTACAATATCATCAGTCAGCACTAAGTACCCAAGGAAAGTCTTCTTTCATCTTAACTTTGAGGCTTATTTCCAAACCCCATGGCTCCTCTTCCTTGTTCCTAGCTCTTGCCTGGATTCACAGGTAGGTAGTTCCCCCAGCTCTTGCCTGGATTCACACACAGTTCTCTGCTCTGGTTCTATATCTCAGCCCACAGGGACTATTACACATAAAGCCCTTCAAAGTTTCTGTTTCTAGGAAAACAAAGTTTAACAGAGCTACAACAATATTTACACACATTGCTGGCACTATTATCTCAATTCATTTTCTGTCTGAGAAATCAACACAAAACAACAAACAGAATGTTTCTGTCTGACAAAGTAACACCAACATAGAGCAACAGACAGAACAACAGACAGAGAACCACCATCACAAACATTCTTTTTCTTAGCTCTGCTTGGTTCCTGCTACAGCTTTTATCTGCTCTTTTCCTTCTTGTTCTACCTTTCCTGTTCTGCTCTTTCAGCAAACTCCTCCCACCTTGGGCTCCATGTGATGACTTTAGGCCTATTAAGGACAGGGAAGGTCTCCAAACTTCCTTAGGCCTTTTAAGGGCAACACAATGTATACTGTTTCCAATAAAGACGACACAATCAGAGGGGGGGCTCAAAGTCATTTGAATGGCTGAAACAAACAGCAAAGTACTACTTTGCTTGCCATCACACATGCCCAGTCAATTTATCTGCTCTTCCTCTCTTTACTGATATATGTGTTTAGAAAAAATTTATATCTCTATTTATATCCCTTAATATTGCTTTGACTACAACCTAGGAATTCTGGGGAGTTGTTTCCTTGTCATTCTCTTTATTAAAATTATTGATTGTTTCTATGATTTGTTCTTTGACCTACTCATTCTTTAGAATTAGATTATTTAGTTTTCAATTAATTCTCTATGATGCATTATTTTGGATCATCCAAACATAATCAACTCTCTCCTGTTCTGTGTATCTATGTAGAGTTAGTATCTACCTGAGTAATGATAAAATTCTTAGGAGTTTTGTGTATCTTCTTCCCCTAGAGGTATGCAAACAGTTTAACCTCATTAAGTCCCTTATGATTTTTCTTAAATGTTTAACTTTTTTATTCTTTTCTTGAGTCTCATATTTGAAAGGTAAATTTTCTATCCGGTTCTGGTTTTTTCATCAGGAATGCTTGAAAATCTTCCATTTCATGAAATGCGTTTTCCCCCTAAAATCTGTTTTGCTGTGGAGGTTATTTTTGGTTTGCCTTTGCCTTCTGGAATATCATATTGCAAGTTTTCCTCTCTTTTAATATAGTAGCTGCTAGTGTGTGTGTGTGTGTGTGTGCATGCGCACACACGTGTGTATGGTCTTGCCTGAAGCTCTAGAATTTGGCTATGATATTTCTGAGAGTTTTTGTTTTGGCATCTTTTTCAAAACATGATCAGAAGATTCTTTCAGTTTCTATTTATCTTATTCTTATAGGATTTGGGGGGACTTTTCCTTTTTAATTTCTTGAAACATGATATCTAGGCTCTTTCTCCAATTATGGCTTTTAGGCAGTAAATGATTTGTAAATTATCTTTTGTTGATTTATTTTCTAGGTCAGTTTTTTTTTTCCAATGAGATATTTCACATTTTCTCCAATTTTTTTTTCATTCTTTTGACTTTGTTTTGTTGTTTCTTGATATCTCATGGAGTTATCATCATTTGCCCAATTCTAATTTATAAAAATAATTGCTTTCTTCAGCAAGGTTTTATACCTCAGCTATTTCTGCTTTTTAAGTAGTTATGTTTAGTAGTGAAGTTTTGTATCTCTTATTCTATTTGACTACTTCTGTTTTTGAAAGTGTTGTTTTCTTCAGTGTTTTTGTATCTCTTTTACCAAACTATCAATTAACTTTTCATAATTTTCTTTCATCACTCTCATTTGTTTGTCAATTTTTTCTCTACCACTCTTATTTGATTTTAAAAATTAATTTATTTCTTCTAGTCATTCATGTTGGACTAGTATCCAGTTCACTTTTTCTTCCTTTGAAGTTCTGCTTGTAGCTTTTTCAGCATTGTTATCTTCTTCTCAGTTTCTCTTGATCTTCCCTGATACCATAGTAGCTTATTATGGTCAGGTTCTTTTTCTGTTGTTTGCTCACTTTTTTAGCTTATTTCTTGTCTTTGAATTAATGTTAAAGCTGTGCTTTGGTCCCTGGATGGAGGTGGGAGTGGGAGGTGGGGGGGGGGTCATTTTTCCAAGCTTCAGATATTTTTACACTGATTTTTTTTTTCAGAGCTACTTTTGAGGTTTTATAAGTTTTCGTTGCTTCAAAGGTAGTGTGATCTGAGGAGAGGTGTGGTCACTGTACTTATAAGGACTTCCATTCCCTCATCTTATATCCTTATCTTATAAGGACTTCCATTATCTTATAATCTTATCTTATAAGGACTTCCATTCCCTCAAAGCCCAAGTGATACAGCTCCTCAGTGCCCCTGTTCTCTAGAGGCCTCAAGTACTTTTCTCCATGGTAGAACTGTGACCCAGTATTAGGTATATGCAATGGATTTGCCAAACTGTGCCATGTCCATCACTTTTTGCTAGCACAGGTATTCTACACATTCTTTTTTTTCTTACCAGTTGCCCACTTCCATTACTGTCTGTAGCTTGAGAGCTTCCAACGCTGCTGGTGGTGCTGTTGTGATTTCCAGTGCCCACCGCAAAACTGTTTGAGCAGGGAAATGACATAAGTAGAACTATGCTTCAGGATTATCTGTTTTAAAGCTGTGTAGTGGATAGATTAGAGAACAGAAATATTGTATGACCAGAAACAGAATAGGAAACTCTACCAAAAGTGCAGGAAATCAATTATGGAGACTTGGAGTACAGTGGTTGTGGTGGAAGTGATAACAGGGAGATGAATGGAAGACATGTTTTAGAATTAGAATGGACAAGATTTGACAACTGATTGGAAATAGTGGGGAGGGTAAAATTAAATTTAAGGAGAGAAGAACCAAGGTTGATTCCTAAGCTAAGTGACTAGAAGAATGATAGTACCCACAGAAAATAGAGAAGGAAGTAGCAAGAGTGGGTTTAGCATGCAATATAATGAGCTGTGTTAACATGTGTTGAGTTTGAAATTCCTATGAGATATCAAGATATGGACACCTAACAGATAGTTGCAGGTCTGAGACTGAAGCTTAGAATAGAGACATGGGCAGATAATATAGATTTGGACATTATCTACACAGAGATGATAGTACATAGGATGAGAGGATCATAGATCTGAAGTTGGAAGATACCTCAGATGTCATGAGTATCATAGGCAGCTAGTACACACATCAGTACTTTCACTTGCCTTTGTTCCTCTGATTAGAGACTTTGAGGGCAGAACCTGAAAATCCTCTGAAAACCTCCATAAAAAGAGGTCCAGAAGCATAGCCAACTCTTCATTTCTTACCAGATGCACCGCTTGGTTTCACCTCAACCATCATCATGCCCCCTGTGCTGAGTAACCTCTGCCTGCCTACCACCTCCTTTCCCCTTCCTTTTATGTGTTGTTTTCTTTAGATTGTAAGGTTCTTAAGGGCAGGGGATGTCTTTATCTTTAGGGTTTAGCACAGTGTCTGGCACAGTGTAGGCATTTAATGAAAACATGTATTGTATTTTATTGTTTTGCTTCATATTTTATTGGCATAGTGAATAGAGCACTGAGTCTGGAGTCAGGAAGACCAGAGTTGAAATATAGCATCAGATACTTACTAGCTGTGTAACCCTGGGCAAGTTACTTAACCTCTAAATATGCCAATTTCCTCAAATTTAAAATGAGAATTATAATAACATCTACTTCTCGGGGTTATTGTGAACACCAAAAGTGATAACATTTGTAAAAATAAAAAGTTCTTAGCATGGTAGTTGTAGGTTTTGTATAAAAATGTTTGGGTTTTTTTTGTTGTTGTTTCCTTCCCTTCCTACGCCCACTCCCATCTAGGTCAAGCATCTCATTTTGCAAATGAGAATGAGACTCAATGTGGTCTAATACATTGCCCAAGGTCACATAGTAAGTAGCAAAGGCAGAATTTGAACCTAGGTCTTTGAATCCAGAGTCAGTACTATAGAATCCATGATGATATAATCAATAGAGAACATGGCAAAAGAAATTTTAAAAAGCTCAGGACAAAGCTCTGGGGCACACCTCTGCATAAGGGAGGGATATAAATTATGTTCTAGAAATGGAAAATGAGAAAGATTGATCAAACGTGCAGGGTGAAAGCCATGAGAGAATAATGTTATGGCACCCTAGTGAAGGAGCTCTGAGGAAGAATAAATTTTCAGCCATGACAAATGTTTCAAGAATAATGAAGACTGAGAAAGGGACTTTGGAATTAAAAATAAATAAATGCTAACAGGAGAAAATGGAGAGAGCAATCTCAGTTGAGTTGTATGGTCAGAAGGCAGAATCCAAATCCATGAGGAATGAATGGAACATAAGAAAGCAGAGCCAACTAGTGTAGACAACTGAACAGGTAGGAGCAATGAGTTGAATTTACTAAGATAAAGTTTAAGAGAACTAAATATAAATTCACACATTTGGTTAAAATATTAAGTGTAAATATGGGACTGGTCAAGTATGGTTGTTGATGCCATAATTTGTGGTGCTCTGAATGCTCAATATAGGTGAATAGCCTGCCAGGTCAGAGTAAAAAAGAAGATGATCATCTAGCATAAGTTCCCGAAGTAGGTGGTACTGTCCCCCAGGTCAGAGTAAGAAAGAAGATGATCATCTAGCATAAGTTCCCGAAGTAGGTGGTACTGTCCCCTGGAGGTTGCTGGAATGATCCAGAGAGGCAATAGCAGCCTTTCATGCAATTGGAGGATGCTGAATAAAAATAAGGCAGCTGTGGAAGTATAAGGAGAGAAGAAAAGAAAATTTTGAAAAAGCCATTCATACATGTTTCATCTGTTGTGTAAGAGTTAAAGTCATAGTGATTACACTTTTCCAGATAAACACAGAAAATGCAAATGCTAATTGATTAGTGGTCAAGTCTACCAACAGGTTTTAACAAGCAAGTGTTGACAGGTGAGCGTGTTGTGCATTGTTGGGAAGTTGTAATACCAATCACAGCAGCACACCTGAGGACTGCTGCTGTGAATAATTTTAAGGATCTAATCACACAGTGTAATGAACTCTCTATTCAGAACAAAACATTATCCAGTGAAGTAAAACATAACATTCATAGCAACATCCTTAAGCAATGTGTGTGTGTGTGTGTGTATATATATATATATATATATATATATATATATATATATCATTGCATTCAGTAGTGTTCCCCAAAATACTTGTTTATACAATCAGGGGTTCCCAGCCTAAGGTCTTCCCTAGCACAACGCATTATGTAGTATATATCATTGCATCCCCCAAATTAGGGGGTCCTAGGCTAGAGTCTTCCCTAGCACAACACATCCTTAAAGGGTAGTAGAAAGTACCCCACCATTCACCCCTAGGTCACTGTAAGAACAATCTCCTTAATCTATACCAAGTGTCCAAATAAAATCATCTTTCATCTTAAATCAGGGTTGGTTTCAAAGTCCCATGACTCTTCCTCTGTGGGCCGACCACTCTGAGCTCTTGCCTGGATTCACACGTAGGCAGCTTTCTGCTGCTATTCCATGTCTCACTCCACTCCAAGCTCTCCCTGCTGCTGCTGCCTTACAGCAGGCTCCAGGGGCTTCCGCCTCTGGGAAAACAAAGCTTAACAGGGCAACAATAAAACTGACAAACACCACTAGCATTGCCATCTCAATTCACCTCCAAAGTTCAGAGGTTCTGTAATAACAGCTCAGTTCACTTTAATAGCTCTCAAAAGTGGCTCAAGCTAAGCCTCCCTCACATGGGCAGGTCTCTGCCCCACAGCTCTATTCAGTTTCAAAGTTCAGAGGCTCCCTCAGCAAGTCTCTACCATTAGTTCTCCTCCCAGCTCTCAGAGGTCTCCTCCCTGCACCCACTCAAGCTGCTTCTCTCTCTGAGCACTATGTAGTTCTCTCAGTGCTAGCTCCCTTAATGCCTGCTTTCTTAACACTGGTTGCCTTTATATACTTTTCTACTCAGTTTCTGATTGACTAGAGCCCACTTGCACATGTCTGATTGACTCAGGGCAGAGGCATGTAAGACTGAGGCTGGGAAACTAAATAATACATGCAGAAAAACAGCAAAAAACAAAGTCCCACCTTGCTTGCTGTTACAGAAGTCCAGCATGAAGTGGCAGGAATATGTGCAAGGAATAACTTGTTTACCATATAATACTATACAGTTACGTGATGCAATATTATGTCATCAACATTTCAATGCTTGAAAAGCCTCACAAACTTACAATAAATTATTAAGTCTAAGATGAGTCTTTTAAAAAATATGTATTTTAATTTTTTGAAATTATGCAAATTAAAATTAAACATTAAACTGTTAAATAAAGCAGGTTTCCAGTGGGGTACTGAGTAATTCTTTTTTTTTAAAGGGGATGGTAAGCCAAATAAGTGTGGGAACCTTTGATCTAAAGGATCCATGAAGAGAATCTAGAGGCTTTGAAATAAACCCTTGCCCAAACACTATAGTACAAATTCAAGAAAAAGTGAAGGATATTTATGTCTAATACCTTTTGAGTCAACAATGCCAACCTGGAAAGGTTGCAAAGTGCCCTGAGTAACTAATCAAACCTCTGTGAAAGAAAAAGGTGTGAACTCTGTCTCCTTTTGCTGGCATAACAGGAAGGGATTGGCTGAAACAAGAAACCTGTGTGTGTATATATATAAGAAAAGGCCCAGAGAGGCACATTCAGAATTTTCTCCTGATGAGCTCCTGGTGGAAGAAGCAGAATTTTCTCCTGACAGGATCCTGGTGGAAGAATCATGGAGACTTAAGCCAGCTGAGAGAGAGAGAATGAGAGAGGGGGGGAGGGACTTTCTCTCAGCAGCATCTGGAAGCTGGGCTGCTACTGTTGGACTGAGAACTGAATTGGAGTTTTCTTGAGACCAGAATCTGGTGAAGGCTGAAATTGCTGCCTGGAGGCCTGCCTGGAAGGCTGAAGTTGTTGCTAACACCTGGAAGGATGTTTCTTCTGGGTCCTAGGGCCAGCTGAACTTCTGGAGGACTGGGAGTTATAACTGGGATGCTAAGACTTTGTTTGTGGCTTGGTTGATCCTTGAGTTCCCGGGAACAGAAGTTGTGAAGGTTTTGAGATGTGCTGGACCCTGTGAACTTCAGTGTGTAGCAGGAACTGCCTAGAGGACTGGACAAGGACCTGGTAGCTGTCTGCCTCTGAATCCAGGTGACTATTGGATGGATTCAGGTAGGAGCTGGGACCATGGAAGGGGATCCAGGGAATCTGAGAGACCACTCCAGTCAAGAGGAAGAAAAGGCCTCTCCTTGGATACTGAATGCTGTGATGATAATATGGTTTACTAGTGACCTAGGGGTAGAGGGTTTGTGTATTTTCTAATGATTATACTTAGTGATTAATGATACTTAGTAATTGTGAATCTGAATAAGTGACTGATTGAGTTAACTGGTGGAGGGTTTGTGTATTTTCTAATGATTGTACTTAGTGATTAATGATACTTAGGTGCCACACAGTCGCCTTTTTTTAAACCTCTATTTCTATCACTTTTTTTCCCCACTGAGAGATATGTGCATGGTCACATAGGCAGTAAATGTCAGAAACAAGACTTGAACTCAGGTCTTTTTAACTCCAAAGCCCATTCTTTATCCACTGTGCCATGCTGCTCTTCAGTTTCTCTGACCCCTTTAGTGTATTGTAAAGTATACTGATAGATCAGATCTTGTTGGTAAAACAAAATAAAGATTTTTGAAGAATGATAAAACCAAACCACTTAGCATATGGCTATTTGGGCTTTGGGTCACTAATTAATTTAGCAGAAAAACAGCTGAAATACACTGTCCAAGAAGTCAGGCAGATACACATGCTTCAAAACATCTTCAATCAATCTACTAATTAGCATTTATTAAGTACCTAACTATGTGACCAGTATGGTACCTTCATGAGAAAGAGGCAAATGACTAAACAATTAAGTAACAGTGGGGACGTTTGAAAGAAAACATGTTGTTTTTGTATCTGTTCAGCACTATGTTCTAAGGCCTCTCCTCTGTCCACAGATCTTTTTTTTTTTTTAATCAAAATAACTGATGCTCATAATGATGATTGCTAGACATGAAGAAAAGATTAAATAAGGATCAATATACTCAAAAATTCTGTAAAAGAAGGAAGGGAAATATGTTGTATCTTTTAGAAAATTTTCTGATCTTACCAAAAAAAGTTTTTTAAGATATCAGGATAAAAATGTTCAAAGGATCATAAATGTTGACCTGGAAGAGAATTAAGAGACCATTTTAAAAGTGAGGAAAAACTAGGCACAGGAAAGTTATACGACTTGCCCAGGACTCTATAGTTATAAAGTAGATGAGACAGTATTTGCACTCAAGTTTTTCTTGCCTCCAAGCCCACTGCCCTATCCACTGTGCCAAATTGTCTTTAAATGAATACCTGATAATCCAGAATACTTATTTCTACAGGATTACAGATGGTTCATGTTTTACTCTCCACGAATGGGGGGAGGGGGTGTTGGTGGTGGAGGGTTATAGATAGTCAGGTACATAGGTAGATTCAGAGGGTCAGTCAGAATATAATGAAATAATGAAATAAATTATGAGAGATTTGTTTGGCGACAGAGGAAGAAACTGAAGAAATAATTGTGCTATATAGATACAGATATATACAACATATAGTTGTAATGAGTGATGTCACCAAACTCACTTTCTGTGTACAATTCCTTTGGGCAAGGCAAAGATGGTATGTATGGATTTGGGTAATAGTCCACATTTTATCTTTTATGTCCTAGATATAGACAAGAGACCACTAATTGCTTTCAGTCATTTTCTCTTAGTTCAAGGTTAGGTGCATGAAATAAATTTGCTGATTTAGGGTTCATATCAATATGAAAATTATGTGTAAGGAACTTGAATATGCAAAATCTAAGTGAGACTATTTAAGGCAACATTCCCTGAAACCTTGTACAATATACTTGATTGTCGAAAAGAATGAATAATTAGATCTTTCACATGAAAAACCCTTGTCTTGTGCTAACACATACCTAATATCAGACATTAATAATTTCCATAGAGATTAAATCACATTTCATTGACCAGGTCCCTGAAACCTGACCAATCTAGCCTCTAGGTTTTGCAAAAAAATCTTGCCTGCCAGCTAATTCTCCTTAACAAATGTTTATGCCAGATTCATGCAGGCTATATTTGCTTGTAGTTATTATTATTATATTTTTTTTACCTGTTTTTTGAGAACTTAGTGATATCTCTCTCCATCTGTCTTCTTTATTGTTTGGATAGGAAGGGTGACTGTGTCTTGTTAGAAAGTGAGTGCATAGCTGATTTAAAACAAAAACAGAGCTCTCCAACATGTTCCTAGGGTCACCTTAAAGTATCCCATCAGTCTGTCATCAAAATAGGGTTTCAGATGTAATTAACCCATTAACCTTAATATAGAACACCATAAAGAAAAAATACTCAACTCCTGGTTTCTCTGAGCAATTACTTCCCTAATGTGACAAATATAAACATGTTCTTCATTCTCAGTCACATCACATACCATGGTGATGTCGGCTAAATTTCAAGATGCAATCCAACGACCATAAATTCACCTTCTGATTGACAAGAAGAAAAATTAAAAGAAAAAAAAAAAGCATTCAGCAGGCTCAGGAACTTTATTCATGCGAATCTAGAAGCTTCTTTATGGGGTTTGAGCTCTTACTCTCAGTGATTCAGATGTCAAAGTATTTTTAGATTGGGTCCATAAGGTATTCATTATTTAATAATTATAATCTTGTTGATTGACAGTGAATGTTGTGTTCAATCAGAATAGGGCCTCACTAAAGTGATTTTGGTTAGCCATGAAGATTGGCCTCTCAGATCTAAGCTCTTGTGAGGGAAAATGAGTTAAAATTATTTTAAATTCAAGAGCATGAAGGTATACTATCTCTCAAAAAATGCCAAAAGGTTGTTTTTGCCCCAAGACTTTAAGCTTTTCCATTTTGTTTCTATTATTTTTCAGATGAACTGTGTGAAAAATTCTATTACTGACAAGCAAAAATTTTCCTTGCTGCAAAAAGCTTATGTTAAAAATCATCTCTGAGTTGTTTTTATTGAAATAGAAAATACAGTATTAAAAATAAAAAGGGAGAATTACATTATGCTTTTTTTTACATATGGTTTATACTTCCTCTAGGGATGAGCATATGCAATGTTGTACGACTTCCTCTTAAGAGGGGTGATTAAAATCTGCAACATCAGAGTTGATTGATGATTATATCAATACTTGTATACACTTGATGATTATATTAGTACTCTAAAATATTCAAATGGATCTATTATTTCATTGATTTAGATGTTACCTCCAATGGTAGTACCAGTTCATTCTTATCTGAATGTCCTGTCAACTCTTGTCCTGTCAACTCTTGTCCATTTTGCTAATAAGTTCATAAAAGGAGGTTCTCTCAGTATGCTGAAGGACTTCAGTATCTCCTGATATTGAGAGGATACCAGTTGAATGGTCCAACTATCCCTTCTTTTTGTTAGGTGGCTAACCCATTTTCTCTTTCTGGAATATATTTCCTTGATGATACTTAATCTGTATCCTCCAACATTCATCAATTACATAATATAGCTTTCTCACATCCACTTTGACCTCTCCATTATCCTCTTGGTTTATAATCATATTTAATTATCCAAAGGTAGTTATACTCCATATTTCCATGCTATAAAGAAGGCACAGACTACATGTTTGTCTTTCTTAGTATCCCCAGAGCTTAGCAAAATATATGGCATAAAGTAATTACATAATAAATGCTTATTGCTTGACTGAGTCACTTATTTTCATATCCATATTATACTAAAGAACAAATAAAAAAATAAAACTGAGTTCTTCTTATGATATTTGGGAGAAAATAAAGTACACTGAATTGTTTTAAAATACTATCAAAGGTACAAAATTTCCTGAAAATCAGAACAACTTTCAGGTACCACATCTCACCAGCCAGATTGGTTAAGATGACAAAACAGGAAAATGACAAATGCTGAAGAGGATGTGGAAAAATTGGAATACTAATGCATTGTTGGTGGAGCTGTGAACTGAAACAACCATTTTGGAGAGCAATCTGGAACTATACCCAAAGGGCTATAAATAATTGTATACCCTTTGACCAGTAATACCACTTCTGGGGTTGTATCCCAAAGAGATCATAGACATGGGAAAAGGACTCATATGTATAAAAATATTTATTGCAGCTCTCCTTGTGGTGGCAAAAAACTAGAAATTTAAGACATGCCCTTCAATTAGGAAATGGCTAAATAAATTGTGGTATATGAATGTAATGGAATGCTATTGTGCTATAAGAAATGGGGAGGAGATGGACTTCATATTTACCTGGAGAGACTTATACAAATTGATGCTAAGTGAGAAGAGCAGAACCAGGAAAAACTTGTACGCAATCACAGACACATGGTATGTGTGATGACCAACCTTAATAAACCGAACTCTTCTCTGCAACACACAGCTATAAGACAACTCTACAAGTCTCAGAATGGAAGGAGATACTTACATTCAGAGAAAGATCTAGAAAGAACAGAGTTCAAATGGAGATTGAAGCAATCTTCCTGCTATCGTTCTTGTCCATGTTTGGTTTTGTTTCCTTTTTTTCCTATTGTCCACTCCATTGGTTACAACTCTTCTATACAACCAGACTAACATCCAATGTGAAAGTACTTGCAGCTTCTATACTTGACTGCATGCCGCCATGGGTGGGGGAGGGAGGAGACGGACGGGAGAAAACTTGAAACTCAAGGGACTCTGGAACTGAATCTTGTAAACTAAAAGCAAATAAATAAATAAATTTAATTTTAAAAAAAGAAAAAAAAAGGTACAAAATTTCATAGAAAACCTTGAATATTAGACTCTGTTCAGCCTTCATAGCGAGAACAATTTGAAGATACAAGATGGTAAGAAAAATATCTAGTCAAAAAGATGTGAAACCCTGATAGGGGGTGGAGCCAAGATGGTGGCGTAGCAGCAGCAACATATAGCAGGTCTCACATAGCCACCCCAAAATACCCATAAAATATGACTCTAAACTAATCCTAGAACTCCAAAATGCACACAAAGATACTTTCCACTAAAATCAGCTCGGCTACGAGGAACCATATCAGCACTGCGATCCGAAACCAGCCTGGCCTGAAGCTGTGGCCGTGCCCCAGGGGCAGCTAGATGGGAGGAGCGGAGGAGCCTCTCTGGGGAGCGGATTAGCGGCAGCTGCGAGCAGCGTTCAGAAATAGGTCAGTAGGACTTGCAAAATTGGGAAAGAAAAGCAGTCCAGCCAAAACGCCTCCAGGGCGGGAAAGCGAAAGGCAGAGGTTTTGCACCTGCCTCCGCATTGCAGCTTCCATGCCTGCAGCCTGCAGACAGCAGGGGGACTAAGCAATCGTTCAGAGGTCAGTGCTCTCGTGTTTAGCAGCCTGGATCCGGATCGCAGTCTTGGGCTTTCGGTCCTGGAGTCTTCACTCTCCAGTCAGCTGGAAGTAAGTAGGAAAGGGACCCAGCACCTTCCTGAGAGCTATGGAAGCCGGGAGGACCGCAGTGATTTGGGACAGAGCTTTCCCTTCTGGAAGCAGAGCCCCACAGAGATTTAAAAAAAAAACATGGTCTGAACAACCATGAGTAAGAATAAGCCTAAGAAGCAAAGTAAGAACAGCACCCAAACCCTAGATTCCTTCTTTGGGGAAAAGAAGGACCATGGCAAAGAGAGGGAGGAGGAGAGTACAGCCAGAGTGCCCCCACCAGGGGCCTCCAATAAACATGAAGAATACCTTAAAGCTAGAGATGAGCTGAAGAAGGATTTTGAAAACCAAATAAGGGAAGTGGAAGAAAAATTGGGAAGAGAAATAGAAAT
>CM053591.1:64660185-64679557 GCA_028646515.1 Pseudochirops corinnae
GATCCATCCTGCCCTACCGAAAAGTCAGAGGGGTGAGGGGGGAAGACATAGGAGAGAATAGACTGGGGGAGGGGGAATACACTGGGATGGCTGTTTTGTGGTGGTGGTGGTGGGTAGGGGAAGCGTGGGGAGAAAATATGTAACTCAAAACCTTGTGGAAATGAATGATGCAAACTCAAATAAAATTTAAAAAAATAAAATAAAATAAAATAAAATTCTCCCTTCTACGGGAGGTCTTTTCCAACAACAACAACAACAACAGAAAGACCCTGATATAGAAATTCATATGATGATGAAAACTGTGAGTAATGCACTTCTTTTCCCCTAGGGGAATATTTCTATTGAGTTTATTAAAAACAAGGCAAAAGATATTAGGTTGATACCACTTCATTGTTGTTTTTGTTTCTGTTCAGTAATTTCAGTCCTGTGTAACTCTTTGTGACCCCATGTATCAGCAAGCACCCTAGCATACTGGGGATGGCCGCTAGCACAGGTTCTTAAATTTGCTTTTCTAAAGGAAGGCAACTCAAAATGGGTTGACAATCTTACTTTAATCAGACATATAACATTTCCCTAGTTCAGGGGAAAAAGTCAGCACCCTGAACTTCAGAGAATGCAAACAGAAAGAAACACAAGTTAATGAGCAGAAATTACAAGCAGACAAAGAAACACATTAGCAGATGGGCTTCCAACCATCTGACCATTTCCAACCATCTAACCATTACATCCATACCTAGTCAGTTACCAGAGAGGGAAGCACCAACATCTGGGTTTTTCAAAGCTGTGGGGGGGGTAACGGGGGGGCGCTCAACAGCTTCCCAGAGTCTCCTCTGGCCAAATCACACAACTCTTCTCAAAGTGAGCCCTAAAGCAAAACCTCACATTAGGGCGTATATGTAGTCTTCTCCTGGACTGGGGAATGTCACAGCCCTCTTGACCCACTGCCCAATCACAAAGCAACAAAGTGTGGGCATTCCTGAAAAACAAGCCTCCTGCCACAGGCTCCATGTGACCAAATTCAGCCTATTAGGGGGCAGAGTATACTTTCAAATAGGGGAAGGTTCTTAGAGCCACTTAAGCCTATCAGAGGGCCTGGGGCAGGGAAGATCTTCAGATTCCCATAACACCCCATTGTTTTCTTGGCAGAGATACTGAATAAAAGGTGATTTAGTTAGGGAAGACCTGAAATCAGAGAAGAAATAAAGGAAGGATTCATGTAGATGGTGGTACGTTGAGCTATGATTTGAAGGAACAAAGGGATTCTCTGAGACCAAGGTGAGGAGAGAATATCTTTCAGGCATGGGGTCAGGCAACCCAAAGGTACAGAGATGAGAGATGTGGTATCAGATATGAAAAATAGGGAAAAGGCTAGTTTAGATAAATTACTGAGCATGAAGGGGGATTTTTGTACAATAAGAGTAAATATCTATGTAAAGATCTTTAAAAGTCAAATAGAGTGCCTTATATTTGATCCTATAAGAGACAGAAAACCACTGGAATTCCTGAGCAGGGCAAGGACAAGGTCAGATGTATGCTTAAGAGAAATCACTTTGTTACCAATGTGGAGGAAGGCTTGAAATGGGGAAGAATTTGAGACAGCGAGAACAATTAGGAGCCCATTGCAATAATTTAGACAGTTTAGGAATTAGAAGACCCCCAAATGTAATTGTGTATAGATGGTTGAAAGCATTTCATTCTTAGCACGCTGTCCCCTTTTCTAGTTCCCCACCACCTAGACTACAGAAAAGATTAAGTGAATATGTGTGACCGTGTGAGTGCGTGTGTGTATATTTAATTTCACAAGTTGCCACAACCAAATAAATTGCCAAAGATACCTGTTAATAGGCCTCTCATACATAATCGGTTTTGTCCTTGGAAAGTTGATTCAACTTGTCCCTGGGATTATGCTTAAAGCCTTTACAAAATGTTAACATTCTCTGAAGATTGTTCTTTGGCAAGCATGTCTATGTCATGATGACATAGTGACTAAAAATTTATGGATGTTCACTTATTTCATTTCAAGGGAATTCAATCACAACAAAATTTTGATTTCAGTTAAAAGATTTGTGATGCAAATTGAGTTGTATGTGGCCCAACTAAAATTGTCTTTGAAAAGAATGTAGTTTTCTTTCTTATTTCCCTCTTCCAATTACATTGGTTATTAGAGAAAATTTCAAACATGTTAATATTAATTAGTAAATAATCTTTTACTCTTCTGCTTTGAAAAATAATCTATTGAAAATAGTTATGTTTTTCTTCAAATCTCCCACATACTACCATGACTGCAGGGGAGTGGAAGGTGGGAGTGTGGGAGACAATTATTCTGAACTTTGAAATAGGGAAAATGATAATAAAGCATCGATAAGCCTTCAGGCATATCCACTTATTCAAACTGAACTCTATAGGATCTGTTGGCAGACAATTTAAAGTTGTGGAAGCACAAGGAGCCAGTGATTATTACAAAAAAGATGACGAATGGAGTGAAGGAAAAAGAGAAGAATGTTTTTGATCAACCATAGTACTAAAGACTTAAAAACAGCTTTGGCAAGAAATAGCAACACTTTTTTTCCTTATGGTTTTTTTATACCCTTATATTTCTTTCTAAGATATATATTTTCTCTCTAAATAATCATAAATGCTCTAATTTTCTACAGCTCTTTTATCCTGGAGAGGCATAACCTTAACCAGCAATAATGAGAATCTCTAATCCTTTGAGACTTTTCCCTCTGACTTTCTTTTCTTTGGTTATTTGTCTTCTATGTTTTTTTAAGAAAAAATCAGTACTTTATAATTATTATATATACATACATATACATATACATGTCTGTATCTATTGCTATGCACATAATCCATGTATTATGTATAGGAGAGGCAACGAGGCATAATAATAGAGACTAGGCCTTGGGGCCAGGGAGTCCTAAATATGAGTCTCATCTCTGACATGTACAGTTTTTTTTTTACCTCGAGCAAGTCACAGCCTCTCAGAGATTCAGGAAACTCTTTTCAAATATGACAATAAATTGCACAGAAGAGCTGATGTAAATTTTTAGAATGAGTTCTCATATCTGAGAGTCCCCTCTATCAATGAAATCATAGGTCCAATTCCTATCTATATCTTTCTATCTGTGTATCAATGAATCTGTCTATCTAGTTGTTACTTTTCAGTTATTTTCAGTCATGTCCAAAGCTCTGTTACCTCATTTGGAGTTTTCTTGGCAAAGATATGGTTTCCTTCTCCAATCTATTTCTATTTACCAACTCTTTATTAATTCATTTATATACCAATATCCCAAAATTTCAAAACCGTTTTTGCAATGATCCATCATTTAACACAATGAAGAACAGTTATTGATTAGTACAGAAAAAATGAAAACACATTCCATCCTAAATATTAACTCTCTAGAAGGAATTAATTTTGCCATTTCACGTAGTATTAAATGTCTGAATCACTAATATTTGAAGTTACCTTCTAATTTGCATTATAATAATGTGAAATTATTTTCTCCTTTATCTCACATGGATGTTTTATTATATATTGATTCAAATGGTGTATCAAAAGAGTTTCCTTACCTAGAAGAGTTCCTTATGCCAGTGAAATCATAGATCTAATCCATATTCAGCATACAGACATAGATACCTGTGTTTTTGTATGTATATACATGCATATATACACCAATATATGTATATAGATATACACAATATATACACACATACCGATGTGTGTGCATACATTTATACACAGTTCTAACATAGACACATTCATTTGTAAATGAGTGTCTGTGTTAGAATTAATTTTTTTACCTGCTGTACAGAAAATTATAGTAGTCAGTTTCCTTTCTAAGCCAATGTATTCCGTCTATTTACTTACTTCTTATTTTTGTCCCTGGTCTTGCTAATCTATTGCTAAGACCTCAGAACTCCCTGGCCTCTCACTCTTTAGTTTCCATTACCCCTGCAGTTTCAATTAGATATACTATTCTTCGCCTTATTCTAAAACAGTTATGTGTTGTTGATGGGCCCCGTAAGTCACAAAGGGTGGCTGCATGACAATGGCCTGAGTACTGCTATTTATAGTGTCTATAAAGTGCTTGGTTCTGTGATGATGGGGGGAAAAAATGAAGTGAAATCGGCTTTCCATGATGACCTGAGGGGCTGAGCCAGAGTAATTTGATTTCCACATACCAATTATGTAGCCCATACACGACTGCCCTGGGCTATACTAACAGAGTAGGATCTTTTCCTGGACATTTTGGACTCCTGTAAACAAACACATCAGGTTGCACTTCAATAAATTCTTTTACTTGCACAGCTGGGCACAGAAATCCCTCTTTCCTTGACTCTAATTAGATGTTGTGATCTGGGATCTCATTTCAGCATCTTTACTTATATGTGATCATGACTATTGTTATTAGGCGTCAAAAAAATCCAATTCCTACCAGTATCTTCTCTGTAGAGTCAAGACTTTATCTTATACTTATTTTTTATTATATTTAATTTATGATCCTCTGATAGAAGGATGTAAAAGTATAGCTCTTGGGTGGAAAAGTGTAGCAATATAACCACATTTAATTTACTTAGCATCCTCTAATTACCGAAAGTTTGGAAATTATTGTGAGTTTTGGGTGAATCTCTTCCATTGTGAAATAGAACTAGGACTGCAAAGTAATCATCCCAATTTAATTGCTTATTTCTACAGTGAGTGGCTGCTTACTTTTCCATTGTCCTTGTATTATTCTGTTTTAGAGTATAATATTAAGTTCTGAGTGCCATGATTTAAGAGGAACATTGATAAGCTGAAAAAGTATCCAGGGAATACTGGGTAGATAGGTGACTCAGTGGATAAATTGTTGGACCTGGGCTCAGGAAGACCTGAGTTCAAATCCAGCTTCAGACACTTACTAGTTGTGTGACCTGGGTGAGTCACTTAACCCTGTTTGCCTCCATTAACTCATCTGTAAAATGTGCTGGAAGAGGAAGTGGCAAACCACCCAGTATCTTTGCCAAGAAAACACCAAAAGGAATCATGTAGTCAGACACAACTGAAACAACTGTCCAACATCAACACCCCAGGGATTGATGGGCCTTTATTGTATGTTGTATGAAGACTGATTGAAGGAACTATGTTTAATCTAGACTAGAGTAAAGAAGACTCTCTATGTATATATGTTTATGTACACATGCATATGTGTAGATGTATATGTGAATACATATATATACATATACACACATACATACATATGAAAGACTGCCATATGGATGCAATTTTAGATACTTGGGGCAGAACCAGAAGCAATGTAGAAAAATTGCAAAGATGCCAGTTTAAGCTGCACATATCAATAAAAACTTATTAACATTTAAGGCTATTACAAGAGTAGAATGTATTGTCTTGAGAAGTGGTTGGTTCCCCCTACTTGAAAGTTTTCATATAGAGACTTTATAACCACTTATTACCTATGTTATAGTGGAGGAAACTTTTCCCCTATGGGTTGAAAGAGATAGACTCTTAGGTCCCTTCCAATTCTCTAATTCTGTGACTGGGTTAACTCAAACAAATCACAATTTACCAAACTGCCATCTTAAAAGTTCTTACTCTGTTTTAAAAGTTGTGTATGAAACTTAACATTTTTCAGTCAATAAAAGTCAATAAAAGTATCTAATATATGCAAACTACATCTGGAAGAGTATCACAGTATAGAGCCATAATAATGAATTCTGTTATCAGGGACTGACTTATTTGAGGAAGAAAGAAGTAGAGTTAACTCTATAACAATATGAGAAATGGCAGTTAAACTTTACTGTAGAAACCCTTTGTTGTATTGAAGATTTGTTGTCAGAAGTACAAACTGCAGTAACTATTTGGAAATACTTATCACCAAGTTTAGCCTTAAGATAATGAAATTTTTGGCAGTAGTAACTCTCAAAGACTCTCTAGTAAGTCATAGATAGGTTTGATCAAACTTTGTAGGAGAAAGAACCTCATCAAGGAAATCAATGATCCTTGAGATGAAATGCATATTCCATCTATTAAAGTCATCATGATTTTCAATTTCTCACTGATACAGATATAATTTTGTTTCCATGTCAAATTGATTTAATACCAGAACACAGTTACACTGAAGAAGATGGTAATCAACTCTAAATCTTAAGAGTTTATCCTCCTCCTAAGAGGAGTGTTTTCTGATGATTTACACAACAGACAGCAGAGTCATCAGTTCAGTTATATATTTTATCATATGAGGTGGTGAGGAAAAGTTGCCTCTTTGTTGACTTCAATTTATATTCTTTTAACAATAGCATAGGGATAGCCAGGTGGCATGGTGGGTAGAGTACTGAACTTAAAGTCAGGGAGACTCATATTCCTGAGTTCAAATCTGGCCTCAGAAAGTGTGACACTTGGCAAATCACTTAATCCTGTTTGGCTTAGTTTCACCATCTGTCAAATGATTAAGAGAAGGACATGGCAAAACACTCCAGTATCTTTGGCAAGAAAACTCCAAATGAAGATCAAAAGGTCCAGAATACCAAGGCAATTAATGAATGCCAGGGAAGGTGGCCTAGCTGTACTGGATTTTAATCTGTATTATAAAGCAGCAGTCATCAAAACTGCTTGGTACTGGCTAAGGAATAGAGTAGTAGACCAATGGAATAGATTGGGTACAAAAGACTCAATAGTCAACGATTATAGTAATATACTGTTTGATAAGCCCAAAGACCCCAGTTTTTGGGATAAGAACTCACTATTTTGACAAAAACTGCTGGGAAAATTGGAATATAGTATGGCAGAAACTGGGCGTAGACCATCATCTAACACTGTATACCAAAGTCAAGTCTAAATGGGTACACAATCTATGTATAAAGGCTGATACTGTAAGTACTCTAGGGAAGCAAGGAATGGTTTGCCTGTCAGATTTATGAGTAGGGAAGACTTTATCACCAAAGAAGAGTTGGAGAGCATTATAAAATACAAAATGGATAATCTTGATTACATGAAATTGAAAAGTTTCTGTACAAACAAAGCCAGTGTGTCCAAGATTAAGAGGGAAGTGGGAAACTGGGAAAGAATTTTTACAATGAGTTTCTAAAATATACAGGGAATTAAGTAAAATCTATAAGAATACAGGTCATTCCCCAATTGATAAATGGCCAAAGGATATGAACAGGCAATTTTCAGAAGTAGAAATTAAAGATATTTATAAGCACATGAAAAAATGCTCTAAATCACTATTGTTTCAAGAAATGCAAATCAAAACAACTCTGAGGTACTACATCTCACCAGTCAGATTGGCTAAAATGACAAAACAGGAAAATGACAAATGCTGAAGAGGATGTGGAAAAATTGGAACACTAATTGTTGTTGGTGGAGCTGAGAACTGATCCAACCATTCTGGAGAGCAATCTGGAACTATGCCCAAAGGGCTATAAATAATTGCATACCCTTTGACCCAGTAATACCACTTCTGGGGTTGTATCCCAAAGAGATCATAGAAGTGGGAGGAAGACCCATATGTACAAAAACTGGGTAACCCTTTTCTTATAACTCACATATTGTGTTTCATTTCTAATGCTTTTATTGGAACTGTAGTACAATTTAACTGCATGACAAATTAATCTCAAATTTATATGGTATCTTAAAGTTAGTACTTCCTTTCAATTAATCTCTGAGGTAAGAACTTTAAGTATCACAACCCCTAGTTTACTAATATGTAAACTTTACTGTTGGGTTATGGGGAAAAACTGTTTCTGTCAAGTGCCTCCTCTTTCATGAATAACAGAATGATAGATATATGTATGTGTCTATAAAGAGCTTCTCATATATGAGATGCAGAGAATGGGGCAAGCAATTGTAAAGACAAACACAAGCAGCTCTCCCGAAGACTGCTACTGTGAATAGCTTTAAGGTTCTGATCACATAGTCTAGCGAACTCTCTATTTATTCAGCAATAAACTAAGGCAAAACATTCAAAACATTCAGAAATCAAATGATATAACAACTTATCACTAAATAAAACTTAAACTACTAAATAAACTTTAACAACTAAATAAAACATAAAGCTTATCACTAAAGTGGCCACATAGTTTTAAACAAAAGATATTATTCAGTTAATCCTTAACTCAATCGTCCTTAAAGAGCAAGCCTCCTTAAGGGACACACAGTACAAAGGTCAGTTTTCCCACCCCCTAGGTCACATTGTCTTAATCTCTCAGTCAAAAAGTCTTCTTTCTTCTGGATTAGAGATTAGTTACTAATCATCCTTAAAGGGTACAAGGTACAAAGTGCAAAGTTCTCCCACCCCTAGGCCACAATAAATCATGATCTTCTCAATTGGCATTAGGAACCCAAGAAGAGGTCTCTTCATCTTGGCTCAAGGTTGGCTTCCAAATTCCATGGTTCCTCTTCCATGTGTCCAGCTCCTGCCTGAATCTACCCAACTGTCACCTGGATTCACAGGCAGGCAGCTCTCAGGTCCTTGTCCAGCTCCTTGTCTACTTCTTGTCTAGTTCCTTGGCCAGTTCCTCATCCAGCTCCCATTTTATTGAAGCTCACAGTGTCCAGTCCACCTCAAGTCCTTCACAGTTTCTGTTTCTGGGAAGACAAACCTTAACAGAGCCAAAACAACATTTACATGCATTGCTAGCACCATCCTCAATTCATTATCTGCCTGTGAAATCAACATAGACCCACAAATAAGGTCTGAGAACTCAACACAGACCCACAAACAAGGTCTGAGAACTCAACACAAATCATCAGGATAGTCCCAGGACCTCTGAAACCCTTCTCCAGGACTTCTGTAAACAGACAACAAGAAAATCCTCTTTCAAGGCTCCCTTAAGGTCCCAGGGCTTCTGTACAAAGTGTTACAGACACAAACAGAACAGACAGAGTGCCGGCCACCACAAGTGTTCCCTTCTCAATTCTGCTTTCTCCCAGCTTGTGCTTCTGTTTTTATATGGTCATTAGCTCCTCCCTGTTCTGTCCAATTCTTACATCCTTCCTGTTCCTGTCTGGGTATCACAAGTTCTGTTTCTTAACAAAGACTTGATATAATCATGGGCAAGGCTCAGCTGAAACAAGGCAGTAAGTACTTGTTAGCTTGCCATTACAACCTCAATCATCAGGCACCTTGGGTGAACTATAGGTAACATCCAGGCAGATCAAACTGTCATCACCATCTCAACCACAATCATCACTCAGGTGAAGATAGCCAAGGACATGAAATCAAAAGCCTTTGAAATAGCAGTACCTCAGAAACCACTGTGCTTGCATCTTTCCTAGCTCCACAATGGTCATTGGGAGCAATCACCAATTACTGACAATAGGAGAATGGCAGTATCACTCAGATCACTGCTTTGTGTCTTGCCCATGTAGGCATCATCCTGGGCAGCAATCCTGGACCTGATGTGGCCTGGGAAGTGTTTCTATGTATGCTGTAGCTTCAGTCACTGTAGCCTACACTCAGAAAATAAAGTTCTCATTACCAAAATATTTGACAATGTGAAATGGTTTGACAGAATGAACATGATTTTTTCAGTGAATTATGGTAAAGGTCAATTACCATATAATTTTCTGCTGAATCCTAAGAAACATAGTATCTTTACATCTGGTTTGTAGTTGAAACCTTCTATATGTCTTTTTCTTTCCAAACAGATGATAAGATCCTTGAAATAAGTGCCTGTTTCACATGTCTGAGTATAGTCTCCCATGATTTGCATATAGTAAACATATAATTGTTTTTTTCATTCATTTATTTGTTCCATATATTTAGACAGTGGCTATTAGTGTTTACATGTTAATACCTGAGACCCAACCTGCTGAGTATCTTCCATAAGGGACATACCTAAGATTATGAAGCAACAATAGTAACCACCTTTTGTGTAACACTTTAAAGTTTGCAATGACTGGATCAAAACATCAACTTCTCTAAGTCCATCACTTTTACCAGGCTCCCACAATGCCAATTATGACAGTCAATCTTTGCTAAGAGAGAAGACCATAAGAATTCTTTCCCAAGAAACATGTGTGAAGGTTCTACTCACATCATACACCAATATTTCTTTGTGGTGTACAAGTGATCCTGTGCAGTGATAACTGATAGGTCTTTTTCAACAGGAAAGACATCAAATGTGGACCAAGGAATTATCTCCTGATGTTTTTCTTGAGGACCAGTCTTGTTAATTTCAGAGAGGTTCATCACCAGGAAGTTGACCAAAAGATGGTGTTTGCTTAAATTGTTTTTAGCAGATCATAAAATGATTTACTGAGATATAGATGGATTGCAGTCTTTAAAAGTATAAAGAAAACCTATATCTAACCATCTACACACCCAAATCTAAAATAAACTAACTACTTATGGGGTCAAACATAAAGAATGTCAGAAGCTCTTAATAGTAAATATTCCCAAAGCGATAAAAATAGGAAATAAAAAACTTAAAATTACTTAAATTTCACTTCTTACTGCTTATTAAATTACTGCCTAAATTCCATTAATATTGTCCTTATTTCTGACATGTGAGTCCGGTCCCATGTGTGCGTGCTTGTTTTCCTGGCTCACTTAAATTTCTGTTCCGAAAGGGATGGAGAAACCCAGTAAGTTCTGCAATTTATTTGCCTGGAGGATGAAATTTTAAAGCTTGTCACTGCCTGTTCAAATCTTATCCTTTTCATTATTGCTGTGCTTGTCAGGTATTATTGATTCTTTTCTGTCAATTAATCAAACACAAAGTCTTTATTAAATACCTACTATGTGTACCACCTATTCCTATTCTCAGTCCTTTGTATCAGTTACTGGAGCTGCAGAAGACAAAATCAAAACAGCCTCTGCTTTCAGAAATATCAGGGGAGCTAGTATGCACATATATAATGTAATGCAAAATGTACAAAAAGGAAATACTAGGTAATAAGAGGAAAGAAGGGACCAGTAGTTGGGAAGAATCAGGAAAAACCTTATGTTGGAGGTAATATTTGAACTGATCTTTGAGGGAGCTGGGAAATGAAAGAGACAAAGGTGAGGAGACAATGTATTGTTAACCTATGTTTCAATTATCCAGAAGGATAACTAGAGATTCAAAGCAAGATCACATACTTAACTGTAGAAACAACTTGTCATTTTTATCCATTCAGTGACTCTTCATCATAATATATGAGAGCTAAACATTTATTTTAACTTCTTTCAACTTAGGTATTGCTAGTGTTTCAACCAAATTCAAATAAAAATATTTGAGGTAATTGAAATAAAATTGTTGTAACTAAACTTCATACGATGATTATCTCCTTCTATGTACCAGGCATTGTGCTAAGTGCTGGGGATACAAAGAAAAGCAAAGGACAATATCTACTCTCAAGGAGCTCATAGTATAATGGGCATGGTGTGTGTTTGTATTGTAACAGTGTGTAAGGTATATTTCTGTGAATCCTCAACATCTGGGTAAATAGAGAATTTGGGGAGCAATTTTGCATAACAAGTTAGATAATTACTTCTGATAATCTAAATTATAACATATTTAAAGTAACCAGAAAATAGAGACTACTTATCTTAATCTCTTCTCTAGGGTTATTATCAAACAGTGTGAGGCTTTTCAGTGTGACTCCCACTGTTGTCTCCTGCTGTAAATTTTCAAATGATCCTTGGAAAGTCACTTTTGGCTATAGTGTATGTTTCCTTGACAGGCTATTTACTTTATATAGGTGTGCTTTCAAGTGTAATCAATGCAAACAGGCATATGTAATGCCAAAATATCTGGGCTATCAGAAAGGAAGACTTCACTTTGGTCTGTAAATATGAGCTTTGCATTTGAATTCATTCTTTGTTTGACAACTGTCACCTTTCATATCAGTCCTGTTATGAAGATACTGTGGAATTCAAATGAATGCATTTGAAGAAGTTTAATGTATGGGAGAAACAAAGGGAGAAACAGCAGAGAAATAGGAGAATATTGTTCTTTTTATGTCACATTTCATTTTAATCCCATATGTGAAAGAGAGATGAGAGAGAGGTGGTGGGGATAGGTAGGAAGAGATGGCTGCATAGGCAGGTTGATAATTGCATAGATGGATGAATAGGTAGAAGTTCATCTCTATAACATTGTTATGAAAATGAAATGAGAATACACTTACATATGATTTTATTCTATTGTATATGTATAATGTTAATATATATTTGTGTGCATGTGTATACATATATAATTTTATGGATAGATTGACAAAATCTCACTTCTAGAACCTTCTTTTATGCATAAGAATTAAGGAAAGCACAACAAAAGTGCCTTACAGGACTTTTAAAGCACCTTAAAGCACTCTTCCTCATATGTAGGTCACTACTTCTGTACCAAGACTAGGGAAAAGTCATTACCACTTTCCATCTGGAAGCAATGTTGGTCATTAATTTCCACCTGAATTCTGATGTTTTTTAATGTTGATTTCAGCTACATTATTGTAACTGTGTATACTTCTGTCCTGGCTCTGTTTTCTTTGCTCTGCATTAGTTCGGGAAGTTTCCTGATATTTTTCTCTTAATTACCTGTATTTGCCATTTCTTATGGTGCAATAATATACTATTGCATTTTAATTGGCACATTTTTTTCAGACAGTCTTCAGCAAATGACTACCTGCTTTATTTCCAATTTTTCTTACTACACAGTGCTCATAAGACTATTTGGTACAAGTGGGACCTTTCCTTCTGTCTCTAACTCTATCAATCTTAGTAATGACAGGACATTTAAGTATATATGCAGAATCCTCTTTAGTAGCAGCTAAACAAAAAGATAATTGCCTTTAATATTTTAATCTTGGGGCACTTAACATTCATAAAATACTAAAGAGTTGCCTGTTGGTTCTCCATATTTCTCCTGAAACCCCCAAGTCTTTCTAATTACTATTGCTACAGTTCTGGCAATTAGATAAAAGGCCACAGACTTACTTTCCATTCACTTTAGAACTCTGTCTATTGCATTCAACCATAGGAGATAGTCTGAAACCTTTAATCAACATCAAAGGTTGCACCTCAGGGGTGCCATATCTTTAATTTATCTTGGCTAGAGAAGTGGTTTCCCCTGACTACCGTGATTACATCCATTTCATTTTGTTCAGCTAATGAGAATCACACATCTCCACCCATAAAATATATCATGTCTTCATAATACTCTGTCTCTGAGGCAGATTAGCATTATTATCCCAAAATAATATTTAGTAAAAGACTTCCCATGAGTGTCACTGAGCTCAGTTTCCCACAAATCAAGCCATGTATACACGCTCCATGACCTTCAATATTCTACATTCTAAAACATAATTATTACCAGAGTGTGACTTTGACATCTGAGCACAAATAATAACAAATGAGAGGAATATTGGACATATTGAGCTGTGTACCCTCCACTTCAGGGAAATACTTTTTTTAAAGTTCTGGAAAATTAAAACTCTGATCCAGTGACCATAAAGTACTCTTTTCATAGTACTCTCTTCCTCATTTTTGCATATAATGTATATCACCTTGTATTAAAAAGATTCTGTATTTTTAACATTCTCCTTATTAAAATTATCACAAGATACTGCAAATGTTATTCCCATTTTGTAGATGAGGTTCAGAGAGGTGGTGCTTTGCCAATAAAGATGTAAGTAATTTCAGAGCCAGGAGCTCAAATACAGGACTTTTTGCTTTAAAATTAGTGGTCGTTTCAGTATAATAAAGTAAAGTGAGCAGGATGGTAACTGAAAATTCATAAATGAAGTGATATTTTTTCTGGGCTATAAAGGATGGAGGGAATTTCAAAAAATATTAGGAAGCAAGTGGGATAGAGAAAAGAGTAAGATATTCCAAGCAGAAGTAACAACATGAATGAAAGCAAAAAGACAGGACAATATTCGATATATGCAAGACCTAGTGCATGGTGCAGTTATGCTAAAATGCACAATATCTGGAGATGTTTAGTGATAAACAAGGTTTAAAAAATTGAGGTATCCATAGTAAGCTAAAGAAATATAGGATTTAGAAATGCTTTATTTGGACTGAGAATATTCAATAACTAGATGAAGCTTAGTTTGCAGGTGGTGCTGCAAAGAGCCGTAAGAGTTAAAAAGCTTGTAAATAGGAAGCTGGAGAATTGCCATGGAAACAGGTTTGATAGGTGGCAGACAGATCCGCTAGAGGAAGCAGACTTGATGACATAGTTCAAAATGTTACTGGGACTGGGTAGGAACTAAAGAGGACAGATAACAGAACAGACAAATTCTTAACAGGAAGATAACACTAAGGTTAAAAGTGAGAGGTTCAAGGTAAGTAGAAGTGAGTGAGCCCCGCAGGAAGAAGGCAAGCAAGTTGTTATTGGCTGAGCAAGTTAAACCAATAAAGCTCTGCTAATGGTGACTCTATTTGTGGGATCATCAGTTAGCCTTATGCCACGGGGGGCAGGTGACTTCAATTATAAAACACCATTAATGTCTGTGTGGTGTTGATGGCATATATTACAGATGGATAGAGGTCAGATCCTGGAGGTTTAATTCTTCTTTGGGTTGTGATTCTGAAGGGCCATCATCCCTGGGAGCTTTTCAATATCTGAATCAGATAAGAGATATACCCAGGAAAAGGGAAACAGAAATTTCAGGATCCATTTCTTTTCCAGGGAGAATTACTAGGAAATTTGTAGCAATTACTAAGAAGAATATTTTGCTTAGTAATTTTTTTTCCTGAGGCAAAAGAATAAAACCTTGACATTTTAGTGGACTATGAGCTTGCTCAATAGGAATCGATAATATGAAATTGTTATGAACACACATACACACACACACACTACCAGCAGCATCACAACAATAACCTGTCAGTCTTAGCTACATTGATAGAAATATGGTATCCAGAGTAAGAGAAGGGAGAGTATCACTATATACTGTGCACTAGAGGACTTGGTATTGCATTATTGTACTATTATATACAGGAATACTCAGTTCCTTTCAGTGAAACGTATTTTAAGAAGTACATTGACATTACTAGGTCTGAAAACAGATACCATGGCACAGTAGATAGAGCACTGGACTTGGAATCAAGATGACTGGGGTCCAATTCTCACATTAGTCACTACTAGATGTACGACCATGGGCGCATCACTTACCCATTCTGAACCTTAGCTATTAAATTATGCTTAGTGGTAGTATCTCCTGCACAGGTTTGTTATGAGATAATGTATGTTGAATGATTTGGGCACCACAAAACACTAAATAAATGTTAGCTGTAATTTTTTTTACTAGCTAAAAATGTGTGACTAGGATGATAAGGGGGACCCAAAGTCACGTCTTACAAAGAATAATGAAAGAAACTGGGGATATTAAGTTGTTGAAAAACTTAAGAGCAGTATGATTGATGCATTCAATTATTTGGAAAGTTATCATGTGGAATAGGGAGGTGACACTGTATCTAACTCTGGACAGAATTACTAGAACTAATTAATGGAAGCTACAGAGAAGAGGATTTTGTTTCAATACAAGAAATATATATATATATATATATATATATACATATATATATATTTAAAACAATTTTCTTAGCAATTGTTGTTTCTGTTCAGTCCTTTCAGTCATGTCCAACTCTTCATGACATCATTTGGGGTTGTCTTGTCAAAGGTACTGAAGAAGTTTGCCATTTCTTTCTCCACCTCATTTTACAGATGAAGAAGATGAAGCAAACAAGGTTAAGATTAAGTGATTTATCCAAGATGACAAAGCTAGTAAGTGTTTGAGTCAGATTTGGACTTAGAAAGATGGGCCTTCTCAATCTCATGACCTGCACTCTATCCACTGTGAAACTAACTGCCCCTACTTAGCAATCAATGTTCTTCAAAAGTGAGATGGTGTATTAGTGAAAGTATTCTATTCAAGCAGAGGCAATATGATCACCTGTTGGTTCTGCTATAGGGGGGATTTTGTACAGAATAATAGACTCAATGAAATACCTTCAAAAGTTTCTTCCAGCTCTAATAGCCTATAGTTTTATGAACTATACAGATATAGAATTTAACATAATTAAATATACTTAAAGTTCTATAATCAAATGTTAAAATATATATATATATGTATGTATATATTTTAAAAATAAATAAATAAATATTTGTTTAACCAAAAGGAGAAAAGATGAGAGAAAAGGAGCAGAAAAGGAGAGGACTAGAAGTTTGGGCATTTAAAAAAAAATGTCCTCACAGATAACTGTTTAATACCTTTGTTTTCTGTAGGACATCAGCAGATATCTAATTGTTGAATAATGGCACCTGGGCAATTGAATGAAGTAGAAAAGGTGGAAAAATCCAAATAAAACTATAGTTTGATTCCTTGATGATAGACTCCAAAGCAGCACAGGGAGTATATGGGGGTAGATGTTGCAGTTTGCAGAGGGATTAAAGAAAAGCCATGAAAATTCTTTGCTTACTGAACATCTGCTTGGAATGCAAAGATGCACGCTGAATTAAAATGAAAGAATAGAATACTATCTATTATGTTCATCTTTCAGTAATCACTAAAGTTAAATTTGAGAAACTCAGCTGACTGGCCTTCTTTGTGCCCTGACCCAGGTTTGATCCCTGGGCTCTCCTAAATAGAATCCTAATTATCATGCCTCCTCTTTTTTTTTTTTTTTTTTTGGACATTGCTCTCATAAATAGGAATTTACTTTTAACAATTTATTCCTTCTGTCTTTTTGCCTCTGATACCATGTACTCCTGATTAGAAGTACTATATAGTTTCTCATTCTTATTCAACAAAAAATAGAATTTTTGTTCAGAAGCTTTTTGCAAAGATTAAGTGATTAGAAGTACATATTTAAAAAAAAAAACAAATTTTATACCAGGAAATACCTATAGAACCATAGACTTCATTTAGCCAATTATTAGTCATCAGTTAGTCAATCAGCAAGCATTTCTTAAATACACTGTGCAACATACTTTGCTTAGGCACTAGGAACAAAAAAGACAAAAAACAAAAAAAGTCTCTATCTAAAGGTTATATTCTATTAAGGGAGATACTTTATATGTGTTTCTAAATCAGTGTATACTTTATATATAATAAATATGAGGTAATTTTGGGGGAGTCTTTAAACACTAGAGGACTAAGAAGAGTTTTTATGCAGAAGGGAACACTTGAGCAGGACTTTCATGGAAGCTAGGGTTTCTAAGACTAAGGCATGTGAAGGAGGTGCATTTCAGCACTGGGGGACAGCCCCTATGCAAAAAGTACAGATATGACAAATGGAAAATCACCTATAAACAACTAGTAGCTGAGTTTGAATAATATGTATGATAGTGAAGGATAAAAATGCCATTCTGCAAAACTGGAAAGGTAGGTTGGCATCAAGTTGTCAAGAATTTTAAATCAGAGCAGTTTATATTGAATTCTAGAGAACCCAGGGGAGTAAGAAGAGATGAATGATTGAAGGAGTTTGTGGTCCTGTGTGTGATGGCAGATACAAAAGATTTTGTGAAAGTAGAAACCTTAAGAGAGAGTCATTGATTCAGTATGGGGAGGGAGAGTGAAGGAAAATGGGGAATTGAGTTTTACAGAGTTGTGAGGTTGAGTGACTGAAAGGATGGTGCCACTCTGAACATTTATAGTGAAATGAGGCAGGAGGAGGGAGGTTTGTTTTTTTTTTTGGGGGGGGTGAAGAGAATGAGTTTTGTTTTAAGCATGTTGTATTTTAGTTGCTTATTAAAAAAAAAAAAACCCTGTTAATCTTCTTAAGTCCCAGGACACATCTGGATCCTTAGTGATTTCCAAAACAAATCTCCTCTTCCATCCTTCAATAACCTCCATGCTATTCTGGTATGTAGTCACCAGGGCATGGGGAACAAACTCATTCACCTGTTCTATAATCCTATGCTCACACTAAGACTATCAGGAGGCTTCTAGATTGCTAGAATGCAACTGGTATTCCACTTATATTCCTTTTTAATCAGTGGATAGCTAACATCTCTTTTCCCAGGCCTTTACCACATCTCTAAAGTTGAAAATAACCCCAAGCTAATGCTACATCATGATCAGCTCCTCTAGTCAGATTTTTATATAATACATAACTGGGAGGGATAGAATGATCCCAGTATATTTTAATAGGAAGGTTATGATGGGAGGAAGAAATATAGTGGAAATATATGCAAATTTCTTCACTTAAACTCAGAAACTAAACTATATAAGTATAGAATCAGGTATATGTGTCCAGTTTATATGAGAATATTTATTTATGAAAGGAAATTGGAGTTTTTTATTGTAAGTTCTCAATTCATCAAGGATTACAATCCCTTCCCCTTCCCCCCGGCAAAAGTAATGTGATATTTGGCAGCATTCTGAAGAGTTGAAGTCAAACTCACTGGTATACTTTGAAGACTATTCTACTCCTTCCTCTTCATCCTTCTCCTCCTCTTCTTTCTTATTCTTCTGGAAAATTAGGACATATATATTCTTCCCCAATTTGATGCTACATTTATGATTATCCATTATTTTTCGGATACGACTGAAAAGCCTTTAACAATCATAATTACGAGTTTTGCCTGTGGATGTGTGTGTGTATATGTGTGTGTTTGTCTGTATTTTGGTGATTTTGCATTTTGATTTTTGGTGTCAAGGGATGTAGTATTTGGAAATTTTTATTATCTTCTCACTTAACTTAGATATCAATTCCCTGCTAACCATTTTTGTTTCGACATATCTAGTACAAAGAGCCTTTTCTCTTGACAGAGGAAACAGAAGAATCATCAAAATCAAGCAGTTCTGCTTCCCCTCCGTTATCAGTTTTCATTATCCCATCAACCCCAAGCAGTTGTCCTATCTCTTCTTTGATCTTCCTTCTACCCACAACAAAGACTTTTTAAAACTTTTTTTTTTTAATTTAGCTTCCTTTGTCAGCCTTAGCTCATTCTGGGCTGTCACATTTCAGATAATTATTTTAAAGGACTCTATCATTCTTTTATATTCAACCTGTCTTACCTATTCTTGCTTCCATATTCTTGCTTGTGTGTGTATGTGTGTTTGTGTGTGTATATAAAATATCTAAGTTAGAAAATAAATGTCCTGTGTGTTTATGTTGGTCTCTTAAAAGAACTCCAATTTTTCCTTCTCAATATATTTTTTCCCTTCTCACAATTTCATTATTCATAGTTTCCTATCATACCTCAGCTGACTTGCTAAGTAGAATTTGAGCCCATGAGACCTTATCTATCTTTCTTCTGTACCCTTTGAAATCTGCTTTTCTAAAATTTAAACTACAAGTAAAAGCAGATTTCAAAGGATCCAGTTGAAGATCATGTAGTACCTATGTACTCCAATTCTGTATTTATGCAAACTGAAGATATCAATATGCAAACTCTTTCAAATGTAGTATCAGAGAAAGACTTTGAAGATGTATTGATTCTG
>CM053591.1:64680057-64709342 GCA_028646515.1 Pseudochirops corinnae
GAACTGATCCTTTTCATTTGTTGATTTCCATCAATGTCTCAATATGCAAAGGTAATAACTCCTATGGTGTCAAGCCACTATCCTTTGTCAGTTTTAACAATTCTGTGAGACTTGATTTTCCTTTTAAAAATCCCCCATTTGTTTAATTAATATTTCTTAAGTTTCTGCTTTGATCTGGTAACTTGTTTGTGGATTTTAGTGAAAGTTTATTATTTAAAAATATCTTGTATTTATTTTGAATATGTTTTGTGAGTAGATAGTTAGATTTTGTTTCCCCCAGTAGAACAAAAGTTCTTTGAGACCAGAGTTTGGTTTTTTTGTTTTTATTGTTGTTTTTTGGTCTTAGTATTCCCATTGCCTGGTGAATAAAATTTGATTAAATTTCTTCCTTAAAAAATACAGTGATTTGATAGGTGTTTGGTTTTATTGGAAACTATATTGAGCAGGTGAGAAAGGAGGTGGTTGAGGAAGGATATATTAAATCAGCCCTTACCTTTAGAAATACTTTCAGAAGAGTGAAAAACAAGCATCACCTTCACCATCACACCACACTCAACAAGTATTTATTAGGCACCTAGTTCATGGAAGAAAAAAAACCCAAACCCAAACTTAAAGAGTTTACATTCAAATAGGGCGCATGACATATAAAATAGTTGCAAAAAAAGGTTAATTTGAGGTAATAGCTAGTATTAAAAACTGGGGAGATTAGAAAAGCTTCCTATGAGATGTGGAACCCAACCTGACATGTGTTTTGAGAGGTCAAAATTTCTAGCAGTTGGAGGTGAGGAAGAAATGAATTTCCAGCATAGGGGCATAGTCAATTAAAACAAACAAACAAAAAAACAATAACACTACAAAGGGAGGGGTTGGAAAACCAAGTTTAGGGAACAATTATGTAGGCTTATTTATTAATGAATAATATCTGGAAAACTAGGGTGTACTTTGTTTTTTAATTAATCAATTTATTTATTTTTAGTTTGCAACATTCAGTTCTACAAGCTTTTGAGTTTTAAGTTTTCTCTTTCTCCTTCCCCTCCCCACTCCCCAAGTCAGCATACAATCTGATATAGGGTCTACATATACATTCACATTAAACGTATTTTCACATTACTCATGTTGTGAAGAAGAAATATAAACAATGGAATGAATCACGAGAAAGAACAAAACAAAACAAAAAAGAGAAAGGAAATAGTATGCTTACATTTGTATTCAGACTCTGCAACTCTTTCTCTCTTTGTAGATAGCATTTTCCATCATGAGCCTTTTGGAGTTGTCTTAGAATCTTGCATTGCTGGGAAGAGCCAAGTCTACCAAAGTTAGTCATTGCACAATGTGACTGTAGCTGTGTGCAATGTTCTCCTGGTTCTGTTTCCCTCACACAGATCAGTTCTTTTAAGTCTCTCCAGGTTTTTCTGAAGTCTGCCTGCTCACCATTTCCTATAGCATAATAACATTCAATTGCATATAAATGTGCCACAACTTGTTCAACCAATCCCCAATTGATGGGCATCCCCTCAGTTTCCAAATCTTTGACAGCACAAAAAGAGCTGCTATAAATATTTTTGTATATACAGGTCCTTTTCCCACTTGTATGATCTGTTTGGGATATAGCCCTAGAAGTGGTATTGCTGGGTCAAAGGGTTTGCATATTTTTATAGCCCTTTGGGCGTAGTTCCAAATTGCTGTCCAAAATGGTTGGATCAGTTCACAGCATGGAACTTTATTTTTAAAGGGCTTTAAATGTCAGTTTGAGGAATTACTATTTTATTCTAGAGGCAGTAGAAGATTCTTGAGCATGGATGTGTCATAAGTATGCCTATGGCATATGTGATTTGGAAAGAGTGGTTTCAGTTATGTGAAGGATGAATTGGAGAGGGGGGAATACTGAAAGCAGAGAAACAAGTCAGAAGGCAATTTGAAATGGCTGCTTCTTAACTCTATAGCCTAAGGGCTAGCCTTGGGCTGTATTCTCAGGAGGGACTGAAGATACCAGAGGCTAGAGAGAAGTGTACAGCAGCTGTCCTTTATTGTATTGTAGTGCCCTCCTTATATACCCTAGAGGTACATGATTAAAGCATGATATCCACGTGTGCTAGAGGGATGGACCAATGGGAGGACAGGCCAAGCCAGCCAATCTCAGCTGCCGCTCATCAGGCAAGTGGTCTTGCACAAGACTGGTGAGTGAGCTTTAGCAACTGGGCTGTGACCATCAGCACCAAAGGTGCTTTTAGACTCACACTGATCCCTACAGCAATTATTGTGGTAATCCAGGGAAGAGGGTATGGGGACCTGAACTAGACTGGTGATCATGTCAGTTAGTCAGCCATAAAACAATCATTTCTTTAATGCCATACTAAGCACTGGGCATACAAAAAGCTTCAAAAGCAGTCTCTCCTCTTCATAAGCTTGCAATCTAATGGGGGAGTCACCAAACCAGTACATAAAGACAAGCATGCTATATAAAGATAAATAGGAATCAATTAAAAGAGGGAAGGCACTAAAATGAAGAGTAATTGGGAGACTTTCTGTGAGTGGAGTAAATTAGATAGATGAGCTAGATTGTGTATCATCATCATCATCACCATCATCATCACCATCACTAAACCTTCACTGAACATCAACTGCAGTACTGGGTAGAGAACTAGAAAGAAGGGTATGCTAGGAAGGCTGTATGTTAGGAATGGATTAGAGCAGTGGTTCTAAACCTTCCTAACACCGTGATCCTTTAATACAGTTCCTCATGTTGTGGTGACCCCCAACCACAAAATTATTTTTGTTGCTACTTCACAACTGTAATTTTGCTACTGTTATGAATCATAAGGTAAATATCTGATATGCAGGATGTATTTAAATTGAACATAACCCACAGGTTGAGAACTGCTGAATTAGAGGAACAAGTACAATAGTACTCTTCCAGTACTTCAAAATTGCTCTGAATCCAAAGGAATTATTGGGAATTACTTGGCTTGCTCCAGAGAAATTTATGAGATCAAAAATGTCTTACTTTTGGGCTTATCATTGAGTATTTATTAAAGAGATTGAAATAAGCCAAATAATTGTCCAAACATTCTTTTAAATTATAAGAAGACAAATGTAATTTTTAATTCCTATTACAAATAAAATTGATTCTATGTGTCATCTTTATACTTAATAGTGCATGGTGGTCCATTGAATAAACCATTTATTCCGTCTTATAGAACTTGAAGTCAAATTTTAGCACTTAAAACAGTTACAGAGGCTTGTATTCATATCTTATTGTTTTTGACATGTTGTCTTTTAGATATGCAGTACTTTTAAAGTACCTTATCATATTTTAAATTATTTTTCATGCTAATTAAAAAAACTTTTCTTAAGGACTTCATGAAAAATGCAAAGAGGAATCAATGTCATTGCTCTCCTTTTCAGTCATATCTAACTCTTCTTGACCCCATTTTCTTCTCTAGCTTTATGTACAGATGACTAAACTGAGGCAAAAAGAGTTAAGTGACTTGCCTAGGGTAACACAGCTAGCAAGTGTCTGAGGCCAGATTTGACCTCAAGAAGAGTGACCCCATACTCTATTTACTGTGCTACCTACCTGTGCCTCCCTCTCATTACTCAAAATAGTTTTATTTATTTAAAAAAATTATCTTTGAAGAAACCTCTCTGTGTGAATATCTATATCTATCTATCTATCTATATGAACTAGTCATAGGTGACAGTTTTAATTTATATTGAATCCTGGACTTACTACTTCTGTTTTGAAAGAAGCTGAATTACAAAGCACTGAAAATTAGACCTTATATGGAAGGAAAAAAACCCAAACCTATCAGATCTTATCTATAGTGACCTCAGAATAATAATCTAGGGATAAAAAGTCAGTCAATGATTAGTTTTTCAGAACTTTTCAGTAAAACTAAGCAAATTGTAGATGAACATGTTAAGACAAGAAATACAAACTTTAATATATTTAAGAGAAGAAGACTAAGTAGCACAGAAAAGTTAATAATCCTTGTTTTATTAAAGGTAGCTTTAGGGATCTTTAGAGGGCAACTCTCTGATATTGCCTTATTGTACCATAAAGCTGAGAATTAAATGCAATAGGACCTTGGCAATCATTTTTTTTAGGAAAAGACAGAAACAGAGAGATTGTGGGTAGTGTACATTGACTCTGCTTTTCTGTAGATTACTCCCTGACCTAAACCCCTAGACACTGTCATTTTTTAACTTTTCTTTTTGCTCAGCTTCAGTGGTTTTGCACATTTTCTATCCTATTTTTTTCATGAAGATTTCAAGATAGTTTTCAAAAGCTATTTTATCAATCACATCTGTATTTCACGATATAGGTAGATTATACATGTTTCTATCCTTTGTGGAGAGCCACATGTGTAAATGGATAACTGCAATAATTTTGGTCTATAAGCTCTCCCTCCAAATATTCTGTCTCTATTATGGTGCAGTGGATGTGGTAAGGAAGCGATTAATAACCTGGGAGTTAGTCAGTAAACCTGAAGAAAAGGAGAGTGGCTTAAGCATAATAATAAAGAGTAAGCAGCCCTAATATCAAAGGAAGAAATACCCAAAGGATCTTCGGGGCTAAGCAGCAGAATCTGATTTGAGTTCAGGACGAACAGATCTGAAGTCAAGAATGTCCACAAAGAGCAAGAAGGATCAGTAAAATACCATGGAAAAAGAATATTTTAGGGATAAACTCTGGCGAAAGCAGGGAGCCTTTATGGCAGTGGTCTGTTTACCATAGTTTTCTCACTCAACTCAATACATGAAGGCTGGTAGCTTCAATACCAAGATTCAGTGAAATCCAAGAGAGTTAGCACTAATAAATAGATATATAAATAAGTCTCTCCTGGATGAAAACATTTTATATTAATTAATAGTAACCTCATAAGTGAAAGGCAGAATGTCATGACAGATGGGAGGCTGAGCTTGGTTAAATCCTGCTTCTGATACAAATTAGCTCTACTAGTATGGCTGAGTCACTTATCCTATCAGTACCCTAGACAAGCCAATTAAGAGCATGAATTTCCAATTGGCATTGATGGAGCGAGCTTCCATATCAGTTCTCTTTACTGGTGAAATTACAAATCTGGATCAAGAAAATTCTCCAGAAATTGACTTCTAATGACTCTATAACAAGCTAACCTAGACAACTTTTACTTTTTAAACAAACACATTATTAACATCAGAATATTTATAAAGCTATTCTCTAGAAAAAATATAGGAAATGGAATGCTATTTTATGGTTTTATAAATATAAATTTTTCTAGGCCTTTTGGGAGTCCTTAGCAAATTCAATTCAGTTTGTTTTATGAATTGCTTAGTGCAGAGAAAGTGCCAGGTAAACAAAAGAAAAATGTGACCAAGTTCTGTTCTTAAAGAGTGTACTGTGATCTCTAGGGCAAAGGAGAGATCTGTATACCCTGCCTTGAAGAAATTTAAGGGTATCAGATATGGTATGATCAAGAGCAGAATGTGAGGGGTTAGTCTTGGCAAGGAGGAACCTCATCCTCTATAACTGAAATAAAGGCCATAGGATAGAAAGGTCATGAAGTAGAGATAGTTGGCAATTAAGGAGATCATGATGATCTCTGTATAATTGTTTAATAGAGAGAAGAAGAAAAGAGAAAGATGAGAGTGAAGTTGATACTTAAGTAGAACATTTGGAATAAGTGTTACTGTAGTATGAAAGAGATCCAGAAATGAATACAGGGATCACCCTGCCATAGTGAGGAATCAATCGAAGTTCTTTGGCCATAGGGGTTTGTGATTTTCTCTGTTAGTGTTTGCAACAAGAAAGCACATAACGGTATTGTGAACCAGGATGATAATTAGCAAGTGAAGACCACAGAAGATCAAGAGAGAAAAGGGATTTAGGGACAAAGGACAATACATTATTGAAACCACAGACTCATGACTGTGAAGGGAGGGTAGTGAAATAAGAATAGGACTATTGACTTGGGAGAATGAAGGGGAGGGACAAGGGAAAAATGAGACTAAAGATCACATTGTCAAAGACTTAAGGCAAAAAAAAAAAAAGATTCAGAAGGAGGGTAGAGAGCTAATTTCAGAGTTCAGAATCTTGTTTATGTAGTAGTTTGGGGGGATGTTGAGATCTCAAGTGTGACCACCATTTTGAGTGGCCTAGATGGAGTAAAAAATATGTCACAGAATTTGATGAGGTTGCTGCCCACTCATTCCTGCATTCCTCTTACCACTTATTTCTATTTGATTTAATTTAGAATATTTATTAAGTACTTTTTACATGTCACATGTTTGCTACATTCTGGGAATACAGAGACAAAAGCAAGAATAAATTCATTCTAAGCATGAGGGATAGCCTGTGAAAAAATGCAGAACTGGGAGATGAAATATATTATGAGAAATATCAAGTAATCCAGCATCATATGCAATGTAAATTGTGTGTTGTATAAGAAAACTCAACAAGTAGGAGCCAAATTGAGAAGAGTTTTAAAAGTCAAACAAGGGAGTATGTATTTTATTTTACAGATAATAGAGAGTCACTCAATCTTTTTGAACAGCAGAGTGACATGGTCACATTCATGTTTTAGGAAGATCAAATAGGCAGCTGTGGATAGATTGAAAAGAGAACAGACTTGAGTCAGGGAGAACAATTGGAAAATTATTGGAATAGTACAGGGAAGTGGTTATGGTACAAACTTCTGTGGTGACAGTGTTAGTTGTAAGAAGGAGGCAGAGATGAAAGATCTGTTGAGGATAGAATATTCAAGACTTGCTCGTTGCTTGCTTGGATATGGAAGACTGAGAGAGAATGAAGAGTCAAAGAAAACTGATGTTATGAGAGATGTGGAGTGGCAGTGATAACAAGTCCTATTTTGGACATGATGACCTTAAAACATCTGTGGGACATTCAGGAAGAAATATCTGTCAGGTAGTTGGAAGTGGAACTCAGGAGAGAGGCTAGAACAAGTTACTTAGATGTGCTTAGAAATGACAGTTTAATTCACGAGGGCTAATGAAATCGAGACAATGACTCTAGAGAGAGAAGAAGGGCCAAGATTGCACTTTCTATCAATACCATTTTGTTTATTAGGGCAAACTGAAGCCCTTTCAAACAATTTTAAAATTTGAATGAATGTTGTATTTTAGCATCACATATCATCACATCATATAACATAAATAATGTCTTCTGAACAATGAAATGTAATTTTCATGACATTTAATTTCCTTCTGCAAATAGAACCAATGTAAAAAAAAAAACCTTCTGGGACAAAATACAAGGCTGTGCAAAGGGATACGCAATTAGCTTTGATACCCCAATAAAGTATTATTTCTTCAAAACATATATTCCAGAACATACTTCTACAGAAAGGACTCTTTTTGTGTTTTTAAATTCCTTCACACTCTGGAGCAACTCTCAGGAGAGCTTTTATTCATGAAGGAATTCTCTCACACTAGGTCCATTCAGAGAAATATTAACTTCATATAAGAATGATACTTTACAGACAACCATCTTCGTTTTCCTCTCACATAACAAATTCCCACTTCTGGAAAATGCATCCATCCAACTTTGGAACATCCCTTTTTACGGACTCTTGAACTCCTGTGGAGTACTCTGAAGTATGTACAGTGTCTTTGCATCAGTGCTACTTATGTCAATAAAGACCTGGTGCAACTGCAGTGACTTCCATCATCGCAAGAATGAAGGAAGAAGAAGTAAGGTATTTGATTGTGATTTCTTTGAATGCAATTCATATCAAATCCAATAATTTAAAAGACATACAAATCAACTGCCCAATATTTTTTTTACTCTTCCCTGAAGCTCAATTAATAGTAGTTAGATTTACTGACTAGCATTGTCTTTGGTTTTGGAAAAATTTGGTTTTCTTTGTCTTTCCCCATTTTATTAGTAATCGTTCCATCTTCCCCTGACTCTCTTTTTTATTACGCTCCCTCCCAATATCCAATGTACTTTATACACTTTATATGTCTTCTGGGTGGGAGAAACAGTTCAGTATTACATTTTTCTGAAAACATATATTTATTCAGATTTTCCTGGTACCTAAACTCTATCCTCAGGTTAAATGAGACACTTATGAAAGTTTTATTGCATACTAGAGCTGTGTTCTATATACTTGTTAACTGTCTCATGGGTACTTTAGCTTACTGAATGATTTACTGTTACTCTATTTGAACTTCAGTTATTAGAATTGAAGAAGTTATTTCCATTCAAAACCTCCACCTCTTAACTATCCATTCTCTACTGTACTTTTTGTAATCAGGTGTCCATCCCTGTTTTTTTTTTTCTCTAAGTTGGTCATTCAAAAGTAGCCAACGATTGGCTAATAAAAAAATTAAATGATCTGTTTTACAATCCCTTTCCTCATTGGAATGACTTCCTACTTAACTTTTAAATTTCAATGTCACTTCCTCCAGGAACACTCCCTGATTCTCCCCATCAATATGAAGCACACCACCTGCCTCAGATCTCTAATATGATTTTGTACCAGTCTTATTCATCATTTATTATTTTGAATCATATTTATGTATCTCTCTTAAACCCCACTAGACTTTACGATAAAGAAGTGTATCTAATGGAATTGCATTTTAAAGCTGATTTATATGAGTTCAGAATTTATTCATTGAAATAATCTGCATCAGTATTTCTATCACACTTTATGTCTGTAACACTCTCTTCACAGTTTCATGGACTTGTATAATATAATAGATAGACAGATGGATGGATGGATAGATAGATAGATAGATAGATAGATAGAATTATCTGGTATGTGGCAGACACCAAGCAATTCCTTGGAAATATGTACCCAAGAAAATATGAATTCCTTCTCTCAAGAAGTTTACATTCTAATAAGGAAAACAAAACATAGAGTGGAATTGGAAAAACGGGGAGCAAAAGGTGGAGAAGAAGGAGGGCAAAGTAACTTCCATGGTGATATAGCTTCCTACCATAATGTTCATACTAAATTTCATCATTTTTCAAAAATGATACACTAAAATCCTGAACTGTAAAATTCCCTTCTTTGATCAAAGCCCAATCTTTTTTTTTTCTTTTCTCTATCCCTTGTTCCTACCATGTCTGATTTTTTTTTTTTAACCATCATTGTTCCCTTCAGTCCCCTAGTCCCTAATCTCTCAATCATATCCTGGCTTTAGTTACCTTTCTACCCAATAGTGACTGTATGGTCAATATCAATTTCCTATGAAATTTCACATATTGACTTTTCCAAACTTTGAAGACAGAAGAGAAATCCATAGGTAAAGGAAGAAGAATGTAAAACAAACAAACAAACAAAAAACAAACAAACATAAAAATGACAACATAACTTGCAAAATCCAAAATGAGCTCAGCCTGATGTTAAGCATAACCAAAAGTTTGGTTTGTTGTTATTGTTGTTGTTTTGGCTGTATTTGAGGAAAAATAAGAGGATCAATGAAACAACAAAAGCAACATTTTAATCAAATGGGGTGAAGATAATACACAATGCAACAGAACTTCTCAATGGTCCCTGACCCCCTTTTTCCCAGCTATTGAAAGTAATCTTTGGATTGGAGAGGATGCTTGAAAAAAAAATATTTAGTAGGTACTTGAAACACAAGTTAAGTACAAACTTACTGATTTTACTGGGTTTTTTTTATGAGCTAATTGAAAAAAAACCTGCCTCGTATTAATATTGAGTAACTGTTACTGATTTCAGAAATATCAAGGAGAACTGGAAAAAAAATGCCTCAGGAAGGGAGAAGGGGAAATGTCCTGATTTTCAAAAAAATGAAAGAGAAACTAATGATAGCTAAAAGATTACATACATTAAAAAGGTGCTATTATTACCCTCATTTTATAGATGAAGAAACTGAGGCAAAAAGAGGTAAAGTGACTTAGCCAGGGTCATAAAGCTATTATGTTTCTACAGGGAGATTAGAACTCAGATCTTCCTAGGTCTCAGTTCAGCATACTATGCATTGAGTGACCAGCTACTAAAGAAAGTGAGAATAATTTCACCTCGATTGCTGCCAAAATTTTGGAGAGGGGTAGAAGACATCTCTTCAAGTATTTGCAGGATTGTTAAGTGGAAGAAGGTTTAGATTGTCAGTACCGGTCCTGGAGAACAAATGGATGGACGTTGCATAGACAGAGATTTAGCTTTAATATGTGAAATTTTTTAAAAAGTTATTCAGAAATGGAATTAACTGCCTTGGAAGGTAGTATTTTCTCATTCATTTGAGGTTGGCAAGCAAAACCAAGTTAAATTACTTGTTGGGATATTAGAGAGGGGTTTCCCATGCATGAGTAGGTAATATTAGATGTCCACTGAATTTCTTACGATTCTGATGTTCTGTGAGTCTCTTCACAATCTCTTGACTTTCTCTTTCTCTCTTGATATCAGTAGATGACCTTGTGTCCTATTCTAACTTACCATCCTCCATGAACTGTCTTTATTCCATTCATCTTTATTCCTTCATCTACATTTCTTATAATCTATATTCATTTCTCTATCCTATTTTTTTTTGGACTGATAGATTTTCGTGACCCTCTTCTTGGTTATAGCTAAACCTTTGCTCAGTACAAGGGATGATGTAGAATTCAACATCCATGGTTTCCAGGATAACTGCCTCCCTGTGCTCCAGGCACAGGTAGAATGCTATCCTCCCCTATCTCCTCTATGACCTTTCTACATCAATAATGCTTTCTCTACCAGGCATTTTCAGTCTCTTCCTCTCTCCTCAGTTTAGGGACATACTAGGTCTCCCTTAGTTAAATATCCCTTTTTTTTGACCCTCTCATTTTTTCATTTTATCATCCTATTATCTCTCCTCTTTCACCTTAAAGTCTAGATTCCATTCTCACCACTCCACAAAAACAGCTTCCTCAAAACTCGTTATCTTTTTTTGGCATTATTTAAAGTTTTGAATTCCAAATTCCATCCCTCTCTTCCTCCCTCCCCCTTCCTTGAGAAAGTAAGCAATCAGATATAGGTTATGCATGTGTAATTTAATAAAACATTTCCATGTTAGTCCACTAATTATCTTTTTGTAGCCTTTATTTTTGTCCCATAGTCCTGCTTTCTTCAGTGTGTGACTCAGCAGGCCACTCCTTCTTATAGGTATCTTCTCATTTGTTTTCTATATCATTCCATTTTCATGGTCTTTCTAACTCTATTTCCTTGTCTTCTTCCTCATCCTCAGTCATCTTTCTATGTGGGTGTTTTCTAGTTTCACAGTGGATAGAGCTCTGGACCTTACTATTAGAAGAACTGAGTTAAAATTTGGTCTCAGACACTTACTAGTCATATGACCCTGGGTGAGTCACTTACCTTCATTCTTCCTAAGTTATGTGAACTACAAAATAAGTATAACAATAATATCTACCTCTCAGGGTTGCTGTGAGGAAAAAATGAGTTAACATTTATAAAGCACTTGGTAAAATTCATAACTACATATATATATATACATACATATGCATATTTATATGTATAAAAATTATCTCTGTAGACTCACTTCCTTATGATCTTATCTGTACTCAGGTTCAGTTATGCCTTCTGTTTAATGAATAACCAAATGTATATCTCCATCCATAATTTCCCCCCTCTATTCTCCAATCTCAAGTTTATAACTGTTTAAGGAATAATAATATCTAGGTTCCATATTTGTCTCTCACTTGCAACATATTGACAAATAAACTCACCATCTCCTCCATAGTATTTCTTCATTCCCCCTAACTTCTCTCTTTATATTGTGAGTTCCACCACTTTTCGAGTCACCTAGGTTCATAACATAGATATCATTTTATCATACTGGTTTTTAAATCCTATCAATTCTACCTCTGCAGTTTTTCTAATGGCAGTTCCCTCCTCCCAACTGCCTCATCAGCCAAACTTGTTCTAGCCTTTATTTCTCTTTTGCCTTGAGTATCATAAAAAGTCCTAATTGGTCTTCCTGCCTCTTTCTGATCACTTCCATCACTAAGTGCACATACAAAATTATTTATGCCTTTTTACTATATAATATTCATTGGGGGAAGCAAGGATTTGTCTCCTTCAGATTTAAACCTCCTTTAGACTGAACTTCTCCTTTGAATTCAGATCACTTTCACTTGTATTATAGATATTTGTACATAGGCTCCCCCCACCATTAGATTTAATGTTACTTTGAGAGTGAGTCTTTTGCACATCTATTTTTTTGTGTTCCATTTCCTTCCAGGTGATTAATAAATAAATGAATGGATTCATATTTTCTCTTCATTTTTCAGCCGCCACCTCTGACATAGCTCAAAGAAAACCTAGACTTCCCAGGTTGATTTTCTTAATAGGAATTTTGTTCCAAGAGAATCTGTGAATTAAGCTGAAACTCTACCCCTATGTCTTTAGTCATTGTCATTATAACATGGTCATTAGGGCATATCCAGGACTGCTAATGCTTAATCAGTGCATGAAGATAGCCACAATTATTGTGAAAGTCTCTCAGTCAACTATGAAGGTCTTTGTTTTGCTCAGATACGATGATGCAGTTTTCCAAATGCATTATTTTGAATATTTTCACGTCTTTTCATTTGATACCAGGACAAGGATTATACAAAGAGAGTGCAAACATTAAGAAATGAAAGTGATTGGAAAGTTTGTTCCCAATTCATCCCTAGTAACAGAGAGGTCAGATAAAATAGTCCTCTCTGAGATTTTGTTTGATTTTCTAAGATGTAAAAAATGGCATTAATTATGTTTACCTCCTTCACTGGGTTATCATGAAGATAAAATATAATGAAGAGCAAGTCCTTATTATTGATATTATCCTTTAGACTGCCTGACCTCTGAGGTCCCTTTTTACCTTTAGAACCTATGATTAAGTAAAAATAGATCTGATCAAGTCAGTGGGGAAAAAACTAGGAAAGGTAAGAACATCTGTTTCACACATATTCTCTCCTTTTCATTGCCTTGGGCTTCTTGTTTCCAGAAACAGAGCCACCATTTAAAAAATACCCAAGACAGTCATTTCTTAATTTCTCTCCAGGCTGAACTCCTGACTTTCCCTAACTTTTTCTACAATGTCCCACAAAAATCTTCACTCCAGGAATACTCATATTGGAAGTTCTTACCCCCTCCACATTGGTTGCTTATCCTCAGAACTTCAATTTGGGGGAAGAATTCAAAGCCAATCATATCATCATTACCAAACAGCCTGTATTCTCAAATGCTGAAAACTATAGGACTAGGAGCCTTCATTCCTTTTCCCAGTGCACCTGCCTATTAGAATGTAACTTCATTGACGGACAAGATTTTTCTTTCTTTCACCTTGCATTTGTATTCCCAGAGTTTAGCACATTACTTAGAACATAGTAAGCATGTGATAAATTCTTGTTGACTTGACTTGTCATAGTGACAACTGACTATAACAAACAATCCCTTAACACAAAATAATACTATAAAACCTAAGGTTAATGGTCTACAATAAGAACCTTTATTTTTAATGTCTCATGTTGATTGTTTTGTTGCCTATATCACACATTTAATTTAGGAGATTGTGTTATGGATTCTTTTGGAGTCTGATTTATCTAAAGCAAATGCATATATTCAGGCTGTATGAACCTGGCATCAGAATATAATTGTTGCCACCAAGATTACATTTTTCATCCATCAGCAAGATATCCTCAATATGACATTTATTTTCTCTTTCTCCTGCACATAGAAATCTATACACCAAACTGATCATTGTTATAATCAGAATATGCAAAGAATCACTGCATTGTTATGTTATTTAAATAGGTACTAAAGAAGTTCTATGATTCAAATTATTCTGTGATGTCATCAGCATCAGTATTCCCCCCAGTGATGTAGAACTCAGTCTATTCATGCCTGATAAAAACTAATTAAGTGCCTAGTAAGTGCCAGGCACTGGGCTAAGCACTGTTCTGTGTGCTTCTTCCATGTTATCCCATACATTTATCAATGGGATTGGTTTACCTCATATTATGCGGGCTCTTTTTGCTTTCTCTTGAAATAACAAGAATATGAGGGGAGCACATGGGCTATAATTCCTTCATTCTCCCTATATAACTTGTTGCTCTTTTTCAAACATATGTTTCCTTAGGTATGTCCTTTCCTTTTTTCTAATATATATATATACTTATATACATATGCACACATACAAATACACACACCTATGTGTATTTATTTTGAATTATTAAATCTACCAGTATGCATCTCTATTGCCCTCTTAATAATTTAATTCTTCTGACATCTTAATGTTTCTTGGTAACATAAGATATCAGTTACACATTGAAATATTGATTTTAATGTGTGTGTGTTTCCCATAATTAGGACATAACATAATTGCCTACTTATTTTCTTCATCCAAACTCTAATACTTTCTCCTAAGAGTTGGGCAATTAATTTCCCACATAATAGTACAGAGACCATACATTCTATCATTAAGGCCTTTGGAGTACTTATTTGTGTATTCTTCTGGGATGTTTCCATTTTGCTTGTGTCATGTAAAGATTACTAATCCCAGCAAAGTGCCCTGTCTTTTAAACCAACAGTGAAATCTGTGGCATGACCTTTATGCAGCAAGAAAGAGGTAGTGTTAAATCATCACTGTGCCCTTTACCTCATACTGGAAGGGTTTATTGATCCTCGTATGCTTTCAGGTTAAAAGAACTGCAAATATCTGAAGAGACAGAGAATGGAAATTTTTTTTTTCAAAGCTGTGATGATTTCCCCCTTCTCTTTTTTCCCATTTTATTTTCACTTCATTTCACTTTATCTATCTATTTGTTCTACTCAATATTTTTTGTGACTCTTTCAACATCTGTAGTTCTCTGCTCCTCTGTTTCTATGTTTGATACTGAGAATTGTTTAGAAGAATTACTTACGGCCTTTGATAGTGCTTTCTCCAAGTTAAAGACAAACAAGAACAAGAGACAAGATCAATTCCGGGGGAGGGAAATGAAAGCAGCTTTTTTTTCTTTTAGGCAGTAGCAAATTTGTTACAAACATGTTGACCATTGATGGGGTTTGAGAATGTAATTGATGAGGGCAGTGAGCCAGAAAGAAGTTTTTTCCTCCGTCTTTGCTATTTTTGAGGTGGATTCTAGTAGAAACTGGAGAGAGAGAGAGAGTGAGAGAGAGAGAGAGAGAGGGAGAGAATTACAATTTCAAGACATAAAATGACCTTAGCTATGAAGGGAAACAGAGATTTAAAAGATGACATGAAAAGAGGAGCAAGGTGAGATTTAATTTAAAAAAAGACAGAAAGAAGAAAAATATGGAAGACTTAAATCTTAATTTAAAATAGCTTGCAAAAAGGATATAATTCCTGAATTTTATGTTTTTATTTTTATTCATCTATGTGTTTATCTGTCTATCTATCTGTCTTTCTGTCTGTCTGTCTATCTATCTATCTATCTATCTATCTATCTATCTATCTATCTATCTAATTATGCTTTCTGGAGGGGGAAGGTAGGGCAATTGGGGTTAAGTGACTTGCCCAAGGTCACATGGCTAGTTTTTGTGTTTAGTGTCTGAGACCGGATTTGAACTCAGGTCCCCCTGTCTCCAGAGCGAGTGCTCCATTCACTGCGCCCCCTAGCTGCCCCTAGTCCTGAATTTTATGTTGGTCTCACTCATATTTTCCTGTGTGGATGGTTAACAGGTACAGAACATTGTATTCTCTGATGTCAAGAGAAGACTTGTAAGATGATTTCTCTGATCTCTCTTCCATTCACTGACTCACTTCGATTTATATCAAGCCATTGACCAATAACAATTTTCCTAACTTTTTGGACTGAAAGTTTGACAGACACATGGGTAGATGACATTCCTTGATGCACAAAAGAGGAAATAGCTGAATTCTAACCCAGATTACAGCAAGGTGGCGCAATGAACAGAGTGCTAGGCCTGAAGTCAGGAAGACTCATCTGACTGAGTTCAAATCTAGTCTCAGACACTTGCTACTTGTGTGACCCTGGGCAAGATTGTTGTAGTTCCTCATTTGTAAAATGAGATGGAGAGGGAAATGGCAAACCACTCAAGTATCTTTTCCAAGAAAACTCTAAATGAGTTCTTCAAGAATCTAAACTCTTGATTCAACAAAAACAACCCAGATTACTTGATTTCCCTATGAGGTTTTATTTTATTTTATTTTATTTTTTGCTATCGAGATTTTCTCCCTGGATTACAGATCTATTGCCTGCTACCTTTTTTTTATCATCATAGGGATCATAGAATTTGGAAGTATATAAATCTAGTAATAGTGTCATCAATTTAGTTAGAAAGGATATTAAAGGTCATTGAATCCAATCCTGTCATTTATTATTCCTTTGAAATTAAGGAACAGAGACAGTAAAGTGACTTGCTCAAGGTCACACAACTAGTAAGCAAACTCTCTAATTTAATAGATGATGAAATTATGGCCCCAAAATGTTTGAACAAGTGGATAAATACTATGAAGATTTCTCATATTCTTTTGTTCAGCATTCCTTAAAACACAGTGTTTTGTTTGGGGTATGTGTGCTATGGGGGTATTATGCATGCTTTACTAGTATCTTTCACCTATCCCATACTGCCAGCTTGACCTCAGATCAATCTTTCAGGCCCACATACTCTGCATTTATAGCTCACCTTGCCTTTCAAACTCAGGTGATGCATATTTTTGAGATAATGTATGATTTCAGTTGTCTGATTTTTCATTAGAACCACAATGTTTTTATATTTCAAGCTAGCATTTATTTTCTCCAAATTTATTCCCATATCATCATGTTCATTTTCCCTGTCAGTCTAAAGGTCCATATGTTTCTCTGCCCCAATACTAACTATATTCTTTTCAAAACAAACATAAAACAATAGAATTATTTCCATCGAATATTTTTAGTTCATTGGAGAAGGAAGTCTTGATTAATAATCCCCAAATGCCAAGTTTCTCTGGGTTCAAGATGAGATTCTCTGGTAGTATTATTAGAAACTTCATTTATATTTTAGTTACTGCTGAATAGCAGCCTTCCGTTGATGTCTCATGAGATTGGCAGTTTATTTTACAAGATTTAGGTACAGAAACTGTAATTAAACTGTCTTGTCAGAGATATCACCATGTTGGGTTGAGTTTCCTTTACTCTCTTCCCACTTTCTGATTTTGCTCTTATTTCATTTCATTTTAATCACAAAACATTTTAAGAGAATTTTAATGGCATAAGAAGAGAAAGAGAAGCAGGAGAGAGAATTTGTTGTTCTTGCCTCTGAAAGAAGAGGAAGGCAATAAGTGAATGTACCTTCCTTTTTTTGGGGTTAGGTCCGCTAGGTAACTCTGACTTATTTCAAGATTGTGCTTTTCAGGGAGAAAAGAACTCTTACTTCCTAAATGATGATCTAGTCAAGCAGACTAAAAGATCCACAGGGACATTGCTTGGGCTACTGCTAAAGAAGAATATCTTGGATGATGATAAAGAGACTGCTGAGCCAATTCTACCTAAACGAGATCCCTGGGATGCAGGAGGAACCATATCCTGACAAATGACAAAAGATAGTTTGTAGAAAGAACTGTGACGTCAGAAGTGGACCTTAAGGGAAGAGGCAATTTTTATCAGAAGCTAGAAATAGCTCTTCTGCTTTTTTTGCTTCAACTGAATTAAGATAAATTGTTTTAGTATAGGTATGATGGCCTGTTATTGCTCAATGGGGCATAGACTTACCAATCTTCCCCATGAGATCTGGAAAATGCCCCATAAAATGACACCTGGGAAAATCACACATAGTGAATGTGCCATAGTGGGTTTCATTGAACAATCATTTATTAACCACTTAGTATGTGTCAGGAACTGTGCTATGTGCTGGAATACAAAGAAGGAAAAAGCAATCCCTGCTTTTAAAAAGCTCCCAGACTAATAGGGGCGATAACTTGTAAACAATTATGTACAAACAGGAAATATAGAGGATAAAATGGAGATGATCAGCAAAGGCACTGGCATGGAGGGGGACTGGAAAAGACCTCTTTAGAAGGTTTAGGTTTGTTGGGACTTAAAGGAAACCAGTGAGGGGAGGAGATAGAGATGGAGAAGAAGAGAATCCAAAGCATAAGTACCTAAGATGGGGAGAGGGAATGTGATTTGGGAACAACAGCAATGTGGCCAATGTCCATGATTCCCAGAGTATGTGAAAAGGAGTAAGGTAAGTACAGTAAGAAAACTGGAAAGGTAGAATGAGACCTAGTTACAAATGTCTTGAATACCAAAGAAAAGAGTTTGTATTTTATTACATTGGTGCTAGGGAATCCCGTGTGTCTCTGTGTGTGTGTGTGTGTGAGAGAGAGAGAGAGGAGAGAGAGAGGAAGAGCATATCAGTACATTACTAAATGTAGTTTAGAATGACAGACTTGCCCTGAGGAATATTGGAGATGAAAGGTTAGATCAAAATAACAAAAAAATAAAGAAAATTAAAATTCCTCCATTGCCAAAAGTTATCTTTAAAGAATGTTTTTAAATGTTTCTTCCATCTCTAATGTGGAAAAATCCATCAGATCAGTTTTGGTGCCCTTGAATCATTGATATCATCATCTAGGGAAATTTATGTCTCATATTAGTTATTCATTATGGAATTAATATTATCTTCTATGAACTCGTGGAAGAAGCGTTATACGTTTTTCTTATTATTTGATCCTTGAACATTAACTTCTATGTGATTTTTAACAGACTAAAGAGCTGGTTCTCTAATAAATTTAAGTATCCTTTGTGGTTGCATGCTTGAGCAGTTTTTTTATTTTAATGGATATGTGATAGTTTGCTTACTAGTAAAAACTGATCAATACTGAAAACTTGTAAAAAGTCATACATCCATTAGAAAACTATATATTTTGATGTAGAGACTAAAACCATGTATATGTCAAAATATTTGTTTCTCAGAGCTAAGGCCCAGCAAGCAGGCTGTGTCTTGAGCTTGGCATAACAATAATCCTTTGCAATCAGGATGATATCACCTTCTGGCAAAGTGTATTGCATAGACCCGCACCAATTCTTCACTAAGGGATTTAGCTCCCCCTATTTCCCAGGGCCATCCATCACACATTCACAGTCCTTCCTTCTCCTCATCATCAGGTACTGTACTCCCATTTTTGTCACAGAACTCTGGTTTTGTGCCCCCCCAGTTTGGCCATGACCTCCAAGACTTGAGACAATATTGTTCCCATAGGTCCTGCGGGAATAGTGACTCAAGACTTAAAGTGATCATGTCCTGGTCCAGCCCAGGATATATGTAAGACTTGTCTTTAGTCCAGCGTGTTAAGCCCTCGTTCTTAGGGGTAGGGAGGAGAGGTGGCTTCTGTACACATACATCATTTTCCTCACTCTGAAATTAATTGCTTAATTAATTGTTAATTAATTATAATAATTACTTAATTGTTTGCATCCTGACTCTCCTGTCTCTGGCCTGATAAGTTTGTTTGGCTCTGGCTACTGACAGACTAGAAGCCAGTTCCAGTCTGGTTAACATATATAAAATAAAGAAATGCATAGCTCAAAATTTAAACTATTCCAAGCTTCTTCTAGTTGGACAAATAAAAAGATACTGTTTTAAATTTAGCCTAAAGTTATTGAGACATTTATTGCTTTTTTAACAACAATGATAATAATAATTAAATTTTATATAGTGCTTACTGTGTGCCAAGCACTTGTTATTATATCATTTGATCCACACTACTCTGGGAGGTAGGTGTTATTATTATTCCCATTTTTGAAATGAGAAAACTGAGGCAAAAAAAGGTTGAGGCTTGTCACAGGTCACATAACTAATAAGTATCTGAAACTGGATTTGAACTCAGGTCTTTCTGATTCCAATCCTAGGTCCTTATCCACTGGACCACCTACTTGCCTCATGTGTGGTTTTACTCTCTTGGTCAAATAGCATATGCACCAAGAGATGCGAGACTTTTGACAAGTTTTCATTTCTAATGCATAAGCATGCTTTTGTTCTAATACGCTTACACTTTCTTTTCATTGGTCCTGTTGAAACAGATTGTTTCAATAGGCCCACCTCCCCCAAGAACTCTTCAGTAGTTAGCAAACACAAATCCATAATCAGTTGAATCTTGGTGACATGAGGATGCTTTCATTGCCTGTTGTATACTTCACTTTTTGCACAGATTTGTGTTGTTGTTGCCTGATTTTGTGATCTTATCGGTATTGAAAATTCTATCTGAGCAAACCTTTAGCGATGTAGATCAACAACTGTTCTGTAACTTGGAATCTAGTAGAGTTGATTGGCATCCCGAGTGTTTAACCATCCTGCTCAAGTTAACATTACCAAATATATAAGACAAGTCTTCTGATTCTGAGGCCAGCACTTTATCTACTCTACCATCTTTATGGGATTAAATAACATAGGTGACTGTACATATACGTATATGTATTTGCTTTTACAATATTTTAATGTTATTTTGAAATGTTCAAATCTATTTTATTTTCAGTTTTCCCTCCCCTTCTCCCCCTTTTTCAGGGGTAATAGTATTGGTGATTATTTTTAGGGAAGGAAACTGCACTGCATCTAAGAAATGTATATTTAAGTAGAGTGATTACAAAGATCATTCACCCGCTTTGTACCATAGATATTGTAAAACCATTCAAAAGAGAAGATAAAATTATACAAGTTATTCTCAGAAACTTTGTCTCTATTGGCATCTTTTGTTAGAGAGTATTTCTATAAAAGTTGTATATTTCAAAAGAAAATTTCTCCTACTGAAAGATGTTATTCAAACAATAGTCTAGATGAGAAAATTCAGTTGTAAACTGCTTATGGGAAGGAACTCTGTTATATCTTTCTTATGCAAAGCAGAGAGTAATGTGCCTTATGTCTTCTTGTAAATGTTCATTAAGTTCTAATATGCCTCCTGTTTTCAGAAGTATGGTAGAAAGAGGACAGAACTTGGAGTCAGGAGAGGCCTAGGCTTAAAAAGCCTCCTCTGGCACACATCAGTTGCATGAAGATGGGCAAATCTCTTAAACTGTATGAGCCTCAATTTCAGCAGCTGTAATATGTGGATAATAATCACACTGATTATTATATATATAACTCACACAATTATTGTGAAATTCAAATGAAACAATGTATACAAATACCTAATAAACTTTTGGACACTGTAAAATATGAATTATTGTTATTCTATGCTACATTCTCCTCCAAGACATACTGTTCCTCATACAGGTAGATAAAAAAGGAGGTACTCAGTACAGTAAAAAAAAAAAAAAAATACTTGGTAAGGCTCTAAGAGACCCTGTTTTAAAGGCCCAGTTCTCCCTAGTTATCTGAGCTTTGTAAAGACACTTCAGCTGTCTATGCCTAAGTATCCTCCATGGTGTAATAAAGGGGTCATCCTGGCTGACCTCTAAAGTATTAATCCAATTTTTTATTATTTCAGAGGATATTGAGAAATTGTGGTGGAGGTCAATTAAGAGTGAAATTTCTGAAAAAAATGAAATAAACATATATATAACAATGCATATAGTACATTGTAATTAAATTAATCAGACTGTTTTTCTCCCTAGTTTGGGAAGAAACACATTGAAGATCTTTTCAGCGATCTTCAGGATGGAAGAAGACTCTTGGACCTCCTTGAAGGTCTTACAGGTCAAAAACTGGTATGTATTTTTTTTTGGAGAAGTCACATAAACTTTATTAGAATTTCACGTTGTCATAATTTTATATTATTCTATAATTAAAGGCAAAGTGTGTTATTTTTATGACTCATGATTTACCTGACAATGTGACAATTATCCTGCTTGTCATGCCCATTATCTTAAATATACTGAATTATTCATACACAAGTTATCCATGATAGCTATATTTGTAAGAATTCAGAATCACCAATAAAAGCAACTTTTTACATCTCTGCTCTTCCTGAAGCATTCTCATTGAATAATTAATTATATGCTAGTTTTTAAATATGTTATAACCATTGTAGCTAATACGTAGCCAACTTTTAATTGAGTGAGGAATAAAAATAGTTACCCCAGTGGTTTAAACCCTATACATCTGTGTTTTCAGTGAGAAAGAAGGTCTAGGTACCCACTGGGCTAATACAGCTCTCCCTCTGTGATTTCATAACTGGTCCTTAGCAGTTGCTAGGACTGAAAAAGTAATAGTCTTGCATCCAACCCGGTAATAACCCTTTTCAGACTTAATAACGAATGTCATAAACATTTATTTAGTGCCCACTAAGCGCAAGTTACTCTGCTAGGCACTAAAGATACAAAGACAAAAACCAAAAAGTTCTTGCTTTCAAAAAAACTCACACTGGTCTTGAAAAAGACACAATCTATAACTGGGTCCATAAGCAAAGTCACTGCAGCTTGGTGTTATACTGGCATAATCTTGGAAATCTCAAGGTCACCTCAGCACCATGATAAGAACCAAGCAAGAATTCTTGTAGGAGATGCAGTAAAAATGTATCAGATATGTGGCGAATTCCTTTAGAAGAGCTCAAAGTGTTTTCACAACTATTATCTCCTCTGTTCACACATATATTGCTTCCTGAGAGGTAAGAAATAGTAGGTCTTGTTATGTCTTGATTTTGTTTTTGTATGAGACCTGTGATTCCAGTGACTTAAGGAACTCCATATGAAGAAACTGTTGCAAATTATTGCCTGACCTATAATGCGAAGCTTTAGAGGTTGTTCTACTTTATATAAAGGTATGGACAGTTCAAGGACATGCAGTGAGGGAAGCAGTATGAGATATCAGTTTGCATAGTAGCAGCTGCCTCGTACCTGGATTGCTTTTTATAATTAGTTTTTTAGCATTTAGCCTCACCCTTCCATTCCATTCTGCTTTTTATCATCATCATCATCATCCTCCTCCTCAATACACAGACATATATTTAACTGGACCTGTTATTTCCCTGGTGAAGAGAATTCCTGGTGAGGAAATGTCCTAGAGCAATGGAAATAAAAATCTCTGCAGTCCACTTAGAAATTAAGTGGGTTTCCCAGAATCACAAAGCTACTATGTCAGAGTTGGGATTATTATATTAATAGTCCATCATAGTTAATTGCCTAAATCACTGCTTTAAGCATACTACTCTCCTGCTCAAAAGATAAAACTTCAATGTCTCTGCATCACTTATAGGATAAAATATCTACTCCAGCCTGGTATTAAATTGTTGGAAGGATGATTGGACTTTGAGGACTTGGGTTCAAATCATAGATTTAATACTTATTCGCTGTTTAACATGGGAGAAGTCACTTAATTTTTCTAAGCCTATTTCCATATCTGTCAAATGGGATTAATAATGATAATATTTATCCTACCTCTTATATGACTTCTTCTGAAGAGCAAGTGCCATGATAGAAATTTTTTTTGGAAGTATGATTTATTATGCATAAGATTATTATTTATTTACCAATCCAACCTTTTATCCCACAACTCTCTCACACAATCCCTCTGTTTCAGTAAGGTTAGCTATCTTACTGTTACCTATGCCACTAATGAATGAGGGGAAAAAATAAAACAATTAGTAATCTCTTACTACATGTAAATTGCTATGCTAATTAATGGAGATACAAGTAATAAAGTAAGCCAGTCTGTGCTCCTTAGAAGTTCACCTAGTGGGGAAGACAACACCTGTAGAAAGTTTTAACTGAAGATCAGAAAAGTCCTGTGATCCTTTGGATTCAGTGGCAAATCAGATGCTAATGCCTATTATTTAATATCATTTACAATGGGGGGGAGGGGAATCTTGACAATGCCAAGGACTTTGGTGCTAAGGGATTTATTTTCTGTGTCCTTGGTAATTTTGGCTGCATCACCTGAGAGAACTGTTGCCAAGCTTGATTTCTCCAGGTGTTGTTTCCCAGGATGATGGCTGAAGATAATGGACTGGAAGAATTTCTCTTTCTAAGGCCCTTGGATTCAGGATCCTAGATTGTCCGTATAAGGGTCTGAAAGAGAGATGTTAGTCAAGGTGGTGGTTATGTTTGCACTTGCTTGGCAAATGGTGACTCCTGTCTGTCCTTTAAACTGCCTTGCTGCTTTATCTGGGTTGGCTTGCCCACCCACTGGCAGTTGCTGGGGAAAAGTGGCCCCTTCTCTTCAGGAATTGTTTCCCTGGATAATGGCTGACCTGGAAGGAGGACCTGACTAGACAGTGCTGCAGCTCCCAGAGTTCTTGTCTTTATCGGATTGTCGGTATTGCTTTTCATGAGGAAGATGGATCTGTTCTCCTCAACTGTTTGTAGAAATATCTACATGCATAAATGAAGCCTTTATGCTACTTCACCAAAAACAACTCATGACCCCACAGGTCTATAAACAGATGTACAAAATATAGATAATAAGGTAACAAATTTGACTTCATTAGTGTCATTGGAGAGGCAGAGTATAGTAAATTGAGATCCAACTTTGGAGTCAAGAAGTCGTATTGATAAAGTCCCACCCACTAAAACTTGCTGAGTGCATGATTCTATGTAAGTCACGTAATCTGCCAGGGCTTAAGGGAACTTTTTAGAACTCTATGTTGTTTTTACAGGTGTGTGTGTGTGTGTGTAGACACACACACATGTATATGTATATAGATAAAGATAGAGATGTAGTAGGGAGGAGTTTCCTAACTTGGAGTTAACTATACCAAGTGAAATCACAGATTCCAGCACAAGGACTAGGCTAGAGCCTGAAGACATATGCATTATGGGGGAGTGAGGAAAATGAAAATTAGAAAGATGGGATACCAGACAAGGATACTTCACCTGTGTCAAATACACAATGCCATTATCCAGATACCAAATATACCATATAATAGAAATCAGTGATAAAGAAAATTCTATTATTATTCCTTCCAGGAGTACATAGAGGTTGACTGACCCTGACACAGGAAGCAAGGCTGGAAAAATGATTAAACAATTAAATCCAAGATCTGGTCAGAAAAACAGATTAAGGGAAAAAAATGGAATTTAGGCACAATAGGAAGGTAACTAACGAGTACAAAGAGGCTCTGGGATGGTATATTGTTTTTGAAAGAACTGAGATTAAAAAAGAAAGGAGTTGAAGACAGATTGTATATTATATTTTATATATAATGCATATATGTATATATGTATGTATATATGTACATATACATATATATGTGTAAATATATATGTATATAATATAGTATATTGTATATTATAATTGTATATTAAGAACATTATATATTAAGTTGAAAATCCCTTCCTACTGCTACCTCTCTTATTATACTGTTGTCGTATTCCATTTTAGCCCAAAGTCTCCATAATCTATATTTTCTTTCTTTTTAAATTTATTTTTAAACATTCTTTTCTTTTTAAATTTTGAGTTCTAAATTCTCTCCCTGTCTTCTATTCATTGAGAAGGCAAGCAATATGTTATCAATTATACTTGTGGAATCATGCAAAACATATTTTCCTATTAGCCATATTTTTTAAAAGCAAGAAAAATGAAGAAAACTATCATTTATACTCCAAGTTCATCAGTTCTGGAGGTGGATAGCATTTTTTTTATCATGAGTCTTTTGATATTCTCTTTGATCATTGCATTGATCAGTGTACCCCAAGTCTTTCATAGTTGTTCATCATTACAACATTATTGTTACTGTGCAGAATGATCTATCAGTTCTTCTCATTCCACGTTGCATTAGTTCATATGTAGGTCTTGCCATGTTTCCACACTACAATAGTACTCCATTACAATGATATTCCACAACTTTTTTAACAATTCCCCAATTGATTGGCATCCTCTCTATTCTCAGTGCTTTGTCACCACAAAAAGGGGCTACAAATATGTTTGTATTCCTTTTTCTTTGATCTCTTTGTGATATAGATCCAGAAGTAGTATTACTTGGTCAAAGGGTAAGCATACTTTTATAACCCTTTGGGCCTATTTCCAAATTGTTCTGCAGAATGGTCAGACCAGTTCGCTATTCCACTAACAATTCATTAGTGTACCTACTTTTCCCTCACCCCCTCTAGCATTTGTCATTTCTAATAAGTGTAAAATGATACTTCAGAATTGTTTGAATTTGCATTTTTTGACACAATTTGTCTAATAAATAATGACAGAGCATTTTTTTTCATGAAACTATGGATAGCTTTGGTTTCTTCTTCTGAAAATTTCCTATTTATATCCTTTGACCATTTATTAGTTGGTGAATGGCCCTTATATTTATGAATTTGATTCAATTCTCTACTCAGTATATATTTGAGAAATGAAGGCTTCTTAAAGAAACCTGCTATATATTTTTAAATATTATTTCATCATCTATGGTACCTATTAGCAAAATGTGATTTCCTTGATTATCTCTTTTATTAAATTAATTTTTGCTTCTGCTTTTTTGCCATGTAACTGGGACCAGATGCATATTTCCCCTTGTGACCCTCCCACAGCTCTCCTATCTGCCTTAGAACTGTGGTCCACATTGTCACTGGCCTGAGATATCTGGAAGCTGCTGCTGTGGTAGCTGTTGCTGCTTGCACATGTGCAGGCTCTGGACAGGCCTCCACTCCTCTGTCACAAACTTATCCTGCAGACCTCCTAAGTCTTCTTAGGTCAGAAAAAAATGTCTCACCCTGACTTTTTGTTGGCTTTGCTGCTCCACAATTTGAAGTGAGAAATTATTTTAAAGTCATTTGTAAGAGAATGTTGAAAGAGTTCTAATGGTTTTCTCTAATCCACCATCTTAGCCCTTCCCTTACTGCAAGACATAGTTCACGTGTCATCTTATTTTCAAAGCGTTTTCTGGTTGTTAGTTTCTACTCACATTACTACCTTGTATTTGTTTTGTATTCATTCTAGATAACTGGGTGCATGTATACATATGCACATATGTACATTTATACATATACACACATATATATGTACATATATAAATAACACACATATATTATTTGTTTATATGTATGAGAAATATTCAGGTAGATTCTTCTCTTCCCCACTGGAATGCCAGTTCCAATTAGAGACAAAAGTTGCTTCATCGTTTTATGTATTTTGTTTTCCCAGTGCCCAGCACAATGACACACACATAATATGTGCTTAATAAATCCATGTTGATTGATTTTGAACCTGAGTTGTACAAACTAAGTGTGACATTATTGACAGAAATTGGAACTTTTGAGATTATGTTACACTGTCTTATTTAAGTAAAGATGGAACCTCTTCTAAACTGTGTCTCAAACTCATATGCATGAACTAACAACACAAGATGAATATACAAGTTTACATTATATATGCTGATATTCTTACATTGCTTCTCATGGTCCTGACCCTAAACTAGTCATGGGAACAGAGAAGTTATAAAAATAACAATCACAAAAATAGCCTGTTGTTGCATAAAGCTTGGTACATAGAATACCAAAAAGGGGAGGCACAAATCAGATTAGATGCTCTGTGTCAATGATTAACAGTTGACATATTCCTTTCAAAACTTGTTTTCATATATTTACATCATTTTTCCTGAAGAACATAAAACTTCAAATTGAAGGGTAAATTTTTGAAGTGCCTTCATTACATGAGATAAATGCCTATTTTCCGTGCTGGTCAGTAAAGATCTGTTTTTGTTTTCAGCCAAAAGAAAAAGGTTCCACAAGAGTTCACGCTCTGAACAATGTCAACAAGGCACTGCAGGTCTTGCGGAAAAATAACGTAAGTAATCACCTTGACAGGGTTGGAATATTGGGTAGACAGAACAGTGAATGTCCAAAGAGCTGGCTAAGGCCTCCAATACAGGACAGAAGATTCAAAGGCACATTAAAAATCAAAGCAACATTATGTGTACATTAGGAACTGCTACAGGTCCATGTATTGGTGGCTAATATTATTCAGAAAGTGATTTTTCTAAAGGATGATGCTTTCTTTGAATGTAGCAAAGCATTCTTAGGCTTCTGTAGGGAAACACCTAATAAGCAAAGCCATGATACTTCTGGGGCCTTTATTGCATGTACTTCCATTTGGGCAAATATCTTTAACCTGCAGTGTATTCAAATGCCTGGAATAATGAGCCCTGTAACAGCAGATATACTGAATAATTGTTTGTTGAATGGAATTGAATCTATTCATTATGCAGATTGATGGGCAAATCAGTATGAGAATGTTTTAATTTAAGATATTAGTAAGAATGGTCAAATATGACATTAGTTTCCATAGTTCCTTTTTTGGGGGGGAAATTTATATTACTTTAAATATCATTATTTTGACCCAGAAGCAGTTTTAAAGAATCAATAGAAAACTGGCTTTAGAGTCAGGAAAATCTAGTTTCAAGTTCTGCTTTTGACCCATAATAACTTTATGACTCTCGACAATTCACTTAATCTCCTGGTGTTAAAGGGAACTCTCTGAAGCTATAAGTTTAAGTTCCTTACAGTTCTAAATAGTAGATCTAGGCAAATTTATGTTAATAACAATAATGAGAAAATGGGTTTGTGTAAAAATTTTAAATTTGTTTTTGTTCTAATTTTTTTTCAATTCACAAAAATGAAAGTGCAATTGTGGCATTTAACAGAAAAAGAAATCATAACTTAAATATCTAAGCCAGATTTAAACACAGACTCTATTCCATTATTATCTATTCCAAGTTATTTTTTTAATTTCTTTTTCCCTTTCAAAATATTATAGTGAATATTTCCTTCAACTCATCCTCTAACCAGATTTCTGATTGACCAATATAACTTTTCCAGACATTTTTAGTGGTTACCTAATTATATCATATCACCTTCTCAAGGATAAATTTAAGCAAATTTTTCTATTCATTTAAAATAATAATAAATTGTGATAGGTTGCCAATAACGTATCTATTTTGTGACTTCACATTGGTTATACTTTTTTGGAGGGGGGAGTGGGTTACTCAATGCATTGCAGTTCAGTCCATGTATTGGTTTGTAATTTAAAGTGGTCATTGAGATTCATATTTGGCTATAGGAAAAAATGGTACTACAGTGGCATTAATATTTGAAAGAGCAGATTTTCTTTTCTATCATTTCCCATGACATTCTGTAGCAGCAAGCACCCTAGCATACCCAGGATGGCTGCTAGCACAGGTTCTTAGATCTGCTTTTCTAAAGAAAAGCAACTCAAAATGGGTTAACAATCCTACTTTAATCAAACATATTTACCTAGTTCAGGGGAAAAAGTCAGCACCTTGAACTTCAGAGAATACAAACAGAAGTTACAAGCAGACAAAAAATACAGTCAGAGAAACATATCAGCAGACAGGGCTTCCAGCCATCTGACCATTACATCCATACCTAGTTAGTTACCAGAGAGGGAAGCACCAACATCTGAGTTTTCAAAGCCAGGGGGCTCAACAGCTGCCCAGTCTCATCT
>CM053591.1:64709842-64728575 GCA_028646515.1 Pseudochirops corinnae
ATGTATATACATAGGTTCTGGCAAACCTTTTTATTATTAACTATGCTTACATTCCAGAGTTGTCAACAAAGGACAAAGGTTAGGGTTAATTATATGATTTAATAAGGAGGGAGTCATCAGGCTATTCTTTCATCAAAATCTCAAGTCATTATAATATGATCATGTTATTTCTGTTAGGTAAAGATGAGGACTTGAAGGGGAAAAAAAAAAAAACACCTCTAATCATCCCTCACCTAGCTCCTTGGAGCTCACAGCATACTTAGTTCTTTAGTGACTATTGCTGATCTAGCTGGTTCCCCTAAATGCTCAATTACTTATTTCACGCTCCTAGAATGTGAGAAGCAAGTCACCAATTTTGAAAAAATTGTCAAAAACACTGGAAAATCTGGAATATCTACAAGAGTTATCACATCATTATACTTATGACTCACATGCCAAAAATATATGATTTTTATATTAGTGTGTGGAATAAAAGCTACTTAGGAGTAACTTGGTAATAAAAAGAAATAAAAGTTACCATTTGGAACCTCTCCACAGTTATAAAATATATCAATGCCAGTGCTCACAATAGACTGGTGCTTTAACCAGTGGGTTATAATGCCTTTCATAGAAGGAGTATACGAGCAAAATTGGAAAGGAGGGCTAATTAATTATAGCTAAGTCTATCAGATTTCTTGAAGAATTAAGCATAATGCAAACTACTTATGCTCACTTTAATCAGTAAACATACTATAATGCAATAAGTTCAAAAGTATACCATCCTAAAATTTGGAAAATTTTAAAAATATATGACCCAAATTAACATTTCAAGAACAACTTTAAACAAGGTATTTATAACATGTACATCAAAGAGAGAAGAAATTAACCATAAAGAAGGAAGGAAAATGTAAAAAATAAAGAAGTCTGTATCTATTAAGCCCAATGACAGATGCAGAAGTAAGGAGGCTAATGAAACATAAAAATAGAATGCGATTTACACCAACCTTCAGGATCAAGTAGTTTCTCTATACCCAAGTGATTTTTGGCTATGTTAAATGCATGGTCTAGTCGTTGTACAGCTGACTGCTGGCGAACCACACTATCCCAATCAAAGAGATCAGGCCTGAAAAAGTATTTAAAAAAATAATTGGGAACATTCCTCAAAATTCACCTCAATTATGTACTAATTGCTAATCCTTTGTCATTACCAGTAAGGTAAATATTAATGCGATGTACAATTTCTCATTTGAAGTAGATCACAATTTGAATTCAAAGATGATGTTGAAAAGAGCTAACCAATGCTGTCAATCAATACTTTAATGTATTTACTGAGCACTTGCCATAGAGGATGACCTATTTCTTAACCTGTGCCCCATGGAGCTGCTGCCCCCCACATAATTCCAGGTGCTTCCAGGTTACTTCTGAATGCAAAAGCAAGGTAAAATGACATATTTACTAGCAGTGTGACCTGGAGAAGTCAGCTGAACTCTCTCAGCTCCAATTTTTTCATCTGTAAAATGGGGATCATAATACCACCTACCTTAAAGGGTTGTTGAAAGGCTCAAACGAGATTACATATGTAAAATATTTCACAAACCTGAATGAACTATATAAATGCTAGTTATTATAAGACAGTATTTGTTTTCTTTTTGAGGCAGCTAGGTGGTGTAGAGGATAGAGTACTGCGTGCCTAGAGTCAGGAAGAGCCGAATTCAAAAAAGGCCTCAAATAACTTACTAGCTATGCAATCCTGGGCAATCACAACCTCTCTGGGTCTCTGTTTTCTCAACTGTAATATAAGGATCACAATCATACCTGAGTTAATAATTGCAGAATGCTTAGCCCAGTGGCTGACACATAAACCCTTAATACAGGCTTCCTCCTTTCCTTTTCCCTTCCTTAAATATTGGGTAAAGAGGAGATAGGTTGATCATCTCTCTAGCATCTGAAATCACCCTCGAGTATTTAAAATAGTATCTATTATGTGGATAGCACTGTCAGAGATGCTATGGATGACCAACTTATTCCAAGGCTCCCACTGTCAAGGAGCTTATAGTTTAACACACAGAAACATAGACACACACACACACAGAAAAACACACAGAGAAACACACAAACACATATGGTCGGTTAGCTACGCTGTTATATTACAAGGGGCACAGAGGATTCATTCTAAGGAGGGAGAAATTACTGTTAGCTGGAATGACAGGAAAGATTTCATAGAGGAAAGCTAGCTACATTTGGATTAGTTTGTAGCTTAAACTAGAATGGCAACAGTAGAAATGGAAAGAAATACATAAATGGAAAAAATATATTTTTATTGCATTTGGAAGAATGGGCAGAATTAATTAGTGCGTGTGTGTGTGTGTGTATGAATCAAATGCAACTCTGAGATTTTTAATCTAGGAAGGACTAGGAAGGAAATAAGTGTTTATTAAATACTTATTATGTTCTAGGTACTATGCTAAGCACTTTACATATATTATCTCATTTGATTCTCAGCCTTATGCACAAGGTGATATTATTATCCCCACAGTTAAGGCAACTGAAACAGAGAGAAGGTAAATGACTTGGCCAGGGTCACACAGCTAGTAAGTGTGTGAGGTTGAATTTGAGCTCATATTTGTCCTAACTCCAGGTCCAGTGCTCTACTCACTGTATCATGTAGGAGCCACTAGGGAAACTCTACTATGATAGTTGCAAATAGGGAAGGTAAAAAGATGGCAGATCAGTAACAAGGCCACAGTAAGTTAACTAAGCCTTGATCCTAGGGGAGCAAATCCCATGGCAATGACCTTGGGGACCGGGAGGATTCTCTATTTATTTGTAACAGAGAAAAGTTATTTTTCTCTCCTATACTGTGCAAGTCTGCCCCATACACACTTCAGTTACTCTGGATTAAAAAAATCAAATTTACACACAAATGAAGAGCTTTAGTGGACCAAAAACTAACCCCTCAAAGGACTCAGGGCTCTTTTAGAAGAGGGCAGATCATTTCAGGTCTGTCTGTCCCACTGCTCTCTTTTTCTCCCCTGGTGAGGAGTCTCTCTTTTTTTTCCCAATTTCATTGTTGTCTTAGTCACCTGAATCCATCCTTTAGTTCATTCCCCATTTAGAAGAGTGAGTTTTGCCCCTTATCTCCTTCACTAAGTAGTGTGTTGTAGAGGAAAGGGTACTGGACTTGAAACCAGTGGATCTGGGTTTGGATCCACGATCTGATATTAGTACCTATATAACCATCACGTTTCTGAACCCATCTTCTTCTCTATAAAACGCAGAGAATTATAACCACATGACCTAGCCCATGGAATTATTATTAGGAAGGTTCTTTGTGAACCATAAATCTCTGTAAATGTGAATTATTATTAACTATTAATAACTATCCAGGAACCTGTTTGCTTAACTGCTTTTCATTCTTATTCCTGAATGTTCATTTGTTTATCCATTTACCTGACCTTGGTAACCTTTCCAGAAGGTCTTTGATTTATCCACCAACCATTTACAGATTTTCTACTACAAGTGAGCCTTATAATAAAATTAAAAGCGCACATAATAGATGTGCTGATGGTACTTCTCCAATATTCTCCATCTATTTCCAACAAGAGCAAATGATTTTAAAATATATCAGAGAAACCCAGTCATCTCCTAAACTCAGGTGAAAAAAATAACGTAGTTCAGCGTTTTTTTTTAAATGAAAAAAAAAAAAACAAAACTTGGACTCTCACATGACAACAATTATATTTTTATTATTAATTCATTGAAAAATACAAGGAGATATATACATATTGTTTGTCTAAGTCTTTGCCTTAGTTTCCTTATATGTAAAATGGGGATAATAATAATTGTACTATTTATCTCAAGTTTACCTGAATGAATGAAAAGAAAGAAAAGAAGGAAGGAAGGAGGGAGGGAAGAATGGGAAGAAGGAAGGAAGAAAAAGGCAATGTTTAAATGCCTACTATAGCCCAAGCTCTGTGATAAACAATGATGATAAATATAGAAAAACGAGACAGTTCCTTCTTTCAAGGAACTCGCATTCTATTCAGGGAGGCTTGATCTGCAGGCCTAATGGAAAGGGCCAGTAGTCCTTAGCATGCAGTGGTGACATGTTACAATGTCAGGGACTTAGGAGGTATATTAATAGCCCAGATAGTAAGCCTGAATTTTACTGGAAGGAGTGTAATTGGTGACTCCCTGCTAATTGAGTTGGTAGAATGACCCTTTTCACTCCCTCTTCTCTCATAACCAAGGGAAGAGAAGTTGGCAGACCCACAATCATTGGTGGAGAGGGAATGAGACCACGGGTCGAAATGAAACTGCTATTTTGAGCTCTCTCCCACAGTGATGGAAATGGGAAGACCCAGAGTTCAGACAGGAGAAAAAAATAGGGATAGAAACACTGGAAGGAAGGTTGATATAAAAGAACAGTCTTAGCGAGATCTGGGCAAGGTTTCATTGTGAAGGGTATGCTTTCTAAATTTTAAATTTCTTTATAAAGGCAAGATCATATTATTTCTCTGCTGAAATCTTACTATAATATCTAATGGTGGTAAGGTGGTACACCTGAATTCTCTAATGCTACAATAGCACATCTCTGGTAAATTCTATCACCCTAAAAGGGCTTTGCTTAATAGCCCACAAATGCAGTGTATTTATGTTGTTCAATGATGAGGCTAGTTGAGTCTACAGAAAAATTTATTAATAAAAATTGAAAGCAATTAATTATTTTATTCATCATAAATCAGGAAGGAGTTGTGATCTTTGTTGGTGGAGGAAGTTTAGCAGTGGCAACAGCAGAAGCAGAGGTTAGGATGGAAGAGAATGAATGAGGAATCGAAGATGGGTCAGAGGTCCAACACCAACCCTACATTTGCTTACCCTTATCACATGCTGATATTTTGCTTGACTGATACTAGGTTTACATCGTGCTCTGAGGTCAGCTTTGCTTGACCAGGAAGCAGAGTTAAGAATTGTGAGAAAACTTCCTCTTTTCAGAGCCTCAAAAAGAGAAGAAACTTGCCCATGTAACTATCATTTAATCCCTTTCCCATGCTGGCATATTCACTGGTCTGAAAGACATGCAAAAATGATGCTACTTTGTTAAAGAGGAAGAAGTTTGCCAGGGAGAGAAAGAATAATCAAGGCCTCTTTCTTGTCTATACCCTAATATAAAGCATACATTCAGCTAAAGGGTCAAAAAGGTCAATTTACCTGATATTCAGAGAAGATAAGCTAAGGAGGGAGAAGATCTGAGGGAAACATGCTTCTTTCCTCTTAAAATATGAGAAGAAGCAGGTCACATATAGTATTATAAAACTAGGACTGGAAGGAACTTTAGAGTTCCATCTAGTATAATCTCTTAATTTTACAAATGAGAAAGTGGAGTCCCAGAGAGGTGAAGATAATACCCAGGCATTACCCAAAGTTACACCACTAAAATTAGCATAGCAAAGACTTGAACTTATTACGTCTTCTATCTCACAATGCTTCATCTAAACACTAGGTCATATATTCATTCTTTTTTTTTTTTTTTCCCCTTAGCCCAAGGTCATTAGGGTAGAGAAAATATAAACCAGTAGAAGTCTGGAGTTTAGTTCAACCTAAGCCCCAATTCTTTTTCATAGAATAGTGCATGGTAAGGGCTGTAAGTAGTCATTTGATCCTATTCATTCTTTTAATGAAGTTCTTACTGGGTGAAGAGCACCCTCTTAAGTAATGGGGGGGAAAACAAAGTTCAAATAAAACAACTGCTACTCTCATAGAGCTTTGAGTCTAGCAGATACTTTTAACATATGATGTTAAAAGGTAAGTAACATTAGAAAGGAACAAAACAAAGTACTTATGTTACCAACTTTGTGTAATTTTTTGTGAAAAAGGCTTTATAAATCTTATACTGCCATATGCATGTGTATTATAATTATTAGTATGATACTATGAGAAAAATAATAGAGAAATTTGAGGAGTTGATTTATCTTCCCACCCCAAATTCCTCCCCAATATCATTGATTATCAATATCTATTCTTGGCCAATGGGAATATGGAAGAAAAGTGTATAGATATATCCTCCAGCAAGGCAGTGAAAATACATTTTTAAAAGCCCTATTTATTATTCAATTTTATTATCTTTTATATTTAATTATTAGCATTGTTTTCTATTATTTTATGGTAAACATAGTATTTCATCTAAATAAATATGCATCTGTGAGCTAGTCTGAAGACCTAATCAATATTTATGGCTAGTAAAAGAAGATATGTTGTGAATAATAAACAACAGATTTATGTATGAATTTTTCTAACAATCCATTAAAAAGTATGAGTGAAGAAAAATAGTTACAAATGTATAGAAATATTTTAAAACCAAAGTTTGAGAAACAAATATATAATCAAGTTTATATATAGCATTATTTCAATGAAAAACATCTCATATTTACCACAAACATAATTAATAATTAACAAGAACAGATAAAATTTTATAACAAGTGTCTAAAATTTTATTCTTACTAAATCTCTATGGGTTTAGGTTCCTCATCTATAAAAATGAGAGTTCTATTAAATGGTCTCTGTTTTCCAGCTCTACCTCTACCATCCTATATATATATATTATATATACACGCACATATACACACACACACACACACACACATATACATATAGCACAGTGCCTAGAAAAGAGTAGGTGCTTAATAAATACATGTTGATTTGACTAAACTAAATTCTAATCATACTGAAGGCAACATCCGTAGCGGGATTTAAACTCGGGTCATTTGACTTCACGATGCCCTTTCCATTGTACCACACCACTCTCTGACATAATTCTAACATGAAACTTTTAGTGGCTTAGAACTTGCCAAATTTCCTATCTTAAGGTGAAAGTAGCCTTAAAAACACAGCCTTCATAAAATGCCTTGTCAGTCCAGATATTTGATGTGAAGCATGTTTGCTTAGTCACACACTTATTTCATTCCAGACACTAAAAGACAAAACATATTTCTAATTAGTCAGTAGCAAGCACCTTGAAAAACAGAACTACTTCATCTCTTTTTCAAGATTAACAATGGAAAATGCCTGCCAGAATTATTCATGAAGGGATATTCATCTACTGGAAGGAGGCACTTGAAAAATAACCACATAATATACAAAAAACACTTGTTGATGAGTCACTCATTTGAACAAGGAAGACAGAAAGCATTCAGATATCCAGAGATTTGTATTGGGTCAGGGACGGATATTTCACATCAAAGAAAATATAATTATTGTCTCATGTACAAATAGAATTGGATATCAAGAGATACAATGCTCACAATCACATTCCTAAACGTATGTGAATATTTGGAGTTTTTGCTTTTAAAAGAAAAATTCTAAAGAAGTCATTACATTAACCTTTTCTTTTCCCATGCATAAAGAGCCAAACTAAAGTAAGCATGGGCATGAATAGTATACCTGACTCATTTAAAAGACCAGGTGGCTGCCATTCGCTCAAAGAGAATTAAAGGGATCAAGGATCAGGAGTGTATTTGGTTGGGAGGAAAACAGACCATTTGGTGAGAAAAAGTGGCAAAAGTGACAATAAGATATTGGTTAAGGACTAGAAAAGGAACGAATTTAACAACAGTGTCTGAGACACGGTAACCTGAGCTTTTTCCCCTTTATTTCTTAACTATGGAGAATGTCTTTTAATTTGCAACGCTTCATTTTAAAATGAAGCCCTGGTCTCGTTTTCAGAGTATGCAAAATTTAGATTGTATTAATATCAAATTGTGATGCATATAAATTATATATTATTTTAAGGAGAAATAGACATGTATTTAAGTGCACGTATGATCCCATGTATATGTGTGTATATACACATATATAGTACACACATATGCATTATATATAATATTCCTATTATATATAATACATATATCTATGTAATACATAGTACATATTTATATATGTCTATATATGTTCATATAATATTAACAGGCTTAGATGCAGAACCTGAAGAAATTATGCTTGAATGGCATTTAAGGAGGAATCAAGGAGAATAGTCTTTGCAAGCATTGTGGAGATGGGTAGACAGGAAATGGGCTGTAGTTTATTCCATATAAGGATCCATTTCCAGAAGGAAAGATGGGCTTACACAGCAAATCCATTTCCCATTGACTTCAATCCTAATTATGCAGGAAGCTCCATAATATTGTTAGAAAATTGATGGTTCCTCTATATTACTCCATGACCCCTAGTGGTCATGATGGAAGGATAGGTCCCAAAGCAATATTAATATTGCACAACTTAGTCTCTGGAAAGCATAAACCTGAGTGATTATCCATTGTGTATTCCTCGCCAAACATTCATTACTTAGTAAAGCAAATGCAGTCTTACATATTATCCTCACCTGTGACTGTGGATGAGTGCATTAAAAGCCAGTCCATCTGACCAGCTTGTAGTGAAGTTGATGACTTTGACCTGTGGATAGTGGCGAGTTGATTGACGTACCCAGCTCAGCAAGATCTTTTCACTGTTTGTTTGCTGCAAACCAGCCATGATATTTTTCATTACATTTTTGACCTGCATTAGAAGAGAGACTTTCATCAGTAAATGTGCTTCTTGTTTGAAAGTAAAACTGATTTTTCCCTTCCTTGAATCCTAATGATGTCAATTTGCAAGAATAAGTAATATATGAACTTTTGAACAACAAAAGGGGGGGAAAAAAAACCTGATCCTAAAAATTATTATCTACATTTGTGTGCTCTTGACTTGCTGGTGAACTCTGTGGCTCTTGGTGAATATGCTGAAGAATATAAAGGGTTATGTATGCGTGGTGTGTGTGTGTGTGTGTGTATGTGTTTGTATGGTGCACTCTATTTGCTTGATTCTGGCAGAAAGGGTGAAAGGATGATGTTCAATTAGTTATAGTTCTCTCCAATTTCTCCTTAATCTAAGTACTAAGCACCACAGCACATACACAGTAGAGTGTCCATTACCATGTTCCTGGGTTTTATCTCAATATATTCACTACTATGACCATTAATCAAAGTTATACATGCTGACTGAACTGAAAAAAGGAATATGGAAATGAGCTTATATTTTAAAGGAATGAAGGGAAGAATGCACAAAAAAAGCAGTGAACATATTGGTGGCGGATATGCTGTCCTGGTTTTATTTTCATTAATTATCTTTTGGTACATTTGATTGCCTTCTAAACATTATTTAGAGTCTTTGCAAGTGCCATTCAAGCTATTATATTTCAAAGTTCCACACCCTTAGTAATTTACTCAAAACTCCTTGTAAGCAGTTTTTTCAAGTTTCAATAATGCAATCAGTTTTACATCAGAAAAAATTATTCTTGGCATAAAGAATAAGTAGTATAAACGCTTAGCTAAGATAGCTTTTAGTAGACTCACTTATAGCCTGATAATTATTAAGTATCATAAAGAACGTACGTGTAGTCAATTCTTAAAACAGAAAGCAGTCAGTCAACAACTATCTATTTAGCATTAACTATGTTCAGGTACTGTGATAAGAGCCAAGGATACAAAGGAAGGCAAAAGCCATTCCTGCCTTATCCTCTTTGCTGTCTTCCATTTGGAATCTCTAACTGCCTACTTGACATTTTGAACCTCATGACCCATCCATAAAAACCTTAACCTCAACATGTCCCAAACTAAGCTCAGTATCTTTCCCCCTAAACCCTCCCATCTTCACCACTTTCCTATTACTACTGAGGATGCCACCATCCTCTTAGTCATGTAAGCTCAAAAACAAGAGTGTCATCCTCAAGTGTCTTATTGTCTCTCACTTGGCCCTATACACAATTAATGTCAAATGCTGTCATTTCCACCTTTCAATTGCAACCTGTTTGTTGATTTTGCCTCATTTCTTCCTAATACAATCTTTCCTCCACTCAGACGTCACTTTGATTTTCCTAAAATTTAGCTCTGATCATAAACCTCCTCCCACCCTTTTTGAATAAACATCAGAGGCTCCCTAATTCCTGCAGGATAAAATATAAAATTCTATATTGGGCTTTCAAATACCTTTATAACTGGCCCCTTCTCACCTTCCCAGTAGTCTTATGCTTTATTCCCCATCATAACTGTGCAGTCCAGTGATATTGGCCTTCTTCCTATTTCTTTCTGACATGACACTACATCTCCCAGCTCTGAGTATTTTCATGGACTGTATCCTGTGTCTGTAATTATGCCCCCTCATCTCTTCCTCCTAGCTTCTTTGTCTTTCTTCAAGTTTCAGTTAATGTCCCACCCTTTACCAGTCTTCCTTAATCTTAGTGCATTCCCTATGAGATTACTTCCAGTTTAACCTGCATACATCTCGTTTGTATATGGTTTCTTACCTGTTGTCTCACTCATTAGACTGTGAGCTCCTTAAGAGCAGAGACTTTTTTTTTTTTTTGCCTTTTAGAGGGGGAGGAAGGGCAGTTGGGGTTAAGTGACTTGCCCAAGGTCACAAAGCTAGTAAGTGTGTCAAGCGTCTGAGGCCAAATTTGAAGTCAGGTCCTCCTGACTCCAGGGCTCTATTCACTGCGCCACCTACCTGCCCCAAGAGCAGAGATTTTTTTTTTTTTTTTTACATTTTTTTGTATCTTCAAAACTCAGCACAAAGTAAGCACTTAATGTCATTTGGCTAACTGGATGAACCATCATCTAGGAGTTCACACTCTAATGAATTATTAGAAATATGTAAAACCAGTCAACTATTGATTATCAAAGCCTGATGATCTTTCAGTTTGGTAGATACCTTTTCTCCTATGCATGATTCAGTTTATCAATTTGGAGTGAACAGACACATTTAAACTTAAAACTATATTTTGTAGAGTCTCATTTGAAGTTCTGAGGGGACATAGATAAAAGTGGCAAAAAATGGGCAGACAGAAATAGGTTGGAATCTGCACTGTTAGCACATCCACATTCATCAGATCACAAATCCATTTGAATAGGTAGGCTAAAAATGTAGAATTCTTTAACATATTTAAATATAAATTTCCATATTAAAACTCAACACAAAATTTCTGAAATTCATATTTTGTATAGTTTTAGGAAGGCAGTAATGAAAGCAAGACATATAAATTTTACATGCACATGTAAAAATAGCTCAATCTGAATTACCTAAAAGGCATAAATAAAGAGTTTATATTAAGGAAACGAAAAACAATCCATAAAAGAAGGCCAAAAAAAGAAAGGTTTTAAAAAGGGAAGGGGAAATCCAAACCACTGTTAAGAGGGTGGCAAATAACACAGGATAAAAGAGAAGTTTGAATATCTCAAAAGTCTAGCATAAAATCTTCCCTAGTTTGTATCTGAATAATAAAATTTCCAATATGCTTACAAAATGGAGGAGGAGTAGAAGAAAGGGGAATTCTTGTTGAAAACAAGAAGATGTCCCTATGAGACCTAACATGGCTAGGAACTGGGAGGTATACTGTCTTCTCAGAGCCTGCAAAAATATACACAGAATGCTCCCCTTTCTCTTCTCCACCTCAGCTTCTACAGCTTCCTTCAGATTCAGCACAACTTATATAAGTGGCTTTTGTCAGCCCTCCTGCTCCCCCAAACCCCGCCCTGCTAATACCTTCCCTCTGAGATTACCATGCATATAACTTGTTTGTACACAGTTGCTTTGATGCCATCTTCCCTATTAAAATGGAAGCTCCTTAAGGGGAGGGAACATGGCTTTCTATATATCCCGAGGACTTAGCTCATGTCTTGATACACAATTAGAGCTTGTTTAACTGGGGGTGAACTCTCAATGACTACTCACTCTTGCTGATTCATATGGGAGCACTTCCACATAATAGGTCCAAAAGAATACAGACTGTACCTTCAGTAACAGCAAAATCCTCTGTAGGAAATTCAGTTGCTTTAGGTAAGAGCTTAGAGTAGAAGGTAAGTCACTTAGAGTAGAAAAATTTCGACTTCAATTCAGCTTATTTTTTGGTTTACCCTACATTTCTACCAGCTGTCTTGTCCAGCCCAGGATGACTCCACCCAGAGATCTGCTTCCTGACTGGTGAGTCCTTGCCCAGGACTGTCATAAGTTCAGGAGTACCGGTCACATTGTTCACTTCACTCTTGGCTCTATTCCACCTCCACATCAGCTGCTCTGATCCAGTGTGTGTCCCCAATTCCTAATTTCCTTTTGTTTGTCTTTTCCTATTGCAAGCTCCTCTAGAATAGTGATTTTTTTCTTGTTTTCGTATTCCCATCAGTCAGCACAGTGCCTAGCATATAATAAGGAGTCAAATGCTTTATCACACTATCACCTACCTATCCATCTATGCCAAAATATTGGAAAAAAAAAGATATAATTTAGGGTTTTGAATTGGAAAGAAACTTAGAGAGTATCTTATCCTATATCATTATTTTATAGATTCCAAGTGTGGCAAGTTTACTTCAAGGAACTGTAGAAACAAGAAATACTTTAAAACTGGAGATGGGCAAATGTCTTATATTTCAAAATGCAAGGGAAATTCACAAAAATATAGATTAATAAACTTGGCTTTATTTCTTGGCCACATTATACAATGAATGATTTGAAAACTTGTGAGCACAAAGCAAAAGAAGTTGTGACCACAAAGGGTCAGTATTTGTTCAACAAAGCTAAAAAAAATACTGTTGTTCAGGCATGTCTGACTCCTCATGACCCCACTTGGAGTTTTCTTGGCAAAGATACTAGAATGGTTTGCCATTTTCCCCTCCAGCTCATTTTACAGATGAAGAATATTGAGGCAAAGAGAGTTAAGTGACTTGCCCAGGGTCATACAACTACTAAGTCTCTGAGGCCAGATTAGAACTCAGGAAAATGATTCTTCTTGATTTCAGGCCAGGCACTTTATCCACTGTACCACCAAGCTTCCCCTATTTCCTATATTTATGTTTTATTAATCAGTCACCTCACACTGAAGGGGAGAGACTTAGGAAGATAGCAATTCATGTTTTTAAAAGTGAGGCCTTTAACTGACACCAGATTTATTGAAACATATACCCTAAAAACTAATTCAATTTTAAGCTACATTAATTAGAGTGCTCAAACAAATAAGGGAGTAGGAACATTACATTCTGTACTAATCAAACTACATTAGATAGATTGTGATTTGTACTGGGCACCACATTTTAAAAATGAAACTGAAAAAAAATGTAACCAGTATTTAGTGACCTCCACAAACTTCAGTGACTCCCTATTACCTCCAGGAGCAAATATAACATTCTAGGTATGAATTTTAAAGCCCTTCTTGGACCATTCTTGCATTTTCAGTCTTTTTCTATTTGGTTGGTTGGTTGTTGTCCTTTGTTCTCAAAGAGGACTAAAATGATATCATTATGTTAGAATCAAGTAACAGCATGTCTGACTGTGGTGATCAGACCAATATGAGCTGGGAATGCTTTCCCACAGGTTGGGCACAAAGTAGTCCATGTGGATATTTGGGGTGAACTCTATAAATTTGTACATATAGTGTTTCTTGTGAGCTGCTTCAATTCCACTTTGCTCATAGAGCACAGTATCTTCTTTGATGAGGATATAGCATGCCAGGTAGTCCCGTGCCAGTGTCTCTCATGTTATGCAACAATTACAAAGTTCTTAAGAGAGACCTTGATAGTGTCCTTGTATCACTTCTTCAGATCCCCATGTGAGTACTAGCCTTGTGTGAGTTCCAAATACAGACTTTTTCTACTTAATTATCCTTTATGTACTCTAAGTTAAAGTGATACTACTCTTCTTCCTATTACTCACACGAGACAGCCCATCTTCAAACTCTGCCTTTTCACTAATTGCCCCACCCCACACAGAATGCTCCCTGTTCTCCTCTCCACCTTAGATTCTGTAAATTCCTTCAGATTCAGTTCAAGTTCTATAAGTGGCTTTAGTCAGCCCTCCTGCTCCCTCAAACCCCGATTGTTAATAACTTCCCTCTGAGATTACCGTGCATATAGCTTGTTTGTACACAGTTGCTTTGATGTGATCTTCCCTGTTAAAATGGGAGTTCCTTAAGGGAAAGGAACATGACTTTCTATATATCCCCAGAACTTAGCACATGTTTTGACACAGGATTAGAGCTTGTTTAACTGGGGGTGAGGTCTTGAAATAAAATCATAGGAGAAACTGTATAAAGAATTTGGGATGTTTTGCCATTTGAAGAGAAGGCAGTGCTGGAAGTAGAATTGTTTTTAAGGGGGAATAGGCATTTTATGTTTTCTCTTCTGGTAGAAGAAGTAGGACTAATAGGTAGGAGTTACAGGGACTTAAATTTGGACACAATGTAAAGAATGCTTCCTAAGAATTTGGCTTAGAAACAAAAAACAAAATCAGTCTGCTTTATGAAATAATAGGCTCTTTGTTTTCCCAAAATTGTTTACGAGGAGGCTAAGATGACCACCTATTCAGATTATTATATTAGGGGTTCATTTCTCAGGCAGTCCTTCACCGAGCTGTCTATACTCTAGTCATCATCTCTGTCATCACACTCAAATTTAGGCTCTGCCTCTGGGTCACCAATCTCTGATAGGAAAGCATTGACCTTATCTGGCTATGATCCAGAATTCCAAGACAATTCCTGGCCAGCTCCACACCATGCTACTCAATGTGCCTCTTTTGCCTTTCTAGTTCCTCTTAGGCCAGAGAAGGTTTTTCCTGCTTGCACTTTGTATCTTTAGTGCTTATCACAGAACCTGGCAAAAAATCAAATGTTTAATAAACAATTTTCATTTGTTAATATCAATGAACTGATCAATATCAATCAATATCAGGTCACTTTCCAATTCAAAATTTCTATGATTCATTTATTGTCCTTTGAGTTTGTATCAGCTTAAGTTTGCTCTTTAGGCAGAATAGGCAATTACCTACAAGATATATTTTGAAGTCTATCTAAGTTTTCTTAATGATTCTCTTAGCATGGATAGTACTGTCAAGTCTCTTTCCTACCTGGCTCGAAATTCCTGATATTACAATCCATCTTTGAGCCAGATAATACAGATGTCTCTAAAAGACCACAGTCTAAAGGCAGGTGTCACCTGAGAAAGCAGTTTTTCCTATATTAGCTTAAAATGTTTTTACCACTAATATTTTAGTGTTACCTGACATTTTTTTCTGTTACCAAAAAAAAAACACCACTAAGTGGGGATGCTTCATGATTATGGCTAAAATCACACAAAAGAAAATTGTTTTTAGAAAAAAAAATAGCAAACACTAAGATCATATAAAACGTGTACTATACATGTAGACATAGATGTACATGTACATGAAAACAAAGTTACTTCAAGGTGAATTACAGGAAGAAAAAGATAAACATTTTTTACATGAGTCTGCTGATCTTTGTGGAAACATTATTATTATTATTATTATTATTATTATTATTATTATTAAAATCCACAGTTAAATTAAAATTGAAAAAATAACTGCTCTAAATTCTCTTGTGTCTCATAATCTGCTAGTTCTTAATGCCTCAGATATCATGTAAACAGACTGTCATAAGCAGTGCTAATTTTAAAAGCTATTATCGTGAGGATGGATTTGTTTTGTTTGAAATACATATGTTTGTTTTACAGGTCATGGGCAATAATGAAAAGAAGATACATGGAACACATTATTTATAAAGAAAACATCCATCAGGGGCTCTCACCTGCCAATTGAGAATTATATTCCAGATCAAACCAAGAGTCAGTTTATGATTTCCATCTACTATGTCTGTGCTTCCAATATTCACTAAATCAACCTGTTTGGAGAAAGAAAGGAAGATGTATGAAAATCCATAAGAGAACAAAAGCCTTCTGTGAAAGGGAACAAGATAATAAAGTAATTAAATTTAGGTGTTTCCAGAGACTAAGCAGCATGGTGATCAGCTGCTTAGATAACCATAAAATATGTTTAAAGTCATACTAAAATGAAACAATATCAATTCTTAAAATAACTTTTCCTTAGAAGAAAGTACCCAGAATATATTTATGATGAAATAGTAAACACATGTGTTTTCAAAACAGATTTCAAAGGATGAACAATTTTTTTCAATATCCTTCACTAAACTTGTAATCACATGGACCACAAAGTATAAGGAATATTTAAAGTTGATAATATACAGGAAACTCAGAAGAAATTTTACTGAATGCTATCTAGCTACCTTTTGGAACTGGAACAGCAGGTTTGGCAGATCACAGAGCTATTGAAAATAGAATGATAATCCTGAGAAAGTCAGAAGCAACAGAGGAGAAATTTATAGAGCTATATACTTTAATTCATATTACTTACATTATTGAAATATATAGTTTCGCTGAAGTCCAAAGATCCTTGGTTCTCCAAAACTAATTGTCTTGTTTCTGAAGAATTGCTCAACTAGGCTCAGAAAGGTTTGTTGCAAAGTCTGACCATCAGTTGATAACAAAACTGGAAGAATTCCATGAATACTGAGATATAAAAGTATCCTCAAAGTCAAAATATCAACCTAGTCTCACAGGCACATTTTCATTGTTATTCCCCTAGTGCAACGTAAGTTTTTTGAGAATAAGGAATTCTTTTCCCCTCTCAATTGCAGTGTATTTATAGGTGATATGTTGTGGTAGAAAAAATGGTGGTAGTGGCACAAGGAAAACATGACTTCAAATTCTGCAAATCATTTAACATCTTAGTGCCCCCAGGTGCTTTGGTAGAAGACGATTCCTCATTGGGAACTTTTACACAGTGAATTCTTAGGACCAGGAAACATCAAAAGAAACAGATCCCTTTTGCTGATGAGTTATTTGCCTTCACACATTAGGCACTCAATTCACTATATTTATTAAATTGAAAGTCTTCCTCCATGAGACTAATAAGATTATAAGGAGCAAATGAAATCATGCATGTGAATGTGCATCATAAAATAAAAACAATGATAGCTTTATCTCTTTTCAGATATTTTAGAAAAGATTGTTTAAGATTAGTTTTTGGAAAGTCACAGTTTCTTCATCATGTGACTTTGTACCTTTGACTTAAAAAATGATATTCATATCTTCAAAGCATATCTTATTCTTATTTTTGTTTAATTTCATTGTAGTAGTTCCTTTGGAATACAAAAACAAGGTTTAGTGACTTAAATTAAAAAAAAAAATTTGTGAAAGTGAACCCATGTTCTATGTTTTGCTTTCAGTGAAGTTGGTGAATAAAATTAAGCCTAAACAAGGACTTTGTGAACAAATAAATACAGAATAGATTTTTTAAATCAAGTTGAAATTTTAACACATATAAGGAAGGGGACTAATCAGATGAGCCACTGATCAATTTGAGTTTCACAATCAGATTGATGAGATTAACAAAGAACATACCTACATCTAATGGTCACCTGTCATTCAAGTGCATATACTCTTAAATTCTTTACTGAGAAGACATAAGTAATTCTGCTGACTATTTCCCATTACCTCCAAGGTGATTAATGATGGAGAATGAGGTTTGGATTTAAGAGATAAGAGCTACCTTTACTATTGAGATATATAAAGATGAGCTAAGAGCTCAGTCTATTCAGTTTTTGTCCCTTGTTCTTTTAGACAGAAGTATAGCAAGTGAGTTTGATGGAGAGGACAGGTTTGCTCCCTTTTCCCACTCAGGAGCAAAATATGGCAACTGACAGAAGCAGCACGTGGCAATCAGACTATGCTTGCCCAGATGACCTGAATTCTTGGACCTCAGGTCCCTGCCTGCATTTTGCTCACTTATTTCTCTTTCTGAACACAGGTTAGCGACCTGAGAATTGACTTTCCATTAAGTTAAAGTCCAGAGGGATCAAGAATTCCTGAGTTCAGGGACTAGCCTGCCAAAGAAAGATTTCCTTAACAACTTGTGTGTTGGTTTTGCAGAGGATTGCCCTGCAGCTTAAGGACCAACACTACATAAATTAGTTGGAGAGACAGTAAAGGAGCGGGGTTTGTGGTGGAAAAAGAATCTTTCTAATCTGTTACCTTGAGTTCAGGTCCAAGATAAATAGGAATTGGGGTAGCTAGGAACTGCATGGGCTCTGGAGTCAGAAAGACTAAAGTTCAAATGTGGTCTTAGACATTTACTAGCTGTGTGACCCTGGGTAAATCACTTAACCCTGATTGCTTAAAAAGAAAAAAAAAAGTGGGAATAATTTATTTAGTAGTCCTCGAAAGTTTCCTTTCATTCTGAGGCCACTCTAATGGCCTATTTGACTTTTTTGCTTTTACATTTGCTCATAGGCTCATATGATCCTTTCACATGTTATGAATTTCCTGATATGGGTGAAATAAAAAAAAATGTACCATACTTGATACCTAAATAGTACAATGGGCATCTTAGGGAAAAGTGGGTATGAACCATACATAAGCTTCATTTTGGAAACAATTAGCCCTAAGTTATAGAAACAAGCTAGGAAGAAAAAAAAATGACCCTCATAATTATAGAGTGTTAAAACAAATTAATACACTTTTTTCCTCCTTTAAAAACAACTGTCTTGGGGTGACCAAGTGGCACAGTGAATAGATCACTGGCCCTGGATTCAGGAGGATCTGAGTTCAAATCTGATCTCAAACACTTAACACTTAGCCCTGTGACCTTGGGCAAGTCACTTATCCCCAATTGCCTTGTCCTTCCCCCTCCAAAAAGCAAAAAAAAAAAAAAAATTAAAAAAACAACTGTCAAGTGGGAAAAGGTCCCATATGTGCAAAAATATTTATTGCAGCTCTCTTTGTGGTTGCAAAAAACTGGAAATATAGGGGATGCCCATCAATTGGGGAATGGCTGAACAAGCTATGGTATATGAATGTAATGGAATACT
>CM053591.1:64729075-64741707 GCA_028646515.1 Pseudochirops corinnae
TCTTTTCCCCAAAGAAGGAATCTAGGGTTTGGGAGTTGTTCTTACTTGGCTTCTTATGTTTATTCTTACTCATGGTTGTTCAGACCGTGAGTTGTTTTTTTTTTTAATCTCTGTGGGGCTCTGCTTCCAGAAGGGAAAGCTCTGTCCCAGATCGCTGGGGTCCTCCCGGCTGCCATAGATTTCCGGCTGACTGGATAATGAAGACTCCAAGACCGACGCCCAAGACGACTATCCGAATCCAGGCCGCTCAACGTGAGAGCCCTGGCCTGAAAACAATCGCTCAGTCTCCCTGCTGTCTGCAGGCAGCGGGCGGGAAGCTACAACACGGAGGCGGGTACAAAACCTCTGCCTTTCGCTTTTCCTCTCTGGAGACCTTTCGGCCGGACGCTTATCTCCCTCTTTCACAATCGCCACTCGCAGCTGGTGCTAATACGCTCACCTGAGATCTTTCTCTCCACCTCCCGCCTGGCCGCCAAGGGGCACAGCCGTGGCTTCAGGCCAGGCTGGTTTCAGTTCACAGTGCTGATATGGTTCCTCGTAGCAGAGCTGACTTTAGTGGGAAGTAACCTTGTGTGCGTTCTGGAGTTGTAGGTTTGGTTTAGAGTCCTATTTTATGGGTATTTTGGGGTGGCTATGTGAGAGCTGCGATGTGTTGCTGCTGCTACACCGCCATCTTGGCTCCGCCCCCAGATATATTTCTTTCACATGAAAAAGTACACAAATACACACATACACACACATGTCAAATCAGTAGACATTTATTAAGTGCCACTATATGCCAGTAAGCTCCAATGATACAGTATTTTAAGCAGGGTCTTTTTTGTTGCTATTATTTTAAATCAAACCAATGTGATCCATTACCTCCAAATAAGAAAGAGCTCCTTAAGGTACTTTAAAATCAACATTTATAGGAGAAATTGGTCTGTAGTGTAATTTTTAACCTTTTGGATTCTTAACCTTTTGGTATAGTTATAGAAGGTCCTTATTCTATAAAAGCAGCATTACATATTGCCAATAAAATCTTTGAGAAAGGACATCTACATATAAAACTCTTCATAGACTTTATTGGGACAAGGTATTTTATTAGCTCTCCACTCTTTAATGACTGAGACAATTTCAAGGCTATTTCAAAGATAATTTAATTTGTCCACTATAATACATGGATGATTTCAGCTTTTTTTCAATATAAAAATTTCACCATGTTTGTATCATTATCACAATGATGGGAATTTTTATAGAAATATCTAAAGAAAAATAAATCTAAGATAAAAATCAGCTAGTTTGAATGGGTTTCATCATGGCTAAACTAAAGGATGGCATTAGAGCTGTGAGAGGCAGTTTGTAATGTGGTGGATAGAGGGCTGGTCTCAGAATCAGGAAAACCTGAATTCAAAGTTCCATCTCTGATACATATTGGCTGTATGACCCTGAACATGTCAGAGCCTCTCAGTGACACAGACAAATCTCTCATACTCTAAGATGAAGAGAAGGTATCAACTTACACTGATAGGAGAAGCTTCCTCATTGAGGAGTTTCCTACTCCAAAGAAAAAACAAGCTCAGTCTCTATCTCTGTTATAGTCATTTATAATCAAATAGACTGGGAATTCAAACTATAGGGTGGGTGTCCCAAAAGTGTTAGTACACTCAAACTTTTGTGACAACCTGTATTTAAACAGAATTTTCCCTTCTCCTGCCACTTTCCCTTTCATTGTAATCTCAAAAAATCAGACATATGAGAATATATATATATATATATATATATAAAACAGAATCTTTCAATACCTAGAGTTTATTGCTTTACAAATATATTCATTCTTCATTGAAGAAATCATATTGGTTACAGATGATCACAAAGTAAAGCAATTTATCTCCTGTTGTTTCAATGAGACATTCAGAAAAATTCCACCATGATTTAATAAAATGTCATCAAACATTTGTTAAGCACCTACCTGATATTAGCATTGTTCTAGGAGACAGGGATACTGCAGTATTCTAATACTATGTTTCATATGATTACTGGCTTTGGTGGTTTTGTCATAAATTAAAATAGGCAACAAGGTATTATCACTGAGGACTTATGAACAAGAAATGGCATAAAATATATCATCCAATATATGTCTGATCAGGAATACAGAGATGCTGGTTATTCCTGTAGTGGAGGTGAGGAATATTAGACCTGCATTTTCGAGACCATATTGTCTGCACTCTGGCCATCCTTTTCATCCTTTTCATCCATTACATCCTCTCCAACAAGATACTATTCTTGGTACCCCAGGCTCTTACAAGTGAACTTTTGCCTCATCTTGCCTAGAATCTGGCTTCCATAAAATTCCTGTATATTTTCAAACTATCTCACTATCAGACTCCCAACCCTTCCTCATTCTTTCTAGTTCTTCTGTATATATTATCTTTCCCCATTAGAATGTAAGCACTCTGATGTCAGGGACTAACTTGCTTGCTTATATTTGAACCCCTAATTCTTAGGAAAATGCCTGACACATGATAGCTGATTAATTATCTTCTTATTTATTAACTGGTGCTTATCAAATGGTAAAAAAGACCTAGAAGAATGGCTCTGGTACTTTGGATAGATCCTATATGGAAAACTTATGGGAGGACATGTAGGGCAATAGACACAGTGGCCAAAGTCACTACATGAGAAGATATGCATAGATTTTGACTTTTTCATAGATTAAGGAGCATCACATTATTTGGAGTATGTGTTAGGATGATGTCAGGATATATGAAGTCAGAGATTGGGAAGTTGAAAATTCCCTTATCTAAGTGTTAAAACATTTAAGTTGTTGATTTCTTGTCTTAGACCATCAGTGATCAGATATAGCTATCACTTTAGGTACTCTTCCCTCCTGTACTGTCCTAAGAAAACAGAAACATGTGCTATGAATTAGATAATATCATAAACCCACAAAACTTGCCACCCTTTCATTTTTCAGTGCCTTGCAATCTGGCTTCAATTTGATTAGAATGAAATGTCTGTATCCAAGGTTATCAATTGTTACATAAATAGTATATCAAATTATATTCTTTTCATTCCTCATTCTCCATGCCATCTCCATAGCTTTTCATTAGATCACTCATGAAAACTCTTGTCTATTGAATGTCTTTCTATCTCCTTTGCATTTGTGACACTACTGTATCATAATTTGCCCCCTACTTCTCTAATTCCTTCTCCATGGAGTTAGTCCAAGCACCACTTAATGGCTATATTTTGGCCCCTCCTGGCTCCAAGTGAATGTAAATAGTAATTTTTTCTCTTTTGACCAGAAAGACCAGGGTCTCTCCCTTCCAGTTTGAGGTTTTGTTTGTTTGTTTTTAATTAAAGGGTCCATACCTTGACTTACTTCTTTGAGAGGCCTATTCACTAAATGGGCATTACCTCACTCAAAGTAAGAACCTGAAAAGCCTTAGCCTAAAAGTGTCAGGGTCTTCCATTGCATCCTGAGCCATCTCCAGTCATCCTTATGACTATCTGGCCACTGGGCCCAGATGACTCTGGAGGAGAAATACAGGCTGGCGACCTTGCACAACCTTCACTCAAATCACAGTCATCTGCAAATCATATCATCATTTCTCTGATGCTGTGGTCCTCTTTGAAAACAAAGGACAAACACAACAACAACAACAACAGGTAGACTATAATCCATCATTTATCTCCTTGATGGACCAGGGCTTTTTTCTTCTTTTTGATCTCATCCTTTATCATGGTTTCAAGTAATGCTTCTTAGAAGATGGCTTCTAAATTTATATTCAGCTGTAATTTCTCTCTTGAAATCCAGTTGTGAATCAACTACCTGCTAGATATTTCTTCTTGATGGACCTGTAGATCTCTGAATCAAAATCTCTCCAAATTAACTCATTATTTCTTGACCCATCCACTCCCAGACCAAAGCTGCCCCTACTCTCCTAAAAGTCTTTGTTTCTGTGGAAGACAGTACCCTGATCCCAATCACCAGTATTCATAAATTCAGAGTTCCCTACTGTCTTATTTTCTCCAAGGTGAATATCATTAGTTTTTTTTCAACCAGTACTTTTACAGGAAGGTTTCAGTGCCCTTCACTGCCTTGATGCTCCAACTTTAATGAAGGCATTCTTTTACTGTTCTCTCAGTCATATATACTTTTAAGCCACATTTCAAGTCATAATGGAAAAAACACCAGGTGTAGAGTCAGAGGGATCAATTTCCATATCTTTGTGTGACCATGAGTAAATCTGGGCCTCAGTTTCTTCATTTATGAAACTAGGAATTTGGAGGAGATTTCTAAAGTCCCTTATTTGATCTAAGTTGTATAGTAATAATTAACTGTTGGTGTTTTGGGGTTTTTTGGGTATTTTGCTTTATCTTTTTTGTCTGAAGCATATCTTGGAAGAAAGAAACAGATGACAAATAGAACTAAGTAGTTCTACTATCTCTTTGTCATCTGTTAATATTATCCCACTTATTACAAGCACCATTCCATCCCTTCTTCCTCCTTTACACAAAGGTGCATCTCCCCCCCCCCACCTCTATCTCTCTGTCTCTGTCTCTGTCTCTTTCTTTCTCTCTCTCTCAATGCCACCCTTGCATCGCTTCCATTTTAATCTGTTGAAATGCAATGCCCTCTTCTGTTGCATTTTTGCCTTATGTCACCAAGTTTCACTGATACCTGTGATAATTTTTTACTATCTCATTTAGATCTCTGGCTTATCTTGTTTATTGCTTCTTTTCTGCTAATTGATGCTTAGATGTTTAAGCCCACAAGGTGAGTTTTTACTATGTACATCATTTATAAAAGTGCATTATACTTCATAACTTCTTTTAATCAAATAATGTAAATATCCAAGTAACTGTCTTCCACAGTTACTTGACCTTCACAATCAATTAACTCAAATTAGAGGTTTAAAAAAATAAACATGATTCCTCAATGTACTGATAGACTTACTTGGAAAACTGTAGTAACAGTTACATAATTTCTAAACATGAGTGCATGTCCTTGAAGAATTTTACATCAATAAAATATAGCATTGCCTGACAAAAATATTCAGTGGTTTTTGTTTTTTGTTATTTTCTTTTTAACTACTGAATAGAACTAGAAAATGAAATGTAATTAAAGTGTAGCTTTTTTTTTTTTTTGCTTGTTTGTAAATCTTTGGCGTGGCTTTGGTGTTCCACTACTATAATTGATATTATCATTGTAATATATGTTTCATATGATTTCTAAAATGTTTCAGTTAATTGTGTCATGGATTATTGTTATCCATTTTACTTTTCTACATCCCTCCCCCAATTATTACCTCATTTTTATTTCATAGAAACTTTTGCTAATCTGACAGAGAGCAAAGGTTCTTGAGAGGAAATTTTCACTTTAAAATATAGATAGAGTGGCTAATGTAACAAAAAAGGAAAATGTTGGATGTTGGAGGGCAGGTGGGAAAACTGTGACACTTATGCAGTGTTGGTGGAGTTGTGAACTGATCGAACCATTCTAGATCGCAATTTGGAGCTATGCCTAGAGGACTATAAAACTCTGTGTACTCTTTTATCCAACTGTACCACTGCTAGAACTATATCCCAAAGACATCTCAAAAAAGGGAAAATGACCTATTTGTACAAAAATATTTATATCATCTCTTTGTGATGGCTAAGAATTGGAAATCAAAGGGATGCTTATCATCTGGGGAATGGATGTACAATCTGTGATATATGATTGTAATATAATATCATTGTGCTTTCAGAAATGACAAGTGTGATAATTTCACAAAAACCTGGAAAGACTTATATGAACTGATGCATAGTAAAGTGTGTAGAATAAGGAGAAAATTGTACAAAGTAATAGCAATATTTTTTCAATGAAGAATTGTTAATGACTTAACTATTCTCAGCAATACGATGATCCAAGACAATTCCAAAGAAAAAATTATGAAGCATATTTTCTACCTCAAGAGAAAGAACTTATATTGATTCAATATAGATTGATGCATGTTTTTTTTAACTTTCTTTCATATTTTTCTTTTATTTGAGTCTTGTACAAAATGACTAATATGGAAATGTTTTACATAATTGCACAGGTATAACTAATTCTACTTACTGTCTCAAAGAGGGAAGGGAGAAGGCAAGGTAGGATGTATAGAATTTGAAACTCAAAACTTTAAATAAAAGTGTTAAAAATGAAAAAAATATTGATATTGCTGAAACTTTGATCTGAAGTAGGGTTGGCAAAAATTATAGTATAACTCTTAAAAGTGGTTAAATAAAAGTAGTTGTCCAAGTTAAGGAGAATTCTAGACATTCAAAATGAATAGATCATTATCAGATTTCTCAACTTTAGCCTGAAAAAAATGTGTACTCCATAAAATAAATTTTAATGACTCTAGTAAGGAAAGGTAATTCTAGACATTAGAAGGTGCTATTTTATAGATCAAAAACATAGTTTCTATAAAAAATTAGTAGAACATTAGTGATTTGGCACCTACCATTCCAAGAACAGAATATTTGATTTTGCTTCACTTTTCTTACTAAAATTCCAATCCATAGTACTACACAGAAAGAATGTGGAACAATGGAAAGTTGGGAACTGTCAACCAAATATGGTAGAAAAGATGTTAAAAATACATAATATATTTTTGGTTTTGTTGAATCATCAGTTTTTGTATTAATATTTTAATTTATCTGTCTACATTTTCTCAGAATTCATTTTCTACCCAGATGCATTCATTTGGGACTTCTCTGGCTTCCCTGCTATTCCCTTCTACCCAACAGACACCCCAGCTACCTCTTTTCCTCCTTCTAGTTTTCTCTTATGTGTTATTTCCTTCCATTAGGTTGTAAATTTCTTGAAGCTAGAGACTATCATTTCCTTTTTTTTTTCATCCTTGGTGCTTAGTACAGTGCCTAGCACATATGCATTTAATTTTTGTTTGTTTTACTGTTGACCCTTCCTAGATAACACATATATCTCTATCTATCTATCTATCTATCTATCTATCTATCTATCTATCTGTCTGTCTGTCTGTCTGTCTGTATATCTAATATGATATACAATATGTTTTCTCGTATTGTTATATATTTCATACATATACATATATATACATATGTGTTTATATGTGTCTGTGTGTATAATGCCAGTGTGATACCCTTAGCAGTCACTATGTATATGCATATGTATTTCCAGGGTAAATTTTAAAAATATCATAAACTCTCTTCCTAAAAAGCAAAGCCAAAACATTTATTTTGAACATCACTATTGGGATACCAGGAGTTAATACTTAGCAAGGTACTCATCACTAATTCAGGGAGTACGGGCATCTTAATCATTCTTTCTATCAGGTCTCCCCAAAGACAAGTTCCTCTAGCCAAGTTCCTCCCTCTGCTCTCTGATCTGCCTCTCCTGCTCAGTTTCAGTTTCACTCTCTGCATGATTGGACAAGCTCCTCTCACACACTGGGCTCCCTGTGACTCAGGCTGTATCATAGCTCTGAGCTGGGCCAGATCCCAAAGCAGATCACATAGACCTATTAATGGGTGGGGAAGATCTTTCTATTCCATTAACACTACATTTGGCCCCAAGATCTTTCATGTCCATTACATAAGCCAATGAGACTTTTGGGGTAACTTATATCAACGTAACTTCCATAAAAATATAAAAGGGATAACACAAACACATAAAACCATATCTTAGAGTGGGGACTTGAGGATAAGCACCCCATCATTCTCTCCATCATTCCCCCCTTAAATGAATGTGACCCAAATTTCCTTGGGGTAAGGGGCAAAGGTCTCATCTTCTAAAACTACTTCTTGCTGAGATTGGACATAGAGCTGTCCCTGCCTTGAGAGGTCCCATTCAGGGTGTCAGTTCCTTAGCCAGTATCTAGAGCTTGGTCAGTGCTAGGTCCAGGGGTAATTTATCATACCTTTAGACCGAGGGTGACATCCATTTTATGCACTCAGTCATCTACAAGTGGAGGGTACTAAGCCTGTAGGAGACAAATCTAGCAAACAGGTTAAACAAAGGTCTCAAAGAATAAGGAGACAATGACCAAAAGCAGGATAAATATAGCATCAGCCATGCTTCTAGAGTCCATGAACCCACTAGAACGTCATTAATTCCTATCTTCCTTTGCAAATCTTTCCAATTGCAAATTGGTATCTCCCTTCAGGCAAAATTAAAGTCATACTTCCCATCATATCTATCCCAATGATGTATTCAGGAACAGGTACAATTATGACTATATATTCTTTCTTAGGTAATTACCCAGTTTTTATCATTAGTTTAATTTTTCTGACTGGCATTTCAATCCCTCTTAGTCCTGTGATGGTAATAGGGGTTCCTTGTTCAAATTTATCAGGATTTCCACATAGAAGAGAGGCCTCTGCCCCAGTATCTATTAATGCCCTAGTTACAGTGGTTGATCCATTTTTCCAGTATATACTTAAACTCATATGGGGTCTGTAACCCTGTCTGTGTACTTCTTTAATTTGAGCTAGGACTTGGGCAATTTCATATTCTCCCTGCCAGTGTGAAAAACTTGGAGACAATGATACAGGGGGATGTGTAGGGGCAGTTCTTACTTCCCTATTCCATCTAATATTAAGTCCCTTTTCTCAGTATATCTTACATAATTTGTTAGTTGGAATACAATCTATTTTTCCATAATCTATCCCTGCTCTCAATAAAGCCGTAAACAATTTTTTCCTTGTTAATTTATTCTGACTTTGAATCCACTAGCTATTTTCTCTTCTCTCTTGAGGAAATTGATCTTTTCCCCATTCACCTAGGTCACCTAACTGTGAAATCTTATCCAGCACTTCTGAAAGAGGGTGCCCTATTTCCCCAATTAGTAGAGTCAGAATTATGTGTTTATAATAAAGCAAGAAGTGCCGTCTTCAGAATTATGTGTTTATAATAAAGCAAGAAGTGCTGTCTTCACTATTATATTTCTATAAGGAACTGCTAAGGGAGTGCTATGACACACATTGGCATCTCCCACCATGATAGCAGTTTTCATTTCCTCTTCCTTTAACTTTCCCATACAGTGTCTAAAGAAATACCAGAGTCTGTCCCCATTAGGCCACATGGAGTCAGTGGGATACTGTTTATTGCATCCTTTGGTAGCCAAAGCTAACAAATTAGTCCCATTATTTTCTCCTTGAATGTGGTGATCCCTAGAAGCTTGTTGTACAAAGGGATTTTGACTAATACCTATAAATTTCAAGTAATCTATTTTATCTACCCATACTCCTCCAGTCCCCTCTTCACTGATTCTCACCATCCAAGATACTAGTGATTCTTCAGCTTTTTGGGTGAATTGACTTAATATATCTATAACTTCCTACTGTGAAAAATCATTGTGTACTTCCTTAAACATTGTGTGCTGCCCCCTCCAGTTTTCCTGCTTCCATTGTATTATTGAATGTGTATCCACATTTCTAGTAGCCTCCTCATTTGAATGTGATTCATCTTCCTCCCCTATGTCTCCTTCCCATGTGTTGCATGACTCACTTTAGGTAGTTAAACATTTTGTAAGATCCCTGCTTTATCTTGGAAATTTTCTAAGTAGGTATTTGGGACAAAGGGTTTTCTTATTATGTCTGATATAATTTACTTTGTGAACTCACTTTAATTGGTACACTCACTTAATGTCACATGCTTTAAAGACACTCAGACCTAGAAGCAGTGTTTTCGATGTTGGCATTTGGGTAGCTCTAAGGTTTTAAACATTCTATTGATCTGTGAACTCCAGGAGAGGTCCTGATAACTACTTTCTTAAAAAAACCAAACCAACACACACTTATTTATTTATTTATTTATTTGTTCATTCATTCATTCATTCATTCATTCATTTATTTATTTATTCATTCATTTGTTTGTTTATAACTTATTAAATAAAACAAACATTTTCATAACAAAGTAGAATTAAAAAAGATTATTGCACATGAAACAGAAAATCTATTATGTACAACTTGCTATTACTTTTAAATATAAAACAGTTATCGTGTATATTTCTTTTTCCTTCTTTTTTCTTCCTTCCTCCAACCCCTACCCTTGAGATGGCTAATATTAGACATAGATGTGTATATTTATGTAAAATCATACTTTTATTTATCAGTTCTTCCTCTGGATGCAGATAGCATCTTCCTTCATATGTTCTTTATTTTTAATTCAGATATTTATAACAGTTAAAATGACTTACCCGCTCAAAGTTGTTCTTAAAACAATATTGCTGTCACTGTATACAATAGAGAACTACTTTTTATTAAACTTTTTATCCTACTGTACAATTCACTTTCTGACATAGAAAGTGTCACATAATAGGTTGCTAATTAAGTTTGTCTTACCAAATTGTAGTAAATATGGAGTAGTCATACCTCTAGAAATCTAACATGGCAAGCCATTTCATCTACCCAGAAATTATCAAAATTCTCTGCCTTCTAAACTGGTTTGTTTTTCACCTTCTTTCCTCTTCCAAATTGACTTTGCCATACTCTTACCCTTACGCTCCCTTAAATTGTTGTCCTACCTCTATATCCACCATTTAGTTTGCTTCTTAGTTATTGCTTTGATCCACATCTATAATTCCTTTCATGTAAGAAACTCAATGTAGAGTCTCACCTCATGGAATCAAATCAGAACCTCATCTGCAACTTAAAGTCTTAGATAATTATGTGAGGTAGTGAGAAGTCATCAGCTTGTCCATGGTCACATAACCTTTATGTGTCAGATGCAGAACATGAGCCTGGGTTTTCTTACCTCAAATGATGATTTTTTAGAGAACACCAAATCCAAAGTGTAGACAAAGTAGTCTGTGCCTTTATCAATAAGCTTCCCCAAGCATGGGAAACTTGTATTTGGCAAGTAGTAGAACTTAAATAAAGTTGCACACTTAGAAATTAAACTGAATCCTGGAGAACAGTTTTAGAATTGGTTATAATATGTAGCAGATGTAGAATTATAAAGGTAAGTATGAATTAAATTCTTGCAGGAATAGGTGAAAAAAGTTTTTTTAATAGCCAATTTTAATAAGGAATAAAAGCTGGGAAAATGCTTTGGAATAAAAAAAAATTAAAGTGGCTCCTGATGAGAAAATAATTGCTTGTAAGTAGAGGTTTCTCCGTTTAAGTGTAAAAAACAAACAAACAAACAAACAAGTGATTAATGGAATGGAAATTGAAAACAATATACTATTTCTAGTTTCAGTTTATAAATTAAATTGGTTTACATTGACCCCTTCAGAGATGTGAATTAAGGGAATATCAGTAAAGGAGTGATTAAGCAAAGGCTAGAAAAGCTAGTTTTCTAAAATTCTCTCTATTTATGTCATTCAAAATATTAAATTTCTAGTTACTTCAGGTGCTTGCCCATCTACAAAGTCACTGCTTTTTAAATGGTAAAAATTTTTAAAATGAAAATATAATTTCTTTGTACAAGAGATAGAATAAAATTGTAGAAGAGAAACTTTAGAATTTTCTTACAATTTCAATTGTATGTGTATATGTTTATGTGTATATACACACATGTACACACATTTACACATATACATGTATTTTTTGTGGGGGGGAGACTGTATCTTTGATTGATTTTTTTTTATATGGAGACCTCTCTGTAAGGAAATTACCTTTTCCAAAGTAGCTTGGTTCCATCTGTGAAACTTACAATCTTAGAGAATTTCCGGTAGCACAGAGACATAAAGGTACTTACCCAATGTTTCAAGACTAGTTTGTATCAAAGAAGGGAAATACACCTAAGTCTTCCTGACTCCATTACATCATACTACCTTGACTTGGTATTATAAAATCACTTTTTACTATAGTCGTTACTATTAAAAGGGTTGTATTAAATTGGTAGTGGTACCAAACAAGCCATTTAGCATATGTATATACATACATAAATGTATCCATATGTAGGCTTACAGCACACACCTACATAACGTTTAGGAGGATAAGTAACTCATCATCAATGATAAGCAGAAAACATGTTTAAAAGATCCCAAGGGGCATGCAAAAGTTCTCTTAAAATATTTTGGTGTCATTATCTAGTTCAGTAGCAAGTAATTCTCTCACGGTTAACATTGAGTAGCCACTTTACCTGACACCACTTTCAGCAAAGGATTGGATTTGCCTCATTTATGCACAAATATCTGTCAAGGGCAGGGGAAGGGAAACTGTGACCTCAACTATGACCTGTGGCTCCACTGTGAGCCATATGTGGCTCTAATGGTCCTCAAGTGAGGTCCTTTTGATGAGGGATAGGTTTTGGGGGATTTCTAATGAGAAATTCTTTCTAGGATCGCATCTGAAAAGAATTATAGGCTCAGCTGTCTTTTGGAAGATTTACAAAAGTTTATTGATTCACAGGACAAAAAGGGGTAGGGTGAGGAAACATGGCTAGGAAAAGCTCGCAAGGGGCAAGGAGGGGGGAGTCAGAGAAAGTCTGGAAGTGTGACGCTCTGCAGCGGGCAGATGGCTTGCTAGAATGCCTACCTGCTAGAAAAAGCTAGAAAGGGCCATCTGCCAAGAGCAGGAAGTGAAACACAGTTTTAAGACCTATGGCTGTCAATCATAAGTTCATTAGGCAATGATGTACAAAGGTGGAGTTAGGGAGGGACCAGGGAGTGGTTAATACTTAAAGGGACATG
>CM053591.1:64750429-64785059 GCA_028646515.1 Pseudochirops corinnae
CAGGCACTGTGGTTGGGAGATCCATCCTGCCCTACCAAGAAGTGACATAGGAGAGAATGTATTGGGGGAGGGGAGACGCACTGGGATGGCTGTTTGGGGGTGGGGGGGGGAAGAGGGGGAGAAAATATGTAACTCAAAATCTTGTGGAAATGAATGATGCAAACTATAACAAAATTTAAAAAAAATTAATAAAAAAAAAAGATTTGTAGAGTATTTTACGAATATCTCATTTTATCCATACAACAACCCTGGGAAGTAGATGTTATTCCATGTTTTATAGATAAAAAGGAAGATTGAGGTTAAGGGACTTACACAGGGTTACATCTCTATTAAGTATTTGAATACAGATTTGATTACAGATCTCCTAACTGATATTTGCCTCAGTTTCCTCAACTGTAAAATGGGCAAAATAACAACACCTACCTTTCAAAGTTAAAAGTACTTATCACAGTGAGTATATGTAAATGCTTATTCCCTTTCTTCCCCTCCCCTATCAGAAGTGACATTCTCTGAAGTTACCTCTTCTCAATGTGTCTCTTTGCTGTTAGCCAGAAGAATTATCTCCCTTCCTACTAATGGTGTGGTCATTCTGGGCAGTGAGAAGAAAAAGAGAAAAATAATTATTTACCCCACCCCTTAGCTTTCCGATGTCCTCTCTCACACCTAATTACATTATATTGATTATATCTATCTATATATTTATCTATCTATCTATCTATCTATGGTTTATATTTATGTATCTATATGTTGTATCCCCTGATTGAATGTAAGTTCCTTGAGAGCAAGGTCTATTTCATTTTTGTCTGTGAATATCCAATACCTAGAATGTTTCTTGACACGTAGTAGGCAGTTAACAAGATTGATTAGTTGATTGATTTGTTTGTCAGTTCAATGAACTTGTATCATCATGCCTACAGGGCACACTTCAATCTCCTAGGTAGTTCATTATCTTGTTCTTTGGGCCATGTAAACTCTAAATATCAAGTTGGGAAAATATGGGTGTGGGCCAACAGCACCATCTGCTTGGTCATGCTTGATTTGTGTATAGACAGAGACTTACCAATATATTTCTTGTTTTCATGTTCCCCATGTCAAAGAACTTGCTTATTGCCTAGACTGATTGAGAGCTAGTGAAATAGATAGCATGATGTCCACATATTCCTGTTTTCAAATTGAGTGAAATGAATAAAAGAAAGCTTTAAAATGTTGAAAGGAAGTACATTATGTAACAGCCTAAGTAAACTGAATGAGGACACAAACTCTGGTTCCAGTAATCTGTGCTTTTTCCATTTTAAAGGTTGGCTAAATGCTTACCATTAATCATAGTAGACTACTTTTTAAAAGAACTACTCAACAATTCCTTTGAGTTTTACATCCTCAGTTGTTCTGGAGAAGGGTGCTGCTTCACAATAGTTTGGTTTATAATTAAATGGGAAAATATGTATCTAAACCACTGAAATAAAATTGGCCTAAATGCATTTCTAGCACAAAAATCTCAGTTATTTTTTTAAAATAAATTGATTTAAAAAATCAAAATGCAACCTGTCCTTCTTTTCTTGGTTCAAGTAGTATTGCTCACTGAGGCACTATTGTGCTACCTTAGTCTTTTATATGGAACAAATTAAATTTTACTATAGTTACTGAATATGAACATGTCCCTGATGTTTAACTGATACAGTTAACTAGTCCTAAAAGAAAAGGTGTAAAATGAGAGACAAAAGTAGTAACCCCAACGTATCCATAAACTACTGGACTTTCTCTAGTTAGTTATTGCATCTTATTGATTCAATGGTATGAAGGCTTTAAGCTCTTACAGAACCATTGTCTTTCTTTTCTTCTCTCCCCAGCACTCCACCCCTCAGAACAGGCTTGCTGATTATAGTGCAATGAAGGAAAATTAATTACTTTGCTCCAGTGGAGCGGTTAATGCAGCACACAGTGAAACTGCATCCCCTTTTCCCTCTATAACTGGCTTGTTTTCTTTTTCTCTGCCTTTTATGATACATCTATTTTCCTGATGACTTGAAAAATTTAGAGAAAGGTTAATTAAGTAACTGTTACTATTGAGACAGAATATTGTTAAGAACTGGAAAACATTAAACACACTGTAGCTGAAAAAAAACTTTTATATTTTAACTGAAATTTTTACATTTAAGTGGGGAAAAGTTTCATAGTTCATGCTTGGTTTTATCATTGATATCCCATGACAATATACACATGGTACCATGACTTATAGAAGTTATTAATCCTCTAAGTCAAGGATTCTTAAGACTATCCAAAGTGATCTATGGATGTCTTTGAATGTGTATGGAGAAAAAAAAATACACCTTTCTTTTAATATGATTGGTTTTCTTTTAAATTATATGTATTTTATTTTAGGCAGTTAAAAATTGTTTTGAAAAGGGGTCCATAGTCTTCACCAAAATGTTACAGGGGTCTATGATACAAAGAAGGCCAAGAATCCCTATTTAAGCTTTCTGGCACTATGGTAGACTTTAGGATCTTATTTGCAAAGTTCTTCTAAAGGAATTTGGATGTCTGTAAAGGCTCTGATCCTTAAAGAACAACATAGTACAATGTAATTATTTGCATTCATTGAAAACATGTATTTTTCTTCATGAATAAAATGTGTATATTTATTTACAATGACTTCTTCCAAGTAATATCATATTATCGTTCGTGATGTTTTTCCCCATCAGTACTCATTTTGAAAGATAATAATGCAATATAATTTAACATGATATACTTAAAATAATACAACATAATAATAGTTAGCATTTATATAGTTCTTCAATGTTTACAAAGTGCTTTACAAACATTATTTTATTTTATTATAACCATCCTGGAAGTTAAATGCTCTCATCTTCATCATTTTGCAGATTCAGAACCTGAGGCACAGAGGTAAAGTGACTTGCATAAATTCACACAACTTGTTATTAACAGAGGTAGGATTTGAACTTAGATATTTCCGATTCCAGATCCAGCTCTCTATACACTGTGCCCCCCTAGGTTGCCAGGGTCAGCTTGTTGCACTATCTCTATCACCAAATGCCTCTGAGTATTAGCTGATGGCTTGTGGTTGTTTGTCTTTCATTTTGGAAGAGGACCAGGACATCAAAATGGTGATGCCATGATGTGCAAGTGAATTGGCTCAATAGCTACCTAGAGTCTCATCTGGCCAATTCACACAACTCTTCCCATGAGTGAGCCCCAAAGCAAAACCTCATCTCATCCTTAACCAGGGTCAGAGAACATCACAACCCTTGTGACCCACTGCCTAATTACATAGTAACAAGGTGTGGGCATTCCTGAAAAACAACCCTCCATTAAGCAAGCTTCTCCTATTGGGCTCCATTCCACCCTTTAGCAAGCTCTGCCACAGCCCTGATGCAGGTAACCCTCTGCTTTTACTCTCATCTCACTAAAGTCAGGATGCGGGCAGTTCTGTGGCTGTTCCATGGCTCCACAGAATCACAGCTATCACAACTGGAAACAAAAGATCATCCCAGCGCCCACACTTTCCTTTTAGTCTGCAGATCCCATCCTCATCATCAAATATAGTGCCAATGCAATATTTATAGCACCCATGATCACTATAAATATAAAAATATAACAGATTCTTCATAGAGAAGACAGAAGCAAAACATTTATTCAGACACAAGAAAACCAGATCTCAAAATCAGCAAGCCAATTTCATCATAGTAGCAAAGAAGTTAATAAACCACAACAACACAGAGAGCCACAGCATCCTTTAGCCTTCCCACAAACAAACACAAGACCAATATTTACTCACAAGCCTGACACTCAATTTTTACCAAAATTTATTCATGAGCACCAACTGTCTACTCTAGCTCTGACTTCCAGCTTCCTGTGGGCTCTGTTACACCATTCAACAAACTCCTCCTACCATAGGTTCCATGTGATTACATTTAGCCTGTTAAGGGACAGAGTATATTTTCAAAACAGGGATGGTCTTTAAATTCCTTTAGGTTTACTAAGGGGCAGGGAAGATCTTCAAATATATTCAAAAATCTTCAAATATATATATATATATAATTATTCTGATTCTGACATTTTGGTTTTTTTTTAAATGAGTTAGTGCTATTAAATTTGAGATTCACAAAATTAAAAGAGATGATAAAAGAATAGTCATTTTCCACTGGGACTTTAAATTTGGGGACTTCTTGGCACCCATACTTACTTATTTGAAAATGTCTTATTATAACTTGCCTTCCCACAGTTTCTAAAATTTCTTTAAAAAGATGAAAGATATTTTCATTCTCTCCTCCAAACTGCCAACCATTACTTCTCATCCTTCTCTCTTTCATAAACACTTTATCTTTAGAAACAGCATGTAAATCTGTAAGATTGTCATGAATGTAAGTCTAGTTTAAGATGTTTTCATCTAAATTAGGGAAATTACATGTATTTAGTAGTTAATTCAAAATCATTGACTTGATAAACAAAAAGCTTACTCTGATTTAGGCCCCAAATAGCTACTTTTCCTTTCATTTTAATTAATAAGTAAATTAGCATATTTAAATGTAAATAAAATGTAAAAGTTTTTTCCCCTGATCTATATGGATTTTATTCCTTAAGTTTTTTTAATTAAAAAAACCATCTTTCTAAAGTTTCAATAGAAGTCAAAACTGATAATCTTCATATGTACATAGATAATTTCATAATTTCTACTTCTAAATATATATGTGTATACATAATTTGTATTATATATACATACTATATATATGCATATATATGTATACATGTACATATATGTAAGCTCTACAGTATCCCCTTGTTCTGACATGCAAAATTCAAAATGCATTTAATTTGGTATAAGATTTTATTAATGAAGCTATGTTAACTTAATATGATCCCTACTTCCTCTTTAAGTTCTCATTGATCATCCCTTTAACAGTACTTTTCATAATTTTGTGCTGAATTGAAGTCAAGTTCATAGATCTATAGTTTGCAGACAGTACTCTATTTTTGTATGTGGGTGTGGGCAGGTGGATTTCAGGAATTGGAAAAATATTTCCTCTTCCCAGGATTGAGGGACCTCTCTGAATCTTTATGTTCTCTCAATGTTCCCGGAGAGAGAGACAGCAAATATATCTTCCACTTCTTTCAGCACCTTACAGAAAAATCCAACATGAATTCAATAAAGGAGAGTAGATGATCTCTTATAGTTTTTCTACTTACTTTGATTATCAGTACCTTTTTTGTCTTTTTGTATTTTCTGATTTGAAGTTTATTCACAGAAAAAGCATAAGCCAAGTGAGAGATGAGTTGTTGTGCCATTGGTTCATAATATTTTATTATTGGTTTGCCTACTTCTAGCCGATTTCATATATCAGCTTTGATTTTTTCCTTCTAGAGTCTTTTAAGAGCTGTTAGACTTCCCATTCCTTACCAGGATTCAGGAATTAAGAAATTTAATATTTCAGATACTTTTCTTCTAGGCTTGTGCACTTTTAATCCTGTGCCTTCTTCTTTAAATACTTTTAAAAGTTCAAGTTTATCAATGAGTTTTGTGAGTATCTATACCAGCCTCTTTAAAGAATTCTGTCTTTTCCTCCTCATCAGAGTGGTCTTCTTTCATTCTTAAAAAGTTTTCATTCTTAAAAGCTTCCCTTGACCCTTGATCTCTTGAATTGTGCTATCAAATTTTAAGCAATAGGATTTTACTTTTTATTTTTCTCAACTTTTTAAAATATATTATCTTCTAGTCTGGGGTACACGCCAAGCTATGTTCATGTTTTTTCTCCTTCTCTATCATATTGGAGTAAAGGCATAACAGAATTCCCAATCTTCATCAAATTCTGGGAGCAGAATGCTGAGACCTAGTATTTTGTATGGACTCAGCCTAAGGGGATAAATTTTATAAAACCATCCATGAATATTGCTATCTTAATGGAATTGGGCAGATATAGTAGCAATGAGACTATTCAAAGAACCAGAGAAACACGTACATTTGGAAGAATCTCCAGCACTTATTTGTGGGAGTGTGTCATATTAACAAATTCAAGAGACATTGTTTCTGGGTAATTAATCAGTTTATTAGTCTTGCTGGGAGATAATTAATAAAAAGGGTCAATGACATGGAACCCACTTAATGCTTAAATGCCCTTGGAAGAGTGGATGTTCCTGCGGGGAAGAATCAGCTCTGATTGGTTAACAATAAATAAGAAGAATGAATATTATAATTACAGGTGGGCTTATTCTAATGAATGAGTGGGGGCAGGGCATGACTGATAGTCCTGGACAAAGAGACTTATCTCTTATCTAGACTACCCCCACCTAGAGTAATTTTAAAAAAAAGGAGGTCCACCTGCCTGAGTGGAATACAGTGGACTAAAATTCACCTTGGATTAAATTCTTTGTAAGGTTTTCTAGTTGGGTGGGGTGACAATTCCAAGATTTCATCTCATCATCCACCCTGCCCTTCATAGAACTAAGCTTTGACCTAATCACCAAATGAGGAAACAAAAAAAACATCCCGGATCTCCCCAATATTTGGTTAATTAATAATCATTTCTCTCAGGAAGAAGAGAAGGAGAGAAACATCAGTGAATCATAAGGAAGAAATCAGGAGCAGAGAAGTGAAAAAATCAGTATAGAAAAGAGGCCTAGGAACTGGGGGTCAAGGAATTAGGAACCAAGAGACTTGGAAAAGTTGCAGAAACTACTCACACCAGATTTTCTGATCAAAAAGGGCATCAGAAATCATCTAGACCAATCCTTAGTGCAATCAGAAGTATAAATACCCCATGTGACCTCCTTGAAAAATGGTCAGTGAACCACTATATGAATAGCGTCAGTGACCCATTTGGGGCAGCTCTACTTTTAGAAGGGACAGCTAGGTGCGTAATGGATATAGGAGTCAGGATTCCTGTAGTCAGGAAGATCTGAGTTTGCATTGGACCTTAGACACTTGTTAGCTCTGTGACCCTGGGCAAGTCACTTAATCTCTATTTGCCTTAGTTCCTTACCTAAGGGAAGGACAGACTGGGAAGGGAAATGGCAAATTACTCCAGTATCTTTGCCACAGAAACCCTATGGACAAAATATGTAGAGTGATGTGTAGAGTTGGACATGGCTAACGGACTGAACAACAACAATAAAAACAATTTTTAGAAAGTTTCTTCTTTGCATTGTACCTAAATCAATCGCTCTTCAGATTTGTTCCTTTGTTCTTCTGGTGTCCTCAGAACAAGGTCAGATCTAAAACTTCTGCATGACAATCCTTCAAACACTTGTGGATATCTCTGATGTTTCTCCTAAAGTCTACTTTTCTTCAAACCAGATAATACTAGGTCCTTCAGCATGATTTCTAGTTCGCTCACCATCTGGTAATCATTCTCGGTATTCATTTCAATAGTATCTCTTCTATGTTTCATTTTATTAATTTATCAAACCCATAGTGAATCTTAATGAAGTTAAATGCACAATATGAATGTTTTTCTTGTTAAGAAATTATATATGTGTGTGTGTGTGTATGTGTACAAACAGAGTAATGTATGTACGTATATGATAATGTCATATATATGTGCATACATAGAGATGTAATAATAAAGCCTATTCATCAATCACAAAGTATTTATTAAGCATCTGAATGTCACTGGCACAATGAATTTCAAAAGAAGGTTAAGGTCATCCCTGCACATAAAGTCCTGGCTCATAATCTAGTGGGGGAACTATCATAGATACATAAAAATTATCTTGTCAGACCATATTATGTCCTAATAAAAGAAAATTATTTCTTTTATTGAGACAACTATTAGTCTGAGGCAGCATACTGTAGTGGATGACATGGAGGTTCTTAACCTGAATAGATAGATTTCAAGGAGTCTGCGAACTTGAATGGGCAAGGGGAAAAAAAAGCTTATTTGGATATAATGGATTTCCTTTGTAATCCTATGCATTTAAAAAAATACATTCCGACAAGGGATCCAAAGGTTAAGAATACCTAGAAAGAAAAAAATGACATAGGGTTAAGGAGATTTGGGTTTGAATCCTTCCATCTGGCAGTTTTTAACTGTATGACAATGGCAAGTCACGTCATCTCTCTGAGTTTCTGGCTTTATCTGGAAAGTGTGGATAATGATACATGTAATGCTTGCCTTGATGGATCATTGTAGTGATCAAATGAGATAATTTATGTAAAGCACTTCACAATCCTTGAACCACCATAAAAATGTAACCTCCTGTGACCTAACTCATAATATAGGTCATGTGTGAATATTGCTATGTGTGTATGTGTGCATGCATGTAGATATATATGTATGGGTGCAGTTACTTTACCTCAATTCTTCAATTTATCCATGATCTTTTAAGTGTGTATATTCCTTTAACTGGCACAGATCAGAAGCTTTCCATGACTTCTCCTGCTGGCCCACTCTTGTCAATGTCCGTGTGTGAGTTATGTGTACGTACGTATTTTGAAATGACCTCTACAAACATTTCTCAGTGCATGTGATATTTCGTTGTTTAGCTTAACATAAAAGCTTACCTGTCAACTAGCTCACATTGTATTACTTTTAGTACTGTGCTTTTAATAACAGTTCACACTGTTTTTCTTTTATTTTTTTGTGCTTATCTTTTGCAGATAGTAGAATGGAATTCTAATGATAGTATACTATTCATCTAGGGAGAAAAATATTCAGCATATATATTAATAAATACATTATACCTTATATTATTTATATTATATTTTACAAGATCTCATGGTTCCTATGGATGTAAGTGGTCATTTAATCCAATTCATCCCTGAATAAGAAGCCCTACTATGACAGAGCCAATCTAGTATTTGCTTGGAGACCTCCAATAAGATTGAAACAGTTACCTTCGCTCCTACATATATATATATATATATGTAGTAGTCAATAGGGTATCACTGAAGTCTTAATGTTATAAAAGTCTTTTTAATCTATTAAATTTTGCACATGCATTATTTTAACACAAATTTCACATCCTCTAACCTAAAGCTATTTTATGTGCATTTTTAAATAAGTACGTACATCTTTGCTATTATTCAGTCCTTTCAGCTGTGTCCAACTCTTTTTGACCTCATTTGGGGTTTTCTTGTCAGTGGAACGGTTTGTCATTTGCTTCTCCAGCTCATTTTACAGATGAGGAAACTGAGGTAAACAGGGTTGAACGACTTGCCCAAAGTCACACATCTACTAAGTGTCAGGTCAAATTTGAATTCAGGTCTTTCTGATTCCAGGCCCAGTACACTCTCTATTGTGCTACCAAGCTAACTGCCTCTATATATATCTTAGTGTCCTTCAATTATTGTGATGTCAGACAAATCATTAAAACGGGTAATACAAAATCTTTATTATTGTCAGGATTTTCCACCTCCTATTCTAAAGGTTCTAACAAATACGAAAATTGATAATTGAATTTTTATTTTCACTTCTATTTTTTAAGAAGATGCTAATGAAAATAAAATGGGGAAAAGTAGGAAGCAGGGGAGAAAAACACAGGTAGTCAGAATAATACACAAATCGATTACTCTGCCCCTGAATAATTGAGTATTGACTCTATAAATCCAAGATAATATCATTATTAGACCTGAGCTGCCTGTTAAAAAGGCATAAAGGAGAGAAATCCAGGCATCTTTTTTGCAGATGAGCAATGGAACAGAATTCAAACGATAACATGCCATTCAGCTAGGAAGACAAAATCTTATTTCATTAAGTGACTCATTAGATGTGCTGGACCCTTGCCAAGTTACTTCATCTTGATTTGTCAGATGATAATTTCACAAGTGTCAGTGACAATCAAGATCCTGAACATTTATTTTTCTTTACTCATCTGCTGAATAAGAATTCTCAAAGAGCAATCACAATAGTGTATGAGACAATACTTCAGTCTTAGTTTTATGGTATCAGATTCATCTATTTAATGTAAAAGCATATCACAAGGTGAATAAAGTGACTAGACGGCGTGTGGAACAATTAGTTCTCTACTTTAAACCCAGGAAGTATTTGTTCATCTCTTCAAAAATTATATGTGCCTGTAGTCTAATAGTTAGGAAAAATAAAGATATAAATGTGTTATATTTCTGTTTGTGTGTGTGTTCTTTATACTTTTATATTAAAACGTTACCTAATCTAATGTTAGGTAATAGTTAGAGCTGCCCAAAGGCAAAATGAAAAATGAATGAAAAAATAAAACACTTATTAAGTGCTTAATATGCAACAAGCATTTTGCTAAGTACTGTGGATACAAATTGAAACACTATCATAGCCCTTGCAGTCAAGATCACTTTCTTATTGGGTAAGATAAACCAAGAGAGTTCAAATGCAAGGCATATGGAAGGGCCTCCAAGTCCCAAGAGTGCAATGGTTGGGTAGATGGCAAGGCCCAGGAGTCCTTAGGTTACATAAGTAGGTCAGATGGTAGTGTTTGTTGGGAGAGTGCTGGGAATTAGAGGCAGGGCAGATAGCAAGGCAGGAGGCAACATGATGGCAGATGGTGAGGCCTGGTGTTCCTCTACAAATAAATGAGCTGGCTGACTCTGAAGATAGCAGCTTCCCCCAAATCAAAGTCATCAAGCAAAAAGTATATTATCACTTGCTAGGTATGTTGTGTATTACAGTATAGAATCTTACTGTTTAGATACATGTTGGAATAGATGGCCATAGAGAGACTGTGGTATAATATACATAGACATGTGTGTATCTATGAGTATGTGCATGTGTGCATAATGAATGAGTAAATGATTAGATGAAAAAGCATTTAAGTATATACTATATGCCAAGCACTAGAGATGGAAATATAAAAGTAAAGACAGTTTTCACCTTCAAGTAGTTTACATTCTAATAAGGAAAGATAACACATAAAGGAGAGTGGTAACCAAGGAGTTAAATTGTGGTTTGGAAAATTACAAGGAAGTTGAGTAGAGCCATAGGGGATTATATTGACAAAACCCTATCTGGGAATAATGTCAGAGTTCATTTGATTATGATTCCATAGCTGAAAAGTTTCATATGGGGCAAGGCATGACAACTGGCAGGGAGATGTCTGGATAGAAAAGTGAAAAGTGATTGAATTCAACTCTGTTTGTAGTATATTACTGAGGCTGCTATCAATCAAAATGACAGAGCTGAGAGAGGGAGTACCAGGGATGAATATACTAGGGTGTAGTTTTCAGTATGGGTAGCATGGCAGCTAGTAAGGAGATGGTTGGGGACTCAAATGAAGTTATACACAGACACAGAGGCAAACAGACAAGTATATATATATATATATATATATATATATATATATATATACACACACATACACATATGTAATAGTAATGTAATTTGGTCTCTTTGTATTGGCAAAGCCAACAGGTACTTAGCACTTAGTAATTAATCAAGCCTCTGTTAAAGGCACAGAAGGTATGAACTCCTGTTGCTGACGTAACAGGAAGGAGGTGAAGCAGGAAATGGCTAAAACAGGAAGGAGCTAATGCCATTTGTGTATATATATATATATATATATATATATGAGGAGAAGCCCCAGCTGGGTCACACAGATCTTCTTGGAGACAGGTTCTGGAGACTGAGAAAGAGAGGCCCAGGCTAGAGAGAATGATTTTTATTCTGAGAACCTGGATGAAGTGATTTTTATTCTGGGAACCAGCTGAAACTTCTGCTGAGTCTGAGGGCCAGCTAGAGCTGCTGAGGATTTCCAAAGAACAGCTGGAACTGCAGAAGACTGAGAAAGCCTGACTCTGGTGCAGGTATTTTGTCTGTTGGTGGCTTTGTTAAGCCATGACTTCCTGGGAACAGAGACTGTGAAGTATTTAATGTGGGCTGAAAACTGTGAGCTTCAACATGGAATAGAAACTGCATGGAGAACTGGACAAGGACCTAGGAGCTATCTGCCTTTAAAACAAGGTGACAATTTGATGAATCCAAGTAGGAGCTGGGACCATGGAAGGGGTTCTAGGGAATCTGAGAGCCTACTCTGAGTCAAGCTGAAAGAAGACTTTACTTGGATACTGTGTACTGACTGAGAAGATCGTGATTTACTTGTGACAGAGGAGTGGATGGCCTATGTATTTTCTGATGATTGAATAGTGAATGATGACTGAATAGTAACTGATATTGTAACTTACTCTGCCCCATGAGTGGAGAACTTTGACTTTTGTATTTTGTGACCTTTATGGAGGCAAGCCTCCTTAAGGATGATTGAATGATTTAGTTGATTGAATGATTGAGTTACTAAGTGATTGATTAACTAAATGATTTTACTTTGTTCAAAGCTATGTAACCACTGTGATGAAAACTATGTGGCCATTTTAGTGATAAGTTGTTGTGAATGTTATATTTTGATTTTCTGTGATAAGTTGTAACATTGTGAATGCTATACCTTGATTTTCTGCGAATGTTTTGCTCCAATTTGTTATTGAATAAATAGAGTGTCCACTATACTGTGTAATCATAATCTCGAAAGCTGTTCACAGCAGCATTCTTCTGGAAAGCTGTTTCTGCATGGCTTTACAACATACACAATTAATTATGTATATATGTATGACTATATTTATGCTTGTTATATTCATGTATATCTGCATACTTATGCAAATATATGCATGTATATATACACAAAAAAGATGTGTATTTACACATACACATCTAGTAAGAGAAACAGAGACAGAGAAATTCTTAGGGTAGGAATGGAAGAGATTATAGGTGGATAGTAGCTGTTTTAAAATATTTGAAGGGCTCTCAGATGGAAGGGGCATCAAACTTGTTTCATACAGCTCCATAGAGCAAAACTAGGAACACAAGGTGGAAGTTACAGGAAGACAAATTTCATTTCAACAAAAGGAAGAACTTTCTAGCAATTAGAGCTGTCCAAATATGGAATGGGTTGATTTCTTCAATAGTGAGTTCTTGGCTCCTATGCATAGGCAATTAAAAGATGAAATTAGGACATGACATTTGACTTGGCAAGTGGTCTCCAATGGAATGCCCTTAGGAATTCTGATTGGATCTGTGCTCTTGAATAGTTTGATCAAACACTTGGATAAAACATAATTGATGTGCTTATCAAAATTTCAGATGACATAAAATAAGGATGGATAGCTAACACTGGATCATAGATTCTGAATTTTAAAAAGATATTGACAAATTAGAGTATTGGACAGAATTTTAGAAAATGAAACAATAAGAATTAAATGTAAAGCCTTACATTTGAGTTGAAAAAAAAAACACAACTTCACCAGTTGATTGGGAGTGTTATGATTAGATATCAGTTAGTGATATAGTAAGGATCTGACCCCAAGGATTCTGACTTTAAGGGCAGCTAGATAGCACAGTAGATATAATGCTGATCCAGAAGTCAAGAAGACTTATCTCCCTGACTCCCAATCTGGCCTCAGACTTTAACTATCTTTGTGTTCCTGGACAAGTCACTTAACTTTATTTGCCTCAGTTTCTTCATATGAAAAATGAACTGAAGAAGAAAATGATAAACCACTCCAGTATCTTTGCTAAGAAAATCCCAAATGGGGTCACAGATTATGACTGAACAACAGCAGCAGCGTTCTGACTTTAAAGCCAATGTTCTTTCAACTGTATCTCACAATTTATTAGCAATTATACTAGCTCCATGGTCTTGCCTTTAAGGATTACCATATGAATGTGAACTAGTACTGGTATTATTATAATAGAGTAGAATAGAAATTCTAATTATCTAATTGCCCTTAAAAATCACCTTGTGTAATCTAACCCTTATGTAAACCCTTGTGAAATCTGTGGTTTCTAAAGCCAATAAGTGCTTATTGTGCTGGGAAGTAGTCACATATAGATGTCATTTGTGTTTTCCATGCTTAGCTTAAATCTGAATTAAAATGGTTATAGATCTATACTCTCATTTAACTAAGTATACTTATATGTCCAATGGTTGCCTTTGTTTCTTGATTTATTTTGTTTTGGCTGATTTATTTGTTTTGATCTTATTTCTAATTCAGAGACCTTACAGCATTAGAATATGTGTGTTAAAGAAAGTATATTTTAATAATAACATCTAACATTTACAAAGATCATTGCCCAGAAACTTTGTAGTCAATGAAACCTAAAAAAACAAAACAAAAAAGCAAAAATAAAAAACCTGAGATTTTGGAGAGTTATAAAGAACCTCCTTAAGGTCACAGTTGGTAAACATGAGATTTGATTTGAGCTGAGGCCTTTTGATTATAAGTGCTGTGTTATTTCTGCTGTACTTCATTGCCTCTTACAGAATACTGCTGTAAAGACAGGTGAAGCTAATTGTTCCAATGGAGAAAGAGTGAGTTTTATAAAAGAATGGAATCTACTTTAGAGATGACGAAGATGATCAATAGTAGGATTGCCTTATAGCAGGCCAGGAAGGATGGTAATAAAATGGTAATAACAATAAGTTAAGTGTGTGCCTGAGCTGCATAAGGGTCAAGTCCAATTTGTTGTTCAGTCATTTTTCAGTTGTGTCTGACTCTTCATGAGCTCATTTAGGGTTTTCTTGGTTTTGTCATTTTCTTCTGCAGCTCATTGTATAGGTAAGGAAACAGAGGCAAACAAAGTGAAGTGACTTGCCCAGAGTCACACAGCTAGTAAGTATCTGAAGCCAGTTTTGAACTTATGAAGATAAGTCTTCCTGACGAGGCACAGCACTCGATCCAGTGCATCATGTAGTTGCCCAGTGAAGTTCAAACATTGTTCTAAATCCTGCTTTTTAAATTAACTCTTAGCGGTGTTTTTGTTCTTGAGTTCCATTTCACGAACGTTTACACTTTTACAAAAAATACGCACAATGTTATTCTAAATACCAGACATCATCCAGGTAAGCCCCCAAACCCTTAGAGGATATCATTTATGCAAATCCTAGTTACAGAATGCCTCTGAGCTCTTTATCCTTATGTGACATGTTGTCCTGAAACAATAACAGTATCATAGTTACATTTGTTTAGTTTTTTAAGGTTATAAAAGGTTTTCTTCATGAAATCCTCAATTATAGTTGGAATATGTATTACCCTCATTTTACAGATGAAAAAACTTAGCCTTACAGCAGATTTGGAATTTGAATCTAATTCACTTCACTCTAGGCTTGATATTTTTTTGCTATTTCAGAAGTTGTATGATGTTTTGTATGCGTACTTCCTGCACCAGGATATAGAAACCTTACCTTAATAGATGATTTCCAGGAGTTTAGAAGGCATCCAACTTTATGGTAGTATCTTATCTGAACTAGGCAGGTCCTCTGATAACAATTGTGCTTGGGGTCTTTGTGAGTACTTATACTCCCCTGGGATAGCCTTCCAGAGCACCAGGGCATTTCTCTGTCATGCTGAGGCATCCCAGAATGGCTTTAGTGGTGGGTTGCTGTGTTCTTGACATATATTTACATTTTAAAGAAAGAAATAGAAACTCTCTTGTTATAGGAAGCAGGCACTCTGGGTTGACTGTAGGATTTTTGTTTCTTGAAATACATTTGTAGCTGATCTTCACTCATAGAGGAGAGAATCTCAAAGATAGTCTTGAGGCTGTAAATACTTTGAAGTTGCCCCAGGAGTTCAAGATTGGAACTTATTCACCTGTCACTTAAAGACTGCCTCTCTGCAGCGACCGTCATCCCCATAATTATTCTCCCTTCACTCAAAAATTTTTCTCCATTCAGGGAGGCATTTGAAAGACTTAAAAAAAAAATACATGAAACTCTTTCAGGTGACTACAGGGATCCCTCATTGAGAATACTATGTCACTGCAGAACATTCACAGTCCTGCATGAGACAAGCAACTTAGAAAGCTGTCTTTCTATTGAAAACATATTGATCTTTCTGACAAGCATCTTTTTAAGTGCCTCATGTAAAGGTGCTGGTAGAGATCATTCAACTTATATTATTTCATTAGCTAGGGACAATCTTTCTTTTTTACTTTCTCTGAGTCATTTTTTTCATATGTTCTTTACTGGATAAAATATATCCCTGATTGTACAATAAGGCAGTGTTCAGTGATGTCCACAATCTACAGATCTATCATTCTTTCTGAAACACATAGAAACTTTTGAGGCAGGGCCAGCTCTGGGTAAAATTATGAACTACATTTACTTATCAGTATTTCCTTTTCAGTTCCTCCACCCCCACTTACAAATCAAATATCTGAAGATGGAATGATTTTCCCCATCAAACCTTCATTTCAATAAACTTTCATTTGAAAAAGATCTGATAAATTAATTTAGGTAGATCTTAAGAAACATTTAAAATGTCAATTATGTTAACAGTCAGTATGATAAAGAAAGGAGTCAGAAGACCTAGTTTTGAAACTTGGTTGTTCTAGTTATTAATTGTGTGACCTTAAGCAAAGCATGTAACCAATCGGTACCTCAGTTCCCTGATCTGTAAAAGAGAGTAAGACTGTAGGACTTCTGAAGTGCATTCAGCTTCTCTATGTGTTATACCATGATTTTATGATGACTCCCTTTAATTTTTATTTTAATAAGGGAAAATTGCTTTGTTCAAATGCATTACTTTCCAGTGATAGATTTTTCAGGTCCCAGGAACCAAGTAAGGAAGAGTTTATGTAGTAGCCTGTCCTTCTGCTTCTCAGATCACAACATGCAAAAGACATTTTCTCCTACATGTGTTTAAGACTCAGAGGCTAACTCTAGATAGAAGGCCATAGAGATAATGGGTGTGTATTGCATGCTAAACTTTCAGAATCTATATTGAGTGTTTAAGCATGTAAAATAAAATAGAGGAGGTTTTTATTTTTAAAGTATATTTCAGCAAGCAATATTTAGAAGCAGTCCCATTTTGGTTTCTGTAACAGGTATTTAATAGCTGTAATCCCTAATAGTCATTTTGAAACCACACTGGTTTGAAATTAAATGATATATTTTAAGCTACCTACATAAAAACCAGTCATTTCCAAAAACAAGCTTCTCTGAGAATTATGAGACCTTCATCTAATGAATGCTATTTTCTTGTAAGTAACATAATTAAAAGTCAATTCTAGCTTTCCCCCCCTTTAAACAAATAGTAAAAGAGTCCATGAACTGACATTTTCTTTCAAGGACTCAGTCAAATAGTTCAACAAGGTTCTCAATGACTTGAAAACTGAGGAAAGTTAAGCTATTGGACAATCAGGAGACATAAGGGGAGGAAAAAAAACCCATTGATACTGCCCTTATTTAATAAAGATTTTTTTTTTCTATTTACATATACAATATCATATTAGCTCTCTACATTTTTTTTTGGAAAACCTCCAGTTCTTTCTCTCTGTCTCTGTCTTTGTCTCTGTGTCTCTGTGTCTCTGTGTCTCTGTCTCTCTCTCTGTCTCTCTCTCTGTCTCTGTCTCTCTCTCTCTCTCTCTCACACACACACACACACACGCACACACACGCACACACACGCACACACACACGAAATCAATAATTAGGAGCTGTCTGGCTTTCCAACTGTTATTCCTCTATTCTAGACCAATAAGCTTATTTGTTCCTATTTATTTAACACTGCAACTCTGTTCCTAATTCTGTCCTTGGGCAGGGACCAAATAAGGAAACAATGACTTTCTGGCTCAATATCTATGGTTATCCTCAGTTGTCCTGGCTGTGGTGTTATCTGCATATAATTAGTATTTTGAATTTAATTTTTTATTAATCATTAACCTCTAGTCTCATTGATCATTATAATTTTCCCTTTCTCTTTAATTCTAAACTCAATTCTTTGGCAAGATCCTATTTTTCCTGTGCTTTTCCCAAGTTTCATCATTTCCAGTATCCAACTACCCTTTAAATAAGCATGTTGTAATATAGAGGCACCTATTAAATGATTATGGACTTCTTTGGGGCTGCAAGTGGGGAGGATCCTTCCACTGTTGAAAGTGCCCATAGGTTGTTTATTCCTTTAAAAAAAATAAACCAACAGAAATTGCTACTCCAAAATTCAATTAGAATGATTTTTGAAAATCTTCTTTAAAAATACTTTTTATCAAAATACCACTGGCTTAGATTTTTTTTAAAACTTATAGTTCATTTATTTTATCTAATATGTGAAATCAGTCCAATCTATTCATAATGTAGATTTTTATATAAATGACAATACTCCTGATAAAAAACAATTTTGAAGATATTTGTGTATTATACAATTTTAAATTTTTATTAAAATTTCTATTAAAGCATATATAAGCTTCAATCTAGCAAGAGCAAAAACATAAAATTATTTCATTACTTATCAAATTTGGGTTTATGTCACTGTTGCCCTTATTTCAGAAGCTTCCATCTGAGACAGCAGTTCCTGTTATATTTTGGAAACCTTCTCTGCCTCCTTGATTCACTCCAAATGACCTGGAAATTTCAGGATTTGACACTCCCCTGAGTGTAGGCTACCATCTTTTCTCTGTTAGCCAGTCAGTTAATACATATTTATTAAACAGGTATTAAGCACTAGATACTGTGTTAAGTGCTTGGGATGAAAAAAAAAAAAAAAAGACAGTCCCTGCCCCCAAGCAGTTTATAATCTAATGGGGGAAGACACTATATTTAAAGAAGATGAAAAAAGGAAGGGGGGGGGCAGTTACCCAGCATGGAGGAATTATGAAATCCTGTAGCTGTGATGGGATATGATCTGAGGAAGTATGAGTTTCAGAGTTGAAGTCATCTGGAAGAATCATGTATTTCTATAAATAATGAAATACAGGAGGTCTGCCTGGTGGGACATGATGAGGTGAAGTCCCTGGTTGCCCACTGCAAAGAGAGGATCTGGGAGGAGTTCCCAAATGTCCAACCTCCACAGTGTCCAAAATGAAGGATGGAGGGATCTCAGATACCCCTCAGGGCACTGAGGAAGTGTGACTTTCAGTGTTGATTTCATCTTGCAGAAACAATGAGTTTTGAAAGGTAATGAAACTTCAGATAAGTATAAAGACTTAAGAATATTCAAAACACAAATGATTTTAAATTAATGGAGATAAATGACTTCTATGTGAGTACAGAGAGAAGCAGCACAGTTAATTGGATAGAAAGCAAGCCTAGATTCATAAAGACCTAGATGAGAATCCTGACTTGGACCTATTTGACCTTGGACAATTCACTTAACTTCTCAGTGACTCAGGCAACCCTCTAACTTGCTGATCTCTATTGAGAAAAAAGTTCCTCACTGCAAGCCCCCTAATGCAGTGATATCGTAAATGATGTAATTGACCTTCCATGTCCCATCTTTCCTGGAGCAGAGTCCTTGAAGGACTTGAGGCAATTTCTCAAAAATCTAGAAAAGGTTTTTTGCCTTCTCCTAGCAGATTCACTCTGCTGATAAGCAGCTGAGCTATTCCTTGACAAGATTTTTGCACTATAGCTATGGTCAGCCATGCTATGCATGCTATACAAGGTATCCATAGTTCCTCCTAGGGACCACAGCTTTTAGGGGCATCCTTTAAGTCTTTGTCCTGTTCAGATAATTAGTTACAGCACTTTCAGGTCCAGAACTTGTGGTTCTGATGCAGGAAAAAGCCGGAGATGGGATTTCTGTAGGGCATATGTTTACAGATTTACTGGCTCTGGCTACAGAGAGACCCAAGAGTGGACTTGAGGTTATGTCTTCAAAGAGACACTACCCTTTAGTGCCATTTGAACTATGTTTTCAGAGAGGGGATGCAACATTGTCTGTAATAATAGAAATAACTAAAGTCACTTAAATTTTTAGTGTCATATCTACTTTACTATTACCCCTTCATAATTCTGCCATTTGTTTTCTTCTGTAAGGGCTTTATTTCCTAAATATTTATCCCAAAATTTTATATGTTGAGGCAATAATCTAGATATGATCTGGGCAGGACAAAGTACAACATGATTATTACTTCCTATGTTTTAGGTAGTATCCTTCTTTAGTCAAAAAAACAAAACAAAAAAAAACCCAACTTAATACTTTTTTGTCATTGCTAAGTGATATCTTTTATACATATTGGATTTATAATTCAAATAAAATGCCCAGATTTTTTTCAAGGGAACTCTTGCATAGGTACACTTACTGTACCTTGTATTTGTGAAGCCATCTTCTTTACAAACCACCACCATGACATAAGTATAGAATTTTGTTTTTATATTTGTAACCTTGGGTTCAGGCTTGGGTATTTACATAAGACTATCATCCTCATTGGTGGGAAGAATGATCATCCAATATTCTAGGCCCTGACTGAGGTGTTAAGAGCTTGAAAGAGATTTTTGGATTCTTTCTTCGATAAAGTATACACATCATTGCAGGCTCTCTTCAGAGAAAGCTCTCTGAAGGGAGAGAAAGACTTTGAAAGTCAGGAACATGCTTGAGGCTGCAAGCCCTCTATATCTTTGTCAAATTTCATTGCATTAGGGTCAACACTTCTTTCTAATCTTTTCAGATAGTATTGAATCCTAAATTTGCCATCTATGTTAGTTATATCTCTAAGCTTTATACATCTACAAATTTGTTAAATGTACTATTTATGCTTCCACCTAAGTTACTGATAAAATTATCTAATGGCATCAGGAAAGGATAAATGCCTAGTAGTTCCACTAGAGACTGTCTTCCAATGTGTCAAGTCATTAATTATTTGTTTTTTTAATCCAGTCATTCAAACAGGTCTGAATCCTAACCAGATTATCACAGTTCATATGTTTTTATCTTTTTCATGAGGACAACATGAAGAAATTTGTTAAATGTTTTATAGGAATCCAGATAAATTATTTTTACAAAATTCTCCTGATCTTATGGTCTCATAATACTGTCAAAGGAAGGAAATGACGCTACTCTGGTATGATTCATTCTTGATGAAGCTATGCTGACTTTTAGTTACTACAATTTGCTTTTCTAGATATTAAAAAAGTATATTACTTTAATATATGTCTTAAATTTTGCCATGAGGCCATGCCCTTATGACATGATAAGGATAGTTGACTTTTTTGGCACAAATTCTCTTCCTTTTTTTTTTTTCCTTTAAGATAGGGGCTACATTTATCCATCGTGATAGCTTGTCTTATCTATGGCCTTTTGAAATGTCATTGATAATGGCTTAGTAAGCATACATACTCATTCCTTTTAGTTACAAACCTTCCAAATTGGAAACCTTACATTAGCATGGCACTCTAGTAGAAGTAACCAGTAGCACATGGTTTGGACTTTTTTGCCTGGGATTGTTTTTCTTTCTGTGCTGGCCAGGGTAGATGCTTCTTTGGTGCTTTGAACACAAACATCATGTTTTCTAGTGATGGAGGATTTAATGATCTCTCAAATAATTTATGATATGACCTTGGACAATTGACCTCTGAGCCTCAAGTACCTCTTCTGTAGAATGAAAGAATTAGACTATATAATTGCTACATTCCACTTTAAAAAAATTAAAAAGAGCAAGCAATGGGTATAAGTTATTGGACTTTTCAAGAGTTTTGGATTGTAACAACTTAAAATTTTGACTAGACTGATATTTGACATCAAAAGCCAGAATACTTACTATATGTATGTGACCTTGGACAAGTCATTTTCTTCTCCACTTTAATTTCTTCATATGTAAGATGAAAGAATTGTTCTTGATGATCTCTAAGGTCCCTTCCAGCTTTAATGAGCTGTGGTTCTATGATATCATAAAAATTGATCGTTATTCCTTCCTTATTTATCTAGACACAAATAAACTTTTTCATAGAGACATAGCTTATTATTGAAAGTGCCTTATGTTTATAATTCTTCATCATACCCATACCAATTTATAGTATATAATGTGGCTAAAATATGTGATCTCTAAATCATTTCATTTGTGCTTATATAAACACATTTCATCTTGGAACTTATTTAATGGCTGTTTAGAAATAATATTTTAAATATCTTGGGATATGTGAACTAAGTAGTTTGGCAATATAATTTGATCACTGTTTGTTCATTATCTAAGGCATAATATATTTCAGGTTGGTTTGATTTATTGTTTCACAGCAAAATTCAATTTAACACTTTTTCTTTGCTAACTGAATTGTAAATGAATTATGTTAACAGTTCCCAGGGGTAAGAGCCTAGACAAAATACATATGGTCAATAACTATTCACGTTTGAAATAATCTTATAAAAGTGCTTTACTGGGCTACTCTAGACCTGCATATTTCTTCATAAATCAACCTTATGAAAAGGATAAGCAATGAGTGAAAATTTGTTTGAAGTATTTCAACTGTAATGGCCCCTTAAATTAGGTTCACTTCACCCACCTGCATTAATTTAATTCCATTTCCTCAAAGTAAAAACTTCTAATTTAATTTGGAGTGTTTTGTAAAAGATTATTAGACATTTAAAACACATAATTCTTAATTGTGTATTCACAGTAATGATTTTAAACAATTTCCATGGTGAAATTACTCACAAAGATCTGTTTCTTACCATCTGCAGAATGATGGGGTTGGACTTGCCCCATCTCATGCTGCTTTTACCTCGAAGACCCTTTTTTCCCATGGCACATGTTTTTTTTTTTTTAGGAAAAAGCTTACTTAATCAATCATTAAGTTTAATTATTTTTCTTATATGATGGTACAGTAGTAACCCTTCCCTGCAAGAAACACCAATCACATTCTCAGAAAGGCAATCAATTCTTAAACAATCTTGTTCATGTAGGAAGATAATAACATAGATAATCCAAACGTATAAATTGATGTACTGAATCACTCATATTTAAATGTTATAACTTCCTTAAGCTTGTTATATAACTGTGTTCTTATGGGGGGAAGGGGGATGTTAGTTTAGGTGCATCTTAGGCATCTGGATCTAAATCCTAGGTAGTCTAAAATCTAATTGAGTTTGGGTTTGAAGAAAACTGCAAAATTCCCAAATCAGATCCAATTCTCTCACAAATAAAAATTTATTTAAAAAAATAAATTAAATTAAAAAATTAATATAGTCTTGGTTGAAGGTTAGAAAGAAAACAAAAATCAGTGGGAGGGGAGAGTGGATTAACTTCATATACAAATTAACTGGCAGAAGAATAATAAGAAGTAAATAAGATTTTATGTTTCACTGATTTTCACATCTCCTCCATTTCCATCAAAACAAACAGTAATTATATGGGTGAATAATGGATTCATTCATTCGGTTCATAAATTTGGGGTGATAACTATTCATGTACATCCTGATCTGAGGATGATAAGTTAAAGTGAGGGTGGTACAATGGGATGGATTTGTACACTGGCTTTGCTGTGAAAGGGCCTGAATTTGAATATCAGCACTGATATTTACCGCTAGTAGATATTAGGCAAATTGTGTAAATTCTGAACCTCAGTTTCATCTATGTGGTAGAGAAGGTTGGATTAGATATCACTAAGATACCTTCTTATCCCTTATGTCTATTGTTCTTTTTCTAATTTCTACATAAGAATATATGAAGATTTCTCTATTTATAGAATCATAGAATTTCAAGATTGAAGGGACCTTGGAAGCCATTTGAACAATTTACAAACAAAAATTCCTTCTCCCCAAATGACAAATGTTGTAGTAGGAACAGTAGTTCCTAGGATCCTGCTATATGGAATGAGCTACCCCTTCCTCAGACCCTGTTCCACATAGGCAATGCTAGTTTTTCCTTAAAAAATGTTGAAACCAACATTCAGACTCAATTAGCTTAGAAGACCAAGGTACAAGCCATGAGGACAGATTTCTGGTTTCACAGGGCCACAAAAGAGGTCAGACCACAAGGATTCAGCACCCTTCTGACTTAGTGGATATCCTAATACCATGAAAATAATAATACTCCATTTTACTGATCAGATATGTTTCTATATGGATAAAAAAAATCACATTTAACTGAAACAGTACTGTATCCTTGCGGAATATCTTTTCCATGCTGTGACTAAGTAAACACCTATTTCTTAGTTAGAATTTTTTAATTGGTCTATGTGTGTGTCTAATTTTATTCCATTCATGAACCTGAACTACCGGACTAACCTGAATTAGGTCTGGGCTGTAGCAAATGGTCATCCTACCACTGTATGAGGCATTTCAGTAATGGCACATCTACTACATTTTCAAATATGCCTTTCCATTTTTGCAAATATCTAATTTTTAAGAATTATTTTCCAATATTAAATTTCCTTCTTACAATTCATGCCTTACCTCCCCACCCCCTCACCTCCACCATTTCCATATTCTGGGTACAAGTCTCCCTTGTACATCTGTGAGTCAATCATTTATAGAGGATAGCTATCATGATCCTATTGAGTCTTTTCTTCTCCATACCAGAAATCTAGTTCCTTCGACTATTCCTCATATGGCATGAATTCAAAAACCTATACTGGATTCTCTCTTACTTTTTAATGTCTTTGCTAGTATTTATTGCACAAAATTGAACAAAAATACTCCCCAAAAAAGTCTTTTCAAGGTATGTTATAGTAGAATTTACTCTCCTTCATTTTTAGTAGCTAAGCTAGACCTTTGTTTAATGAAAGGCACATTAAATTTTTGGCTTGTCATATCAAACTTCTGATTCATATTGAATTTGCAGCCCTCTAAAACATACAGTGCTTTTTCAAATAAATCTCCATCTGGCTATGCATCCCACATCTTGTTCCTAAACTCACATGAAGGATTTCATATGTGTTGCTGTTAAAATAAATCTTATTAGATTTAGCTAATAAACGTTGTTTTAGAGCCTACTACTCACTTCCAATATGTCAGAGGGCCTTTCTAATAGTGTGTTGTCTGCATGTTTGATAATGATATCATGTATGCCTTTATGTATCCTTGCCAATCTCAGTGGTCTATTATTTCCATATCTATCTTCTACCATTTTTTGAAAGAAAAAAAAGTTTGTCATTTCTATCATTTCCCATCCTCCATGGCTTTTTTTAGTTCTTTTAACCAAAGAAATCATAACTTGAAATTTGGTATTAAAGGTGTATTATAGTCTTTTCTTATTGCTCAGCATCACCATGACAGTAATCATATACCTTGTGGAAATTGACCAAGTTGCATATGTTTTCTTTGAGCCAGATGCTGAGTATATTATTGATTATATTACATTATTGATTAGAGCCAGACTTCGGCTGATGACCTAGGTAGTGATCTGGCTATGCCATTTAAAAATATTCAGACCAAAGAGCTCATTCTCAAGACCCCACTCAGGGCTCTTTTTAAGTATAGTTGGGCTGCTTGGGAGGGGAAAAAAGACACTTTAAAATGAATAGCTAGGACAGCAACAAGGTAGCTCACAAAGATTCAAGCTAGGCAAAAGAAAGCCAAGATAACTAATTTTTAAACTGTTGTAAAGCGCAAAAAAAAAAAAAAAAAAAGGTAGAAACAGAATTATCAGTCTTGAAGTGATCATCTCCTACCAGGCTCTGTCTTCTGGACTTCTCCATCAAAGCCTAGAAACCTTTTTCATCTTGAAAGATCATTTTAGCCCTGGAACACATAACACCAAAATACTTCTGCCCCTAGAAGCCCTCTCTGTTTTGAGAGAGGAGGGCTCCTTTCAGAATCTTCATTTACAAAATTTCCAACCAGCCTCAACTACTCCAGAATTTTGAATCATACCCCCAACCAGGTATCCTTTCTTTCTCCCCCATGCCCTTTTCCAGCTTCTTTTTTATATGTTATTTTCCCCATTGGAATATATGTTCCCCATTGGAATATATGGAATATGTTTTTCTTTTTGTTTGTATTTCTGTTTTCAGGGCTTAGCACAGTGTTTGCATATGTGGTGTGGTGTTCAATAGTTTTCAGTTATTTCTAACACTGCATGACCCCATTTTGGAGTTCCTTGCCAAAGATACTGGAATGGTTTGCCATTCATTTCTCCAGCTCCTTTTAAAGATGAGGAACTGAGGTAAACAGGTTTACATGACTTACCCAGAGTCACACAGTTAGTTAAGTGTCTGAGACTGGATTTGAACTCAAGTTCTCTTGACTCCAGGGCCAGCAATCTATTCACTGTGCCACCTAGATGCCTCCTTGGCACATAGTAAGGGCTTATTACATGCACATTGCCTGACTGACTGAGTACTAAAGAAACTCCCAAAGGCATCTGTCCTGAAGGCATTTCCTCAGAAGGGAAGTCAGGAGACTAGGCCCATAGTTTTTTGCTAAGAAAATTGCTACTTAGAAGATTCAGATACCAGCCCTATGTCAGAAGGATCAGAAAATCCAAGACTGAAAGACGCTAGACCAGAAGGCACCAGCTGAAAAGAAGTTAGCTCAGAATGCACTTGCCACAGAGTTAAAAGAAAAACAACTGATAGAAACCCAATAAAAACTATTTTTAATAAAAAAAATTCTATAGAACTGTTTAATGCTACATAGGTACAGTTTCTTAACTGCAGACATAAAATAGAATTGATGGAGTGAAAATTTTGCAGTATGAAACTTATTAGTATATTGTTTTCCAGAAATTTTCCTTAGGAGAACGATAGATGTAAAAAATAATACATTCTTTTGTTATGTATAATGATATCCACTGTGGGTGGAGTCTTAGATCATATTGATATTATATGTGATTCAGCAGAGTTATAGATAACTCAGTAATTCTCTGAGGATGTGGCAATTAGAATTCAGATGTATCTTAATTATAAAACCATAAAATCCTGTAATCCTACTTGAGTTAGCCTGCATAGTTCATTTTTATTCTAGATTTCTTCCAACTTTACTTTTCTTGGGTGTTGATATCTAACATTATAATAGTTTGAATTAAAAAGAACAATTCATTTCATGAATATGCACAATACTTCCTCTTTGCCTTACTATTCAATCTGTATATCTTTAACAAATATATTTAAATTTAAATGTTATATGATTTGCTTCTTAGAGTCCAGTTTTCATATGAAGGATTGACTAGTAGCTGCCATTATTAGAATCATCCCCAAACATTAATTTAGCATTAAGTAGTGAATTGAAAAAACATATAACACTCAAACCTTGCTTCTAATAAGCTTACAATCTAGTTAGGGATAGGGTTTGCTGAAGAAAATTGATTGGGCTCTTCATGTAGATTTTAATTGAGAGCTTTGAAAACTGCAATAAGAATGCTTGTCCAATGTCCTAAGACAGTGATTCTCAACCTTCCTAATGCTGTGACCCTTTAATACTTGCATGTGGGTGGACCGGTGTGGAGATGGATAGAGGAGCAGTGTCTTCATTCCTAAGACCACAGGAAATATGTGTTTTCCCACGGCTTTAGGTCACCCCTGTGAAAGGGAGCACAGGTTGAGAACTGCTGTGATCTAAATAGGCATTTATTAAGTATTTACTATGTGTTGGCATCTATATTAAGTGATGGGAAGTAAGGCAAAAATAAAGCATTTCTTGATTTCAAAGAATACATATTCTGTTGTGAGAAACAACATGTAAATAATTGTGTGAAAACAAGGTATAGTCAGTCAACAAGTATTTATTATGTGCAAGACCTATGCCGAGTGGTGGGGTCATGTTCCAAGCATTGACGATTTATGGAAAGTAATCTCAGAAGGGTGGCATGAACAGTTGGAGAAATGGGGAAAGCCTCTGACATGAGGTAGGATTGGGGCTGAGCCTTGAAGGAAGTCAAAGGGAAAAAGAGTGTTTGGAAGTGGGGAGAGAAAGCAGTCAAGGCGTGAGAAAGTGTGAAGGACACGCTCTTTTAATTTTTGACCAAGACAAAAAACTAGAATCCATCTGGAAAGTTTCCTGTGCATTGTTCAATATGGTGTACCAGAATGTTGAACATTTTTATTGATGATGACAAGTATAGCTAATCTTGTTACACAAATAAGATAATGCAAGGTGAAGAATGTGTACAGCTTACAGTCTAAGGATCAGTCACTGAAAACAGAAGTAGAAAGAACAGAGACATGTATCAGCACATGTAATGGTATTAAAATGTTAAGTTTTAGAGTTCTTGTAAGTCCTTTCCTAAATTAGGAAGCCATTTTCTTTAGACTAATGGAAAGATCTCTATATTTTAAAAAGAGAGGAGGAAAACTACAACATTATAGTCATTTAACACCACTGTGTTTTAGTCTCTTCATCTTTAAAATGAGAGGGATGAAAAGGATAATTTCTGAAGTCTTTTCTAACAGAAATGGCTCCCATTGTCTTAAGGGAGCAAGCAATAATATTTCTCAAACTTACTGGAGAATGGGTTAGGAGAGACAACTGTGAAGAAGTCAGAAATTTCTTAGGGACATCTTTAAGAAAAGGTAAAATAACTTCTCCAAATAATTCTGATTCCTGCTGTCTTTGTTACAAATAAGATCTACTGAAATCATCATGGAAAGAAGATGTAACTGACTCAAAGCTTCTATTATCTCTGGTTAATTCATAACATTATAAAAAGAATGAAGGAAAATGTAAGTAGGTCCATATATGGCCAGAAACCTCTATCTTCCCATCATCTTTATTAAGGATTCCATAGTAATACTGATGTGGGGGTCAATGAGTTCAGGGAGTCCAGGAACTCCAATAATCAGAGTCCCTGGAAAGCAGTTTGGAATGAATTCATGGACTCAAGCATTCTATAAGTCAAGGTGACAAAGATTTATTGTTACACTATACATTGGGTAAGAGTTCTTAGGGAACCTGCAACCTTAGAGAGGTATAGTTATATAGTTATATATTCCTATATAAGTTTATATAGGAAAAGCTATAGTAGAACCTGTGCCAAATATGCTAATTAGGTGAGTCAGGGTGGGATTATGGAGGAACTAAGGAGTGATCAGTTCTTAAGGGAACATACAGTTTTAATATCTACTACACAGGCATATTGCCCAGAATTGACTTGGAAATAGCCCAAGGTGGGGTCTGAATGTAGGTTGTGGTTTTAGGATTGAAACATCACTAATTTAGCTAGTGGTCAGGGTTGACAAAGCTACCACCCATCAATGTCAAGTTTGAGAAGATGGATGTTGGGAGTATATGTATATCCCAGGCTAACAAGGGATTCAGGATGTATATAATGAGCTAGGGAGTATACATATGATTGAGTCTGGGATACATAGGATAGGTATGACCCAGTGCAAAACTACTTTAGCCAGTACACAGTTGGGTCAAACTACTAAATTCTATAGGTTCAGCTGGCTACTGTATCAGGAAAAGAGATAAGTATTTTGTTAGGGTATGCTGCCCTTGAGCTAGAGAGAAACTGACTGAGACAGTGTGTTGAGGCTATGGAGAAATGTGATTTTGGAATTTGTTGTGATTTTACAAATTGGGGTTCAAGCACAGGCACCCAAGCATCCCATCAGTACCTTTGAACCCTACCTTTTTTTGGCATACATACACAAAAAGATAATTTATAATTCAGTGTACAATAAATAATAGGGATTGTAACTGATAATTCATTTGTATAAGAAATCCCTCAGTGAAGGGACTCTTGATTAGTGCAGGTTGGAACATTATCTTCAAATTAGAGTCTTAGTTGTCTAGAGTAATGAGAGGTTAAGTGGCTTGCCTAGCATCAAACAGCCACCATGTGTCTGAAGTAGAACTTGAAAGCAGGTCTTCCTGTTTCTGAGATGGGCTCTCTATCCACTATACCACACTGCCTCTCTTAATATTATATAGCAAACAAATACCAAGTGAATGAATGCTAAATGAATTAGAATAAGCTCCCAGGAGGGAGAAATTCCTCTATGTTACGGAAGTCAGAAAATAAAATGGGACATGATTTGGGTAAACAAAAGAAGTGGGGGTGGGAAGAATGGCTTGATCAAAGGATCAAGAATAAGATTATGTATAGCATACTTAGGGGATAATAATTATAACTCAATGTCCAAAAGATACACTTAATGGCCTTGCACTTTTTCTCATTTAATATTTAAAAGGAAAATCATTATTATAATAATTATTTTAAATATTGTAGGTATAACTTTGAACTCTTATATGTTCTGGATTATTCTTTCCAAATTTCACCAAATTAGGTGGGAAAGTGGTTTCTGTAAACAGAAAAAAATGTTATAAAATATAAGCTACCACAATCATATTGTTAATATTATTATTACTGTTAATAGTACCAAAGACCTAGTTATTAGAAATAATTTATTTTAATTTTTTAGTTCCTTATGTTCTCCTTCCTATGCCCTTGAGCTAATCCATTCTCTAATACCCTCCTATGCCCACAAAATTATAAAGGAAATTGGGGGAAAGGCCTCTAAAAGCTTAGGGCTAATTTGCATTTGGCTCAGATAAGCCTCTGAAAGCTCAGCCCTCTTGAAATTATCTGAATCCTTACAGCATTTTTCTATCCCACTCTATTTCTTTCTTTCAAACAGGTCATGACTTAGTTTAATTATTTTTGGAATCAAAGACTATAAGATGTATTGAAAAAATGCGACTGGAAGTATTATTGTACTGCACATATTTTTATGTTTTCATAACATATAGCAAATAAGGAACATATAAATCTGGCTCTCCTCTGAGAAAAAGGGAGAGATAGATGGGTCATCAAAATATTCATATCGTCTCATAATATTTCAACTAAAATAGGTCAACCTTGTTAAGCTCATGCTCACTCAAGGGGAAAAATCATTCTTTGTCAGATTCTGATGCTTAGAAGTCAGGAATCAGAGGAGAGGAATAGGACAGAAACCAATGTTTATAGAATCATAGCCTTTTAGAAATAGAATGGGTCCTCATTGTCAGCTAGATTTTGATGGTAAAGCCCAATACAAAACATGAATTCCTTCTAAAATACCTCTGACAAAGAAGGGGCCATTGAGTCTGTGCTTGAAGATTTACTGTATCAGAGATTTAGCCTACTCCAGTTTTTTTCTCTTTTTTGGTATTTCTAATTATTGACGTTCCACATTATTTCAAGTCAAAATTTGCTGCCCTTTAACTTTAAGTAATTGTTCCTAATCCTTTCTGAGGTAAAGCAAAATAAATTCTATCCTTTCCATGTGTTGACCATTTAAATATCTGAAGACCTCTAATAGAAGAACCTTCTAAGTGTTAGGATGTAAGTTCCCTGCAAGTTGTGATTGGTTTATTTACTGCAATTATATCCCTAACACATAGCACATTACCTGTAACACAATAGGTGCTTAATCAAATAGTCAATAAGCATTTTTTAAGCATTTGCCAAGTGTCAGGTGGTGTCCTGGGGATACAAAAAGAGGGAAAAGTCATTCCCTGCCATCAGGGAGATTGAAGTTTAAGGAGGGAGACAACAAGCAAACAATTATGTACAAACTATATGGAGAAAAAAAATAGGAAATAATAGAGAGAAGGCACTAGATTTAAGAGAGGCTGTAGAAAACATCCTATAGAGGATTAAATTTTAGTTGGAACTTGAAGGAAACCAGGGAAGCCTGGAGGCAGAGATGAGGAGGGAGAATGTTCCAGACATGAGGGACAGCCAGGAAAAATGCCTGGAGCTGAGAAAAACAAGTGTCTTCTTTGTGGAACAGCAATTAGGCCAATGTTACTGCATCAGAAAGTATATGGTTCTGTGCTAGTCATTGTGCTGAGAAGTATAATTTATCGAATGTTGACATCATGTTAGTTGTGGTCAAAGTCAGTCAAGGAGCACATACTAGACCTATTTGGTTTTGTGTTCTCATTTTTATAAGCAAAATCACGTATCTTTTTTTTCCCTTTACTCAAATTAGATAACTTCCCATATCTCCATAAAGACAATTTAGATGCAGTGGTTCTCAACCTTCCTAATGCCACCACCGTTTAATACTCATATGTGGCCGTATCGGCATGTGGGAGGACCCGCTTGGAGACTGATAGAGAAGCGGTGTCTCGGTTCCTAAGACCATCGGAAATATGTGTTTTCCAAAGGTCTTAGGCGACCCTGGTGAAAGGGTCATTTGACCCTCAAAGGAGTCATGACCCAGAGGTTGAGAGCCGCCGATTTAGAGCCATCTAGTTCAATCCTTTCATTTAATATGTGAAAAAGCTGGAGGTCAAACAGGATAAATACCCATGGTCATGTAGGTAGTAAGTAATAGAACCAAGGTTTGAACAAAGGCCTCCTGTCTCCAAATTCAGACTCCCTTCTACTCTGTGAAAGTGCTTCTCAATATTCAACCATATTCTCCCAGTAGCTTTCAGGCTTTTAGATTTCTTTGTACTCAAAAACTATATGACAGGATACATTAGTCTTATGCCTTTATAGACCATTAGTACCAATTGTTAATGCTACAATCATTGTCACTATCAACTTCTACAATGGAAGGTGATATTATATAATTTCCAGGGAACATCTGTGCATTTAAGCGTTGACAGTGACCTGATTTTACTAGTGGAAAGAGCATTAGTCTTAGGAATCTGAAGATACCAGTTCAAGCCCTGGCTTTTACTGAAAACATACACATACACATGTGTACATACATATATGCACACAACACACCAGGCACATACATAACGACTATGATTTTATTCCTTTGTATGTATAAAGGGAATATTTTCTCCATCTATCCCACAGGGCTGTTATGAAAAAACTCTTCATAAGCCAAAAACATTGTCGAAATGTGAGCTGTTATTAGCTTGAGTAGTAGCAGGAATAGTAGTAAAATCTTCTGATTCCTACTGCTGTGTTCCTTTATAACTGCTTTCTTTTTTTCTAAGCTCTGTCCTCTTTGCTATTTTAAAAATATTGTCCCCAAATACAGAATTTTGTTTCCAGTTAGCTGAAATTTTGTCAATGAAAGATTTAAAAGAAAACCTGGCAAAGTTAAGGTGTGAGAGATTACCTGTTCTTCATATCCTAACATGGATTACATAAAACCTCCAGAGTTCTAGAAGAATAGACTAAATATTCCAGTTGATAGAGAAATATGAATAATAAATGCAAATCTTTTAATTGTGAATCTTGTAGGGAAACTGAAAATTTATAGTTAATAGGTTATTTTATGCAAAAATAACTAAGGACACCCAATGGAGATGCAACATGGGGTACTTGAATATGTACTGGATAAGGGTTTAAATATTTGGATGAGAACTATATTTGGAAACAGGGGCAGGATATTATAGTTGTAGAATGCTCTAAAAGCAATTATAATTTTAGTACAGTGTAAAACATCACATAATAATGTGGAAAACTTTACTGTTCTGGATTTTAAATTATCATGAAAGTGCAATAAACAAAAAAAGTGTTTATAATTAATAGACTTTCAATACTTCAAAGAAACTGTGATCTCAGTTACCTCAAAGAGGTAAATCCTTCCAACAGAGTCAGTGGTGATCAATATATTTCTTTATATCCAGTAAAACTCTTCACCATGTCCTTCCCAGTTTCTTGACATAGTATGGGCACCACGGCAACATGTATACTATTCACCTATTCTCACTTATTTTTTTCTATATCTGACCTGTCTCTTTTTCTTCCAATACATCTCTTTGATGATTGCTTTTATGCTTTCTTTTATGTATTTCACCATTAGTAATATCCTTATACCTATTCATGCCTATCATGACTCTCCATTGCCCTTTGCCTAGTATGGTATGTGGTATAAAAACCACATGTTAGGAAGAGAGAGGGAGGGAGGGAGAAAAGGAAGAAAGGAGAGAGAGAGAGTTTTCGGGAGCCTTGATTCATTTTTGTGAGCATTTTTTTTTCCTTTATCAATCATGAATTTCATTTTCTATTTTCTTTATTTATACAATGCAATATCTCTTTCCTTAGTTTTTTATATAATTACTTCTATTTCCTAATAAAAACATTCTACCTGTCAGAGTCATTTCAGTATTCTCTGCCAAGTAGTTTCTATCCATCCTTTCTTGCTATGTAGATTTTGAGCAAAGATCAGTGTTAATTGCAATACATAATTCAGATCTGGTAATTCAGGAAAATGCATTACACATAATACATACTCAGTAAGTGTTGCTGTTTTGTTTTTAAGTGAATGAGGTCAAGAAAGCAATCTCAAAGTGAAGCATCTGTCATTCTTCAAATAGGTGATTTTTTTTAATTTAATTTTTTAAACTTTTATTTATTTTAGTTTACATCATTCATTTCCACGAGATTTTGAATTACAAAATTTCTCCCCATCTTTCTCCTACCCACCAGGCAAAAACAGCCATCCCATTGTATGACCTCTCCCTCAATTTATTCTCTCCTATGTCCTGCCTCATCACCCCTCTGACTTTCTGATAGGGCAGGATGGATCTCCCTACCACAGTGCCTGTGTATCTTAAGTCCCAGTTGGATGAAGTTAATAATGATAAAAATAATAATTGTATATGTGTATATATATATATATACATACACATATATATTTTTAACATTTGATTATAGAACTTTAAATTCTAGATTCTTTCTCTTCCTCACTCGTCATCCACCCTCACTGGAAGGACAAGCAATTAAATACAGGCTGTACATGTGTAATTACACAGAACCTCTCCACAGTGGACATATTGTTGAGAGACTGATTATATGTCCCTCCTTCCTATCTCGCCCCCTCCTTGTTCTATTCTCTACCCTGTCCCTGTCCCTTTACAGATGTGTGTACTTCCATCAACCCTCACCCCTGCCCTCCCCTCCCCTCCATCATCCCACCTCTCATCTTCATCCCCTCTACTCTCCTGTGTGGCAAGATACCCAGTTCAGAGTTTATGTCATTCCTTCCCTAAGCCAGGGTCAATGTGAGTAATGTTGACTCTTTCCCTTTTGCCTTCCTGTTCTTCCCCTCCATTGTAACAATTATCCTTTGCCTCTTCTATGAGATGATTAACCCCCTC
>CM053591.1:64785559-64801102 GCA_028646515.1 Pseudochirops corinnae
TTCTTATTTATCTTCCCAATTTTTCCTCCACTTCTCTCATTTAGTTTTCAAAATCCTTCTTAAGTTGATCTCTAGCTTTTAGACAATCTTCATGTTTCTTAGAAGCTTTTGGTGTGGGAGTTCTGACTGTGTTGTCTTCCTCCCATTCCCTGCTTTGATCCTTCTTTTCCCCAAAGAAGGAATCTAGAGTTTGGTTGCTGTTCTTACTTTGCTTCCTATGCTTGCTCATGGTTGGCCAGTCACTGATTTTTTTAGCTCTGTCGAACTCTGCTTCCAGAGGGGAAAGCTCTGTTCCAAATCGCTGGGGTTTTCCCAGCTGCCAGTGTTTTAGGAGGCTGCTGCAGCCCCCACCAGCTCTGGCTCACTGAAAATGCACCCCAGGACCACCACCCAAAACCACAATCCAGATCTAGGCTGCTCAATGCAAGAGCACTTGGCCTGTGAACAATCACTTGGCCTTGCTGCAGTCTGCAGGCCTGGAGCTCTAAAGCAGCAAGGTGGAGGTGGCTACAGGGCCTCTGCTTCTGCTGCTTCCTTGCCCTGGAGGCAGTTTGGCCGGACCTGCTTATCTCTCCCAATTTTGGCGAGTTCCCCTGACCTTTCACTTAGTCCTTTTTTTCTTATGGTTTAATAATTCTGGATACTGCCATAGCTGCTGCAGATTCTCTCTCCTGAAGCTGCAGCTGTGACTCTGCTCAGCTCATCAGGCAGCCCCCAGGGCCAAGCCGTCATTTCAGGCTGGGCTGGTTTTGGCTCCCAGCCCTGATATGGTGCCTTCAGCGGAAAGTATATTTGTGTGTGTTTTAGAGCTCTAGAATTTGTTTAGAGTCATATTTTTTGGGTATTTTGAGGTGGCTATGTGGGAGCTGTGGTATCTTGCTGCTCCTATGCCACCATCTTGGCTTCGCTCCCCAAATAGGTGATTTTTAAAATCAGCTCCTTTACAATTTCATTCATATTTCTCTTGTCACTTTAGTGTGCTTTTGTTTTTTAATATGTTGATTGTTTTTAGTATTTTTATATTTTCTGCTTTTATTTTGTTAATTCTTTCTGCTTTTTATTTTACTTTGTTCATATTTCCAAATTTTTTAGATTAACCTCTCTTCCTCATCCTCTTCTTCAGATTTTATTTATGTTTTCTTGGTTTTCTCTAAAGTTTTAATTAATATCTTTCCTAAAAGATAACTTCAATATCTTTTTCTAGAGGATATCTAAAGTTTTCATTAATGTCCTTTCTTCTATTAGGGGAATGTTGAGAATCATTAATACAACATATGGCAACTAGCCTTTGTTTAAAGTCTTTCCCCAAATTACACTGATCTGAAAAAGGCAGAACTTAAAAACTAAAGTGATATTTTTTCAACTACTTTCATGAATCTAATTTATCAGTTATTTGAAAGTATAGTAGCATCATTCACTTAACCTTTTTATGTGTCTTTAGGGTGTCATGGGATAAAGTTATTCTTGATCTCACTAAATGGTTTTGCTATTTCAGTAAGTAGGAGACAATTTTCTTCAAAAGACTTTGTAAAGAGCAACAAAATAGTAGATTTCCCAGAAAAGGATCCATCCTAGAGGTCATAAAGTCATTTTCAACCTGTCATTTTCAAAATGAGGAAGCTGAAGCCCAGAGAATGTAAATAATTTGACCAAGGTTACAAAGTAAATAACAGAATCAGTATTTGAACCAGTTTCTAATCTCTCATTATCACATTCTCAAATGTATCAAATATAACTGATATAACTACCATTTGTTTTAGGTAGTGTGAATCTGTTAGTTGTAGATGAAAGGCAACTCATAAAATATAGAAGAGCATGATATACCAAATCCTTGCTTAAGGACAGACCAGAGAGACATTCTGTTGTAACAAATGGGCAGTTTACCAGGACAGTTAATAGGGTAATTACGAGCAACTAAAATCCTATCTTTTGCTGTAAGCCATCTCCAACTCCTCTTAATTCTAGTGCCTTCTGTTTCTTATTTTTTTCTGTTTATCATATATATGTACATGCACATATGCACATATGTGTGTATGTGTATATATACATATATATATATATACATAAATATAAATGACTTGTTTTGTATATATTTTATTCCATGTTTTCTCCCCCATTAGAGTGTAAGTTCCTTGAGGGCAGAGACTCTCTTTTGCCTCTTTTTGTATCCCCAGAATTTAGTACTGTGCATACCACATAGTAAAAAATTTATAAATGCTTATCGATTGATCCAAAACCACCTAAAACTAAGACTCTTCCCTTAGCTTGGGAATTTGCAGGGTAGGAGAGGTGATCACATACTCTTGCTGACTTTTTCTACCACTTTGTAGTAAATGTTCTTTAAATGGATTCTTTTTTGGTAAGGGAGCAACTACATCAGAAAAATAAAAGACAAATCACATTCAAAATTTAAAAATTCTGGTGACATTTACTGAAGATTTTTTTTTTATAATAACCAGATGGGATCCCAAAAGGAAGAGCATTTTTCATTTTGATTCTTCCTGATCCTTTTGTAAGAAAATTGTGTCTCATTTTGATTCTGTAGATTAGTTATAGTATTTCCCTCATAACAATTTGGGATATTCAGTAGTACAAAAGATGGCTTCTCTGTTTTCTTCATATGTATTACATAACCCATGACCAATACACATTAATGATATTCCCTCACTTTTTTTTTTCACTTCCAAGTGGTTCTAGGACAGTGATTGACAGAGAAACATGTCTCGCGCATCTCCATTTTAGGATTTTTGAGAACTTTCACTGGTTGAGATGGTGAAGGACAGAGGGAAAAAAGGAGAAAAAGAGTCCAATCACCCAATACTAACTCTGAAAAATTATCATTTTCCAAATTGGGATGTGAGCTTAATCTATACACGTGAGCATGGAAAATCCAATGAATTTGTCACAATTTAACAGAGAACTGTTATGCATGCATGGCCATAATTTTTGTCTTGTTGGCAGTTTGTGTAAGAAACCTAAAGGCACACAGTTCCAGCGCCAAAAGGAGCAATAACACTTGCAGCTACAGGGGAACAGGACCCCTAGTCATAATTCCAGGGTAGAGAAAGGTGTTTGTGGTTTCTCTTTAAGGATTAGAGATCCTTGTCTCAGTTCCAAGGGAAAAGGAGAATTAGTTCTTGCAGCCACGAGAGAGCAGGGGATCTGGTCACAGTTCCAGGGCCAAGGGGGAGGTCTAGCACATGTGTTTATAGGGGAATAAGGTCTCTTTTTAGGTAAAGATCAGAGCATAGGATAGGAGAGCTGTTACTACACCTTTCCTTAGGTCACACTACATTGGAAGCACTGAAAACTTACAGACCTCCCAGAACAAGTTCTGAAGAAAAGTACAAAAAAAAAATAAACTGAAACTTGGAATAGTGACCCTTATCTGAGAGAGCAGAGCCCAACTTTAACATCAAGTTAAAATTCAAGGAAGAGTTGGAAAAATGAGCAAACAACTACAAAGAACCTGACCACAGCAAGTTACTATGGTGACAAGATCATGACACAAAATCAGAAGAGAAAGATGTCAAAACAACTAGAAGCAAGCCTGGGGGGTAGGGGGGGCAGGGAGGCAATGAAAAAACAGCAGTGAATCATACACAAGCCCAACTATAATCACTAGAAGAGCTGAGAAAGGATTTACAAAATCAAATAAAAGGGGTAGAGGAAAACTTGAAAGAAGAAATGAGAATGATGCAAGAAAATTATGGAGAGTCAAAAGCCTGGTAAAAGAAGTACAGTAATACTAAAGAAAATAGTACCTTAAAAAACAAAACTGGCCAAATGCAAAGGGGGCACAAAAATCCGCAGAAGAAGACCCTTTAAAAAGACTAGAAAAAGAAACATAAAAGATTACTTAAGAAAATAATTCCTTAAAAATAAGAATTGGGGGGTGGATAGGTGGCACAATTAATAGAGCACTGGGCTGGGAGTCAAAAGGACCTGACTTCAAATCCAGCCTCAGCTACTTGACACACTTACTATCCATGTGAACTTGGGCAAGTCAGTCAACCCCAATTGACCTGGAAAATAGATTGAGAGATAATTTCAGCATTATTGGATTACCTGAAAGCCATGATAAAAGAAAGAGCATAGACCTCATATTTCAAGAAATTGTCAAAAGAAAACTTCCTGATATCCTTGTACCAGTAGGTAAAATAGAAATTGAAGAATTTATGATGAAAAATGCTATCTAACCCTGGAGAAAGAACTGACAGGGTATGAAGGCAGATCTAAGCATACTTTAAAATATATATATATTTTTTTCTCTTGGGGTTTTTGATCTGTGTTTTCTTTTGCAACATGGCTAATATGGAAATATGTTTTGCATGACTTCATACATATAATTGATATCAAATTGCTTACCTTCCCAGGGTAGGGAAAAGAATTCAGAACTCAAAGTTAAAAAACAATATATAATGATAAATTATTTAAAATGCAATTGAGAATTTTTTTTTCCCAAAAAGCTGGCAACACTGGAAATATTCAAGGTTAACAAGTAAAAACCAAATCTATTGTCTAAACCTTCTAAATGTAACATTAATTTCCTTCAAGGCTTGAGTTTTAAACTTAGCTCTTCCTAGTTAATTGACTTTAAAAGAAATTATATAGGCACATCAGACAAGTCAATATTTGTTGAGAACTTTTGTTCAATATTTTATATATGAGATTTCTCTTGCAGTGATTAGGAAGATTAGCATTCAAGTATAGACTACAAAAAAGCTACCAACAAAAAACTTTGTAAATTTAGCAGGTATGGAAAATGAAAAGAATATTCTAATTACCTGAAGAGATTTTACTGTGTGTCAAGGAGCAGCTATATAACATGCAGATTATTCTCCTTGATAAAGAAGGTGAAAGGGTTAGGGGAATATGTTTATGAGCTGTCTTATTGGGGAAAATGAAATGTCCTTTGCAAGAAGTGAATAAATATTTCATTAAAAAACAAAAAAAAAATCATTTCAGGGAGGTAGAGGAGAAATTCAAACTTTGATGGGGAGTTGGAGGATGAAAAAATGTGACAAAGAAAGAAGAATTAAGGTTGTTGAACTGAAAATACTCCCTCTTCAAAGGGGAAAATGCGATAGTTATCAACAACAATAGGCATGAAGAAAGAAGAACAATATGAAAGTACAAATGACCTAATAGTTACTTCTCATACAAGCACATTAACTCACTTATTTTTTAAGCAAAAATTCTGTCACTGTTTTTGCTTAGTCAGGTTCAGGGTTTTGGTTTGATGGTGCAAATTCCCAAACCTGATTTCTTTCTGTTAATGAAGCAATTACCTTTCCAGTACCTTGGGCTTAAAGCTTCAAAGTTATATTTGATGCCTCTTTTTTTTTTTTTTAAACCAGCCTTACATATGCTTTCATTTACCAAGTTCTATTGATTCTGCAATTAGTTCTTTTTCTTTCCATTTCCATTACCACCACCTTAATTCAATCACTCCTTACCTCCTGCTTAGACTGTGTCTCTTTACTACTTTTCCCAATGTCAAGCTCTCAAATCATGGTGGCAGTATGTATTGCATCATGGACCTGAAGTTAGGAATATATGCGTTTAAATGTAGCCTCAAACACATGCCTATAGGCAAGTAGCTTAATCTCAGTATGTTTTATTTTACTCACCTGTAAAATGGAAATAATAATAGCACTAATCTTCTAGGAGTGTTGAGAGCACAAAATGTGTTAACATTCATAAAGCAGTTTATAAAATTTAAAACACTATATAAATGATGGCTATTATTATTGCTATCAGTAATATTATTTCCTACATACCATTCTAAGAGTAATATACCTGAAGCCACATTCTGATCAAGTCACCTCCTCCTTAGAGACTTTCAATTACTGTAATTTCTCACCAAATAAAGTCTTTCTTCTCAATTTAAAATTCAAAGCCCCCCCATGAAATTTTTTGGAAGAGTGTTTGAAAAGAATATTTAATGTATACCTAATATGGTTTCTGGTGTGAATGAAATAATGAATTGATTAATGAGTTTTTATTAAGTGCCTATTATGTGAGAAGACCTCTCTAAGCATTTGTAGTAGCAACCACAATGGCATACCCAGCCAGGATGGCTGCTAGCACAGGCTCTTAGATTTGCTTTATGAGGAAAGATTGCTGTTTAAGGAGTCAAAAAATATTTTTTAATTACAATTACCAGATTAGAGAAAAAGCCAGCACCCTGAGCTTCAGAGAAAATATAAACAGAGAAATAAAGACCAACAGATCAGATTCTGACTGCCTAAATCAACTCTACACTTTACATACCTCCCTGGATTGAGAGTCTTTACATCTGAGCAGTTGGGGAGCTCTGAACATATGGTCACTCAGAATTTTGACCAGAGAATCACAAGAACCTTCTCATGAGTGATCCCTCAAAGCAAAATACCGATTCCAAGTATGTATCCACTTTTCAGAGCCAGAAGGCATCACAATGTTGATGACTCAGTATCTAATTAGAAATTAGCAAAAGATGTGAAAGTGTCCCTATAAGCAAGCTTCCCTTAATAGACTCCACATGAGGCCTGTTAATAGGCAGGGAAAATCTTATATTCCATTAACATTATAGCATTGTGGTTATAAAAAAAACAAAAATGACGATATCTGAATTCAAGGAATTTACATTCCATATGAATATAGAGGAATAAAATAGAAAGACATTGCTGCCTAACAAGCAAGGTGAAAATCACAAGAAGAAAAGACCCATGTTTGACTAGTAATCTGAATCTTTTATGATTAAAGAAGGGAAAATATTTATCTATGTTGCCAATAATATAAAAATACTAGGAATATGGAGACTTGTGTAGATGTAAGTATGAATTTATGCAGACATTTTTTTCAGCTGTTTTCTGAGGGTACAAACACTTTTGTGATAATTAGGCAGGATATTGAGTACTGGAAATCAATTGCAGCTCCTTTACTTCTTAGGTTCCTTGAAACTTTCTTTTTGACCCAAAACTTTTGATTGGACCCAGAAGGCTTAGAAATCCAAGCTCCATAATACTTCTCTCTTCCTATTTCAGAGAATAAATATTTATAAACTGTCAAGGTGATATGCCAGGTACTATGCTAAATCCTGGGAATATAAATGAAGGCAAAAGACAACTCCTGCCCTCAATGAGCTAACAGTCTAATGAGGGAGACAGAAAGCAAATAAATACATTATGTCCAGGGCAAGTTAGAAGTAATCCACAGAAGAAAGGCATAGCATTAAGGGATATTTGGAAATATTCTTCCAGAAGGTAGGACTTTAGCTGAAACCTGAAGGAAACCAAGGAATCTAGGAAGTAGAGATGAACAAGGAAATGTCCAGAGTTGGGAGATGGAATATCTTGTTCAAGGAAAAACAAGCCCAGATTCTCTGGAACAAAGTACATGAGGATTCTAGAGGATGGAGGCAGGAAGACTAGAAAGGCAGGAAGGCACCAGGATATGAAGGACTTTAAAAGCCAAAAAGAGGATGTCATGTTTAATGTTGAACGCCCTATGTCCTATGGAACTGCTGGAGTTGATTGAGTAGGTAAATGACATGGTCAGGCATGCACTTTAGGAAGATCAATTTGAAAAATAATTGGAAGATGGACTGAGTTGTGGTAGAGTTGAGGCAGGGTAGCCAACCAGCTGACTCTTGCAGTCATCCTGATGTGAGATAATGTGAGTCTGCAGCAGTGTTATTGTAGTTTCAAAGGAGAGAAGAGTATGTATCTGAGAGATTAAAAAGGTAGAAACAACAGGACTTGGTAACTAATTTTATGTAGAAATTGAGAGAGATTCAAGGGTTGAGGATGATATCTAGGTTGAAATCTGAGTGACTGGGAGCATGCCTTTGACAGTAATAATGCTGCACACACACACCAATTTCAGGCTATTTTCTCAATTTCATCATGAGCTGAATATTTTCTTTAAATCCTATTGTCAAAAATCAAATGATCAACTTCCATCCTTTTTAATAATTAAAATTAATACAATTTCATTTTGTCTATGTGGATGAAGTGAGGACACATGGACTAATGCCCTGTGTTAAAATCCTTATCTTTTTATCTCAGTTCTCTGAGATTCATTGTCAGCAAGTCTTTAGACATTTGGCATTCATGAAGTTTTGTTATTAAAAATTTTATTTTACTAAGATACTAGTGAGAATTTCCTGCTAACTATAACACCAGAATGTTGTGAGAAATACCTAGATGTTTAAAGTTGTCAATTATTTAATATTTCTTTCCATTAAATATGAAATTATTGTTGCATCACTACTCTTTTCCTGTGGAACTGAATTATATTTAAAAATGTAAATTATTGTCATTTGTATATTTCACACTCCTTTAAATAGGGATATTGTTGTAAAATGATAAAGGCAAGTACTTGGATGATTGAATGAAACAGCAAAATTATAGAATGGATTAATTAAGAATTACTTTAGCATCAGTGAAGGGAGAACATGTCTTGTAAAAGGCTGGAGAGTTTAACTTGGAAATTATTCTCTGAATGTCTCTGCCTTATCAGGATATTATGAAATGACCTTTATCTGTCTTCTATGTTGCATTTTGAGCGGGAAATAATATTCCGATGACTGTTAGATATAAAATATTTAAAAGGTTTATTACTATGGTAATGATTTAGTGCATTATCACTATATTAACTAAAGTGTAAGCAAAGATGGCAGCATTTACAAATCAAATATAAAATATTTTCAAAATAGAGCTGCCTAATTAGCAAAAAGATTTATAAATCCAATTAAAGACCCATTTACTCCAAGCAATACAACAAAATTTAGTACAATAAATTTTTTTTTTTTAGTGTTTCAATTATCCACATATTTTACATGGGGATTGGTTCATTTAGAACTATAATTCTTAATTTTACATATAAATTTTACTCTTTCACATTTAGTCAGTCCATCTCAGTGTATTACATATTTAAAAGATGACATGGCTTATTGTCTTTTTACTCCATTTTTTTTCTAACTGAACTCTTCTACAAAAAACTTTGTCTATGTTTCTAACTATTGTTTTGTTTTATTTCCATCTCTTAGCATTTTAGGCAAAATAAAGCATAAGAAATTTGGTCCAGATTTATTCTCAGCTTGGATTCTGAGAAGTTCATTTCTTTTTTAATAAAGCTGAAGACTGACCAAAGCTTCATAATTATTACCTTTGGACTTGGGCTGTTCTTTTACATATCATTTGCAATAGAGTCCAGTCTAACCATTCTTGTCATTCTTCTGAAAATGAGCTATCTGGCATCTTAGTGAAACTTCTTGCTTAAATTTCCCTGGAGCGTTTCAACATTGCCCCAGGCAACTGATTAATGATGATAAAAATAGATTTCTTTCTTTCTTTCTTTCTTTCTTTCTTTCTTTCTCTCTTTCTTTCTTTCTTTCTTTCTTTGTTTCTTTCCTTCTTTCTTTTTTCTTTCTTCCTTCTTCTTCGTCTTTGTCTTCATCTTTGTCTTTGTCTTCTCCTCTTCCTTCTAACATACTCAGTATTCTAATAAAATCATTATCATTGAAATAAGGACACATTGAAAACAAATATTCTATAAATTATTAAGGCTATTTCTTTGTGGTATTCAAGGATATTATTTTATATGAGTAGTTTTTTCTTTCTTTATGAAATATGAAGCACGATACTTATTTAAATAAATATCTATTGATGCAGATAACTTCACTCATCCTTACTCCATGGTCTTCGTGAGTTGCTGGAGACAGTAGTTTGGAGGTTGTACATCTGAGGCTTTTCTGGTTTGATAAGATCTGCCATAATTTATACTTTGCTATTTTAGCCTTATAGAACCCAGACTCACTTCAACACTATAATAAGAAATTACAGTCAGAATGTATTAAAGGAAAGATGCATCTTATCCACATATAGTATTATTCTTGATAGAGCTTTATTGATTGGTATAGAAGTAGGTTTCACTAGGAAAAGAAATTTGGAAAACTTTATATATCATCTTATTTGAAAGACTAATTTCACCTACTTCCCCTAACCTTCCCTCATCATACCTTTGCATTATTTTGAAATGAATTTAAAAGAAAATCTACATTATATTTTAATGGTCACTCCCAATATGTATACTAGAAGGTTTTGTCATTGAATTTAGCTTTGATGATTTCTAAGACCTCCAAGTCCTTGTTGGGTTTTTCACTCTAATATTCCACAAACTTTAGCTAGCATTAAAAAGCTCTTCAAAGTTCGCAAAACTCTTAGCAAATACTGTGTCATTTCATACTCATAATAACCCTGGAGACATGTGCCACATTCACCATTTTAAAAATGAGGAAATTGAGGCAGAGAGGTTAGGGTTATATGGAAATAGCTAATAATGTTCAAGCCTAGATTTGAACTAAGGTGCTCCTGACTCTGAGTGCACTGTTCTTTTCACTTCACCACCTGGTGGCTTGTAAATAATTTGATAGCTCCTCATGAGAAGTTTTTATAAGGAGTATAGCACATCTCAGGCTGATAAGAAAAAGAGGGAAAGAAAGGGAATATACATGTAGATGGCATCTCCTATATGCTAGGCACTATTCCAAGGGCTTTAAAATATTATCTAATTTGATCCTCATAACAATCCTGTGAGGCGAACGCTATTATTTCCCCCAGTTTACAGTTGTGAAAACTGACTTGCATGGCTAGTAAATGTCTGAGGCTATATTTGAACTCAGGTCTTCTAGATCCAAGGCACAGAGATCAATTTTAAGGTCACAGGTGTAAAGCTACAAGGAATCTCAGAGGCTTATACCTAATTTTTTCTATAATTGTGTAAAAAGGAACAACCTTTATACAATAGATTTGTATTCTTTTTGTCCCAATATTTCATGGATAGTAGGGCAGTACTCAGTCTATCCATCAATTAACCATCATTCTAGATACATGAGAGGCCCACCTTTCCTTTTGGTCATAGTTGCCAGTGAAAATAACTTTTGTTCTATTTCTCATTCAGAGTCTTCACTGGTGATATGCTAATATGTCTTCTTCATCTTCATCATCATCGTTGTCATCATCTTCATTTTCTTCCTCTTTGACTTCTTCTCCTCCTTCTCCTCTTTCTTCTTTTCCTCCTCCTCCTTCATCCATATAATTCCCTTCCTCCTCCTCCTTCTTCATTTTTATCTTTATTATTTTGATCTTATTATTTCACAATAATCATTGTCATCATCATTATTATTAATTATATATCAGATCGAGGCGGCTAGGTGGCACCATGAACAGGGCACTGGCCCTGGAGTCAGGAGGACCTGAGTTCAAATCCAGCCTCAGACACTTGACACATTTACTAGTTGTGTGACTTTGGGCAAGTCACTTAACCTCAATTGCCCTCCAAAAAGAAAAAAAAAGAAAAAGAAAAAAAATATGTATATATATCAGATTGCTTAGATCCCTTTTCAAGACTCCTGAATTACTCATTTATTGTGTGTAACCCTTATTATTGTAATTTTAGTATTATATTACTTTCACCATTGCTTAACAGTTAAACAGCAATATGAGTAGTTTAGTGTTCAGTTTTTCATCCATTGTCTCCTCAGGTTTTACTTGTCTTTCCTTTTGCCCCTAGTAATTAATGCAGGGGAACCCTTGTGTTGTATTCTAAAGTAAATAGCCCCAGGGTAAGGAGTCCTGGGTTTCATCCTCAGCTCTGACATTCCACAACTGTGGGACATTAAACAAAATACTTTTTTCTCTCTTGGCTGATTTCTAAATCTATAAGGTGAAAGGGATATACTAAATGATTACTAAGGACCCTTCTGGCTCCAAAGCTTTCTAATTCAAGCAGATATGAAATGAACTACTGTTAACCACTTTTGATTAAATAAAAATTTCAAAACTCACAACACAGTACCTCTTTGACTTTTCCTTAGCCATACAATTCCCAACCCTGATTTTTGGAACAAAGATTGTTTCTAGTTATCTCATTAGTAGTGTCAGCATAGTGTTATGAACAGAGTACTGAACCTGAGACAGGATTTGACCTGCCATATTTCTGATTCTGAAGCCAATACTCTATCTACTTTCTCTTCTTGATTATAAACTCCCTAACATCAGGAACTAATTAGTTTTCATCTAAAATTCTTGCTTTCTCCTGTGTTTAGTATTATGGTATGTGTATATATATATATATATACACACAGTTAGCACTTGATAAATACTTGTTGACGGATCGATAGCTTTTCCTATCACATGCTACATTCTCTCATAATAATGGAGATATCTGTTGTTTTTTTTTCAGTCATTCTCTACTAAGAATCCAAAATACTAGCATAGTGGACATGCTGTTGCATATGTCACAAAGCTGGTTTACCTCTTCATTTTTCATAGTCTACGGGAAATAGCTTCATATTTTTTCTCAGTAAAATGTCTACACTGAAACCAGGTTTGATTCATTATAAACACATTCATTAAATATAAATTCTTTGAGGTAGGCCCCTGTTAAATGTTTGCTGAATGGATTGAATAAACAGAAAGAGATACACCCCAGACATATTCAAAATGTATAAATATTTTATTACAAGTTTTTATCTCAGATTCAGAGTTGATGCTTTAAGGTAAACTCCTTCACATCATGAATAAATCATTATGTTTTCAGTAGTGATAACTTAAATGACTGCTTTTCTGACTTTTAACCAAAAAATCCTGAGAGGGAGAAACTCTTAATAAAGTGTGTGCATGCATATATGTATGTATATGTGTGTACAGTAGGGCAGATAGGAAAATATGGTAAAGTTGTTGGTAGGTTAGTTAGTTGAACCTGTTATGACATTAAACTGTTGCTCTCATGTAGAGATGTATGAATTCTCATGTATTTATAGCCATATATTTAGAAATATAGTAATAACTCAAAGTCTCATGCCATCTTAAAATTTAAAAATCACTTTTATCATAATGAATCAGAGATATAAATAGCAAATATATAAATAATCATATTTTGTAGACCAGGAACATGCCAAGAGAGGGGCTGTGGATGGTGGCATAGTGTCAAGTAACAAAGTTTATAAGTGGAAAACCACCTCTCAAAACCAGGTCTTCGGATTCTTGCCATGACATCAGGTTCTCAGACTTTTTTACCCTGCCTCTTAATTGACTTCAAAGTCAAATTCTGGATATAGCTCCCCATGTCACTATAAAATCCTCAAAAGTCTGAAATTTTTTGACAGCATTGGAGCCCATCACAATAAATCCTACCTAACAATTTGAAAAGTATTAAACCCCCACCAAACCCATGGCTATGCCACTCTGGACTTCAATGTTAACATGTCGTCCTTACCAAATACCTTCAGTAGTTCAGGTATCTGTGACTTCTATAAATATCCCCTCCACAAAGATAGAGTGTCACCCCATCCTTTAGTAGGTGTTTCCAGTAAGTTGGTTATTATGATGAAAAATAAAATAAAATAAAGATTATTGCCTCTAGGAAGAGGAAGGTCAACCTTTTAGTGATGAGCTCTTCTGAACTTATATATTCTACCCTTCAAGAACAGAGATAACATTTCTATTGAACTTCTTTTTAGAGGCAGTCCTAATATCAACAGCCTGTTAGTTACAGTTCATTATTTAGATGAAATGATATACTCATTTAGGACATTGAACAGTTTAGGGTTTTTGTTTGTTTTTGCTTAGCTTAATAAAACAAAGCTATTCAACTAGGCTACAGTACCACTTTGTTTCAGTAGATTAGTCTTCCCTCATCTTCAGATGGAAAGATGTCTTGTCATCCAGACAGAATGACAGGATATAGTGTCTTTGGGTCCTTTGAGACTTTAGGTCCTAGGTAGGTGAGACACTTTATGTTCCTAAGTATCAACAGAGCCAGAGAGATCACCAAAAAGCTGTGTTGAAGGAAGGGTAGCTTGAGCCTTCCCTCAATCCTGTGACCAATCAGGTCCTGGTTATGCTGCCTTTTAGGACCCAACTCATTCTGAGAGGTAAAAGGGGAACCCACTCACCTCTATATATTGGCCCCATAACACATGTATGCAAAGACTTTACATCTTAGTAGTGACTAGGAAAGTTACATAATCTCTATCATTTTATTTGAGAACTCAGGATTGCTTTCGCAGCTAAAGCATTATATTTATACAATGCTGAAGCATTTTGTACATTCTACTTTGTTTGATCTCAGCAACAATACAGTATTATATAAAAGGAAGGTATTATTTATAGTTGAGGAAGTTAAGGCTCAGAGAGGTTCAAATTGTTTGCTCTAGATGACACAACAAAAAAGTGGTAGACATGGAATGTGAACCTAGGGAACCTGACCTTTAGTCCTGTATACATTGTATGTATGCAGTATTCAGTCTTTTCTGCTTTCTGGCCTTTTCTCCTCTACTTCTTCTGACCCTCCTTGCCTGTAAAACATTGTGTTGGGGGGACAGAGCCAAGATGGAGGTGTAGTAGCAGGAAAATGCTGCAGCTCCCACATAGTCACCTCAAATAACCATAAAATATGACTCCCAATAAATTTTAGGGCTCCAGAACTGACAAAATTACAGAAAAACACATCTCCTGCTGAAGGCAGCTTGGCAGGAAGGATAGGAAGGGCTCATCGCAGCACGCTGTGAGCCAAAACCAGGCTGGCCTGAAACTGTGGCTTGGCCATGGGGCTTCCAGACAAGCCACAGCTGGAGCCTTCAGGAGAGTGGATCAGTGGCAGTTGTGGCAATTTCCAGAATTATCAAGCCATAAGAAATAAGGACTAAGTGAAAGGTTAGTGGAACTTGGCTAAATTTGGGGGGAGAGGATCTGGCCAAACTCCCTTCAGAGCAAGGAAGCAACAAAATGGCAGCCCTGTAGCCACTTCCACATGGCTGCTTCAGAAGCTTCCAGCCTGCACATTGCAGGGGGACCAAGTGATCATTCAGAAGTGAAGAGCTCTTGCCTTAAGCTGCCTGGATCTGGATCGTGGTCTCAGGTGGTGGTCCTGGGGTACGTTTTCAGTGAGCCAAAGCTGGTGGGGGCTGCAGAGACTGTGGCCTCCTAATAGCTCTGGTAGCTGCAAAAACCCCAGCAATTTGAGACAGAGCTTTCCCCTCTGGAAGCAGAGTTCTACAGAGCTAAAAAGTCAAGTAATTGACTGGCAACATGAGCAGGCAAAGAAAGCAAAGTAAGAACAGTAATCCAACTTTAGATTCCTTCTTTGGGTACAAAAAGGATCAAAGCATGGAATGATAAGAAGACAGCACAGTCAGAACTCCCACACCAAAAGCTTCCAAGAAAAAAGTAGACTGGTTACAAGCCATAGAGAAGCTTAAGAAGGATTTTGAAAACCAAATAAGAGAAGTGGAGGAAAAATTGGGAAGAGAAATGAGAATGATTCAAGAAAATCATGAAAAGAGAGTTAACAGCCTGATGGAAGAAAATAACACCTTAAAAAACAGACTAACTCAAATGGCAAAAGAGGCCCAAAAAGCCAATGAGAAGAAGAATGCCTTAAAAAGTCAAATTTATCAAACAGAAAAAGAATCTCAAAAGCTTTCTGAAGAGAATAACTCCTTCAGAATTAGAGTAGAGCAAATGAAAGCAAATGACTTTATGAGAAATC
>CM053591.1:64807734-64825156 GCA_028646515.1 Pseudochirops corinnae
TAGATTATTTAGTTTCCAGTTAATTAGTTTCCAATTAATATTTATCCATCTTTCCATGGCCCTTTATTACACATAATTTTTATTGCATCATGATCTGAAAAGGATGCATTTAATATTTCTGCCTTTTTGTATTGAATTGTGAGACTTTTATTCCCTAATACATGATCAGTTTTTATGTAGGTGCCATGTATCACTGAGAAAAAAAGATATATTCCTTCTTATCCCCATTCAGTTTTCTCCAGAGATCTATCATATCTAATTTTTCTAAAATTCTATTCATTTCCTTAACTTATTTCTTGTTTATTTTATGGTTAGATTTATGTAATTCTGAGAGGGGGAAGCTGGGGTGCTCCACTAGGATAATTTTGCTGTCCATTTCATCCTGTAACTCACTTAACTTCTCCTCAATACTAAATATATATATATATATATATATATGTGTGTGTGTGTGTGTGTGTGTGTGTGTCTACACATACATACATTTATTTAATATTGATGTTACTTATTGTCTATGGTACCTTTTAGTAAGATGTAGATTCCTTCCTTATCTCTTTTAGTTAGATCTGGTTTTGCTTTTGCTTTTTCTTAGATCAAGATGCTTGATCTTGCTTTGTTTTTAAACTTCAACTGAAGCATATGTTCTTCTCTAGCCTTTAACCCTTACTCTGTTTATATTTCTCTGCTTTAAATGTATTTCATGTACATAACACATTGTGGGATTCTGGTTTTTGATCCATTCTGTTATCCATTTTCAGTTTTATGAGAGAGTTCATCCCATTCATATTCACAGTTATGATTACCAACTTTGTATTTCATTCCATCCTATTTTCTTCCTGGTTTATACTTTTCTCTCTTCTTTAACTCTGTCCTGCTTCTACAGCAGTGGTTCTCAACCTTTCTAATGCCGCGACACTTTAATACAGTTCCTCATGTTGTGGTGATTCCCAACCATAAATTATTTTCATTGATACTTTATAACTGTAATTTTGCTACTGTTATGAATCTATCTGATATGCAGGATGTATTTTCATTGTTACAAATTGAACATAACACACAGGTTGAGAACCACTGCTCTACAGTGTTTTGCTTCTGACCTCTGCCTTCCTCTATTTGTCCTTCTTTCTATTAACACCCCTTCCTTTTCTTTCTCTTTCTTCCTCCTACTTCCCTATAGTATAAGAGAAATTTTTATACTCAACTGAGTGTGTATGTTATTTTCTCTTTGAGCCAAATCTGATGGGAGTAAGGTTCAAACAATGCTTACTGCTCCCTCTTTTCCTCTACTTTAATAGGTCTTTTGTGCCTCTTCATGTGATGTAGTTTACCTTATTCTGCTTCCCCCTTTGTTCTTCTCCTCATAAAATCATTTTTTCACCCATTATATTTTTTTATATCATCACATCAAAGTCAACTTATACCACAGCCTCTGTCTATGTGTACCTTTTCTAACTGCCCTAATAAAAATGTAGTTCTCAAGAGTTACAAGTATCATCTTCCTGTGTAGGCATTTAAAAGAGTTTAAGCTCATTGAATATTTTTTCTTTCCTATTTATCTTTTCATTCTTCCCTTGAGTCTTGTATTCAGAGGTCAAATTTTCTCTTCCACTCTGGTCTTTTCATAAGAAAACTTTGAAAGTCTCCTATTTCATTAAATATACATCTTTTCCTTTGAAAGATTATGCTCAATTTTGCTGGGTGTGTGGTTGCTGGTTGTAATCTGAGCTCCTTTGCCTTCAGAATATCATGTTCCAAACCATCATATCCTTTAACGTATAAGCTGCTAAATCCTGTGTAATCTTGACTGTGACTACTTCTGGCTGTTTGCAGTATTTTCTCCTTGACCTGATACTTCTGGAATTTGACTATAATATTCTTTGGAGTTTACATTTTGGGATCTTTTTCAGGAGGTGATTGGTGGTAGCTTTCAATGTTTATTTTATCCTCTGATTCTAGGATATGAGGGCATTTGTCCTTGATAATTTCTTGAAATATCTCATAGAGTCATTAGCTTTCACTTGCCCAATTCTAATTTTTAAAGTAATTTGTTTATTTTTAGTATTCAGCATTCACTTCCATAAGATTTTGAGTTTTAAATTTTTTCCTTCTCCCTTTCCTTGCTCCCAACCCCAAGAGAGTTTTCAGTCTGATATAGGCTCTATACATACATTCATATTAAACATTTTCATATGAGTCATATTGTAAAAGACCAGTTCTAATTTTTAAGGAATTATTTTCTTCACTTACCTTTTGGACCTCCTTTTTTGGCTAATTCTACTTTTTTTTAAAGTTGTTTTCTTCAGTGAATTTTTATTCCTTTTGGCCAATTATATTATTTTTCTTTCTTTTTTTTATTTTGGAGGGGGAAGGTAGGGCAGTTGCTTTAAGTGACTTACCTAAGGTCACACAGCTAGTTTTTTTGTGTTAAATGTCTGAGGCCAGATTTGAACTCAGGTTTTCCCTACTCCAGGGCCGGTGCTCTATTCACTGCACAACCTAGCCACCCTCCCAATTATATTTTTTAAGGAATTGTTTTCATCAGTTAATTTTTGTCCTTCCTTTTCCAAACTGTTGTCTCTCTCGTATACATCTCATTTCTTTTCACATTTTTCCTTCTACCACTCTTATTTGACTTCTAAAATTATTTTTGAGCTCTTCCAAGAAGGTTTTTTAGGCATGAGACCAATTCATATTCCCTTTTGAGATTTTTGCATTTAGGCATTTTGACAGTTTTATCATCTTCTGAGTGTGTGTTTTAATCCTTTCTGTCATTATAGTACCTCTTTTTTGTTTCTTGCTTATTTTTGCCTATTTCCTGGCTTTTAAAGTTGAACTCTGCTCTACTGGCACAGTGGGTATTATCCCAAGCTTCTTGTGCTGGGAGACAGGGTCACTGGCTTTATGTCCTGGGACCTCAGGTGCTGGTAGATTACTTACTATATTAGGGTGGCCTGGCCTGTTGTGGCCTAGGTTCTATGGCTGGCAATTTGCTTTCTACACCAGGGCTAGAGGCCTCACAACTGACCTACTGTGTCACTGTTCTGCTGAGCCAGGACCAAGGGACCTCAGTTGCTGATCTGCACTTTGAATAGGAGCTACCTACTTGCTTGTCCAGACACTTCTGCCTTGGGCTGTGCTTCCCTTTTACCCAAGTGAGGCAGACCTTTCCTGAAGTCCTTCTGAGTAATCTTAAGCTGGAAAATTGTTTTGTTCTGTTTTTTTTTTATTGTAGGTTCTGCTACTCCAGAATCTGTTTAGAGGCCTGATTTAACAGTGTTTCTGAGGGAAACTGGGGAGAGATCAGGCAGCTTCCAGGCTTCTCTCTACCATCTTGGTTCTGCCTCCTCATCCTTACATTATTGCTGATAATGTGTGTAGTGTTCTGCTGCTTCTGCTCAGTGCACTTTCATGAGTTTATATAAATCTTTCCAACTTTTTTTTCTTTCCTAAAACCATTTTGTTCATTAATTCTTAAAGCACAATAATGTCCCATCACAATCATATCCTACAACTTGTTCAGCCATTCTCCAGTTTATGGGCATCCCATTGATTTCTGATTCTTTGCCAATACAAAAAGAACTATTATACATAATTTTGTAGAAATAGGTCCTTTTCCTCTTTTCATTGATATCTTTGGGATACTGTAGTGCCAATGCAATATTCACAGTCACAATAAATATACCTGTATAGTGCTCAATTGCAAAATATAACAGACTCCCCATATAGAAGACAGCAGCAAAACATTTATTCAGACACCAGAAAACCAAATCCAAAACCAAATAAACTGATTCCATTATAGTAGCAAAGCAGTTGATAAGCCACAAAAGCGCAGAGAGCCACATCATTCTTTATCTTTCCCACAAACCAATCTTTGACTAATATTTACTTACAAGCCTATCTCTCTCCCTTGGAAACAAACTCTCCTCCCAACTGTCTAGCAGCCTCTAACTCACAGCTTATGATTGGATCTGCTCCACCTTTCAGTAAACTCCTTCCACCACAGGCTCCATGTGATTACATTCAGCCTATTAGGGGACAGAGTTTATTTTCAAAGCAGGGAAGATCTTCAAATTCCCTTAGGCTTATTAAAGAGCAGGGAAGATCTTCAAATTACTCTTACCATTACAGATACAGATCTAGTAGTGGTATTGCTGGATCAAAGAGTTCTATTGCCCTTTGGAAATAGTTCCAAATTGTTCCTCAGAAAGGTTAGACTAGTTCACAACACCACCAAAATGCATTGATCTACCTATTTTTCCAAATGTGCTCCATCATGCAATCATCTTTTATTAATGTTTGTTCTGTTGCCTCATTTTAGTCCTCAGTTCTCAAAGATTTCTCAAAGAAGAACATGTCCTGACAGCTTCTGCTAGGCTGACAAAACCTCAATGACAAACTGCATACCTATGTTCTGAGGCCCAGACTAATTTGTGTTAAAAGTTAGTTCACCACCAGGTGATAGATGGTTCACCAGCAGATGATAAATTTATTGAACTACTATAATTCATGACGGTCATTCTTCGAGACATGGCTTAAAGAGAGTACCCATACCTTTGAAATCTATGACCTTTTCAAAAGAATTGTGTTCAATTCAACACTTATTTATTAAGCATGAACCTATTAGATACAGGGTACTCTGCTAGGTGCTAGAGATGCAAAGATAAAAATGACACAGTCTCTGCACTTAGGGAATTCCTTATTTTTACAACTGAATATATGGTAGGGTGATATGTGGCAAAGATCAGATCCAGGAAAAAAATCAAAAAAAATCAGATCCAGGAAAAAAATCAAAGAAAAGAAGGAGGATAGTATTTTCATCTGAGAGGATAAAAAAAAATATCCACAGGAATAAAATGGAATAATTCATGAATCTTGAGATTTTTAGATATGCTAAGAGTTACATGGGTACTGATCAGTGTGGCATTTAAAAAGTATATGAATCAAAAGTGTGAATGATTATAAACATTTTAATTAATAGCATTGTGGCATCTACAAAGGAAAAAAACCTATCAGATTAAATGAAAATATCATTTTAGAATACAGATTATGATATACAGGAATAGTGATGCATTTCAAGTTAAAGCACCACCAAATATATTGTGTCAAATATGGCAAAACCAGTTCACATACTTTAACTTTTTGTTTCACCAGAGACAAGTTCTTATTAGCTGATAGTGTACCTCTCTCAGTGGTTTGTTAGAATAAAATCCTCACTCATTTTTCCCCTTTAAAAAACATCTCTGTATTAGTATATTTTACTTTCAAATCATGTCCATTCTTCTAAAACATCCCTTCTTCTCCCCTAACAGTGAGACATCCATTGTAACAAATAATAAAGAGTAAAATAAAACAAAGAAAATCATTCAGCACATGCAACCTATGTAGTGACTAGAGTCTGACAGTATCCATGTTATGTTACACTCACAACTTTCTGCCTTTGAACGGCAATGCCTATCTCTTTGAGTTCAAGTAAGGGTGGGTTCTGAGTTTGGGAGTATTAGTTCAGAACAATTCTGTCCAATCTAGAGAAGAAAACACCAATCTAGAGCAGCATAAAGATCACCTATCCTATATTCTATTTATTTAATTCTTTTCAGAATCATTTATTAAGTACCTACTGTGTGATAGGGACTACAGCATATGTGAAGTATGGCTCAGACAGACTTTATATTACAGAACATTTCAAAATTTATTCTATGGAGGAAGAGACTACAGCATAATACAGAAAGTCCCAAAGTCTTAGTAATATTTTAAATTTTAATAGCTAAAACATCCATTAGGTTTAAGTACTTAAAACCACCATAACACTTTTTGATATGCCCTGTATTACATTTATATATTAGAAAGGTATGGAGCAAAATGTACTCTGAAGTACAAAGGGGAAAAAGTCTTAATTGTCTAAGAAAAAGAGAGTCTAAATGGAAGGGGCAACCTTTGAGCCCTTCAAATAATGGGCAAATATTTAATGGGCAAAGAAGGGAATGGAGAACATTCTAAGCATAAGGTAGAACTTCAGCATAGCTACACAATTGGGTTAAAAAAAAAAAGTAACAACAAAAGCCAAGGTTGGATATGAGATGAGAAAGACTTGAGTTTCAATATTGCTTCTGTTTGTTTTGGAGTGGGGAAGGCAAGGCAATTGGGATTAAATGACTTGCCAGATGTCACACAGCTAATAATTGTGTCAAGTGTCTGAGGCTAAATTTGAACTCAGATCCTCCTGACTCTAGGGCTGGTGCTCTATTCACTGCACCACATAGCTGCCCCTGTCAATGTTGCTTCTGATGCTAATTGTGTGACTGTCTAAAATTCATTTCACTTCACTGTTGCAGAAAAAGGTGTTGTACTGATATCACAAGATTGTCATGAGGCTTAAATGAAATAAGGTACTAAAAGTGATTTTCATACTTTAGCATACTAGATAAGTATCAGTCATCATCATCATTATTATTATTATATTGGTTTCATGTTTTTCAAGGGAGTTTGGAAAGGAATGATTTAATTCAAACCGGCATCCTGTATTGTAATGGAATAAAAGAATTGGAATATCTTATCTTTCAGCTTCTTTTAAAGCATCAGTGGGAAAACTCCAGTACCAGACAGACAAATAAGGAGATAGACACACACACACACACACATACACACACACACACACACACACACTCCTCCCTTGGATTCTTGAGGAACACATATTTTGGTCTCAAATTTAGGGGTTCTTAAGTTTATGGAATCTCTCATGGAATCTCTTTGGCACTCTAGTGAAGCCTATGGATTCATTCTTAGGTAATGTTTTTAAAACCATGAAATAAAATACAGAGGATTACAAAGATGACCAGTCACATTGAAATCTAGTTTTCAATATTAAACAAACAAACAATAATTCATAGACTCTAGGTTAAAGACCTTTGCTTAATCTAAGAAATATTCCCAGGGGATTAGAGGGAAGAAATAAAAATTTATCTAGAATATTAACATCTGTCAGTTATCAAACATGTAATTTTATCCCCACCCACAGGAAAGGAAATTTTGAGCAATAAAAATGTAAGAATGATTACAATTAGTTGAGATGTTAACAGGGCTAATCATTAGCAATTTTAAATTTTACTTCCATTGAATACAGTCCAATCAAAGCCAAATGAACTCTTTTCTCTCTCTCAATTTCTTATCTATGAGAGATTCCTAGTCTGCTACTTCCTCTACCACAGTTACACCTACAACTGCAACAATGGCTGATCCCCCACAAGGCTTGAAAGACTGTGAGTGAGGCAACCCAGTACACTGAAAAGCACATTGGATTTGAAATTAGAGACTATGTGTTCAAATGACAGCTAAACAGCTTACTACCCATTTAATCTTAAGAAAAAAAAGTCATTTAGAAAATGAATACATTGGATTAGATGACCTCTGAGTTACCTTCTATTATTCTATAACTTCTCAGGGACTCAGTTTCCTTATTTGTAAAATAAAGGAGTGAAATTAGATCATTTTTAAGTTTCTTTTCAATTCTTAAGTTGTGATCCTGGGAAAAGGAAATTTTCAAATAAAACGTACAATGAACAGTAGCCGAAAGGCGGTTGGTTGGTTGTTGTCATTGATTCTCAAAGAGGACCAAAATGGCATCATTATGTTGGGGTCAAGGTAAAGTAGACTGATCAGACAAATACAAACTTGGAAAGTTCTTCCCAGGTTGGGCATAAATAGTCCATATAAATATTTGGAATGGAGGTGTCACTAAATTTGTACATCTCATGTTTCTTTTTGACCTACTGCAATACTGCCACAGGTAGATTAAATGAAAAAGAAATATTTATTCAATATTTTCCAATGATAGCATTTATAGCAATCAGGTGGTAACTTGCTTAAATCACTTTTTTTCCTCTGTTGATGGTAGCTTGTTCACATTGCAAGTATAAACATGCCTGTGCATGTTTAATGTAGCATTTAATTTAAAATTAGTTACAGTATCATATATGAACGTGGCTGGACTTGGATAGGTTACCTTAGCACAAAACTCCATTATGGCATGGTTTCACCATTAAAATCATGATTAAATAAAATTTTTGATGAGACTGTTAAATGATTTTGTCTCCAAATAATTAAAATTTTACATGTTTCCAGTCTAATTGAAAAAAAAAAGTTTAGTTTTCCTTGGGAGTCAGTGTCATACTATGGACAGCACCGGCTGGTGTCAGAGACTATGGATTTAAATCTCACCCCTGACACATTTTTTTTTCATTTGTGTACCCTGAGTGACTCTCTTTACTTCTCTGTGCCTCGATATCTATCCTCCTTTTTTAATATAAAAATGGTGGCCTCAACGGAGTCTGAGGTCCCTTCTATCTCTGAATCTTTGATCCTTATAATGATATCTACATTGCTATTCTCATTTATAAATTGATCCAATGAATATAATTTTCACCTTTTATATCTTAAATATATATAAAAAACAAACAAGGACATTATTATCATAGCAATTGCTTAAGGACAATAAAATAAGACTTTAGACATTTTTGACATTACCTCTTTTCATTAAACCATAACCAAATATTTATACATTAATATTATTGCAATTCATACTGATAATATTTTGGTGGATTTCACAATATGGATTACCTTCTTTATTTGAATATCTGAATCAAATCTGGCAACCCCAGAAAGGAGGCAATAAGAATTAGAGTTCTAGAATCTTAAAATTTGTTTTAGGGGCATAAGTGAAGTAGCAAAAGAGTAGAATTGCAATTTAGGATAAATCATATAAATATTCTTCTGTTAATAACTTATGACAATAAATTGTTTATATATTGTTTATATTGGGGCAAAATTATATGTTTGACATTTTTCATGTAAATCACAGAAAGTCACTTAATGACATTTATTAGTTAATAACTAATTGTAATCATACTGACAGCAAGGATTTAGGATTATATTATGTGTTCCTCAGTCATATGAATTTTATAGGCTTGCACAAAATATTTGAGTGAATGAAAGCTTGTGCAGCAGAATGCTTATGTGTTCATTGTCTCACTCCCCTTCCCCCTAAACTGGAATGTTATTATAGGGTGTATCCTACTTAAGGGACATTAAGTGATCTCTTTCTCTGAAAGTTTTCTAAGATACTATAGATTCTCATGAATAAAATGCTAAATTTTCTTTAAATGAAAGGAGATGACTTGTAGGTATCTTCCTCTGCCTTTGGCCCTGACATATCCTTTCTTCTCTTACCAGTTATAAGTATATCTGACTGGATATTCATATTGAATTTTTAAAAATCTTAGATCTTAGCTAAGCCAAGATAGATTTCTGACTGAAAATTCATTGCTACAGCATGCCAGAGTTTCTTTGGCTTCCTGCCTGTGATTATGCTTTAACGCTTCTGGGATTAATGATAACTTTCTCATACAAAGTTCTTTTTACATCCTGATTCACTGGAATGAGTGCAGTGGGTAAATTTTAATGCCAGATAACAAAAGAAGGACTTGAAAGAACTTGTACATTACTTATATCATTACAAATCATTATTGACTCAGGATGTTGGGCTCTCCTTTTTGTCCCTGGCTGTTACCACAAAGCATATTAGCAGATCAGCCTTATGTAAAGCCATTTTGAATGTGTCTCTAGTGTTTGAGTAGGGAGATGACACCTGATGCTGACAGATGTACTATCGAGTATCCTAATATCGATTTACTGTATTTTAACATAGTTTGGAAATATTATGAAGTATTAGTTCAGTTGAACCTAGTGGAATTTCTTTTGCTTTTTTTCTTTTTGAATAGTGGCAAATGATATGCTTCTCCCAGTACAACTAGCCCCTCAGTTCAAAACACAGCTCACACCTTTCATGGAAGTTTTTTTCTGTGCTTTTGTTAATGCTCTTTATCTCCTGAAATTATTTTGTAAATAATTTATATTTATTTACAGATATTGACATTGTATCCTCACAATACTCCATTTTGGTTTTATCTTTGTACCTCGAGTGCCTACTCTGGTGCTTCATGAGATCAGTGCTTAATAAATATCTGTTTAATTGAATTGAAATCATTTCCCTTCACATTTGTTTTTCCCAAATACACCTGATCCATGTAAGCATCTCTTCCTTCTTTTACTGAACTCCAAGACTTTAAAATATAATGTGTAACTCTTTAATTACTATTGTGCCATGAAATCACATGATGATTTTTAACTTCCACAGGAAAGAAAATCTATCCAGTGCTCTATTTTTGTCTCTCGGTTAATGAATGCTGTTCCTTTGATAGCATAGTTTTGCCATTTGACTTTGGGAAAAATAGGATGGAACAAAGTTTACATGAATTAGAGGGAAAAAAATTAAGACTTTATCTCATTGGTATTCCAACTTTGTAGAAAATTTTAGAGCTCATTATAATTTTCTAATTAGTCTCTGGAGGGCATTCATAGACAACTGAAGGCTCATTAGTTTGTCTTCTTCTTGTAACATTGATTTGTTCATACCTCTTGCATATTCCATAATCGAAACCAAAAAAAAAGAAAAGTGATGTATGTTAATGTATTTTACAGATGTTGCAACGGCCTATCCAGATAAGAAGTCTGTCTTAATGTATGTCACAACACTCTTCCAAGTTCTGCCCCAACAAGTAAGCATGGAAGCTATTCAAGAAGTGGAAATGTTGCCAAGGCCGTCAAAAGGTCCTCAAGGAGAACAGTTTCAACTGCACCATGAAATGCACTATTCTCAGCAGGTGAGCTGGAGCAGACAGTTGCACTAGCTTTAAGTTGATTACTATATGGCATTTTAAGGATACATCTAAAATTGATATTATTCATCTGTTTTATTTCATCACATTAATATCCAGTATTTATAAACAGTATAACTTATATAACCATGGTTTAAATAAATTTCCAAAGCACATAAATTATTTCTGTATTTTCATTATAATATCAGAAAGAGCAGAAAACATTATGGTAGTTGCTAGATACACACCAAGAAACAGGGCAAAATGTTATCCATGGATTCATTTATATACCAGCAGAGCTCACCTTCTGTCAAGAACACCAAGGTTAGAAAATATTTGCTGTTTAGCAATGTCTTCATCTCTATAATTTATTGCCACACTAACAATAACTTAATTTTAAAGGATGAGAAGCATCATGTTAGAGTGGACAGAGATCTAGTTTCTTTGCCAGAAAGATGTAGGTTTAAATTCCACCTCTTTCAAAATTGTCATGGGACCTTGGTCAAGTCACTTATTTTCTGAGCGCCCTTAAAATTCTCTAAGAAAATAAAAATTCCAGAGAAGTTCATGACTGATATCTAGGTGAAGACAGTTTCCTCTCCAAGAGTTTCCCATTCTAATCAAATCATGGTTCTTGACCAAAATAATATTGACAAAATTAAAGAATATTTTAAAAGTTAAGGAGCATATTAAGATTATGTTTATATATAAATATTTGTCATACTTGAAAAAATATCATATTATCTACTTCAATATTTTATTCTTATGGCAGCTAGGTGGTGCAGTGAATAGAGTGCCAGGCCTAGAGTCAGGAAGATTCATCTTTCTGAAATCAAATCTGACTTTAGATACTTACTGGTGACCTTGGGCAAGTCACTTAACCCTGTTGGTCTTAATTTCCTCATTTGTAAAATGAGCTGAACAAGTAAGTAGCAAACTATTCTAGTATCTTTGCCAAGAAAATCCTAAATGGGGTCACACTACTGAAATGACAGAGCAAAAACAATTTTATTCTACTGATATGTGTCTCATAGTATATACATATATACATATACATAGACACATGTAGTGTCTATGTATGTGTATATTATATAGACACAAAAGCACATATGCATAAAATATACAGATATACATATAAACGTATATGTTTATATATTTAGTTTATCTCCACTTAGCTGTTCTATTTCACAGTCTTTAATGTTTCATCTTACATTATCCATTGGCTTGTATTTAGACTCTCTAAGAGAAATGACTCTCTCTCTCTCGAATTATTATAATAATTATTATTATTATTATTTGTATTTGACAAGATACAAACAATGATACTTTTAAAGTAGTCCATAGAAGAATAAATCATTGATTTAATTTTCTCTATTAAATAATATTAGTTGATATGTGTGTGTGTATATACATATATATATATGTATATAACTATACATACATCATCTCATTTTATTATCTTAATTTCTCAGAGAGGGTGAGTGATTTATCCATGGTCACATAGCTAGTAACTATCATATGTATAAGTCAAACCCAAGCCTTTCTTGATCCCAAGTTCATTTTTTGTTTCATTGCACAACACTGCTTCTTCCAGAAATACTGAAATATTCCTCTGTTTTACTTATGAGAGTTTCAGGCTTTTCCTAAGTCATTGATTTGATGAATTCAGATTTCTTTTACTCAAGATACAGAGAAAATTACTTTTAGATTTCCATTTTTAGACCACATTGCATACTGTGGTTTTCCCCCTTCTCTTTACCTTTATTTCTGGAGTTAGACCAGAAGAGAACCCTTCCAGTGAAATATACCTACCCTCTCACGTTCAGTAGTGTTTCATGTTAACTGGCAAAATGCGACCCTACGCTTATTTTAAAGTGTTCCTCTAAGTCAACACTAAAAGGTTTCTAGGAATTTGGTATTTATTTAACCCTCTTCATTTTCTCCTCCTTGTACTTGGGTGGGGGATAGCAGTCCTACTAGAGTCCCATCTTGACATGTGTGTATATATATATTTCCTCCCCTTGCCCTCTCCCAAACCTCTTCTTAGATCACAGTCAGTTTAGCACAGGGCCATGTGCGAACCTCCTCATCTCTTCAACCTCGATTCAAAAGCTATGCCTACACCCAAGCTGCTTATGTCACATCCTCTGACTCAGGAAAGAGGCCATTTTCTTCACAGGTCTGTCAGCTTTTCCTTTTTTTCTCCTGAAAAATTAAAATAACCATTCCCAGTGGGTCTGAAAATCCTAACATTCTGTGTGCTTGCTGTGAAAATTCTTGCTATGCTCTTTTGCTACATCTGAGTTTTTTTTTTTTATTTGCATGAGTTTTTTCCATACTTAATGCCTTATAATCAAACTCCACTGAAAAAATCATAACAAGTTTTCTTGGGGGGAAAAGTGGGATTTATATTTATGATATATTTCTATAAAATGAACTGTTCCTGTAATATAATTTTTCCTCATGCCATGTTTTTTGCAGAGCTATTAATGACATAAAGTGTAATGTGTGTATAAACACATATGTGTATGCATATGTGTAATATGCATACATATATGCATAATATATACACACATATACATACAATCATAGATATAGATATATATTTGAACAGAATACCTAAGTTGATTCTTTGAGGACAGGAATTATTTATTAACGATGGATATTAAATTCATTATACACAGTGAGTGAGACTCATTAATCTGTGGCAGCTGTTTTTAATGAAAAATTGTAAGACACTTTATAAAACACCTACCATGAGTAATGTTTAGATAACCCTTTGGAGGAATAGTGTAACTGGCAAGGAATAAGATGGGGAGATGTATACTGTATTTGCCAATGAAGGAAATACAGTGTAGTCTCTATACTAAAGGAGCATTACGTATGGATGGTGAAATACTACATATATTCCTGTTTGTGGGTGGCATTGTCCTATTTTCATCAAGCAACACAATAATGAGGAAATTCCTGAAAGATATAAGTAACCAATCAAGAAATTTGATTCACTATATTTGGAGAGAAGGGTAAGAAGGAGAGGGAAGGGGGAATGGAGGAGGATGGGGAAGAAAGCAGAAGAGTATCTATTGATATTAAAGTTAAGTAGGAAATCTTTGTGCTTATATATCTGTAGGTACGCATGCATGTATATGTCTCTCTGTGTATATACATGTATATAAACATATCTACATACATATGCACACGTAGGATATAGCTACATGCATTTCCACACATATGTGGAGTGTTACAAAAATTCTTAGTGTATTTTTTTTTTTAGGGCAGTGGGGTTAAGTGACTTGCCCAAGGTCACATGGCTAGTTTTTGTGTTACATGTCTGAGGCCAGATTTGAACTCAGGTCCTTCTGACTCCACCGCTGGTGCTCTATTCACTGTGCCACCTAGCCGCTCCCTTAGTGCAGTTTTAAGCATTAATAGCTTAATTAGCTTTTTAACCTGTATGTGTGGGTGTTAGTTTTTTTCTTGTATATGTAGGACATATGAACAATGAGTTATGCCCAGAATTAAAGAATAGAACATACTGAATTGCTCTTGGAAGATATAAAACTCCTTTAATGACTTCGCATTTCTTCTAGAAACAAATGGTCATCTTTATCTTTTTAATAATAGTTTTCTGCTAGTACTGTTGTATATGGCTGTAAGTCTCTGAATTCAGCAGTCCCAAAATAGTTAAGAAATGAGTATTTCTCATGGGCAGTGGAGAGACATACAGTGGATGGGAACAGAATGTAACACATAGAAAATTATACAAAAGGCCTGAATAAAGGTTGTCATTACAGAAATGCATGATTGAAAAAGATGGCTTTTTGTATGATGAGAGCATGAGATGGCCAATAGATAGTCCAAAGGCTCCCCTATTATCTTAACAGTGTCAAAGGAAATGAGGAAAACTCCTAGAAATTTGGAAGGATCCCCTTTTGAGAACTCATCAGGTAGCATGGGCAAGAGTAACAGGACAGGCAGGTATGAATTGTTTGCTTTCTGTATTACTGGAGGGATTGCCCACATCAAAGAAATCACACATCTCTTTCAAACAAATCTATGAAAGTAAGTTTTTAAAAAAAAAATCCCCCACCACACAGCATAGGTTTGCTGATGACAACTGAAAGGAGATAAAACAAGTCAATATGTTGCCGTTACAGTCACCATTGCTGAGAACCAGAGGAGGTGATTCAGAGAAGAGCTTTTGCTGAGCAGTGATTCCACTGTTGTGTTCATTAGAGAGAATGTTGTACAATGTCATTGGAAAAAGATGTCATACCATTACAGATTCCCTATGTGACCTCATTTAACTTGTTCAGTAAAACTTGTCCTCATCAGTCCACAAAATCATCATGAAGTTTTCTTCTAAGAGAGAGTTAGGTGATGAAATGAAAGCAATGTTAGACCTGTAGTTAGACCTGAGTTCAAATTCAGCTCCCCTTTCTTTCTGTGACTACACAAGTCACTTATTCTCTGCCTGCCTCAGTTTTTCCATTTGTGAAATAGGAATAATAATTATACCTAACTCCCAGGGTAATATTTGTAAATGATTTGCAATTTTTAAGATGATATATAAATTCTAGATATTATTATTATCCTTATGGTTATTGTTTCAAAACCAGGTCAGGATTTTTATACCATTTAGTGGGGGGGGGAGGGGGAGGGTTGTGTTTTTTTCCTTTTTTTTCCAGAGAAAAACCTGAATACTTTCAGGGAACATGTCCTACAGAACACTTAACAGTATGGGATCACAACCCCCACAAAGACAAGAATTACAGTATTGTATAGGCTAGAATGTGGGTAATATAATGTGATATGATTTCTTAGAATGGCTTTTGTAAAAGAAAGCTTTATTTATGTGGCTCAGTAGAGCAATTTGAAATGTTCTCCTTGAGAAAAGTCATTTCTATCAAATCTATGCTGGAAATAGTGATTTGAAAAATAACCTTGCTGATACTACTGATAAGAGGGGAATAAAACTTTGGAGTTTCCTTCATTCATGATTTCAAGCCACTGGGCATCTGTTGAGTTAAGTATAGTTGATTAATCTGCTAGTTAGACAATGGTGCTAATGGGGCTTAACCTAGTTAATGCCATCTGGTGGAGGGATCTGTTTTATAGCCATAGATTATGTGCTTCTCAAAAATAAATGCCTTATAATCTCTGTTAGTTTTCAGAAGACTGACATCTGAGAGTTGAAATGAGACAACAGTAGCATGTACACAAAAGGAAATTGATGCCTTTTTATCTACAATTGAGACTGTAGGACTTGGAGCCAAAAAGATCTATTTTCAAATCCTGTTTCTGCTTATTAGTTGTGTTAAATTGGTCACATTGGTTACATTAACTCACTTAACCTAACAAATTCACAGCTCCCTAATCTGTGTAATGATCATCATCATCACCATCATCACCATCATCATCATCATCATCATCATCATCATCATCCCTTTGTATTTTTCTCCAAATGTTGTTGCAAATCACAAATGAGGAAATATACTTCAAGTACTTGGCATACATTTAAGTCATTGGTACTTTTCAAAAACAGAGGAAGAACAAACATTCTCCAAATATAAATTATTGGCATCATCTTCCTCATCTTCACCATCATATTCAAAATTATCTCTTCCTGTTGTCACAGTAAAATGTTCATGAACTTAAAAATCTTCCAATGAGAAAAGAAAAATATTTTTAAATACTCTAATTTTAACCAAGGCAAACACAGAACATTTTGGCCTCATTATCACTTTATTAAGTTACCTTTGCCAGAAGGCTTCACCCTATTCTTTTTCAAGAAGAACATTTTTACCTCATTACCACCTCATTAAGGCAGTGTTCAGGTATGAATATTTTAATGAGAAAAATGAAAATTCCCCAGATGCCTCTAGTCCTTCATCTTTATCATAATAAAAAATAAATTAACAGCTAGCTTATCATGCACTATCAAACATGGAGCATGGGAGGAAGAGAGTGCTATTTTCTGTCCTTTAAAAAAAAAAAAAGAAAAAATTTGATTACAAAGAGTAGATGTTGTAGATGGAAGCCCTTTATAAAATGCTTATAAGCAGGAGTATATTACTAAATGTTTAACAATCAACTCTCCAAGGGAAATATTGACATTTTTAGTTGCAATCTGTGTTAACCTTTTTTCAATCACTTTCTTATGTCTAGATAATTAACACAAAAATAAACCAAGTCTTGATATGTAGCATTTGCTAATTTTTGAGGTTGAAAATGATCACAATGAAGATATATCACCTCTCGCTGAGAACTCCTGAACATCCCCACAATTTTTCTATTTTTTTTTTTGTTTGGTAAGTTTTACTTCATCACTATTAAATCAGAAAATTATTGAGCTATAGTACCTGAAACATGACTAACTTTTAAAGACAAACTCTTTTTTTTGTTTCTTTTTCCTTATTTGGAGGGGAGGGAGGGCAATTGGGGTTAAGTGACTTGCTCAAGGTGATGGCTAGTAAGTGTTAAGTGTCTGAGGACCTGCTTGAACTCAGGTCCTCCTGACTCCAGGGTCAGTGCTCTATTCACTGCACCATCTTGCTGCCTTTAATAATAGTTAAATCTTGAAATGGTTCGATTTGACGAGTCTTAACAAAGTGACCACAGAGTCCAAATTAAAAAGTTTTAAGGAGCTTTAATTTACCAGCTGGGGCTACTCCATGCCAATTAAAGGGGGAGCAGCCCAGAACTCAGGGGTGAGG
>CM053591.1:64825256-64853429 GCA_028646515.1 Pseudochirops corinnae
GGAACATTCACTTCTAAACCACAGACTTGAGCTGCTTTCTGGAAAGCAGAAAAATGATCTAATATTCCTGTCTTGTCCTACAAAAACATTTTCCCACGTAAAACACAAGACAAAGACATGGACAAAAGACAGACAAATGGACAACACAGATCTGAAAATTTCCTTTGACAAAACTCAAGATACAAACAAAAAAACAGACCCAATCAGAGGTCCCAAACAAACTTAAACAGAGGTCTCATGAAAGAAGGAGAGAAAGAGATCTTAAGAAAAAGACTTAAACAGAGGCCACAAAGGCCTATCAGAAGTTGCCAACGGCGTCCCAAACAGCCAAAACCGGTAGGTGCAGTCTACTGAGTTCAGCCTGCCCCCTACCCTACTAGGAGAGTACTCATCAGAGATCTCTCTTCAGAGATCCATACAGAGGCCCTACCGGCCCAACAGAGGTTGCCAACAGCATCCCAAATGGCCAAACTCAGTAGGTACAGTCAGCTGCATCCAGCCTGCCCCCTACCCTACAGGAGTACTCACCCGAAACAGAAGTCGAGAGAGAGAAAGAGAGAGAGAGAGAGAGAGAGAGAGAGAGCTGCACAGAAACCAGAGCTCCTTACCTTCCAATTATTAATGCAATAAATGAAATCTTTCCAATCTGCAGCTCGACTCGGAGCAAGGAAATAGATTCGGGGCTGAGGAACGTCACTCAGTGGCCGTCCCCTGAATCAATTTCCTCGCCCGGTCCCCCTTGCAGATGGAAAGGTGGTCACTGGAGATGGCCTTGGGCCTCCAAATGAAATGACATGACTTGATGAGTCATAACAAAGTGACCACAGAGTCCAAATTAAAAAGTTTTAAGGAGCTTTAATTTACCAGCTGGGGCTACTCCATGCCAATTAAAGGGGGAGCAGCCCAGAACTCAGTGGTGAGGAACCTTTTATACATTTCATTAGGTTTGTGTATTTAACTAACATAATTTGTTGCTAAGCAATTTGTCATATAGATGCAAACAAGTGGTTACAAAGGAAAACGGAGGGGGTAAGCTAAGGGAAGATAGATTATCCTAGGCCAGCCTCCCAGGTACAGAGAAATTGGTTTAGGGAGGCTTCCCAGCCTCCCAGGTACAGCTAAATCACTCTAGGGAGGCTTCCCAGGTTCATAGAGTTTCACTTGGCTAATTATCATAGAGTTTCACTTGGCTGTATACCATAGAGTTTCACCAGGCTGACCACTAACTTCAGAAAATATTTCTTAACTATTTATTGACCATAACAATCTTAATAGTTAATCTTAATAATTAAAGAATTCCACATAAAATATAGTCTATCTTAAAAAGAATTGGTATGTTTATCTCTAGTGTTTTGAAGAGAGAACTGCACATTTATAATGAGGGAAAGAAAATAGAAGTCATGCTGTTCACTAACCCTTTCCCTCAAGGATCAACACAAAAAACATTAACTATCCCAAGGATCACTTTTCTATCAGTAGATGAAGCAGGTGTGTGGGCAGGGTTAGGCTTTGTAAAGAAAACTAATCTGAAAAAGTATTCCAAAAGTATGTGATTGTCCAACCCTTCTTCTATTCCATTCTGATGTTTTGAGGTTCTGATCCAATGTAAAAAATAGAATCCAATATAAAAAAAAACCCTCCAGTGGAGAAGACATTTCAGTAGTAATAGAAGGATCTTAAAAACATTTCCAGTAAAGTTATTACAAATAAACTCTCTTGAGAAGAAAGGGGAAATGAAGGAATCTTAAAAAAAAAAAAAAATGAATTTGCAAAGAGATTGCTCCAGTGAGGCCTTCAGTAAATTAAGGCTATGTGAATTACCTACCTCATTCATAAAAGTACTTCTCCCTGATGGGTCCCAGTAATAGTCTGAGCCCAAGCCTCACTTGTTCATTGTTTGGGTTTTGATGGCCCAGAGGGAATATAAATAGCAATTGTTTTTGTTCTGGCCAGAAATTCTGAGGGTCTTCCCCTCCCAGATATATTCTTTTATGAAAGCAAAGTAGGCCATCCTTTGCCTCAACTTTTACTACTCTTTAACTCCTGAATGAGTGTTGCCTCAGACAAACTGGGACCTAAAAAAGACCTTAATATAAAAAGACCAAGGTCTCCCACTGCATCCTGGGCCATCATCTGTTGGCTTGACCTTTGTCTTGCCACTGGACTGTAATGACTCTGGAAGAGGGAGTGGGGTTGAAAAATTTACATAGGTCTGCCTCATTTAAATCCAGTTCACTTGCAAGTCAAAACATCACCCTCCTGATGTCATTGTAATCTCTGTCAGTTTTCATTGGTCATTGGTCCTCTTTGAGAATAAAGAATGAGGGGCAGCTAGGTGGCTTAGTGAACAGAGAACTGGCCCTGGAGTCAGGAGGACCTGAGTTCAAATTTGACCTCAGACAGTTAATACTTACTAGCTGTGTGACCTTGGGCAAGGGGGCACTTAGCCCCAATTGCCCTACCTTCCCCCTTCTAAAAAAAGACTTCTCAGTTGCTTCTGCCTATTTGATTAGAGGGTTGCAGGTTGAAATAAAAACTCCCAGAGTCTCCCTTTATAGAGGATTCAAAATCCAAGCCATTTCTTCTTTTGTCACTAACTCTGCTTGGTTTTGACTCCACCATCATCATCATGCTCCTGTGCTGGATAACTTCTGACATAGCCCTCAACCCTCCTTTCAATTTCCTTTTATGCACTTTCTTCCTCATTAGATTTTGAGTTCTTTGTGGGCAAATATGGTTTTTCTTTTCTTGTTTGTAGACTCAGGGCTTAATACAACATCTGAGACATAGTAGGACCTTAATGAATGTCTATCATATTACATCATAAGAAAGTGCTTTGCAAGTATTAAAACATCATTTGCTTGACTATGCATGTGTAACCAATACTGAATTGCTTGCTATCTCAATGAGGGTGGGTGGGGAGGGAGGAAGGGAGAGAATTTTTAATTTAAAATTTTAAAAAGAAATGTTAAAAATTGTTTTCATGTGCAGCTGGGAAATAAGTTATACAGGCAATGAAGGATAGAAATCTGTCTTGCTGTATGGCAAAATAGACAGGGAAGGGAATAAAAGAAAGGAGGGGGTGGGGGTGATAGAAGGGAGGGCTGATTGGGAGAAGGTATAATCAGAATGTAGGCTGTCTTGGGGTGAAGGGAGGGGAGAGATGGGGAAAAAATTTGGAACTCAAAATTTCATGGAAGTTGAATATTGAAAACTAAAAATAAAATTTATTTTAAAAATTTTAAAGAATTAAAACATCATATAAATGTGAGCTCTTGTTATTGTCAGCATTATTCAAAAAGGTGTTATATTTATTAGATTTATTCATTAATAATAGCTTACAATTATGACATTTTAATATTTTCAAAATTAATTTGTCTGATAAAGGTCCCATTTCTAAGATGTATAGAGGACTGAGTCAAAATTGTTTAGAATAAGAATAATTCTTAATAGACAGTTGTCAGAAAACTATATCTTAAAAACTATTTAAATGTGTTACCCTGGAGATGGTGCTACTAGATCTATGCCCATGAATTGGGGAATGTCTGAACAAGTTAGGGTATATGAATGTGATGGAATACTATTGTGCTGTAAGAAATGATGAAGGGAATGTTTTCAGAGAAAAACCTGAGAAGCCTTGTGTGAATTGATGCAAAGTAAGCAGAACCAAGAGAACAATTTATGCAATTGAAAAAATATTGTAAAGACAATCAACTCTGAAAAAACTTAGGAATTCTGATCAAAACAAAATTCCAAAGGACTTATGATGAAACAGGTTGTCAGCCTCCATATAGAAAAGTGATGAACTTTGAGTACAGAACTAAACTTAATTTCTTTTCTTCCCATTTCTTACTTCTTTTTATAAGCATTTATTTTGTTGGACTCTATATATTTACAGTCGGCTTTGTTTTTCTTGCCTTCTCAATAATTAAAGGAGGGAAGGAAAAAGGGGAGTGTGATAAATTTGGAGCTGAAAACAAATCAGAATTGATTTAAAAGAAGTACTAAACTTGTAATAACATTTTGAGATGGATAACATGATAATTATCATTCTCATTTTATAACTGAAGATCCTGGGAAAAGTGACATGCCCAAAGTCATAGAATTTGTAAGTTTATGCAGCCCATTGGTATAGCAACATTTCCTGCTGCATTTATATGATCCTCCTTTCGGGGGAAGGACTATCCCTATGATTTCATTTAAAGAGGTAGGCCAAGTCTAAGTTGGAAAAAACTTTCTACCAATGAATTTCAGTAACCGTTCTGCAAACTTTTAGTTTTTTTGAAGTGTTCAATATTTGTGACTCATCTGGGTTCAGTACATATGAGGGGAAAGATATTTTACAGTGTAAGCCAGGTCTTGCTGACTCTATCCACTAGGATATTCTGTTTTCCGCATGACTAACATTTCCTAAATACATGTTTATAAAATAAAGTTGTTAGCACATTTTGTAAATGATATATATAATCTCAAACATTGGTGCTTCTGGAATGAATTTGGTGCAGAAGGCTGAGATTTCTGGTTCACTCATTCCTTTTGAAATAAGGGTATTTGTGAGGGAGAGTAAAAAATGGATATTATTTCTGCAAAGGATGGTGCCTGGGACACCTGTATGTATATCATTTTATAGGAAATTATATGTTTATGTTTGTTCACTAAACATTTGAGTGAAATTCAAACTAATTTGCTTTCAAAGATTATGTTGCTTATTTGTTGCCATTATCAAATTGCATTATTTCCCTCCTGTTATGTATATTGTTTTTATTTTTTTGCTTTTTGGATAATCAGGACTCTTGGGTATAAGGATGCTTTGGATCTTCTATATCATTCACTTTGTAGCTCATAAAGTGGCTCCTCTTACTATAACATGTCTGCCAATCCCTATACATAACAGAAAGAAAGAGAGAGAGAGAGAGATCTATCTCTCTATCTATTTTGTTGTTGTTGTTGTTGTTCTGCACTCTTAGAACTGATTGATTTCTCCTGGTAAGGAAACTCTTCTACTAATGCATGTGAACAACTATTTTCTGAGATGAATCATTGTCTTTTGATGCTGAGATAATAAGGAACTTGCCAGAGGTCACACAGTCGGTTTGTGTCAGAGGTAGGAATTGAACCCAAGTGTTCCTGACTTCAGTGCTGGCTTCTCTGCAACCATGAGAAACAAGTACTTTATTGAGCTAGGAAGTAGAGGAAAGTATAGACAAAGGGGTGCAAAGATCAGTACTGCTCAGCTGCCTGAAGCTTTCAGACAAAAGATAAGATTTTTCATTTGCCCTTACATATGTTAATTAAGCCACTGGGAACATCAAGCATGTGTGAAAGTATGGTGTTAAGGATTAGGCTAGGTTAATTTAGTTTTATATATAATTAATTTCCCAAAAACCTATTGAAGCCACTACTTTAATAATGCTACCTCACATTTATAAAACTCATAACTCTCTCCCTGAACTATATTCATATATGACTAATAGCGTTGAAATGACTTCTTCAAACGAGAAATGCTAGTGTTGTCAAAAAGAAACCTCCTGACTTACCACTGTATAACAAATATATTCTAATAACATTCTTATAATTCAAGGTTTGCAAAGAACTTTACGTTTATTATCTTGTTTGATCCTTACAATAGGGAGCACTTTCTGTCAACTCAGTATTGTAACTGTCAGCTGGGTGTTATTATAGTTACCATTTTAGAGATAAAGAAACAGAGACTGAGAGGTTAAGTGAATTGTCTAGTTATACAATTAAGTCCCTGAGAGAGGATTTGAACTCGTGTTTTTGACCCCAGGTCCTGAACTCTATTCATTATGCCACCTAATTATCTGTAATACAATACCTTCTACCTATAGATATAGTCATTTTAATCTAATAGTGTGTAGTTGTAGTTGGGGTCCACTGTTGTTTTCTAGAAGCCCATATAGCTAGCTTCTTATATGATTGATACAATTTTAACTATTGGGTTTTGAAAACTCAGAACTCTGACAATGATACATTTTGCTGCTCTCCCTAGATTCATTGTGGCTCTTTGGTGACATCATTTCTATAAATTATAACCAGAGCACTCACTAATACAATGCTCTCTATAACCAGAACATGTGTATCAGCAAGCACCCTAGCATACCCAGGATGGCTGCTAGCACAGGTTCTTAGATCTGCTTTTCTAAAGGAGAGCAACTCAAAATGGGTTAACAATCTTACTTTAATCAATCAAATATATATCATTTACCTGGTTCAGGGGAAAAAATCAGCACCCTGAACTTCAGAGAATGCAAACAGAATACAAACACAAGTTAACAAACAGAAGTTACAAGCAGACAGAAACAGATCAGCATACGAGCTTCCAGGCATCTGACTGGCATCTGAGTCCATACCTACTCAATCACCAGAGAGGAAAGCACCAACATGTGGGTTTTCCAAAGATGGAGGGTTCAAGGCTTCCCAGAGTCTCATCTGGCCGAATCACACAACTCTTCTCAAACCAAAGCCTCACACCAGGGTGTGTGTCTGTGTCTGTGTCTGTGTGTCTGTGTCTGTGTGTCTGTGTCTGTGTGTCTGTGTGTCTGTGTCTGTGTGTGTGTGTGTGTGTGTGTGTGTGTGTGTGTGTAGCCTTCTCCTGGACTGGAGAATGCCACAGCCCTCTTGACCCAAGACAAAGTAAATAGCAAGAGAAAATCAAATGATAGAATCATTCTCTTCCATCGTGCCTTAATGGGCTCAATGTTCCCCTAGCAAGAACAGTACCTCATTATAATTGAATACCCCAATTTTAATTAATATCCCCTGGAATACAAAAATAAGACATAATACTCAGAGTACTTGGCTAAAATCTTAAGAGGTGATGACATCTGCTTTATGTAATTCTCTAGAAACTCTCAGAATAAGGTAGAGTCCTTTTAGAGTTTATTGCAAGACCTGCTAGCATTGGTTCTCAACCTGTGGGTCGCAACTCCTTTGGGGTCAAACGACCCTTTCACAGGGGTCACCTAACCATCGGAAAACACATATTTCCAACGGTTTTAGGAACCTCTTCTGTCTCCAGTCAGATCTGCCCACATATGACTATTAAAGGGTCATAGCATTAGGAAGGTTGAGAACCACTGTGCTAGAGTCTTACTGTAGATTGGAGATTTGTAAAGCCTCTTACCACTTCTTTTGGATAATCAGGAATCTTGAGTCTAAGGATGCTATGGATCTTCTTTATCGTTCACTTTGTAGCTCATCAATTGATTCTTCTTACTATAACATGTCTGCCAGTCCCAAGCTTAAAAGTTGAGACTTTTCAAACTTGGCAACATTTCTCTGTGTAGTTTAATATATAGCCTTCTGGGTATTATAGTCCAAGGAATTTTCCCCAATGATTGATGGTTTTTGGACCTCAAGTATCTTGGGAGATGAAACTGTAACAATTTTGTTCTTTGGTCATAGCCACTACACAAGTTGAACTTTCTCTTTTACAGGTGTTTCAAGCTTTATATTTCCTACCTGAGTAAAATTTAGAAGAAATGTGATGGTTTGCTGAAGGTTTGTTTTGCTTATCTAATGCCATCAACTTTACAATGTACAGGTTATTCTGCAAGTTTTGGTGTAGCTTTTTTAGCTTTAAGAGCTAACAACTGCACTTAGACTTTTGGAATACTCTGTATATAACGTTCAATGTGATTATGTGTTTGGCAAAATGCTGCTTTCTAAAAGTGAATCATTATTATGGACACCTAAAAGGTTGTATGGACCACTTCTCAGGATTGTGTTTTTAAATATTTAAAATAAAATGCATAGGATTACAAGGAAAACCATCTACACTGATATAATTATCAAAATATTTGGAAAATAGTATTTTATGCACTTCAAGTTAAGAACCTTTGCTCTAGAGAAAGCAATTTTACTTATTATTTTCTTTATCCCAACACTTTTGATTTAATCAAAGATTATATTAGACAATAGTTCCCATCTGTCTTACTCACCTTGTGTTTCTGATTTTTGATTTTCCAAAGTCTGTGTTCATTCTCAAAATTCATGTTAAGGATTAAAGTTTCCACACATAATTTCTGTTCTGTTTAATACTGAGGTCCCTTTCCGTACAAAAACTAAATGCCATTAGAATCCCATAGTGTCAGTCCATACACTGTATGCTCAAGCAAATCATCTCACTGAAAAAGCATCTCCTTTCTTGGCTTTTAATTCTGCTCTGCATTGTCCTCAAGGCTGTCCTTCCAGTCAGTTGGAAAGCAATCTGGCATCAGTTCTTCCTGATTGACCCACTTCATATTCGAGCAGGCAGGTTTTGAAGCAGTTATGGGGGAAAATGCAATAATCCAAACATGAGAGGATGCAGTCCTAGATGAGTGTGTTGTCAGAGAGAATTGAAATGAAGGGATTCATAGCTAGAGAAAGATTTGTATGCTGATAGTGTGTTGAAGTGAAACAGGGAGGAGTAACAGATAACTCAATTATCTTTGTATTTCTCTCAGTATTTCACATGAAATAGGTACTTAAATAATGAAATGACAATGAGTGTGAGGAGATAACAGGTATTCAGGTAAGAATGTCCAATAGGTAGAAATGTAAATCTGGAGCTCTGGAGAAAAAACAAACCTGCATATAGAGATACTATCTAGATACACATGATAAATGAGAATAGATAAGATTGTCAAAGAATTAATTCCAAAGAACAAATAGACAACAAAGGAAAACAAATTCCCCAGGGAATGATAGCTTACAATATAAAATGCTTTCCTCACAACTTATAATGTAGATAGTGTATTTCTTTTAACAGAATTGTGATTCCACTGGCATAGGAAACATCTGATGTAAAATGGCACCTATTACTCTGAAATGTATACCTTAAGAGTTTCCCGGGTTGTTGTTTTGACTTTCTAAGGTCAGAATGATAGTATATATTAAATGTTGGATTTGAACCCAGGTCTTTATCACTCTGAGACTGAGGCTCTATAATCACCGTGCCATATTGCATAATAATGATATTATAAAGGAAAATAATATGTATTATCTCCATTTTATAAATAAAGAAGTCAGAGTTCACAGTGATTGTATGACTTGCCCCTGTTTGCCCGCAAGTACTCTGTGAATATATTTATGGATCCCATGACTTTAAAAAATATCTGGTAACATTGTTTAATATAGTTGGATTCCTATATATTTTACTTTTTGTGTTTAGAAACTTTTAAGAAGAGATTCATAGTCTTCGTGAGATTCCCAAAGAGATTCAAGACACAAAAAAGGTTAAGAATATCTGAGATAAGGTCTCAAAACTGCCATTAAAAAAAAGACATAGAAAGAGTTTGTACTTAGAAGGGATTGTTAATGATAGTATCAAATAACAGAAACAAGTTTAAGAATAAGAACTGAAAACAGACCAGAGGTGGCTATAAGCTATGCGGTTTTTTAAAATTTGGTCACAGGATTTTTAAAAGTTATTATTTTTCTGTATATGTTATTTTTGATCATTCTTTAAGGGATGGTTATTTATTTAGTTATTTAAGGGGTAGTTATTTATGATCATGCTACTAATTTTTAATCATGGAATTCTTAAAATATTCAAATTATTGATTAGCTTGAAATTTTTGAAGGTATTGAAAGGTATATAAAGAATATTCATCCTCATCCCTGCAAATATGTCCATATTAACACTTTTACATGTAAAAGCTAAGCTGAAGCAAAGAAGTAATTGCTCTTCTCAGTTAATTAAAATATATGAATTATGTAGAGATTTTCTCACCTTTTTATAAGAGGAAATTTTAATAGTGCATAAAAGTAGATTAAATCATTTATATGGATAAAGATCCCTAGCCTTAGTGAAATTTCCAAAGGAGGGATAATTTTGTGAATGCAGTTTTGACTGCTAGAAAAAAAATAGGTCTTTTCATAAAACTCACATTCAATGTTCCTATTATAACTCTATTCAATTTCTTGCTGATCATTCACAATGTTAAGAGTGTTGTAGGGATGTAATAACAAAGTAGTAGCATATAAAAATCTTTAGAAAAGAAGTATCCTTTTTAGTTCTCTGTGGAAAGGATAATTAAAGATGTGTTTTATGGAAAACTTAGGGTATATTATCCTCTAATAGTAACATTTTGAATGCATATTGACAAATGAAAATTCTTTCAATGCTATTGATTTATGTCAAAGCATTTTTTTTTTTTGCTTTTTTTTGGAGGGGGGAGAGCAGGGCATTTGCGGTTAAATAACTTGCCCCAGGTCACATGGCTAGTAAGTGTAAAATGTCTGAGGCCAGATTTGAACTCAGGCTCTCCTGACTCCACGACCAGTGCTCTATTCACTGCAAAGCAAATTTTAAAATGTCCAGAATAGGAGAAAATTGCATACCATCCTTTCTCAATATTTTCTATTAACTTAAACTCATTTTTAAGTAAGTGTGCGCATATATACAAACATGCACACACACGTGATATATGTAGCATTTTAAGATTGGCAAAAGGTTGTAACCTTATATCACCGGTGAGGTAAATACTTTTGGTATTGTTCTTCTCGCACATCTGACTCTTTGTGACTCCATTTGGGGTTTTCTTGACAAAGAGATTAGAGTGGTTTACCATTTCCTTCTCCAGCTCATTTTACAAATGAGGAAACCGAGGCAAACAGTTAAGGATTTGCCGAGGGTCACAGAATTGGGAAGGGTCTGACCCCAGATTTAAACTCAGAGAAATGAGTCTTCCTGACTGCAGGCTTTGTTCTTTTTCCACTGTGCCACCTAGCTTCCCTGAGGTAGATACCCCATTTTATAGGTGGCATACTGAGGCTTTAAAAGTTTTAATGACTTGCCTATGGTTATATTACTAGTAAGCATCAGAGATAGAGTTTGAACTTAGATCTTCCTTTCTCTAAGTCCACCACACTCCAGATGTGGGGAAGCTACAGCCTTGAGACCATATATGGCCCTTAAAGTCCTCAGATGTGGACCTTTGACTGAATCCCAACTTCATAGAACAAATCCCAAAGTTTGGAATCAGTCAAAGGGCCACACCTGAGGACCTAGAAGGCTACATTTGGCCTTGAGGCTGCATTTCCCCATCCTTGTGAATCTATCCCCCATACCATACTCCCTCTATTACTATATGAGATCCTTGGACTATCTCACAAGATATATTTTAGATATCTTTTCAGCTAGTTATACAATAATTGAAAAAAAAACTTTCTAAGTAAAGCAGAAACATTTTTCTTACTAAATTACATTAAAATATGAGATGAAATTAATAAAAATTAGTCACTGTTTAATAAATATTCACTGTTTCATTCAGCAAAATTTTATTGCTACATTTCTATAAGAGACTCATAGATAAGTAAAACAATCCACCTGACCTCTATTAACCTGGACCCAATCAGAAGCAAGACAGACAGAATGATGAAGTAAAAAGAGATGTAGTTTCCTGTGGAACAGAGAGAACATGGAGATAAATCCACAATATTTCAGAAAGTCAGATATTAGAAACAGAGGGAGTTATAATGTGGATATGATGACTCTTTCAAAGAAATCCCTGAGTCCTTTGAACATAAGAGGGAACAGAATAAAGGATCTATTTCACAAGGAAATTCTTAAAGGTGAGGAAAGCCATTATGTTTTTGCTAGGGATTTACATGTCCTTAAAGGAATGAGGAAGCAAACTAGTTGTGGATGATAATGATATTGATAACTACAATGACCTGAAAGTGTGTATGTAAAAATGTATATGCACATATATTCATATGCGTGCATATATGTACATATATTCATATGTGTGTATGTGTATACATACATATCTACACATTCTTTCTCATTCTGTCTCCATTTCTCTGTCTCAATCTCTGTTTCTGTCTGTCTGTGTCTCTGTCTCTTTCTGTCTCTATCTCTTTGTCTTTGTCTTATCTGTCCCTCTATCTCTCTCTATCTCCCTCTGTCTCAGTTCTTTTCTGTCTCTGTTTCTCTTTTACACACATATACACACACACACTGTATAATGTTTGATTGTAAGAACTATATGACATGACCAGAAACGTGAGCAGTTTCAAGATTCAAATGGACCTGTCATTGACATAACTAACCTATGTGGTACAGAGGGCAAGGTTTTTCTTTTTTTTTTTAACCTCTGTCATAAAGATGAGGAAATAGAGAGTGGAGATGCCGAGAAGACGAGGGACTATCTCTGTGGTGCAGAGCTCGTAAGTGATAGTGAGGGGTCTTGAACTCAGATCTTTTGGCTCCAAAGTTAATGAAAGCTCCACTGGATTGCATAAACAGTATTTATTTTGTGGTTGGCTGATTACTGGCTACATTTGTTCTAAACCACAGTTGAGAATATCCTGACAAATAATTAGCTAAACCCAATGAACTTGGGACTAGAATGTATGACTATAATTTTTAAAGCTGAAATGGACCCAGTGCTGAGGACCAAAGGGGCAATGTGATTTGTTCAAAGTTACAATTGAGTTATAATCTGTGCATTAAGCCAGAAATACTCATTCTTAGCTTCCTATAGAGTTTGTAAACTACCATAATTCTTATAGAATTGATAAAAATCCAAGCAATATATTATTATTTTGCTGCTTTAATGTCCCCAAATATTTCTGCCATAACTAACCACAAGAATCAAATAGAATTAGATATGTAATATAGGGATTATTAGTCCATGAATGTTCATATGTTTAAATATTTCATTCATTATAGAAATATATCTTCCTTTGAGACATTTTCATTCTGATAAAATGTAGCTACCATCTTTCTATAGTGCTTGATTGAGCACTAACAGATCCAAACTTATGAAGAGGTTTACCCAAAGAGGGTTAGAGTTGCCTGAGACCCCAAAATACCAATACGCCGGATCCTGCCAAAAGAATTCGACTCAAGTCTTCTCAGCCAAAGGAAAGTAAAGTTTATTGAAAGTTCTCCATATTGAGTAGACTCTTAAGGAGCCTAGGTATCTGTGATGCTTGCATTGGGCAAGCAGGACAGAGTAAATCTGTTATAGAATAAGTCTATACTAAGCCATTCTACGGCACTCTCACACTACATGGAGGGAAGATAGGATCCTATGTATACAAAACTTGTGGGAGGAATCTAGGGGTGGTCAAAAGGAGGAATTTGGGGAGGGTCTTCAGGAGGAGTCAGATGCTGTTGGACTCCAGTAATGAGTGATTAAGGGTGGGAAGTTGCTGGAGGCTACCTGGAGACCATAGACAATGGTGGGCCAGGCCAGTTCAAGGGCGGGAACAGGAGCATTTATGGTGGGAACAAAGGAGAGCTAAAGACTTGGGTAGAGACACAACTTAAGGCCCATAACCTTAGGCAAATGCCTTCCCTTGGGAAGATTCAAAGAGAGCTCAAGGGGAGTCCCAGAGCCTGTACCTCAGAGATTTAAGGCTATCTCAAGGGGGCTCCCAGAGCCTGCACCTCATCACTTATACAAAACTAAAACTACCCAGCCAACTATTTTGCTCACGCAATAATTTAGGGCCCACCTCAGATCTAATTATATTCAACAATTTTTTAATATAGTTCCATGCTAGGTATAGTACACCATACAGGGGACTTAAAGATATATAATAATGAGTACATGTAACAGGAAAATATCTGATCATTTTTGAAAATATTTAAATTCATTTATCATAATATATTTTTCCAATAATTTTTTTGTACTATGCTTTCAGCCTCAAGTTATTGAATTATTGAGACTGAAGCAAAAGCGAGGAATTTTTCCTTGAATGAGGCCTTTAGCTGAGGAGTTATCTACTACTCTAAATAGACAGGTATACCAACATGTAAGCATTAAAATGCTTACCTTTAGAATTTGAATTATTATCAGAATTGTCATTTTGTCTCCTAGATGATTGACCCGCTGTTCTGCAACACAAATTTCACAAAACAAACAATAGAGTATAATTAACAAAGATGTTTAAAAAATGTATTTAACTGGAAATCAATTTGTTTTCAAAATACAAAAAGTATGAGAATTCCTGGAGAACCACTGGAGTGACTGGCATGTATAATTTAACATTTTCTAAATAGGCTTTTTTGTTCGCATTTCATTAAGAAATGAATAATTACTATGTTGTCACATAGTCTGTAGTTTTTCCCATTGATGATTCCCTTTAATTGAAAGTATGTCATCTCTTTGGTAAGGAAGTAGGTGTTGTGTAGAAGAGAGTCCTGATCTTGAAGTTAGGAAGATTTCAATTAAATCCTACATCAGTCACTTATTAGTTTTATGACTTGGGGCAGGTTAGTTAACTGCTCTGAATCTCAGTTTCTTCATCCATAAAATGAGAAGGATGATAGCACCTTTATAAAGAGAATATTGTGCAGATAAAATGAAATAGTATTTGCCAAGTGCTCAAGGAACATCACAGCATAAGGTATTAGTTATTATTTTTATTTATAAAACATATACAAACATATATAATTTTTCAAATTCAATTGACCATTTGGGATTTAAGAGAAAAACTTTAAGTGATATATGTGTGTTATGTAAGGATACATACATTATCAAAAAATATTATGGAGATGTGCCACTGGGGTTGTGTTTCCTTTTTTTTTTTTTTTTTTGCTTTTTGGAAGGGGAGGGCAGGGCATTTGGGGTTAAGTGACTTGCCCAAGGTCACATGGCTAGTTTTTGTGTTAAGTGTCCAAGGCCGGATTTGAACTCAGATACTTCACACTCCAGGGCCAGTGCTCTATTTACTGCACTACCCAGCGGCCCCATGTATTTCCTTTTGTATAAGAGTATAGTTAACTAACAATTTTGAATATTTGAGGAAAATAAGAACAAAAGAATAATATTCAGAGTAGTTTCTTCTTTTATAACTGAGAGATATTTTTGCAACAAATAGAGTTCTGAGTGATTTAGAGGTATGCCTAATTGGATACACTATAGAAACAATAAGGATAGAGAAAGAGGAATGAATTGGAATACTTTACCCATTAATGTGCTATTTAAAAAAAAAAAAACCACTATGTATTTAAACTGAGACTTTGTGATTGTGGACGATGAAGTTTTGGTCTAGCTCTACCCCTTTGTTCCACTCCTCTTATTCCATCCCCTCTTGTTCCACCAAATTCCTCCAAGGAGTCCACAGAACAGGTAGAAATGATTTTTGGTGTTTTAGTTTGTGAATCAAAAAAAAGAACATTGAAACCATATGCTGTGAATACTTTTCAGCACAATGCTCTTTACACAGGCATGTTCCCATGATTTATAAGAATTTGTTTCATTTAAGTGCATTATCGTTTTCTTGATTTTGACATATTCAGTACACATGCAGTGTTTATTTTATTGTAATAACTAAATAGGTAGGAGTGATTTTTCCTTAATCATCAAATCAATTCCTTTGAGGCAGAAATTCTGCAAAATATACCATGATGAATTCTTCTACAAAACATGTAAGTTTCTCTTTTGGATTTATTTATGTAGTATATATTTGTATCTATTTTTTCTTGAGAGCTAGCAAGAGGCACTGAAGTGACTTCATTCCTGTGGGAAACTTAGGAGTCCCTCCCAGCTGCACATATGTAAATTATCTTTAACTTAGAGTGGTAATGAAGAGGAATAAGTAGGGGGGATTTCTATTGAAATCCTTTCTAGGTTCAGTGTCCAAAAAGAATTACTGGACTCAGCTGTCCTTGGCAGAGTTACAAGAGTTTATTGTTACACTGAGGCAAGGGGTGGGTTGAGGAGACCTGCAGGTTGATAGACATTAAAGGCACAGTTACCAAGTTAGTGTGATGCTCTTCAGTGGGAAGATGGCCTGCAAAGTGCAGGAGGAGGGTGTCAGAGAAAGCCTGCAAAGTGTGACGCTCTTCTGCGGGAAGGGGTATATAAAGATGACCTGAAAAGTTCTAGGGTCCAGAGAGGCAGTTTTTAAAGATACAAAACTGTCAGTCATAGGTTCATTAGGCTGATTACATGTACAAAGGTGGAGTTAGGGAGGGACCTGGGAGGAGCCAGGGAGTGACTAATACTTAAAGGAACATGCACCCTTCACATCAACTGCACATGTGTTTTGCCCATAATTCACTGGGAGAAATCCAAGAGGGACTAGAGAGGAGGTGTGGTTTTTGCCCTGAAATGTCATAAAGTCAACCAGTGGTCAGATTTGAGGTCAAATTCCGTTGAGAAGTACCTCATCCAGTTTGTCAATGGATGAGTCTTGTTTCTGCCAGCTACTAGAACAAAAGTAGGTAGTGCCTTTAAAAGAATTCATTATCATAACTATAGAGTTAATGGTTTCAGAGGAAATACCATAGAGAAGAGACAGAGTTAATGCTTTACAGCTGGGGGGAGGGAAGAGTGACTTTTCACAAATCGATATCACATATATAGGTGCCTGAACACAAATGAGATTTTTACAGATTGAAGTTACAACAATGTTAGTTATAAGATCACCCCAAAGAATATTTCAAAGGCCACCATGTCAGTAAGAGTTTGGCCTGGGGCACAGAAAGGTTGAAGGAATTGGACATTGTCAAACAGCTATTATATATCTGGAGTAAATCTTGAATTGAAGTCAAAGGCTTGAATCTTTCCATTATTATGCTGTTGCCATGGATGGGATTCCATAAGTGGTGATATTACAGAAAAGGAACAAAAATCTATCATCAAACAGAACAAGTATCCTGATATAATATTTTATATTATGTACATTAAAATAGAATAACAAATATGATTATTTATGCTTAATTTATAGATATTAGTGTGTTCCTTTCAGGGGAAGTTTTAAGACATTCAATACTTTTTGAGATTTTTCCTCCTTACTCTTTTTATTTTCTATCATTATAACATATCTATAATGTGTGATAAATTTATTTTTGGGTAGTAAGAAGCCAATATACCATATTGTATAAAAAGAGGAATATTAATAGTATAATACTATCTTTAGAAACATAATAATAATAATAATAATATTGTTGATTACTGAACCGGTGATCTCAATACCACATGGAAATGTCAGATGAGAAAATTCTACCATTACAATAAAGCATAATTAAAAAAAAAATACAGGTAGTGCATTCTATCAAGATGCAGTTTTAGAGATGGAAGTAATCTTAGAAGCCATGTAGTCTAATGTCCTTCATTTTACATGTAAGGGAAATGAGGACCACAGAGACTGAGTGACTTTCCTAAGTGTAAACAGGTAGTAAATGACAGAGGTAAGAAGACCTGAATGTCTCTCATGCATACTAGCTGTGTGACCTTGGGGAAGACCATTAAGCTCTCAGGCCCTATTAGGCAACTCCCCAAGACAATAAATTAGTGTGAAATTGCTGATCTTGTTTAGAAGAATTTTTATATTGGGAATTCCCTAAACCAATGGAGCCAGGTCTGGACTCCCACCCCTACACCCCCTACACCAAAAAAAAAAAAAATCCATTTGGGGAAAAGCTTTACTTATAGCTTTCTTTTAAAAATTAATTTCTTGATATGTTTATCCTAAATCAGAGCTTTCCAATTCATTGTCTCAATAGTCACATTTATCAAGGTAATTTTAACAGGTGCCTGTGAGACAACTCACAAGAAGAAATCCTTTAAGATTGCATTTTGGTTTTTTAAGTAATTTTTTTAAAAAATCAACAAGCTGTAAGGAGTAGTATATGCTCTGTAGCTCTCAGTTGATTTGTGTCCTTGTATACTATCATATTATTTCTGAAAGTGATCCTATATTTTCCTATTTTGTGATTACTTGACCTTCAAAATAATCAAAGGGTCATCAAATACTTATTGCTACTTCTAAGCAATCTAGCATATTTTTTTAACATATGAATGTCTGACATTGTGTGATAGATGAGTCATCTTTCCACTCTGAAACTCAACTACCCAGACAACACCAAATGGTACTATAGAATAAAAACCATTGTACAGATGGGAACTTCTCCCAGGAACACCAAACTAAAGCCTACCTATGTAGATCCTTCCTGAATATCCTCTTTCTAACAGAGGTCTCTTAGGACTCTGGGAATTTGCTATCTAACCTGCAACTGAACTCTCCTGTACATGATGCCTTCATGAACTGAAATGTGAGCTCTTTGAGACAAGGGACTGTCTTACTTTTCTAATTGTATTCCTAGCACTTAGTCATAAAGGTTGTGAGAGCAGGAATTGTCTTTCACTTCTGTGTATCTCTAGTACTTAGAAAAGTACTTGGCACATAATAGGTTCTTTTTATTAACTGACTGCTTGGTACATAATAAGCATTTAATATAATGATTTTCCATTCTACTCTGTACTAAAGCATAAGAAGTGGAATCTTATATTCTCAATTCCAAAGTCACTCATCAAGAATCTTTTTTAAGTGCTTATGTGCAAGGTGCTGCAGATAGAAAGTCTCATGAAAAGCAGTCCCTGCTTTCAAAGAGCTCATATTCTATTCTGTGTGTGTGTGTGTGTGTGTGTGTGTGTGTGTGTGTCCATGGTGGTGTTGATCATGGTGGTGGTGAGGAAGGGTAGTGGGGCATAATACGGATCTAGGTATATTTTGAGAAGAGTAGAATACTAACAACTAGTGAGATCAGAAAAGACTTTCCAGTCGGACATAGTACCTGAAATGAAACTTAAAGAAGTTAGGAAATTGATTAAGAGTAAAGTGCATTCCAGACACGTGGGATATAGTCAGTGGAAAGTCTCAGAAGCAGGCTACAGAATATCAAGTTCACAGAATAGCTAGTGAGCTAGTTTGGCTTGAATACAGTGTTCCTGAAGGGGAGTGATGTGAAATAAGTTTGAAAATATAGACTGGAGTCAAACTAAGAAGGACTTCAAAGTCAAAGCTAGGAAACTGGTATTTTAGGCTACAGATAATAAGAAACCCTGAAGAACAATGTACTCAGAACTTTTCTTCATAACCTCACTTCAGCAGCTATGAGGAGAATGGATTGAAGAGAGAAGAGAGCAACTGGGGACAATTGTAATAATCTAGGTGAGAGGTGAGGAGTGCCTGAACTAAGTGAGGCTCTGATTGTGGGAATGAAAAGTAATGAATGGGTCCAACAGATGAAATAGACACAAAATTGACAAGTGTAATTGGATTTTGGGGAGAGGAAATGTGAAAAAAAAAAAATCAAAGACGACAATAAGGTTGTAAAATTGACTAAAAATGGTGATATCCTTAGAAAAAATAGAAAAAGTTTGAAGAGGCAGTCTTAGGGTGGAAAATAATGAATTCTTTTTTGTTTTATTTTGTTTTGCTTTGTAATTGTTGATTTCAGATGCTTATAGCAGGAATGTGCAGTTGATGAACAGGAACTGAAGTTTAGGAGATTTTTTTTTCCTACACTTTTTAGAAACGGATATTTACTTAAGTACTACAGTTCACATAAAACGTTACCCTACCAAAAAAATGTGACACATTGTCCCACTATTATAGAGAGAGTCTAAGGGAATAAAGTTTCCAGTTCAGAGAGTGCATGTAGCAAAAGGGTAAGTCATAAATCCTAGTTGCAGGACGTCCTTTTCGTTTACTCGTGGGGTGCCCCAATAGTTCCCTTAACCATGCTGAAACCTGCATCCATATGTCCCTATTTTCTTCTGAGGACACTGACACCAGTTGTTCTGAGGATGTGGCTAGGACATTAGTAGGAAGCTGGGAAACTGCAAATTCTAAAAAAAAAAAAAAAAAGACTTTTATTAGATAGAGAGAGAGAGGGGGAGAGAGAGAGAGAGAGAGAGAGAGAGAGAGAGAGAGAGAGAGAGAGAGAGAGAGAGAGAGAGAGATCATCTTAGAGATGAGAATTGACCCCAGTGGAACTGATAAGTTGATTCAGAGAGCATAGACAGAAAGAAGATACAGAAGCCTGGAATAGATTGTTCATGGATAACTGGTTAAATAATTGTTTTGAACTCTGTCTACTTTAGTACAACCAAGAACTTTGGACTTCACAGTGAAATACAATGAAATACTTTGAACAAGAAAATTAGTTAAGATTCAAATGAAATACTTTACTAATTCAAAGGTGGTGCTTCTCCCTTTTATCTCCACATATTGGAAACCATTCTAGCATGTATAAAACATGCTGCTCCTTCCACAACCCAGGATTGTTGTAAATGAAGGACTTAGAACAACCTAAAGCAGCTTCATCACTCCTCTTAATCGGAATCATAGCATGAATCTTTCAAGTATAAATACAAGGACTTAGGTATCTAGCAACAACCAAATAGAATAGGGATTTTCTCTGAGGTTCTAGCTTTGTTCAGAACAGAGAGAACTACTGTTCTCCTCCAAGATGTCATGATATAGTTCTACTAACACCCATATATGCAAATGATCAGTTATTTTCTTTTTCATCCAGTTTTTCAAGAGACAGTCTTGGTGACACACTTGGAGTTATGCCATCTACCTGCCTAACATGGCCACAAGGACGGTTTCTCCTCACATCTTCCCCAGAATACCTATTTCTGTGGACAGGTTTATTTGCTTGGTCAACAGGAGGGGTCCCAATACCTAGTTCAGATTTCACCAGGTGATCTACTAAGGACTCTCTCATAGTATATAAGTGGAGTACTCATTGGTAAAGCCTGACATCACTAAGATGAAATACCATTCAATTGATGGGATTTAGCTTATTATCACTTTCCTTATGTTAGCAATCTAGCTTTTCTAAAATGGCTAGAAAGGACGGGAGAATAATAGCTTTTGTAATATATTTATTCTGTATATCAAGCTCTCAACAGGATAATCCTATAGGGCCAGTGAAATTCCCCTCCTTACCTAATTGTAAATATTCCCCATTGGTATCTATCTAAAAGCACACAGATACAAGATAACAGACTCCCATAGATGCTCATTCAGTCTCCCCCAATTCATTTTCTTTGTGTTTCCTTTCTTAACAACAAAAATAACTGCAAGATCCTTGCCAAAAGTAAAAATAAATGTTCTGGACCAAGCCTAACTCAGTCTTCTACAGTGGTTTATCTTCAGGAGAAGAACACATTGAAATGCTCGTGGTCCATAAAATTCAATAAAATAAATCTCCTTACAATAAAATTAATAGGATACAATTAACTAATTTCAAAGATGCCATTCTCTTCCACTTTTACATCCTACAGGCAGCAATGCGGGGTCAAAAATATATCCCACAGAATGACTGAACAAGTTGTGGTATATAAACATAATGGCATAGTATTGTTCTATAAGAAATGATAGGCAGATTTCAGAAAAAACCCTGGAAAGACTTATATGAAGTAATGCTGAGTGAAGTGAGCAGAACCAGGAGAACACTGCATACAGTAAAAGCAATATTGTATGATGATCAATGATGATAGACTTAACTTCTCTCAGCAATACAGTGATCCAAGACAATTCAAAAAAAACTCCTGTTGCAAAATGTTATCCACATCCAGAGAAAGAACTATGGAGTCTCAATGCAGATTGAAGCATACAATGTTCACTTTTGGGGGGTTTTCTTTTTTTTTTTCTCCTTCTTTTCCCTTTTTGTTCTGATTCTTCTTTCAGAACATGAGTAATTTGGGAATATGTTTAACCTGATTGTACATATTTAACCTATATCAGATTGCTTGCAGTCTTGAGGGGGCTGTGAAGGAAGCTATCATTTTAGCCGTTCTGGTAGGTGTAAAATGGTATCTCAAGGTTGTTTTAATTTAAAATCAATAAAGATTTAGTGAATTTTTTCATCTAAGTATAAATTGTTTTGATTTCTTTATCAGAAAATGCCTGTTTATATCCTTTTGACCATTTGTCATTTGGGGGATGATTCATTTTTTTATAGATTTGAAGAAGTTCTTTATACATTTTAGCAATAAGACTTATCTGATAAACTACCTGTAAAAATTTTATCCCAATTTTCTGCTTACCTTCTGATCTTGGCTATATTTGCTTTATTTGTGCAAAAGCTTTTTAATTTAATGTAATTGAAATGATCCATTTTACACTGACTCTTGTTTGTTTTTATAAATTTTGTAATGCAGCTAATATGGAAATGTGTTTTACATGACTTCCCATGTATAATCTATGTCATATTGTTTGCCTTCTTAATGTGTGTGGGAAGGGCTGGAGGGAGGGAGAAAGCTTGAAATTCAAAATGTTTTTTTAAAGAATGTTAAAATTAAATAATCCATTTTTAAAAAACAAAAGAAAAAAAGACAAATTTAAATGCTTTTTAATTGTAATGACCATTCTTGGTCCCAGAGAAGAGGGAAGGCACTGACTTTTTTTTTTAAGTAGAGGAATTTCAGTGTGTAATGCTTCTGATTTTCTCCAACATGGTCACCCATTTTCTATTGCTTATCTTCTTTTTCTTTTTTATAAGGGAACCCTGGAGGGGAGAGTGATAGAAGGAGTTACATCCATAAATAATCATGATCTAAAAACAAAAGTATAAATAAGACTTAAAAATCCAGAGTAAGCCTATATATTTTTTTCCTCTTGAAGCTGACCCAGTATTCTGACCTTTTGAACTACTATTTGAGAGATTCTGATTTTGTCATTTGTCACAGTGAGTCTTTCTAGCTTTGTGACATCTAAATATTTGATAGATATACCATTCAATTCATTGAAATAAATTATAAAATACCATAGGGCTAAAGACAAATCCTTGGAGGTATCCACTTACAACTTCATTCCATGGTGATACGAGAACACTAAAATCACTTTTTGGAACTAACATTTTAACCTATTCTGAAACTGTCTCAATGTGTTATCATCTCACCCACAACTCTCCATCTTTTCTGAAAGAATAGCATGAAGGAATTTTTCTTGTGAGTCAGTTGCCTTTTGGGGAGTACCTTTCTGGATATTTTCCACTGACTCCGAATCTTTCTTTTTGGAAACATTATTAAATTCAGTCCCTCAGTGGTTTCCTGAAGGTTACATAATTTTAAACAGAGAAACAACTTTGTTCAAAGATTCTTTTTATCAAGAGGAGACATACTCACCAGAGTTGTTCATCACTGTCATGGCTGATAGCCTGTACAATATCCAAATGCAAATAGGATCCACTATAGATTTTTTGGAGTTATTTTGAGATGTAAGTTTTCAAAAAGCATTGTGGTCATTCTGTTAAACCTCAAATACTATGCAGTCCTCTCTCAGTGAGGTCTACAGTAATTCCAAAGGGATAGACCAAAGAGTCTATGGAAGAAAAACCAAATGTGTATGTGTACACATACATATGCATATATAAATATGAAATAGATATGTGTGTGTATATATATATGTATGTTATGTGTGTGTCTCAGATTATAAATTACTCTTTAATGAGGAGTCCATATAATGAGCTACATGTATCTTGAAGGAGAACTTGGTTTGATTCTGAATTAAAGAAGGAGGAAAACTAGCCAGACAATATTTGGGAAATTACACAGTTCCTTAATGATTCCAAATTGTTCCTGTCTTCCAAAGACTGATCTTTTTAAAGTTCATTTTCTGCCTGCAATGCTATGTGACCATAAGTCAGGGAATATCTTTTCTTTAATTCAAAGAATGGATTTTCTATGGAATTAATTTGATTCCCCTAAATTGTGGAATTGTAAGAGAGCTTTTACCATAGGTTGGTTATCCACAGAAAATAAGGATGAATAAGTACCCTGGTGGTTGGAGATTCTGAGTTTTAATATACTTTGGAGTTACTTGAAGTTAGAGAGAGGAGAGTTATTTCTCTCTTCTCATTTTCATCTGATGTAGTTTGACAGATACAGTTGTCTTTCACTTTTTTTCCCCAAGTTACTAATAAAAAATGAATCAAAAAAAGGTGTGAAATATACAAGCGGTATCAAAATTAAAGAAGTCAGCTGCTGGAAATTTTTTTTTTTTTGTAATTTCACAATATTATGTCTTTAAAATGGAATTCTGTGTCAGGCTGCTCTTGCTCAGAGCTATTGCAAAGCAAAAAATAATATGAATTAATGTTTTGTGCTATGTGGAAAAGATCTTAGACATTAAATATTTCTCTTAGCCACATTTTAAGTTGAAGCTTAGGCATTTAGTGAACGCATTTAAGATATTCTCTAAAACATATACAAAATATCTGATTTTGCTTTTAGTCTGTCTTTGAGTGCTTGAATGGGAACAGTTTTCAAAAGTTTTCCCCCATGGGCATGGTTTCCTGGAACTAATTGTCAGTCTGCATGCAGTATGTATGTTCCTAAGGTATTAAAGTTGTGCATAGCCTGTGCAAAAATTCCTGTGAGACTTGCCCCATAATTACCTTGAGAGAGATGTTTCATCCCAATAATCTCTTGCACATTGGTCCTGTGATGATAAAACTGAGTTTACACATATCATTTAACCTTTCTTTAAAATCTAGAAGTCATGAATTCATAGAACAAATTGCCCTTAAACCAGAAAAAAAAATGGGAAAGAGAAAGAAGCAGGGAAAATTGGTAGTGAAACTAGAAAGTATATACTTCTTTCCTAGTACTGGGAAGAACAATGCTATGAAAATAAGAAAAGAAATCAGTAACATGCTTGATCTTTTTCTTTGTCCCCTAGAAAACAGATGCTAGAATATCATGTAAAGTCAGTTTGGGATGTTGGCTCTACTGAGTCTGAGAGGCCTTAATACTGTATGGAGGGACAGGGTATGATTGCTATTATCAGTTGTCAATTTGAGAACAGGAATGGTGGAAACACCACCTTATCCCATGAGTGATAAATAGAAGTTGCTGAAGGAGCACATTTGGTCTCATTATAAGGTGTGTGTGTGGCATGGGGGAGAAAGGGGGGGAAGAGGAGCTTCTGAAAAATTAAAGCTATCCAAAATGTAATTGGCTATGGTAAGATTTGTGTTCCCCCTCACTTGAGGGCTTCATATGAAAAATAGATGATCTCTTAGGAGAGGATATTATAAAGAGTATTGCCATTCTTACATGAATAAAATTAGTTGGCATATAAATTCACATTCAAACATAAGTTTTTGTAATCTTTAAAAAAGTAATATCTTTATTGATGATTTTTATTGATTCATAAAGTTGGAAAAATGACACACACATATACACAGGAAAGAAACTGTGTGCATGTATTCATGTGCATATACATACAAATTTATAATCACTAACAGTATTAATTTGAATTTCAAATTTAATTAAATATTCTTTAAAAATTATTAGATTATCTATATTTAAAAACATTTAAGTAAGTTTTACCCCGTGTAAATATTAGGAGTACTACTATTTATGGGCTAGCTGTGGTTATTCCTTTACATATTAAAGTACTACAAAATTATTTTAGTCATGCACAGATAAGTACATTACATGTAAATATATGTATAACTGTCTCTACAAACATATAAATAAAAATACATATCATATAGATTTTACCTCTATAACTATATATATCTAAAATAATTTATACTACCTTCTTTAAAAGTTAAAGATAGCCAATATCCAAGGTAGTTTTTATAATTAATATTTTCCAGGAAAAACATATGTATTTTTAAATCTGTGTAGATACTCCAAGAATTTTTAAATAATGATAAAGTTGTTAAAATTGTGGCTAAATTACAAATGTTTATTTTCTTTTGGTATTCTTAAAAATATAAACTGTAAAACTTTTATTTTATAACTATAAAGATACAAAAATGGAGAGACAGAGATAGAGACAGAGAGAGAAAGAGAGAGAGAGAGAGAGAGAGAGAGAGAGAGAGAGAGAGAGAGAAACTTGCACATATCTCTTGCAAAAAAAGGTTGACAAAGTCTAAATTGGTAAATGGAAAGGAGAGATGTAGTGACTTTCTAAACAAAGAATCCCAACAGACCAAGGAACAAACAGTATGGTAGGTATTGTTTATGAGAATACACATTTGTAGGGGCAAAAAAAAAATTTTTTTCACACACCACTAATGAGACTACTAAAGTGAACTTTATTTCTTAGAACAGTGTAGCACAATAGTCTCAATTATGTTTTAATCATCACATTATCTGGATACTAGTTTATTGTCCATAATTATGGAAGAGTATAATGAAGTAGCATGATATAATACTGCCTTTATGATAGCATTTATTTACCATAATATGTAAGAGGTAGAAGCGACATCATAGATCATTTAACACAAAAGCCTTATTTTAAAGATGAGTAGGCAAAAATGACTTGACTAATGTCACACAACTGATTACAAGATGACAGATCTTTCAATTAAGACTTTAAAAATTTGCTGACTAAATATGAACTATCACTATTTTTATAAGCTCAGCCTTCTGACTTCCAACCCAGTACTGTGTCAACTGCACCATATTTATTTTATAAGCTTCTAAAAGTCATTAGACTTGTCTATAGACTCTTCTGAAACATCCAGTGTTGATAACTTATGCTTTGCATGGGCATATCTATAAGAAGCAGTAGTGAACTCTGTTGTTACAATAAAAAAATTTTTTAAATGCCTTAAGTCATATAGGAATCATTTATAAAAACAAAATCTGAATTACTAAGCAACTAGTAAATATATGCAGAATCGTCTATTTAGAATCCTAACTATTATTTTAGTTACCGTGTGGTAGACTGTCCCATGTCAGGTATGATAAATGGTATAAAATCATTGTAATAAAATCAATAAAAAACTAATAGATTTAATAGAGTATGCTTTCCATATTGAATTAAGATTTGAAAGCAAAAATAGTAATAGTTGCAATGAAATGAGAGTGAAAAAGCCCTTGGTTCCATAATTTATTTTCCTCTAAACACGTTTTCCAAAATTATACATTTTGTATCTCAACTAAGATGTAAAGGATATAGCCCATTTTCTTCTATTACAAGAAGGAACCTTGTTTCTCAACTTAAATACTAAATGGTTGATCGGTAAAGCTTTATATAAGAAAAAAGCAGGGAAATTTCCATCATTTGCATATGTATGTGATTTCATTAAAGTATTATATGCTGAATGTAGATTTCTAACTCTTTTCTGGGCACCTTAGAGTATCCTATTGTAGATGTCATTTGTGATATGTTTAGCCTGTAATGCTTTTGATTATTGAAAAGTCTGGGACCATGCATTTGCTGTAAAAGCTTTAATATTTCATTAAAACCATGTTTTCTTTGCACTTAATAGTGACAGTTTTCTAAAGGATTCTCAACCAAAGAAGTGAATTAGTTAAGGGAAATAAGACAAATACTGGGCAGAATTGAAAACATATTATTTTATTTTTTTACTTTCAATTTCATATCTAATAAAATAGAAATGACAGTGTATTATTCTGCAAGAAAAGAAGCTTCTTGATCAGATAGTTATAATATTATTTCCAATGATATGGCAATATCCAATCATCTTTTTTTTTTCTGACAGGCTCTTTTGCGCATAACTATTACTAAATCTTATGAATCTATTGAAGACATTTAATGTCACTGTTATCAGCCTGGCACAGCCCTTTAGAAGGGCTGTCTAACAAGCTTGACTCTTTATTCCCTCCAATTTCCATTTCTAGATCTATGATTGACTTATCTTCTTTATGAATAGACTGGTTTTGTCACTCTTTTGCTTAAAATATTCAACTGTTCTCTTTTTCCAAACTCCATAGCCTATCTTTTAACACCCCTCCTAAGCTGTAAATTTCCTGGCTTTATCATTTATCACAGACAAGTCACATCCATGAACTCTATGCCATAGACCATTTGAATCAATGGAAGAGAGTTGCTCATATCCCATGTTTTCACAGCTTCATAATCTTCATATCCCTCTACCTAGAGGGACCTCCAATATAATTCCATCATTAACTTTATACTCATCCTTTAGAGCACAACTCAAATTCCACTTCCTCTTTGAATGCTAGGCTGATTCCCCCTTGACAGTAATTGCCTTTTTTCTCAGGACCTTAAACTCTCCTTTATGCTTCACATGTTTTTCTGTTGTTTATATAAAGCAACTTTGGAAGACATTAGTATTCATATAAATGCAATAGTCAACCACAACTCCAGAAGAGTGATAATGAAACAAAGTACCTCCTCATTAAAGAAGTCAGAGACAGAGGAAGTGAAACTTTCAGACATGGTCAATAGCTCTGTTTCACTTGATTATAGTATTTGTTACAATAATGGGCTTCTATTTTGGGAGTAGTTGAAGGTTGGGTAGATATCAAGGTGGGGAAAAAAAGTCAAGGAAATATGAAAAAAATACACAGGATAAAAGTGAAGGAAGCTTAGAAGTGGACACATACGAGCAAGGCAATTTTGTTATTATGATGTTAAAATTAATATACATGTTTATGTAACAAGTTCATGTTTCATATA
>CM053591.1:64853929-64917928 GCA_028646515.1 Pseudochirops corinnae
GCTGACTCTCTTTTCATGATTTTCTTGCAACATTCTTATTTATCTTCCAAATTTTTCTTCTACTTCTCTCATTTGATTTTCAAAATCCTTCTTCAGCTGATCTCTAGCTTTAAGGCACTCTTCATGTTTATTGGAAGCTTTTGGTAGGGGAGCTCTGGCTGTGCTGTCCTCCTGCAGCTCTCTGCCTTGGTCCTTCTTTTCCCCAAAGAAGGAATCTAGGGTTTGGTTGCTTTTCTTACTTTGCTTCTTATGCTTATTCTTATTCATGGTTGGTCAGTCTGTGATTTTTTTTTTTAAATCTCCGTGGAGCTCTGCTTCCAGAGGGGAAAGCTCTGTCCCAAATCGCTGGGGTCCTCCCAGCTGCCGGAGCTCTTAGGAAGTTGCTGGGTCTCTCCCCCAATTCCAGCTCATTGAAGAAAAAGAACCACAGGACCAAAGCCCAAGACTGGGATCCAGATCCAGGCCGCTCAACGCGAGAACACTTGGCCTCTGACTGATCACTTGGTCCCCCTGCAGTCTGCAGGCTGAGAGCTCTGAAGCAGCAATGTGGAGGCGGGTGCAGGACCTCCACTTTCTGCTTCCCAGCCCTGGAGGTAGTTTGGCTGGAACACTTTTCTCCCATGACCTCGCAATTCCCACTGACCTAATTCTGGACACTGCCACAGCTACCGCCAATCCGATCACCCAAAGCTCCAGCTGGGGCTTGGCTCCTCTCATCCAGCTGCCCCTGGGGCACAGCCAAGGCTTCAGGCCAGGCTGGTTTCGGTTTGCAGTGCTGATATGGTTCCTCCTAGCTGAGCTGACTTTAGTGGAAAGTATATTTGTGTGCATTTTGGAGTTCTAGAATTAGTTTAAAGTCATATTTTATGGGTATTTTGGGGTGGCTATGTGAGAGCTGCGATATGTTGCTGTTCCTATGCCACTATCTTCGCTCTGCCCCCCATGCATCAATTTAAATAGCATAGCTGACCACATAGATGCTGATTTACAAAGTGAACCAGTAGAGAAGAAGAAAAGGTGCTCATGTACCAAACTTTGGGGGACAACCAACTATGGTTGTAAGCTTGGCGAAGATCCAGCCAAGGATACTGAGAGTCATCAGACAGGTAGGAAAAGAACCAGGAGGGCAGTATCTTAAAAAAAAAAAGGAGAGTATCAAGGAAGGAGTATTATTAATAATTTCACAGGCTACCTGGAAGTTTAAGAAGGATGAGGACCAATAATAGGTTATTAGAATTAGCATTGGCAATTTTGGAGTGAGTAGTTCCAGTCAGATGATGAAATTGAAAGCCGTATTGCAGCAAGAAGAAAGGATGTTGAGTAAGGTAAAGCAGATGACTTTCTCAGGGAGTTTAGCAAAGAAAAGGAAACAAAAAAGGCCATGATTAATGATGGTGGTCAGATCAAGTGAGTTTTGTTTTTTAAGGATGGAAAATATATAGTGGTGTTTGTCAGAGGCCAATAAAAAATGTTCATTTGCTAAAGAAAGATTGAAAGTTAGAGAGAAAATGGGCGTGGTAATATGGGAATCTGCTGTAGAAGATAGGAGAGAATAGTATGTAAAGTACATGCAGAGAGGTTGGACTTGACAAAGACAAGAGAGAGATAGGTTCTAGTAATGCAATGTTATAATCTCTCCATATTCCACCCTAGTCAGATAAGATGTGGAATTTTTAGTTCAGTGTGAGTACTACAATGAAGCAAGAATATTGATATTCTGGAAATTAATCAAGATGGTGAAGAGCCTTAAACTCATGCCAAATGAATATCAATTGAGAATATGTAAGATATATAATCTGTTGAAGATTTGGTGGGGGTTGAAGGAGAATGGGGCAAGTAAAGGGTATGGATAGCTATCTTTAGTATTTGAAAAATTATTCTATGCAACAGAAATCAGATTTGTTCAGTTTAGTTCCAGAGGACAAAAATAATAACAGTAGGTAGAAGCTGAAAGCAAGCAAATTTAGGTTTGATGTCAGGAAAAACTCCCTAACAAAGAAATATGATCCAATTGTATTAGACGCCTAAGGAGATACCAGGATACACCTCCTTGATACAAAGATTCGATAACTACTGGTTAGAGATGCTATAGTGAGAGTAACTTCTACGTATGACTTTGGGCTTCTGAGATCCCTTCCCATAATAAAATTCTGTGACTCAATAGCATTGTGATTTTGTGATTATAACAACATTCTTGCTGTCAGGGAGTTTGTATACTTATATACAGTGATGCAACATTTAAACCTAAGAAATGTAGGCTAAACTAAACTAAATAAAGTTGTTAGGACTAGATATGATTTTAAAAATCAATAAGTAAATGGATTTCAGTTCTATTTAGTTTTATTTCTTGCATGGTTCTGAATTTTCCAAGTAGGCATTGTTTAATCTGTATAATACTGTATTCCTTTCTGGTAAACTTTTCACACAGTAATTACTGAGGGCACAGAGAGGATAAGTGACTCATTCAGGATCTCAATCAGGCAGTATGAGATTCTAGATATAAACCCATATTTTCCTTAGACTGTTGGTCCACAATATATTCCCATGTGCCAAAAACAAGAAAAATTATTTTGTGAGGAAAGAGAGGAAATATACTCGATCCATAGAAAATCAACAATGTTATCATGAAAAAAAAGCAATTCCATCATTTCCACTTGGAAAGTTTGAGGCTTTCTTTAATCCTGGTAGATTTTTTTTCATAATAAAAAAAAGTCATGTGATACAAATAGAGATTGAGTTTACCCAGATAGTATTCCTCATTGATTCCAGTGTATGCTCAAGATGTTCACATGCTCAGTTGCACTCAGAAATTATAAAGCAATGAGCTTTTTTTCACTGCTATTCTTGACAATATAATGCTGTCCCTCTGTCTTTATTTCCATATTCTGTTAAAAGTAAGCATTCAAAATATGTGGGGTTCTTCCTCAAAATCTCCATTGCAAATTTGCATGCATTGAACTATTAGACTTTCTATTTGCATGATTTCCCTCATTCTGAGTTTTCAAAGAGTGGGTTTAGGGAGAGAGAAAGAAAAAGGAGAATAAAGGAGGGGAGAAGAAGAGAGAAATGTTATTGAAGGTAATCATACATAGGTAGATTTGAATTTGTAACTATCAATAATAATTAATTGAATTATTTAAAGAAAGTTACCCCAGTTTATTCATTGTTTGAAATCATCTTTCTTTAAAACTCTCATTGTAAAGGTTTTATTATGTGCATAATTTCACACAAAGCCATTTGGAAGCAGAATTTATGGTTAGCAGGAATAATGTCCTTGGTTTAAGGTTTTGTCTTCTATGCTATTTCCCAGCTTCTTCTTTAGTGAATGTCAAGTATGTATAAACAGAAATAGGTTATGAAGATTTTAGTTTTTAATTTGTATTGCACAGGAGATATGGCTGCCTGCTACAATTCATTATATTGTAATGGTAATGCTGCAATTTGTATTTTAGCATTGTGGAAGATTATTTGAATAATAATTTTGAAAGTAGGCATGGAGTAAAGGCTGTTATTAAACCCCTAAATAAAGGTCTGTGTTGAGCTAGAGATATCTAAGAGCTTTTATTCCAATAGGAGCATAGGGTACCCCTTATACTATTACTGTGGTTAAGGTGGAGATATAAGGATTAGAAGATAGTGCAACTAGATGTATTTGGGACTGGAATAAAGATAAAACACAAAAAATGTTCATGGGATTGTTAATTTGGAAAGATATCTGTGGGAGAAAGCACTAATGATTGGTCTGTGCTAGCTCTGCTAGATATATAATACCAAAGCAGTAGCCATTGGTGTCTGCCAGGTGGTAAGTGATCTGCTGATCTCAAGTTGCTACTTCCAGGCACAGCTTTTTGTGGTGAGGGGGGAAAACAAGCCAGCCAATTAAGTAGAATCCACAGGCATTTAATCTTTTCTCTAAAATCACAACCTTTTATTTCATATAATTATCATATTTGGGGCTAGAAACTCGAAAGATCATTGTTCTCTCATTCAGACAAAAAAGGAAAGAGCAAAAACAAGAGCCAAAATCAATAACACAACCAATGACCGCAATAAAGTGAATCCTAGGGTGATTCTAGAAAGGCATTACCTTCCCTCCACCTTAATCGTCTTTCTAAATTCTAACCTATACTATGTGTATGTGGCCAGCAATAGACCTCCAGATTTTGAGACACCCTAAACAGTTCACACATTGGATGACAAAGTCAAGGATCTAAAAAGATTTTGATAGGCTAGAATGAAGAGTTGAATTTGATCAGATAAAATGTAAATGGCAGAAATATAGAGTCCTACATTTTGGTTTGAAAAATTAACTTCATATACTGCCTGCTGTGACTAGACGACAATTCATGTGAAAAAGATAAGTGAGTTCTACTATTAGATGGCAACCAGGAAAAAAATGCATTCGCAGAAGCACATTGTCCCAGACAAGAGAGGTGGAAATTTTCCTGTTCAGATCATGTTTGAAGTATTGCATTCTATTATGGGTGAAACATTTTTTTTAAAAGACTTATTTAAAAAATAACGTGGAGCACAACCAAGGGTGAGTCAAAGCCTCAAAGTCCTGTCATATGAGAATCCGGTAAAGGAACTAGGAATGTTTACCTTGAAGAAGAAATATTTCATAGAATGCATGATAACTGCCTTCAGGTATTTGAAAAGCTGAAATATGAAAGAGATCTTCTACTCATTCTAGAATAACGGTTGGAAGCTACCAAAAAAAAGATTTAGAGTCAGTGTAAAGGAAAATATTCTAACAATTAGTGGTACCAAAAAGTGTAATTGACTAAAGAAGTTCTGAGCTAAAGGACAAAAGAAGTCCTTTCACTGAAGGATTTTGTAATAGAGCACTTCTTTGAAATGCTATGGAGGTGATTCCTGTTTGTGTACAGGTTATGACAGATGTTTTCTGAGTTTTCTTCCCATGTCACTATCCTCTGTGGAATTGCCTCTCTTCCTTTCCACATATGGCTCCAAAGGTCTTCGTTTCTGACTTCTTTCCTGCTTTTAGATTGCCATTTATGTTCAGTTTTGCCTCATTTCAACTGTATAAATGGGTTTGAGGACTCTGTTGTAGAGAAAACATAGCTACTATTTGGTTGGGTCCTTAAATTCCTAGGAATGCCCCTGAGCAGAAAGTCCTGCCTAAAATAATATTGTTTGAAAATTCCACAAATTGTTTTAATATAGATCTTAACTATCAAGATTAAATGTTCCCGACAGTTCTATAATGACAATGAAAAATAATATTATCTCATGGAAAAATAGAGACTGTTATTTTTATGTCATCTTCATAAAAGCATTGGCCATATTGCAGAATTATCAGGGTACAAGACTTCAAAATGGAAAAAATTTTGTAGAATCAAATACTACAGTCATCCCACTCTGCTGGGAAGTATAGAAACTGAAGATACGTACCCAGTTTGAAAATGCAAATCTGAAATGTCAAGTTGGAGTTTCAAAATATAAAGAAAAAGATAAGTACAGATTTCACATTTTTAGTATTCTGCCATTTCCTATTTTACTTCTTCCCTTTAGCCCACACCTCCTCTGAATCATCTTGGGTATTCAGTACTGTCAAATAATGTCCATAATTTTCCACTGTTACTCCTGACTGTCCTGGCTTGCCTTCTTCATCAGGTCTCCATGCTCCAAACTCTTCCCTTATGCACACTTCACTACAAAAGGGCCTCTGTTCTTTGCCCAATTCTATGGTATTCTAGGTAACCTAAGAAATTTTATAGCCTTACACTCTTCAACAATGCAGGATATATTTAGTGGATATGTTGAACTGATCTGTATTTCAACTGACTTCTTTGGATGCCTTTTTACTAAAGCTATTAAATTGTAGCTTTTTAATTATGTGTATCTCTAAATCATATCTGTGTAATGCAAATGGCCTTCTTCCTTGCATATTAAATATTTCTTTCTGTTTATTGTTTAATGTATTGGAACAGTCTGAAAAGACACTAATTGTACAACACCCAATTTCGTTTATTGTGCAGCATTTGGAAGTTCCTGATGACAAGTCTTTGGGTACTTCATTGATGGAGACTGAAGTAAACCTGGATAGTTACCAAACAGCTTTAGAAGAAGTACTGACATGGCTTCTGTCTGCTGAAGATGCTTTGCAAGCACAAGGTGAAATTTCCAAAGATGTAGAAGAAGTGAAAGAACAGTTTCATACCCATGAGGTAAAAAAGTGTTTTATTAAAGTAATGTACACATCACCCTTTTGAGTGTCATCAATCTTTACTTAATATCTGGGTCCAATCCCTGCTCTGCCTCTTAATACTTGTGCATATTTTAGCAGCAAATAACTTTGCTTTTCTGGGGCAAGCTTTTATCATCTGAAAAATGAGGAGGTCAGAATAAAGAATTAATAAGTCCTTTCTGTATCCAAATCCATGTTGTTATAACTGTTAGTGTATTAATATTCATTATAAGAATATTATCTGACCTTGCCTCTTGATACGTTTTGATTTTTGATATTTTAAAATATATTTTTGATTGAAAATATGTATTTAGAATCTCTGTTTGACTAATATTAATTTTAACCTCAGGTTTAACTCAAAACTAAACTAAGACTCATTATCAACCATCTACTTTTTAAAGAAAAATTGACAAAAAGAAATTAATAATGCCATTGGAGGATTTAATCTTTAAAATAATGTGGTGGGGGGGAAACTCTAATGTCCTAAAGGTATTAGTCAAAATTATCAGTCTCTTTTTGTGGCAGGGCTATATGATGGAATTAACAGCTCACCAGGGACGAGTTGGCAATGTTCTGCAATTAGGAAGCCAACTGATCAGAGTTGGGAAGCTCTCAGAAGATGAAGAAAGCGAAGTCCAAGAACAAATGAATCTCCTCAATTCTCGATGGGAATGCCTCAGGGTAGCCAGCATGGAAAAACAAAGCAAGTAAGTGACAAGAAGATCAAAAAGGGGATTCAATTTGTGGGGCTGTTTCTAGGGTTCTGGTCTAAAGGATATTGTTACATTTGGAATCTGAAGTATATCACCAGCCTTAGAATATTCATGTTTACTAGAGTAGAAATATTAAACAAATGAACAGTTATCTACCACTTCATGTTTTAGGAGGCAACATATTATTAAATATAGGTCAAATTTTTGTCCAGATTATTTCCTAAAAAATAAATTAAGCCATAGAAAAATGCAGTGAAACTTATAAGGAAAATGTATGCATTTATTATTTCAATTCAGTTGACAAGGCAATGGAGATATTCTTTTCTTAAGAAATTACCCTTGAAAAACTGAAGATTCATTTGTTTATACATGCAAGGCAAAACTCTTTTGAAATCCTCTTGGATTTCTAAAAATATATCAAATTAATCAGAAATAACTTTTGAGACTTATTTCTGAAATATGCCTTTTTCTTTTACAAAAGAATTGAAAAGACACAGTAATTTGGAGGATTTTCCTTTGTTTTGTACTATTTTGTGTAGACATGTGTAGCCTACCTAAGAAATTGTATTTCAGTTTAACTGAAAAGAGGTGAAATGTGAAATATGGTATTGAATATATCAAACATATATTTCTGTAGAATGTTTCAACAAGTCAAGGATTTTTGATTAAGCAGTGTAAGTACTCTACTTGACGTATATGGAACACAATCATACTTTACCCAATGTCATCAGTGCCATACCTAACAGATATATAGTGTCTATTATGTGCCAAGCAGTGAGCTAAATCTATTACAAATAGTTTCTCATTTGATCTTTACAACAACACTGCAATATGGGTGCTATTATCCCCATTTTACAGTTGAGGAAACTGAGGTTAAAATAGCTTCTCTATGTTCATACAGTTAGCAAATATCTGAGGCTGGATTTGAATTCAGGTCTTCCTGAGTCCAGGTCCAGGGCTCTATGCACTGTGCCATCTCTCTGCCTAGAGGTGACACCTTAATTGCTTTGAAGGAAGCTAGGAATTCTCTAGGCATAAATAAATCTCTTTCCTTTTTATTCTTTCTGTTTGCTGAAATTTACTGAAAACTGAGCCCCTTCTCATGATACTGCTTTCCTTACCACCCTTGACCTACACACTCTCTAATAACCTGAAAGATTCTGGTGGAGTACTCAGAATAAATACTCTTTCCATCTGCACTGATACTTCCAGAGTCTCCCTCTAACCCCATAAATCAGCCACTTCCAATGCTGATCCTTATGACCATTTTATTTCAATACCTAGGACACTCTCCTTCCTTTTTCAATGAGTTTATTGCCGGGTTTGCAATCTTCCCACTCTCCCCAAATCCAGTTTTCATTTGAGACAATAGTACGCGTATTAATCCTTCCTCAAATACCCAGTTTCTCAATCTGCTCCATTTCCATTACCAATTCTTTCACACTACCTCAGCTACGTACCCTACATGCCAGAAATGTCATTCCCCTGATCTTGCCATTATCCTTTAGTGTTCCACTTTCATGTTTATGAACTTTCAAATTCCTTTTTTCAGATCATACCCTTTAACATTCCATCTTTCCCTATGTCTTTTCTTGGTCCTTATCATTATCTTCACTCCCTGTACCCCTTTTTCTCTCCCAGGTCATTATTCCTTCTCTCTCATTCACTCTTCTTCCCTTCCCTGTCTCAACCCAGTGGTGAAACAATTCAACTCTATGCTATACTCTCAAAAGTCTTGCCTTGTAGCCAATTGTGCCTTGTCAATACCCAATATTGGATTACTTTTACTCCCACCACCCACCTCCTTCACTCCAATTTATATGCTAATGAATCACAGAATTAGAAAAAATCTTGAAACTATGCTGATTGAATCCACTACAAATTCATATTATCTCATCTTAACTAGACCCTCATGGCAACAAGGTAATTAATCATTCTAGTCCTCCCCAATCCATTAGCTATACCATTCTTTAGAGGCTGTTCAAAACTTCTTATCTCTCCTCAGTCCCTGAACTTTAGCTTAGTAATACAATTCTGCTTATTTTCCTTACAGTGCCCATTTTTTCTTTGAATCTTTCCTTACCAATGGATCAAGAATTGCTCCCAAATTTTTAACTTACTGATGTCAGTTGTTGAGATTAATATGTTCCTTTTGTTAAATTTTCCGTTTTAATAAAGAAAGAATTTAAAAGATTTTTTTTTTTCTTTAAACATCATTGTAGTTATAGAAAAGTCAGTGTCAGCCAATTGGCTGGCATAACTTTGACTAAGACATTTTATAACAAAATGGAAAGATAACAACCTGGTGAGAAGCAGCTTGCAGTGGATTATCTTTTCTGTATCTTTGGCTGCAATACAAAGTAAAAATGTCTTTTAGCAAAAACAACTTCAGCAATAGTAGAATAATAGAGAAAATGAAATAGTGGATCTGAGATTTAGGGGTACCTGGGCTCATGCCCTTCTCTCTGCTTTCTATTAGGTGGGTATCCATAGGTGACTCTTCACTCCACTTTTCAGAGCCTTCTTTTCCTCGTTTACAAATATTGGGAGTCTAATACCTACAGTACATAATTAGGCTGTGAGACTCCTATGAAGCATAAGACTTTGTGAACCTTGAAATGGAAGGAATATAGGCAGAAGCTTACCCAAAGTTAAAGTGAAGGGTGCCATGAAAGGATTGGGTAACAGCCTCCATAAAGTGGTAAGTTAACATGAATAGATAATGCACATACATATAACTATAGATATAGATATACACATATAAGTTATACATACACATATATATATATACACACATATACAATATACATATATGTATATAGTATATATGCGTGTGTGTACAGATGTATATGTCCATTGTGTGCACATAGGTAAGCAGATAGATATAGATGTGAGTCTCAGTGTCCATATATACTCAGTTTGGGGTGGAGAAGGAGTAGTTATGAGTTGTGGGGAGCAGAGAATCAAGACAAGAGAAGCCAGCATCAGACTAAAACATCATAGCCCAGTTAGGAATACAGTACTTACAACTGAGGGTCACAGGAAACTGGACAATTTTCATTATCTCTGTTGCTTTAAAGCTCTACACAGTATGAGTTTACAAAGCCCTGCATAAAGGCCCTTTCCAAGGTGTGTAGGTTCCAACACCTGAACCTTTTGAATATTGTCTTTTTCTTTCAGTCAGTCAATAAGGATTTATTAAGCATTTATCATGTGCCAGGAACTGTGCTTTGCGTATATCAAGGTTTTTTAAAGCATATAGTTAGTTGCTATAATGAATACAGGGAATTAATGGTAATGTCAAAGAAGAAGGAAGAAGAAAGAAAGAGGAGGAAGTGAAGAAGAAGAAGATGAAGGTGAAGAAGATTAAGGAGGAGGAGGATGGAGAGAAGGAGGAAGAGGAAGAAAAACAACGAAGCTGAATGTGTATGAATGTGCATATGCCAGCTTTCTTGTTCTTGGTTCTTGTTCTTCCTCTTCCCTCTCTTCTTTTTTCTTTGCTTCCTCTTCTTTTTGCTCTTTATCTTTTTGCTCTTTAAACATTATCACAAGTTTCCTTTATTTTATTTAGCAACTGCTAAATTCATATTTATAGAGACCTTGAACCATCCTAAGCACCTTTCCTGGCACCTAGTAAATGTTTACCAAATCCTCATTGACCAAAGAATTGACTGACAGTGAAGTGAGGCAATCAAAAATTTGGGTGTCAGAGCCCACATAACTTATACAGGGCCCTTAAAATGCCTATCATATGGTGCGTTAACTTATTTAAAGCATCAAAGACAATGCAAATTGACAAGTTCCTGTGACCCTTAATTAGATGAACGATATTCCTGACTAGGCTTTGAGGTTGAACTCTGTTCCTGCCCTGAGTCTCTCCTCCTTCCACCTCCAATTGGCCCCTCCCCTTGGCATAAGTAAAGTTATTTTGACACTGGATCGAGAAAGACCTGTACATTATATGCTTATGTCTGCTAGTTTTCCCCTCCTGGATTTAGATGGCCCTGACCTTGTGTCACTTATGAAGTGTTTCTATCCTTGTGCTACCTGTGTCTTTTAATGAATCAGTTCTCACCCAAACCCTTTCTTTGGCAGTCTTTGCCACCCACATTCCCCAGCACACAGCTGGTCACGTTTCATCTGGCCCTGTCTCTTGGCCGTCACTGAGTAGACCCTTGTGCTACTATCTTATCTGTTCCATAAGCCACTTCTTCATGTGCTAGAGGACAGTTTCTTCGGATTGAAATCTGGTCTTTTAGGCAATATTTTTAAAAAATTAAGCCAAATATTACAAAAGAATATTTATATTATTATGAAGAAATGATTCCATATCTTCCTTTATGGTTCAAATGAATTTAGATCTTGCTATCTTTTTTTTCCATTTTAATTCATTAGTAATTTGACATTCATGGAACAGTTACTTCAGAAGGTACATAGAGAGGAGATATAGAGAATGGGACTAAAGAAAAATTTAGGAAGGAACCCAGCAGCAATTAATAGTTGCGTGCTGTGATGACATAAGCAAGGATGAGAACTTGGATGACTGGATCTGAATGACCTGACTGATGACAATAAAAGCATTTTTTTTACTAGTGTGATTTTTGCTGGAATTTGAAGAGTGGTTGTGTTTCTGTTGTTTGTTGTTATTGTTCCCTTAAATAGTTACATCAGGTTATAGTATATACTGCTTTTAGAACTTTGGTGGGGAAAGGAAGGGGTGTTTGTATTTGGCCAGGGTGAAGCACAGTTCTCAGAGACAGAATTTTGTACTGTGACCTTACCAGAAACAGAGAAATCAGGAGAAGGAGGTAGTTAGTTTGGTGGAGGAAATGATAAGTTAAATGTTGCTTTCTTTGAGTCTGAAGGACATATATCTAAAGGGAGATATAGGCAAGGGGAAAAAAGTGAGATAATAGATATAGAGGAATTCTTTTGAGAGACCTCAAATATTTAACATCGAGAAGAAAAACCATAAGGAAACATGCTTGCTGTCTTCAAATCTTTGAAGTGCTGTTATGTGGAATAATGATTAAACTTATTTTTTCATAATTTCAAAGGTCATACCCATTTCTAAGGAGTTTAAAAAAGTAGAAGGAGCCAGATTTTAACTCTCTTCTAAGAAAAATTACCTAATAATTAGAACTACCCAAAAGTATATTTCAGTTTTATACAGGAGCATCAATCTATTGAAACCTTAACTAACTTGTGGTAAAGCATACTGTCAATGTAGGAATTCAATGGGTTGAAATTTCTTAAATTTAAAGAGAAAATAACCTTTCAGCTGATGCAACAGAGGAAGAAGGATGGGAAATGTAAAGGGTAAAGATCAAAAGAGAAAAATAATACAGAGTATAGTTTTGAAAGCATTTTTATACAAAATGTTTTCATCAATGAACAGTTATATATTTTCTGATTTTACTTAGCCTTTATTATGTTAATGCATCATGATTGGCACTGGCCGTAAAGAACATTAATAGAAATTCTCTGACATTTTGTGAGAAAGCTTTGTACACATATAGAAAAAAACAAAATCTTGTCTAGGGCAGCTAGGTGGAACGATAGATGGGTCTGAAGTCAGAAAACCCAAGTTCATATGTGACCTTGGGCAGTCACTAGCCATGGGATTCTGACCAAGTCACTGAGCCTCTATTTGCCTACATTTCTCATTGGCAAAATGGAGGAAATATCAGCATGGTAATAGGTTACGCTTTTGTTTCCTTTATCTTTTTTCTTTATAAAAGTTTAGAGCCATTAAATAAATCTTGTACACTTAACCCTTTCAACATAATGCTTTGCCTCCCATCAGGATGCTTCCACTAGATCAATACATTCAAATATTTGCTCCCCTACTATCTTTTCCTCTTTTTCCTCCCAAGACTGTAAGTTGCTAAGGCATTGATCACAGCTCATTTGTTTTTGAACATCCTCCACATTACTTTGTATAGAGTGACTATTTACTGAAATAAAAACAAAAACAAATGAATTAATTAATACTGGCATAGGCCTAGTGGTTATATAGTTTGAAGAGTCTCCAGGTGTAAATAATTGAGACAAAAAAGTCTACTTTAAAGAGCAGCTTTTTAAAAACAGTTGAATAGAAATAAATGAATACTAATCATAATTTTTTTAAAGCTGACTCCAAATGAATAGGGGAAAAGATCTGCTAAATACTATAATACATGAGGTTTATTTTAACTTCCTCCCAGGACATCTTAGCCTTTCTTCCAATCTTACTCTGTGAATGAACTTTTCTCTCCCTTTGCTCATTGCTATTCAGTATGACAGCTATTCTTGATAACACTTTTCTTTATTTCTGATAACTGTGCCTTTCCTTTCTATCGCCCATAGATAGTCACCACCTTAGTAACTACCATTGTGCGGCTAACTTTCTATTTTATTTCCTTCAACGTGAAAGGAAGAGGCAACAGAGTTTGATAGAAGGAAAAAATGGACTGAGAGACAATAAATCTGGACTCTGGGCCCACTTTGCCTCTGATGCCTTTGTCAGATTCCTATCATAATGATTCGCCATGGCATAGAGGTGACCTTGGCATTCTGAGGGTTGTCCCAGTGAAATACAATGTATGGGAAGTTTTACCAAACTGGAAAAGCTTCCAGTAAAAGTCCAGAAAAGGACTTTGTGTCTTTTATCTTAAGACCAGTTAAGCAGCTTTATAGTGGTTCATCACCAGAAGCCTATCCATCAGGTGATAAAATTTTTGGCCATAACAACTTGGAAAACTCTGCTGTCCCCTAAAAAGTTAGGTATAGATCTAAATTGTTCCAAGTGTCATTTCTAGCCTTTTAATTTTCTGATGCATCCTAAGAGCCTAATCATTTTAATTTACTTTTATGTTGTAAGTTATAAATCTTTTCAGATAAAACACAATGAAATTCAAACAAATCTATTTAGTTGTAATGGAATTTTACCTACCTGAGTGACTGCCTGATTTGGATAAGGGAAAAGATTTAGTTGCATGTTTGTTATTGCTGTTTTTCCATCTTTCCTTGCCCTATCATATTTCTCAGGAAATCTCTCATAATTAGTCATGATCCTTTAGACTTTTGTCAGTAGGAAAAAGGGCAGAACTATTCAAAATGGTTCCAAGCATCCTAATCTTCAGTCAAACTAATGAGACAATATAATTTACATGACAATATAATTTGTGGCCTCCACAGTCATGCTCCAATACCACAAAGCAGTATAGAAGTGGCCCTAAGTAGTCGAAGGTTATGTAAGTATAACAATCTCTGGAACAAGCTCTGATTAGAAGTCAAGCAAAGGACTTTGGTTCTGTCACTGAAAAACCAGAAGAGATGATATTAGAGATTCTCATCATCAGAACCTAGACCAATGGGTGATGGATTATTTTTAACCACAGCAAAATCTCGAGGACCATTTGTTAAAGTGTAGAGAGTCTGTTATCAGCATTAGTAAAAGGAGACTTCAATTTCTGGTACAATTATAAAATGCATTATTCAAAGAAAGTTTTGTGAGCGCTTAGAAAAGGAAACAGTGATTATTTTGAGCCAGTATGGTTTCATTAAAAACTAGGCATGGCAGATTAACATTATGTACTTTTTCATGTGGTTACTAGACTGAGGTATCAGGGAAATGTCATAAATGTTTTATATATATAAAATAAGTTCACAGATACTTTTTTCCTATTGCATATAGCTAGGTATAGGCAGATAGGGGACACAGTGGATAGAGTGCCAGACCTGGGATCAGGAAATCTCAACTTCCTGAGTTCAAATCTGACCTCAGAGGCTTCCTGTTTGTGAGACCTGGGCAAGACACTTAACTCTTTTGGCCTCAGTTTCTTCATGTGTAAAATAAGCTGGAGAAGGAATAGGAAACCACTCCAGTATCTTTGCCAAGAGTCACACATGGCTAAAAAATCACTGGATTGTATTCATCTTTTGCTTTTTCATACTCAAATGTTTTCCTTCATTCCTACTCTAGGTAAAATGCTTCCCATTCTCATCTGCCACAATTAACCCATTCCATTCTATTTCTTTCTCTACATTATTACTTCTATCCCCAACATGATAATTTTATAGGTGTGGATAAATAATCCAATAAAAACATCTGTTCTTAAAAAGAATTAAAACAATCTCTCTATTCACAGACTAGCCTAGGAGCACCACACAAATATCTGACAATTTCCAGTCTTTAGGAGAGCATTGACAATTTATTAGAAAACATTGAGAATCATTTATTACCTCACTAAGAAATGTCATAACTGAAATAAAATATAATTTTAAAATGGTGTTTCAATATCTGAATCTAATGCATTCAGAAGAGGACAAGGGGAGGCATGCTTGTATCATAACAGGAATATCCTTGGCAAAAAAGTCCAGCTGTGAAAGGATGAGAAGATAACTGGCACCAGGACAACAGAAGATTTTCTTCTCTATGAATAAACTAATTAATTTGATTGAAAAATGCAACCTGCAGAGAGCAAAAGAGATTTACTAACATTTCTACAAGGATTCATAAAGATAAGCACAGCAAGTTCCATCAACTTCTCTGATAATTATAGTTAGGACATGAAGGGGAAAACGAAACCCTTTCTCAGGGTGACACAAAAATGAAAGCAAGATGGTAAAGAGAACAAGTGGCATGAGTGGGTATCTATACAGGTCTAGGCAGATAATCTAATGATCAAATGTATTGATCAAATAAAAATATAAAAAAATCTAGAAAAAGAGAAATGTGAATATTATTTTGCAATGAGAAAAATATGCAAATAGGAAACAAATGGAAGTTTAAATCTCTGTGAAGGTCTCACATTTTATCTACATATTCCACTAAAACAAATTCTCCAGAAACATGGATTTGATAATATCCTCCATAATGAGAGGGATTTTTTTGTTCCTTACGTGCAATTGTTCATTCTTCTTCAGCAAAGGATGATCACACATTTTAATTACTTGCCAGTTGCTCCCAGAAACCTATCAAGACTGCTTATGCTGTAAAATTCCTCACTTAAATTGCTGCACTGCTTCCAAGACATCTTTGTTAGAACAGAGAACTGGACACTTTGGTCCAAGAGGGTAATGATTTTTCATGCTGGTGAATGGCCCCAGAAATTAACATGCTAAATATTATATTAGACAGAATTTCTGTTTTTTAAACCATATGAAGAAAATCAGAAATATGTAAAACATGTTCTATGTAGCATAATATTTCAAAATGAAAAGGTAGGACAAATGTAAAAGGAACAGCCATTTTCCATGAAACAGTAGAAGGAGCCCTGGATTTAGCATAAGAGCAATTGAGTTTGAAACTGTGCTTGGGATCAGTTGGGCTAGGATGTAGGACTTACACACTGTGTTAAATTAAAATTTAATTTTAAATAGTTATACATTTATCCAAGTTTTGAACAAACCTTGACATGGCTTAATTTTTATCAAAAGTGATGTGCTAATTAAATAAGTAATCTTTGGGTCATCCATACTTTAGTAAGTATTCAATCTACAAAGATATAAAATTAGAGGATACCTATTACTTAAGGTGCTGGTGTATTATATGAACACAGAAACATTGGATGGATCCTTAGAGACCACGAAATTCAACCTCCTCATCTATAGATGAGGAAGCAAATAGGTTAAATCTTGCACAGAGTCACACAGGTACTTAGTATCTGAGGTAGGACTTGAACTTAGATTTTCCTGACTCCAAGTCCAGAGCTCTATCCATTGTACCTCTAGGTCGTCTCAAGAAGGTGACTAAGTCATAGTTCCAGCCCTCAAGCAAATTAATGCAAATGTTTGAGTAAATTCTCTAGTTTGACTAGAATAAGGGATATATTAATCCAAGGACAAAACTTACAGCGATCATGTTCCCCTTACTCATGAAGAATCATACCACTCACCTTTGAGACTCTACCTTGAGCCTGAGCTGTCCTACTTGGTGGTAATTCCCCAAACATACTCTGTGTGGTTTGCCTTTGACCATGCTTCATACTCTGTCCAGCTAGATAGGGCAAGCCTCTTGCTAACTGCCTTGTGGCTGAACTCACAACCATTAGCACCACCTAAATCTAAATCTAAAGATTTTACTCTTACTCTGTAAGGAATACATAGCTTTAGTCATTACAACCGGAAGAGATAAAATAATCTACTGCCCCAGGGCTCTATTCACAATCCTTGTGACTTCTCAAGCCCAAATTCCTTTATATATGTTATATTCCTCCGTTAATAGTATAAACTTCTTGAGCTCAGGGACTGTCTTGCTTTGATATCTGTTTCTTTGTTACTTAACATGATATTTGACATGTAATAGATGCATAAGAAATATTCATTCACTAATTTAAATTATAAGTTGTTGTCATATTTTAAAAGGCTTTCAAATCCTAAGGAGTTCAGATTTTATTTAGAAATAAATTATTACTAAATAAGTAACCTATGGTGAAGCTTTGTGAGCTCAGGAGTGATGCAATCTAAATTATAGAACAGAAATACTTAACCTTTTTTGGTGACCATTTTGGCAATCTAGAGAAACCTATCAACCACTTCTCAGAATGTCTTTAGATGCATAAAATAAAACGTATAGGAATATAAAGAAAACTAATATTGAAATACAATTATCAAAATATTTTATTAAACAAGTTCACAGACCCCAAGCTAAGAATTATTGTGTGTAGATTAAGATAAATTTTAATTTCTGGAATTTATGGAATGGTTTGGCTGAGCAAGATGCTAAAAATGGAGACCTCAAAGTGATTGTTGTAAAAGTGTGGGTAAGAAGTAATGAAGGCCTAAATCTGTGTGGTAGTAGCAGAAATAGAAAGGAAAGAGAAAAATAGAATGGATACATGATTGATTGGACTTAAAAGGGAATAGGAGAAATGGATGCTTCATAGATTTAGAACCTGAAGGAAAGAGAGTGATTCCATTAAAAGATGCAATCAAGTTAACAGAAAGTTTGGAAGGTAGAGTTGCTTATATTTTTAATTTGGAAACAGAACACTATGATCTGAAAAAAAGTTCTAATTTCAGTATCTCAAAGATTGAAGGAACTTTACAGATCATATAATCCACCCTATTATTTCTAGATGAGAAAGGTAAAGCTTAATATGGTTGAAAGACCTATCCAACATCATAGTCAGTGATAACATTTGGATGTATCTTCTGACCAGTTCCTTTTGTTGGGGATATTATGGAAACCTATTTTATTTTCACGTGTGTGAATATAGAAGATAATTTCCCTATATACCACATAGATGATAGGTAGATAGACTGATTGATAGAGCATATATTAAACTTTTATCTACTTGTCTAATCCTAACCTCTCTGCTGAGCTCCAGTCTCAAATGTCCAAATATCTGTTAACACCTAGAACTGGATGTCTTGTAAACATCTTTAACTGATCATGTCCAAAGCTGACCTCATTATCTTTCCCTCAAAACCCTTTCCCCTACCAAACTTCCTATTATTGTTGAGAACATTACTGTCCTCCCAGTCACTCATGCTTTTAACCTCAGGGTCATCAACTCCTCACTCTCTCTCTCATCCCCCATTATCTTATCTGTTGCCTGCTGATTTTACTTTCCTGACATTTTTTACATGCTCCCCTCTCTCTTCTGATACTGCCACCACTGTGGCACAGGCTCATGTTTCATCTCTCATTTGGACAATTGCAATGGTCTTCTGGTTGGTTACCCAACCAGAAGGCTCTCCTAACTCCAGTCCATTCTCTCCTTAGCTTTTAGAGTGACTTTCCTAAGGTACAGCCCTGACAATATCAGCTGCACACACTCAAGAAACTCAAGGGGCTCACCTCCAGAATCAAATATAAAATTCTCTGATGCTCAAAGTCCTTCATAGCCTTCTCCCACCTCACTCTTTAGTCTTTCACTCCTAAACCCTCTTCCTACCCAACCCCTACCAAGTACTCTGCAAGCCAGTAACATTGGCATCATTGCTGTTACTTGAAAAACCCATTCCATTTCCCGATTATGAGCATCCTAACTGAGTGTCCCCTTTATCTAGAATGAATGCCTTCTCCCTCCTCATCTCTGCTTCCTGACTTCCTTGGCCTACTTTAAGCCCCACCTAAAATTTCACCTTCTAAAAGAAGCCTTTCCTGACTCTGCACCCTCTTAATTCTACTGTTCTGATGACGAATTCCAGTTTTCCTCCTTTATGACTTGTTTGTATATAGTTGTTTGCATGTTGTCTCCCCTATCAATTTGTGACTTCCTAGAGAGAAGGAACTGCCCTTTACCTTTCTTTGCTTCACCAGCATTTAGAAAACATAGTAAGTACTTAATAAATGTTTATTAATTAACTGACAGGTTAGGCATGCAAATACAAGCAAATGAGATAGGCTATACCCTCAAGAATTAGAATTATATTCGAATGGGAGAAAACAATACATAAAGGGGTGGTAGAAAAGAAAAGGGGAAAACATCTCCAGAGGATCAGAGCTGCTAGTTAGTAGGAAGAGCAGAGTGAATGAATCTGAGAGTGAAGAGTACACTGTCCAGTCTCCTCATAAAATGAAGACTTCAGGGGCAGCTAGGTGACACAGTGAATAAAGCACTGGCCCTGGAAGCAGGAGGACCTGAGTTCAAATTTGCCCCCAGACACTTAACACTTACTAGCCAAGTGGCCCTGGGCAAGTCACTTAACTCCAATTGTCCTTCCACCCCCCCCCCCAAAAGCATTAAGTAAATAAATAAATAGACAGACAGATAGATAGATAGATGGATGGATATAATGAAGACTTCAGTACTTCTGTAACAGTGATTACACAAAAGCCTTCTTACACTTTAAATATATGTGCATGGGTAATCTGTGCCTCCACCATCAGAGATCGTAGTCCTATGATTTAGTAGTCTTTGTGGATTGCTGTGGCTGAAAAATTCATTATCCTCAAGGTAAATGTGAGCTGTCTGTACTTGGCTGGGTTGGCCCATGATACATCTATACATTTCTATCACAAAGCCTATATGTACTCAAAGTATTTCCAGTTGTGTAGGTCTTCCTGGACTGTGACCTCAAAGGGGCATTCATCTTCAAGGAAGCACTTTTCATAACCATATTCTGAAAATCATTCCTTTTTTCAATCTGTTAAACAATTCTCATATTCACATGAAAACTTCACCCTCTCCAAAGTTTGTGCGTTTTAGTATGTATGTATTGCTTTTGTGTTTTGGCCTTAGGCCTGCAGAGCAAAATAGATATATTTCCATATATCATCTGTAATGATATTTTAATTCATTTTCATATTAGTGGTATTTTTTAGAGACACCATTTGTATTACAAATGCTGTTTTCTTCAGAAAAAGAGTGCAACAGGCTTAAATTAATTGCTTTCAAATTCACTGCTTTCTGGGATACAGAGGTTAGAAAATTCTCTTCTCTCTTATGTTTATATTGGTTTCTGAATGTTACATATACCTGAACTTTGTCTAATATTTGTGATCTAAAATCAGAAAGATTAGAAAACTGATCAACTTAACATAGTAAAAAAAGAGAGAATTAAATGGATAAAATGATGGTGAGTGTGTCTCAGTTCTTTTTAAAAATTACAGATTAAGGAGCTCTAGTAATTTCACACAAAAGCAGATATGATAGAAAATGACATTTTACAAAAAGCAATTACGATATTTCTGATTGTACTTCCATAGTCTGTCTTCTTCCTCTTTGACCTATAATAAAATTTTAATACCATGGCATATTTATTAACATTGCAAGTTGATATGGGTTGCCATGGAAATGGATATTATCTTAGAATGTCAGCTTTGCCCTTTTGTACCAGCATCAGTTAAAAACTTTCTCAAGCACAATGTTCTGACAATGTGCTTTTGATGTGTGGTAAGTTTTCTCACTCTGCTTTGTCAGAATGATCATTGTGATCCGGGATTTTTGTATTAGAACATCCATGGAAACTATCTTGAGGCACTCAGGGCCAGGAATGCATGGGTTCAATTCTTGCTATAGATACTTTGCAACTATATATGACCACGAACAAATCATTTAATATCTCTGAGTGTCAGTTTCTTCATTAGTAGATCAGGAATAATATTAACCTCTACCTTGCAGGACTGGTGTAAAGATCAGATGAGATTAATGTTTGTAAAGCATTTTATAAAATATAAAAGGCTATATAAATTTGAGATGTCATAATTATTATCATTAACTATTGAAAATGTTTAGCATACACATTGGCACAGATGCTACTATGGCAGGGCTGTATTTCACATTAGTGTTTTTTATTACATTATTATGTTACATTTTGATTACATCATGGTGACTTTGTAAGCCCCTTGAGGGCAGGGGCTATATTTTGCCTTTCTTCATATCCCAGCATTTAGTACAGTCTGGCATATAATAGGGGCTTAATGAAGATTGATTGATTGGTTGATTGAACCATTGCCTCTGTTCTTTCCATGTAAATATCTTCAGAGGCTTTCAGAAGAAGAAAACAGTGGCACTATTTTATTATTACCACTATGGTAATTCTAGAGCTAATACATGCCAGCATTGCTTTGGATTACTCAGCATATGTCTTCTCTCCTTCCACTGTAGCTATTAACCTAAGCATATATGTTATCAGTAAGTTCTGAGTTACTAGTTTAATCTTTTGCTTATAAAACCCATTTATCAATCATATGTGGATATGCATGTATATGTATGGTTTTTGTGGGTTTTTTTTTTTTGCTTTTTGGAGGGCAGGGCAATTGGGGTTAAGTGACTTGCCCAAGGTCACATGGCTAGTAAGTGTTAAGTGTCTGAGATTGGATTTGAACTCAGGTCCTCCTGCCTCCAGGGCCGGTGCTCTATTCACTGTGACATCTAGCTGCCCCTATGTATGTTTCTTAGACAAAAGTTCGTTTAACACCCACCTTCTACCTGCCATCACACTAGGATTTGGGTATCCTAAAATGCAGCAATGTCCCCAAATTCCCCAAGATGTTCATATCCCTGAAGGCACAGATATCCAAGGCCCACAGGTGTCTTACACCTGTAAAGCCAAGCACAATCAGCTCTCCAGAGGCCTGCTGCTGTGAATAGCTTTAAGATTCTGATCACATAGTATAATGAACTCTCTATTTATTCAGCAATAAACTAAAGCAAAACATTCACAGAAACCAAAGTACAACATTCACAATGATATAACATAACAACTTATCACTAAAGTGGCCACATAGTCTTAAACAAAAGGTATCATTCAGTAAGTCTTTAACTCAGTTGTCCTTAAGGAGCAATACTCCTTAAGGTACACAAAGTAAAAAGGTCAAGGTTCTCCACCCCTAGGTCGCATTGTCTTAATCTCTCAGTCAAAATGTCTTCTTTCTTCTTGATTGGAGATTAGTTTCCAATCATCCTTAACTCAATCATCCTTAAGGGGTACAAGGTACAAAGTACGAAGTTCTCCCACCCCTAGGCCACAGTAAATCATGATCTTCTCAGTCAATACTAAGTACCCAAGGAGAGGTCTTTTCATCTTGGCTAGAGGCTGGCTCCCAGATTCCATAGTTCCCCTTCCAAGGGTCCAGTTCTTGCCTGAATCTACCCAACCTTCACTTGGATTCATAAGTAGGCAGATCTCAGCTCTCCGTTCAGCTCCTCATCCAGTTCCTTGTCCAGTTCCTCATCCATCTCCCATTCCATATTGAAGCTCACAGTGTCCAGTCCATCTCAAATTCTTCACAGTTTCTGTTTCTGGGAAGACAAAGCTTAACAGAGCCAAAACAACATTGACACACATTGCCGGCACCATCATCAAGTCATTATTTGCCTGTGAAATCAACAAAGACCCACAAACAAGGTCTGAGAAATCAACACAAATCATTAGCATAGTTCCAGGACCTCTGAAACCCTCTTCTAGGACTTCTGTAAACAGACAACAAGAAAATCCTCTTTCAGGGCTTCCAGTAAGGGCTTCTGTATAAAGTATCACAAACACAAATCAACACAGACAAACAGACAGCCTGCTACCACAAGTGTTCCCTTCTTAGTTCTGCTCTGTCTCAACTGTGCTGGAGCTTTTTATCTGTCCTTAGCTCCTTCCTGCTCTGCCCACCTCTTACATCCTTCCTGTTCCTGTCTTTGGCAAGTCTCTCCCATTGTGGGATTCAGAGGTGCTATTTCTTAAGGCAGACTTGATATAATCAGGGCAAGGCTCAAAGCCACTTGAACTGAGAGTGCTAAATAAATAACTGAAACAAGGTGCTAAGTATTCATTTGCTTGCCATTACAACACCCTATGTGATAAAAATAAAAATTCTTAGCTTTGGGTTTAATCTATCTTTATAAGATCATAGAGTTGTGTGTACAAGGGACCTTAAAGGTCATCTAGTCCACAACCCTCATTTTATATATCAACCAACCAACCAACCAATCAAGCAATAAACATTAAGTACTTACTATACCCAGGGTGCTATGCTAAGTGCTAGGAATGAGGAAACAGACTCAGGTGAAGTAGCTTACCCAAGTCCACAGCCCCAGGAATAGAAAGAAAAAAACAAAAACAAACACAAACAAAAAAGCAGGCTTTAACCCCTGGTTCTCTCACTCCTTACCCAGGGGATGCCCATAATACCAAACTTGCCAGCCATATTTCTCCCATTCCGTTATTTACTTTACAATTCAGGCAACTAGACTATTCTGTGTTCTCTGATGTCTCTTATCTCTTTGTATTTGTTCACACCATCCTCTATCTTGGAACATGGACCTTTTCAACAGGTTGAGCACACAACCCTAAAAAACTTTGTCTTTTTAGCTTTAGTTGATAACTCCTCTGATTCCCCCATCATAAGTATATCTTTCCTTTCTTGCATCAATTTTACTTTGTGCAGTATTTATGTGTTGTTTCTGTCCTAGATAGCTGAATGGATAGAGTGCTAAATTTGGAGTCAGAAAGACTTGAGTTCAAATTCTGAGAGTAGCTGTATGACCCTAGACAAGTCATTTGACCTACTGACATTATTTTTCTCATCAGTAAAATGGGGATAATAATAGCTCCTATGTAATAGGATTCTTGTAAGGATAAAATGAAATAATACGTGTAAAACACTTTGCAAACCTTAAAGCACTTTTTTGTTAGTTTTTAGTTGTTTTCCATAAATTTCTACTTTTCATGACACCATTTGGGGTTTCTTTGGTAAAGATACTGAGTACCTTGAGATTTCCTTCTTTTGCTCATTTTTACAGTTGAGGCAAATGGGGTTAAGTGACTTGCTCAGGGTCATTAAGTTTGTGAGGCCACATTTGAACTGAGGAAGATGAGATTTTCTGACTCCAGGCCTGGCACTCTGTCTACTGCCCCACTTCTCTGCCTCTTAAAGCAATTGGAGGGCATGGAATTTAAGAAGAGATATATGGAAGGAAAAACTCTATACTCTGCATTTTTATTCAGTGTTTGTCAGAGACAGTTTATTAATATATAAGCATTACTACCTGGCAAGAAACATAAACTGGCCAAGTTTACCCTGATAATTGGAATTCTCCCAGATCTAAGCAATACTCTATTATATTTTATAATAATTATGAAACAAAAGGCAAAATTCTGTTTTCTTTTATTTTTCATAATGCAGATACATTTATGAAGGACTTTTCTATCCAACTAAAAGGAGAAAACTATAAGAGTCTATAAAGCAGTTTTAAGTTTTATTTCTCCCTCAACCCAGCTTTAGTAGAAGATTTAGATAACCAATTTGAAAACACTCAATAAACTGGCACCTTTAGACAGTATCTATGTTGTTTCTACATCTTCTGTTGAGCAAGGTATGACATCCTTGTAAAAACTTAAATCTAAAGGAAGAGAAGCCACTAATGAAAAACAGATTTTTCCCCTTAATTATTAAATAGGCAACATATACTTATGAACTAATGGAGAAAAAAAAATCACCAAGAGGAAATAAGTTTTCTGCCTTCCACAGATTAAAAGTAAACAAGCAAATTTAAGAACTGAAAGCATTAGCTGGAATATTTTTTTATAAGGTAAATTCAGAATAAATGGTCACTATTATGGCTGAAAAGTAAGATTCTGGACTCGTCAAAAGACGAAATTCTACAGAAATATTAAGGTCCGAGTAGAAAGTCTAATTTAAGTCTTGTTACTTACCAATATATTAATTACTTGAGGTATATATATGGGCATCTATTTTCCCAGAAAACTGTGGGTTTCCTTACAGAGTAAATAAATAAAGCATCATCTCTCTAGATTTTGTCCTACACAAACTCAGGGACCCTTCTGTTGATTAACAGAGAGAGAGAGTCCCTCTTTAGTCATTCACTCTGTCAAGCTGATCAAAGGTAAACCAAGATACATGCTTCTTAATTAATCAAAGACCTTTTTAAACTTAGTTAAAAAAGACTAAGTTCCCAGGTTTCAAGGAATAAAGATCTACTTTTGAAGTTGCCTTTTTTCTCTTCAAGAGAATACTGCTAAAATTTAATTATTTAGATAAGGCTAAACACTTTAGATCAGGATACTGTCAATATTATTTCTTGATATTTGACATCACAACTTGAATAGGCTTCTATAAAGATAAACTAAATAGCAACAATTACTTAGTTAATTATTTATGATACATAACATGTTCCGATGAATAACAAAATATCAACAAGATAAGTTTAAAATGAAAGCTTTGTTATTCTTAGATATGCCAATGCTAAAAAAGTATTCAAGATTTTCCACTTTTTTGCCATAAATCTTTTCCCATTTATCAATTTTGTGTCTTGCTGTGAAATTGTATTATGTGCTACTGTGATCAAAAACTTTTTTTTAACTTTAAAAGAGTTCCTATCTCAGCATGACATGAAGATAGAAATAGGTTAGCATGCATTGTAAGAGTTTTTGCACATTTACCATCTTTCTGATGCAATCTAATTTTCAATTTTTAAAAAAAAATAATAATGGAGCAAAAGAGATAACCTAAAGAATGGGCTTTTAGATTTCAGTGTAGAGTCATGTTCTAACTATAATAATTCTGTATAAGAATAAGGTATTGAAGGTAGATAGATATAGATGAAGAAAGATATATTCACATCTGTGTATATACATATATATGTATATATATGGATACACACATACCTATATCTGTATAATATGCTCTTTTTTTCTGTGGCTATCAAGAAAGAAGAGCCACTGGGTAAACTATTGAGCTGTTTCATTTCATTTTATGAAAATGGAAAATATTGATTCTATTATATATAAATTGGGGTAGGTGATTGAATAATCTATTGATGTTGCTGTTATGAGCATATGTAATCAAAATGTAAGAGTATTTGATAGTATGCTATCTTGTGATTTTTTTTTTCTCTAGATCAGTGGTTCTCAACCTTTGGGTCGTGACCCCTTTGGGGGTTGAATGACCCTTTCACAGGGGTCGCCTCAGACCATCAGAAAACACATATTTCTGATGGTCTTAGGAACTGCGACACTGCTCCTCTATCTGTCTCCAGGCAGGTCCGCCCACATGCAGATACGCCCACATGCAGATATGCCCACATGCAGATACGCCCACATATGAATATTAAAGGGGCTGCATTAGGAAGGTTGAGAACCACTGCTGTAGATAGTCACAGAAAAGGCAGTGAGTGTTTAATTGGACTTGGAAGCAAGAAAACTTGCATTCGTGTCCCACCTCTGACATATACTGGCTGTCTAACCCAGGCAACTAGTAAAGGTTACAAGTTGCTAAGAAGGTTCAGGTCTGCATTGGTAGAAAGAGTTTCCTAATCTGGGTACTCCCTATACCAAAGAAATCACAGACCCAGTCACTATTCATTCCTATTTGGATATTTACTTGCTGCTTATAATTAAATAATTGTCAAAATATGCAGACCTTTGAAAGTAGCAATAGAACAGGATTTTGACATCAATGGTCTATTTTCTTGCCTTGTAAATGACTAATTTATTGCTGCTGTTCTCTATTTGACATTTTAATCAGTGAACAAAAATCACTTTGTTTAATATCAATAGGATAGGCTCTATCACCTCTAGCTGCCAGAAATGACCCGATTATATTATTTTGCCCAGAGCTTTCCCATGAAGACTAATTGTAGATATGTATATGCCTGTATATGTAGTGTCTGTGTATAGTGTTTATACATGTATATATCTGAGTAACACTTTGTGATGTATTTGTGTATCTATGTATATGTTACACATGTGTTTTATACATATATGTATCTGTATATAGATATATATACACACATTTGAGTAACACTTTCCATCTGTCCATTTGTCTAGTCTCACCATTAGGAAAGGTAGTCACAGAAGCCAGGACTTCTACATTGCTCAGAAGCCTAATTCTTCTTAGCCCTTTACCCAAAACCTCTTCTCTTTTTCCCTTCATTGCATGATCAATTGGTTTGTCCCTACAGTACAGCACCATGAATCTGTTCACAGAGTTTTCATTTATGAGAAGAAAAGTGTCCCTACTCAGTGAGGGTCATAGGACCAAGCTTTAGTGCAAAGGCTATTGTCACCTCAATCTTTGCTGACAGTAAATGGCTATTGCATATGGTCAGTCAATTATTGAGTAATTATTTATTTCCTATTATATGCTAGGCACTATAATGAGGGCTGGCAATACAAAGAAAAGCAAAAAACAGTCTCTGCCCTTGAGGAGTACATCAGCAACCATACTGGCACAGATTCTTAGATATACTTTACTAGGAAAGATAGCTGTTTAAGGGTTCAACAATTCTTTTTAAGAAAAAAAATTATATTGACTAATTCAGGGGAAAAGTCAGCACCCTCAACTTCAGAGAAAATACAAACAGAAAATACAAACAAAATATAAGCAGGGAAATAAAAACCAACGGACAGGGCTCTGACTGCCTGAATCAACTACGCACTTTACATACATCCCTGAATCGAGAGAACCTTTACATCTGAGGAGTCAGGGAGCTTTGAACATATGGCCACTCAGAATCTTGAACAGAAAATCATAAGATCCTTCTCATAAGCAAGCCCCCAAAGCAAAATACAAATTCAGAGTACATATACATTTCTCTGAGCCAGAAGGCATCACAACCCTTGTGACTCAGTGCCTAATTAGAAATTAACAAAAAGTGTGAAATCCTTTCTACAAGCAAGCCTCCCCTAAGCAAGCTTCCCTTAATGGGCTCCATGTCAGGTCTATTAACAGGCAGGGAAGATCTTAAATCCCATTAACATTACAAGGAGCTCATAATCTAAACAGCGAGACAACCTTCAAAATACTGTATATTGCTCCAAGATATTTCTAGATCAAGTTTTTACAGGCTAACTTCTCATATTAGTCTGATTGCTGATGCCTGTATGCCACACGATCTTTGCACAGGCTATTACCCATAAGTAATGCTAATAGCTAGTATTTATTTAGCATCTGCTATGTACAGGCTCCGTGCTAAGCACTTTACGGATGTTATCATCCAGTCCTCACAACAACAATCCTGAGAGTTAGGTGCTATTATCCTCATCTTATGGTGGAAGAAACCTAAGCAAATAGAAGTGATATCACTTGTCCAAAGTTAAACATACTAGTGAATGTCTGAGGTCATTTTTGAACTCAAGCCTTCCTGACTCCAAGAACAATTTGCTATCCAATCACACCTAACTCTCAGGGTTGTTGCTTTGAGGATGAAGTAAGATGATATTTGTTTAAAAATAAAAAGCACTTAACACAGTGCCTGGAATAGCTACTATATAAAACTGTATTTTCTTTCCCTTCCTGAGATTTACTTCATACACATTTTATATTAATATGAACATTTTGTGTTCCTTAAGTAGAATATGAGCTCCTTGAAAGCAGGGTCTTCCCCCCTCCCTTTGTATTCCCAAGGCCTTGAACATGATACTGTAGGCACTTAATAATGTTTTTGAATGAATAAATCATATATAAGCCTGGGACTTTGCAGGTTAGTAAATAGAGAGTGAGATCAATAAAAAGGACACTGCAACTAAGTGTTAATAGGTTGATTTGACAGAATGAATCCATCATTTTAATTATTTTAATTAACTGGTCATTTTGATTTAAATGGTTAATTTAGACTTAGTACATAACCTAAGGCAAGTCATTCATTCTGTCTGGGCCTTCAGTTCTTTATCAGTGGAATGAGGAGACTAAACTAAGATTCTGGACTAAAATTCTATGAATATTACTAAAGAAATCCCTTATGTTAAGAATGGGAGTTGAGATGTTTGGCTCAGTGCTTATTTGTAATAACAGTATGAGGATAATTTTATTGGCATAATGGAAGTTATAACAAGCATTCAAATAAATAGTAAAATTTAAAGTGTTTTATTCTGTGATTTCCTCTTTTATCTTTCCTGTACAGCAGATTACCAGACAAGGATAGATACTGACTTCTCAAAATATTATTTCTGTGCTATAAACTAGTGATCAAATCATGATACAGAAACAGTATTTGTAAAGTATCTGAAAAATAGAGGTTTAAATGTTTTCTGAGACTCATCCTTGTTCTGATTATAGGCTCATTAAGGTTTCCTTTTTCCCCATTGAGTTTTGATAAGTGCTGCAACCATTTGTAGTTGAAAAACATTAATGTGCTCATATAGGATGCATCCATAACGGTCATTCTGTCTTCAGGCACATCAAAATATGACCTTATGTTCCTTTACCATGTTTCCAAAAGTAAAAGTAGCACCAAATGCTAATTTTTCTATTTTTAAGTATTGTTTTTACTTATTTTTTGATCAGATATTTTTACCTTTCAAGAAGTATCGCATCTAAAGAAAAGTATTGCTCAACAGTGTAGTATAATTTTAAAAGAACATAATTTCCAAATCAAATTCCCATTTAAAACGGTTTGTGGTTTTTTGTAACTCAGACATGTTGAATCCAAGCTTTTTCAGCTTAAATTATTTCATTTGACTAGAAAACAGTTACTGATCATCTGTTTCTCTGTAGCTAGTTACATATCCCAAAGCACTTAAATATGCCTCCAAGACAAAGAGCACTACATGATTTTACCTTCTTGCCTACTCTTCTGGTGCTCATTTCACATGTGAAGTGTGAAATGGAAATAAGAGACAGCTTTTTAAATAATTGAGGAAATGAAAAACTACAGAAAATTACCATATGTATTTACAATGTATTGGATATTTCAAGTTCATTTAATTAACTGATTACTTTTGATTTATAAGTTTGACTTGCAAACTATAAGTACTCTTCATCAAATGTATGTTCCTTCTGCTTTTGTATCACATAAATTAAAAGATGAACAGTTTGCTCTTTAACACAGATCCTCGTTGGTTGTCATGTTGAAACCTAAGAATTGAGACACAATTTTTGACCCATGGGAGATTGCACTTATTATTTCTTTGACATAGGAGGCTTCCAAAAGAGGAAATGTCCCTTACCAATGCAGGTCAGCAGTTCCTCTGAAATTTATATCAGGCTTATTCGCCTAGAGCACCAAGAGGTTGAATAATTCACCCAGGGTCACGCAGCCGTTATGGATGAAAAACGAGACAAAAACTGAAGTTTTCTTGGATTTAAGTCCAGATGTCTAATTTGTAGAGCACACTTCCTCTTAAGGTGGTAGCTAAAAATTATTTTAAAATCGTAACAACACTAATAAAAATTGACAGTGAATTTTGTTGATGGGGCTGTAAGATAGTGATGGTAAGATATTATATAATAATAATATATTATAGTATATATAATATATAATAAAATAATAAGAAAGCAAGATGGTGACAGTAAGATAGCATTAAAACTCCCTTAATTCACAGTTCAGTAATTTATATTTGGTGGTAATTCAGACAGGACCTGGGTTAACATTTACCTTTGTTTAGCAAACCCTTTCTTCATAGAACTAATTAATTATTTGAAATTATTTGAAACACTTATCCCAGTTTGCCTCCTTTCATTTATCTGGCCCCGGGACCTGGCTCATTAGCTTCTTCCTTTCACCAGCTCTTTTTTCCCCGCTAATACCGTGTTTCCTCATTCAGTTCTCCAGTTTAACTTGTGAGAGAAGATTTTTTGAATGATGAATGATAAATAACTTATTAAGCGTTCACTATGTGCCAAGCACTGTGCTAAATACTAGGAATATAAATGCAAGCTAGTTAGATAGTGCTTGACCTCAAGGAGCCTATATTCCAATTAGGAAGATGATAAATAAAGTAAAACTTTAAAAAGGAAAAAGAGAGTAACTGTAGTATGTCACAGTCTACCTTGGAAATGGCCAGAAAATGATATGGAAGTTTGGTTCTAGGCAAGATAATGTGGAAAAATCACCTGTCAGAGTCTAGGGACTAGGTGATCCTAATGGGAAGGGGAAGAAGAGAGGGGAGAGGGGGTAAAGAAGCATGTATTTTCAGCCTACAACATCAGGCCAGGCAGCTAGGTGGCTCAGTAGACAGAACACCCAGCCTGGAGTCAGGAAGACTCATCTTCCTGAGTTAAAATCTGACTTCAGATACTTACTAGCCGTGTGACTCTGGAAAGACACTTAACCCTGTTTGCCTCAGTTTCCTAATCTGTAAAATGAGTCAGAGAAGAGAAGGGCAACTCACTCCAGTATCTTTGTCAGAAAAACCCCAAATAGGGTCACAAAGGGGCAAAAACAAGTGAAAAATGAATGAATTACAATTATGTCAGGCACAGTGCTAAGTGCTTTATAAATACTTACTCATTTGATCCTCACAATAACCTGATATTATAATAAGTATTTATTATATCTATTTTACAGTTGAAGAAACTGAGGAAAACAGAAGTGACTTGCCCAGGGTCACACAGCTAGGTCATGTCATGGGTTGGATTTGAACTCAAGTCCTCTGGACTCCAAGCCCAGTGCTGGATATGCTAGGCCACCTAGTTAAGGAGAGGACCGGAGTAAAGGCAGCATGGTCTAGAAATGTCCAGGAAGTGACATGGAGTCCTGATTTCAGACAAGATAAGGGAAATACTTAATTCTCAGTACAAAACCATTCTTTATGGGGTTTTAAGCATTTAACTACTGATTACTATCAGGATATATACAAAAAAATTACAATAACATACTGAAATGGAAAATGTACGTGTTTCAGAGGTCCTACAGTAAATTAGATCTTGCTTTCTTAGTAGTCTCTCCCTGCCCATCTGCCAGGTTTTATTCTTACAGTCTGTTGTATAACTCTTGCCTGGACTAACTGTTAGATCAGTTTCAGGATTCCAGCTTCATTATTTCAGGCTTCTTATGAGTGATAAAGCTTCCAGCTTTAAAATACACATGCCTAACAGGAAGTAAACAGGAAGAAACACTGTGCAATTATCATCAGTTGAGTCAACTAAGAAGAACGTGTCGAATAGGGAGCTCAAGAGAGTGGGGCAGTGTTCAGCAGATGGAAATAAATATTTAAATTATATATTTGAAGCACATTCTCAGCCTTGGCTGCTACTGTGAGAGGTAATTACATGTATCTGGAAAGTGTTGTCACCCTCTGAGAATAGTGGTAAGATCTAGCTGATTAGTGGACTGTCTCAGAGTGTGGAAAGGCAGTTTTTAGCAGAGTAGACATTCTGGACAATTCTGTAGACAAAATACTCAGATATATGAACCAGAGAATTGAAGGCCTTCTGTGAATGGGAATCCTCCCCCAGTTTTCTGCTGTTGTTCCTTTGAGTTCAATCCATTCATGATAGTGGAAAAAATATTCCCCGATTTTGTGTGAAAGAGTAGATGCCCTTGGATAAAGACTACATGGGACTGGACAAGAAGAATCTAAAGAATTTGCATGTGAATGGTAGTTTACTGTATCAATCTTTTGGTTGTCAGTCATGTCATAAACTCTTAAATTCTGATCTTTTCATTTAAAATGGAAAAAAAAAAAGCAAGTCCTGAGGCAGGAAAAGAACTGAGATCTATTTTCATGAGACCATATGACTTCAGAGGTGAGAATGCCCAAGGCCTCTCCCCTTACAGTCTTGTCTCTCACTGGACACCATCCGTGAAGGAATCAAAGGATCTACCCAGAACAGAGTGGTTGAGTCTCCAGTCACCAGTCCTCTTTTGAATACCTCTGAAAAGAGGTATTCTAAGTCAAAGAGCCTCATTCACCTTTGAGTTATCCAGCCAGAATCAGTTCAAGGATGCCTCAATCATCCATCTGTATAAAGATAAAGGTAATAAGTTGGCCTGTAACAAGTCCAGGAGGATCTCTCAGCCATTGCTGGTAAGATTTTTGACAGCATTCTCCTTAATTGGCTGGTTTTCCACTTGTATGGTCATCTACTGGAAAACCAGTGTGGCTTCATAAAAGACTGAGGAACCTTCAACATAGTATTTGCTGCCCAACAACTCCAGGAGAAATGCCAGGAACAGAACAGAGGTCTGTACACAAGATTCATCATTCTAATCAATGCCTTTGATGTTGTCAGTTGTGAGGGCCTGAAGAAGAACATAGCAAAATTTGGTTGCCCAGAGAAGTTCATCATTATGTATGCTAATTTCATGATGGCATGATTGCATGGGTTCTCAATAATGGGCTATGCTCTTGTGCTTTCTCAATCACCAATGGAGTGAAGCACAGTTCTGTGATTGCTCCCATGCTTGTTGTAAGATGTCTTCAATGAGTTAAAAAATGGCATCAAGTTCATTTACCAATATTGATGGTAAATTATTCAACCTGAAAAAGCTACAAAATCAAAACTAAAGTGGAGAAAGAATGGGCGCACAACTTTTTGTTTGCAGATGATTGTGCAAACCTCTGAGACTGAGATGCAACAAAATATGGATCAGTTCTCTGCTGCTTATGCTAATTTTGACCTAGCAATTAACACAAAGAAAACAGAAATTCTTGACCAGTCAGCATCACACCATCATTACTTGGAATCATCAGTTACAGCAAATGGTGAATTTTGAATGCTATAGATAAGTTCACTTCCCTTGGCAGTATGCTTTCCAGCAATGTACACATAGATGATGAGGTTGATGCACACATTGCCAGGGGAGTAGGAGGCTCTGAAGGAAAGTTGTAGGAGAGAAGAGAGATTAGACTGCCTACCAGACTGAAGGTATACTGAGTCATTATGCTGAGCTCATTGTTGCCTGCCTGTGAAACCTGGAAAGAAAGCCAGCACCATGCCAGAAAATTGAATCACCTCCATTTGAATTGTCTTAGAAGGATTCTGAAGATCACCTAACAGGATAAGGTACTAGACATTGAGGTCCTTTCCTGTGCTAATTTGCCAACTCAAACTCTGCTACGGAGAGTGCAGCTCTAGTAGGCTGGCCACTATGCCAACCATGAAAACTTACACAAGGTAAGTGCTCATATGGTTGTCAGAAGAAGAGATAAAAGGACACTTTCAAGGTCTCTCTGAGGAACTTTAATATTGATTGTGAGACATGGGAGATGTTGATACAGGATCATCCAGCATGGCATGCCCAAATCAAAGAAAGTGGTGTGCTCTATGAACAAAAAAGAATTATAGTAACTTGAAAGAAACGTGAGATGCATCAATTCAGAGACATGTCCCTCCCAGATAGTTTTACAGTCTATTTGTGCTGTACCTATGGTAGAACCTTCTGAGCACATACCGTATGATCAGTCATAGCCAGACTCACCGTACATTGATCCTGACATCATGACATCATTTTAGTCCTCTTCTAGCAAGAGGAGAAATAACAACAACAAGAAGAACAACAATAATTCAAGTCAAAAGTAAGCTCTCCAGTCTCTCCAACAAGGAGCATTTGCATCAATCCAGCATACTGAAACACTATAGATCATCTTATTGAAGGACATATGTCATATCGGCTTCTACATTAGAATGTGAGTTTCTTGAGGACAGGACTATATTTTGCCTGTTGTTTTTCTCATCTACTTTTAGCCTACTACATGACTAATAGTACCTAATGAAAATTTCTTGAGTACAAATCATAAGACTTAAGTTCTAGTTCTACCATTAACTAGTTATGTGATAGAGGCCAAGTGAATTAATTCATCACTTCCTGCCTCAGTTTCCTCATCTGTGAAATATGGAAGTTGTTCTATGAGATTCCTAAGGTCTTACCCAACTCAAAGAAAAAGAAAAGAAAAATCTCTCAAAACACTAAAAATAAAAATTACTCCCATCCCACCTGACCAACAACTCAGGATTAAAAGTTTATAAATTGAAAGATGAAATTATCAGTAAGCAGGAATTAACAATAGTGTGAGGGGAAAATCAAGTGAACTTTTTTATATTAAACATCTCTAAAATAGTCAAAATTAAAGGCTAAAAATGTTCAGAAATAATATATTAATTCTAACAATTACAGAAAATGACTATGTCGTAATAAGGTGTCCTATTGACTCAAAATTTTACATACTTCTTAAGGAAAGAATTCTGCAGTCCTTCAGTTTTAATATAAATATATTTTGACATTTAAAGTTTACTTGATACCAAAGTATAAGAAAATATAAGGAGAAATTGCATTCAACAAATACAAACAACTACATCTTATCTGATTGTTTAACCATCTTATTGTCAGATCAGCTCTTTAGGAATACTCTTGTTTTATAAAGTCAAAGATTTATTTTGCAAAAATGTCATTGCATCTCCAGTTCAAGCTTTTAATCCTAGCAAGTTTCAGTGTTTTATTCCATATTTGAAAGATACTAGACAAGAGAATCTCCCCACAAAGGAAAAAAAAACAAATAATTACAACTGTTTTATGCCCTTTTTAACAGAGTAAAAAACAAAATAAAACAATATAACTTTAGAGACGGAGTTGTACATTAAAACTTAGTCTGTATAAAAGTTGTATTCCAAAAAAGTTGCTGGTAAAGCACTTTCTGTTAAATATATTTCAGAGAGGAGATTCCAATTTAAATGACCAATCCAATCCAATAAACATTTTCTAAGTACCAGCTTTGTGCCAGGGACTGTTCTAAGCTTTGGAGATATAATTAACATAAAGAAATATAGTCCCTGCCTTCAATGAATTTACAATCTAGAAGGAAGAAACTTCACAAAAGGAGGGTGGGAGAGACTAGGGGCCATCTTGTTCCTAGGAGATGACAGCAGTCAGGGCAGCAGATGCAGACTGGAGTAGGCCAAAAAGTCCAATTTCTTCCCTCTACAAAGGAAGGCATAGGGAGTATTTAGGTACTCCGTCATCCAGCCCAGAAGAGGAACAAGGGAGAGAGGAGGCTGAGAGAGGTGGTGTCAGTCAAAGCTTGAGTTAGCAATATGGTCATGAGATTCAAAATAATGACTTTAATGGGAGCGCCATCTTGTTCTGTGGAGCTGAAACTAGGCAGAGCAGCAGAAGCAGAGTATAATGCATTTGTCCTGTAGTAAATGCTTTTACAGAATGAATAATCATTTTTCAAATATGATTTATCATAGGCCATTTTGTTGTATATTTTTTGTTTTATTTGGAATGTGATTTTTCTTTAAGTGGAGCACAATTGTGTTCCAAATTTTATGAAAGTTATTCATACTGAAGTCTGTAACAATGAAATCGGCAGAAAAAAGGTAGGTATGATCTCATTGCTCCATGATTACATTGGTGTGCTTAATTCAAAGTTCTTAAATTCCTTCCATTACTAGAGATCACATTCATCAACTCATCCATAATTTATAGTCTTATAGTGTTGCCTGGGAAAAAGAGAAATTAAGTGACTCCCTATGGTCATATAATTAGTTGATATCAGATGCAGGACTTGAACTCAGAACTTTTTAAGTCTCAGGATGGCCCTTTCTCCACTAGACCACAGTATTTATTTGAGAGGAAAAAATATGAACACACACACACACACACATATATATATATATATATATATATATATATATATATATATATATATATATATAATCACACATATATAATGCTTTGATTTATGACATTTATATTATTATAATTATGTTTACATGTTTATATTGTATATAATTGACATACATGTGTATATAATTAATTGCTCACAACGCCAATAGGATTTAGTACTATTTGCTAGAGCAAGGGATAGGGAACTCAGTGCATAAAGAAAAGTCCTATGGCCTGAACAATTAATTATATAATTATATGTGTGTATGTATAATAGCTAACCACTAGTTTATTTGTAGAAGCAGATGTTTCAGTTAGATATTTCTAATTGGCATCAGAACAAGAAATTGTTAGCTATTTTACCTGTTTGGAAAGGTTATTGTGAAAACATAAAATTGATGCTTCAAAGATACGTAATTTCATGAGAGTACATATAAGTAATCTTCTCACTATTGTGGAACCCTATCCTCCCTCCCCTTTGTACCTTTAGGAAGAAAGCTCATCACCTGCCGATCCACAATCTTGGTTATAAGTCACTCTGACTACTTAAGATAACTTATCTAAGATACTGATATAGACATATAGAGTGTGCCAGAATAATGAATATTAACAATTAAATCATATTTAGTTTAGGTGATAATTTACTTGTTTTCATTTTTCAGTTTACATAAAGTTTTAATGGATCTTCAGAACCAGCAACTAACACATTTAACGGACTGGTTATCAGAAACTGAAACCAGGACAAAGAAAATGGAAGCAGAGCCCCTAGGTCCTGATCTTGAAGACCTAAAACGCCAAGTCCAACAACATAAGGTTAGATATAACCTTTATGTCACTTTCTCTACTGCTGGAACGGAAGAATATGTTTATGTGTATATCCCTAAGTATATTGCATATTTATAAAAAATAATCCAGTAAAGTTTCTGCTCAGATTTTTTATTAATTTTATAAGTTGATGATTTGAGGTTTCATTTATTCAAGTAATATCAGAATGGACTATCCATATTTTAAAACAATCCAAACATCTGGTCAGAGAAAAACAATTGGAATATAGAATTTATTTAAATTTCTTGACTTAACCTGGAAGAAAGAATCTATACTATAGAGATTAGAGTGCAATTCAGTTTTTATATGGTTGAGATTTCTTTATAGTTTTCCCTAAATTCTTATATGTAAAAGTCTAAAACCTCTGTTAAACTCTAAGCAAAATATGCAATTAAAATCTCATTTTGCTACAGAATGCAGCATTTTTGGATTTTATTATTCCCACATTATATTTCTTTTATCTTTATGTTCATTTGCTATTATGAACTCTGTAGCCAGCAAGCATTTTTAGTTATTTGGAATGAGCTTTATAACCTCATTATTTGTCTAGGATAAAAAGTTCATTCTATTTTATGCATGGTTAAGTGTTTAGAGTATTCCAGAACTTTGTTGTTGAGATGTGACAAGTGGTCTTTTGGGGAGAACCATGAGTATATGGGAGTACCCATAGGAATATGTGTATTTAAATATGTAGAATATGTGAACATATAATATATATTAGGAATATAAATATATGTGTTTGTACCTTAGTTATATAAGGAGTTTTATTGTTGTTACAGAGTGTGTACTGAATTTTGGTCTGCTCCCTTACTGTGGCTATTAGTGGAGGAAGACCTAGCCTAGCTCAATTCTCTTCCTTGTAGTTTGTCTTCCTATCTCTTTCTCCCACCATAGTTCCACAGTGACTGCTGTTAGAAGCTATGCTAAGGGTTTAGGACTTTGGGATCACACAGTGTTCTTAATTGCTCAGGCCATAGGGCTTTTCTTTATGCACTGAGTTCCCTATCCCTTGCTCTAGCAAATGGGACTAAATCCTATTGGTGTTGTGAACAAAACAGTCAGGATATAGCTCAAGGCCAGCATTAACCAAGAGAAGCAGCCCTATCACCCTAAAAACTAGCAAACTTTGCTAAGACTGCCTTTTTCTATCTTGGATGTTAGCCACTTAACAGCTATTGACTAGCAAGTTCTTGACCAAAGCAAGTGGTACAAAATGAACCTTCATATCACCTTTTTAACACAAATTCACTTAGAAGGAGCAGACCTTGGTTAGGTAAAGAGTTCATCTGGGGTTCTGGTTACTAAGGAAAGGTAGCATTTCATCTAATATGATCCTATTTTAATTAATTATTCTCGCTTACACAGAGTAAAGCTCACTTCTTATTCCCCTGCTGTAGGACTGTGAGTATTTATCAGTGCCATCTAAATTTCAGCATCTTAGGACAAAACTTTGTCTTCATACTCTAGTTATAGGTATACAGATGCAAGTGATCATTTTAATTATCCTAGTTAGCTATCCCAGCTTCAAGTAGCATGGTTAATGTCTTTCCCAAATTTAACAATTCTACAAATGTTACCCACTGGCAGACATTTCAACTGTCTCCCTATGTGAATCTTAAACTTCCTACTCTTATGTAGATTGTTCATTATGGACATGTCCTTTATGCTTACCAAGGAGAACTAGCACTGCCTCCTCTTTCAATTATTTATTCATTCATTTGTTCATTCATCCATTCATTCATCCATCCATTCATTCATTTATTTAAAGTTATGAGCAAAGGACCTTACTACACTGGAAACCATCTATGAAAATTTAGCATGCATGAACACAATTTAGTTTTTGGATAGAACAAAACATACCACAAAGTAAAAATGACAGACATCTAATAATGTGCATTGCCATTCTTGTACTACATGGTAATTAATCATAAACAGTAAGCAGTTCTTGAAAGGGATTATAATTGGTATTTTTCTACATGGCCAAACACAGCATTTGTAGGGTCAGCTAGAGATGGGAGGGGCAATTAGGCTGAAGAGGAAAATGTTTTGAGACTCATGAAAAAGCAAATGAGGCCAGGATGTTCCAGGAATTCCTGATAGACAGGTATACCTCACTCTAGGTTGTTCAGTAGATGTGGCAGAGAAAACTGTTGAATGTTAAATCACCCTTTACTTTGGATGCAAACACTTCCTTTGCATTGAAATCTGAATTGTCACACTCCACTGACCATCAAAAATAGACAAATAGATTGAGATGGATAGATAGCTGGATAGATAGATAGATAGATAGATAGATAGATAGATAGATAGATTATAGTGCATAGAAGCTGCCCTTTTCTCCACAAAGGAAGTTATTGTTAGATGAGGAGGCTGTGGCACTAATCAGTTCTTTCCAATATGGAAGAGGAGTAGTAGAGGGAACGTGAAGACTGGGGAGCAAATTTTCTACCTATTTCTAGAACTGATGTGACATAATTAAAAAAAGAAAATTCCTAAATTTCAGTCACTTGCGGGTATATTGCTTAAATTCAATTCATAGTAGAAAACAAATTACAAAGTTTAATAAAAATTAAAACATATTACCAGAGAAGGAACAGAAAATAAGAAAACTGATAGTAAACTGTAGTGGTCTATATGGACAAAAGAATTAACAGAACTCTTAGTCACATTAAAAATATAGATGTTAATTTCTAAGAAGTACATTTTTTAAAAGGTGATCTTTTTTTTTAACCTTTGCTGTATTTAATAAAACCAAAAAAGATAAATGCACTATCCTTTTTAGGTGAAAATGTTCAGAATGTAGCATTATTTAAACCCTCATGATTCATATACAAGTTTTCCCCTAAAGAACAGTCAGGATATAGTAGATGGATGAAACAGGTATCTTTTGCAGTTTTGACAACAAAAATATGAGCATGTCACTGAAGTCTTTAGAATAGTATCCTCTTCCCTAGGCATCCATACTTGCTTCAAATAATATAATATTTGAGCCATTTACCACTGTGGAGGAATATATCAAATCTTGGGGTCACCTCTAGCTTTTTTATTGAAACCAATGCTGATGAAAAAAGCAAGAAAAGAATGCTATCCTCACCCTGGATTAAAATTCTGCTCATGCTGGAAAGTCCTATCCCTCTGTAGTAATTGGAGGTCAAGATAAAAATGTTTGCAAATATTTCAAGTGCAGCATGAATATTACAGATAGAGTTCCACATATTTTTGTGACAGTGCCCTTTGCTATCTTCATTTCAATAACATTTTATTATGTGACCAACTGGAAATTCAACTGCTTTGAAATACCTGGAAGATGACTCATTGCTCTCAAATTGGTAATCAAGTTACCTCATGCAATTGATACTATATTGGGAGTGCTATTAAATTCACCAAATCCTTTGTGTCTTATGTAGCTTCAGAAATTTCAATTTGCAGAAAAATTTGGAAGTAATCAGTCATTTTTCATTACTATTGTCTTTGGGAGAAAACTGAGCTTTATATGAAGATGAGGGGACCCGAGAATGATTACCTCTGGGAAGCTGAGCAGATTGAACCTCTCATGTCTGTTGTGGAATGTGTCAGATAGAAGTCAGGCTTGTAATTTCAGTCCTGAGAGACCAATTTTTATTAGTAAGGTTTGGAAATTGATAAGGAACTAGAGAATTTCCTCTGAAGGAGTGGCAATCACTCATGAGGATTTGGAAACTGAAGTGGAATTGAGATGTCATTAATGGACAGAAAGTGAATTGGGGACTCCTTGAAAGAGAAGCCTTCTGTCACATGGCAGAGGAAGAATGAGATGGAGCTTAAAGCTTCTGTTTACTGATCAAGGCATTCAGTTCTTTGGGGAAATTGTGGCATTCTATCATAGCTAGCGGTCCAGGGTTAGCTTTAACAAACTATCCGTGTGGTTTGGGACAAGTTATTAAATCATTCTAGACCTCACTTTCCTCATATAGAAAATGGGAGTGTTGAACTGACATCTCCAAATTCCCTTATAGGTCTGGTGTTCTATGATTTTCATTCCTTAATTCCAATTTCGGAAAAATGGTCAGGTTTGAATACAGCCAGTGCATTATGTCCCCAGTAAACTCAGTAAACACCATAGTCTCACAAATTTCATGTAATTAATTTATTACCTCCTTCCTGAATCTAGTATTAATTATATAAATGAGTAGCCAAGAATGATTGGGAAATACTTCTCTGGGAGCAATTAGAAACAAAATACATTGCTATCTACTTGAGATGATGTAAGTATAAAAGTGTTTAATGTAAAGTAATAATAACAGTACTTATGTAGTACTTTGAGGTTTACAAAGCATTTTATAAATACTTCATCTGATACTCCCAGCAACCCTAGTTAGTTAGAAGTTATTTGACTTGTTCAATTACTTAGGCACCTCTAGTAAGTATCTGAGGTAAATTCAAACTTGTTTTCCCAAGTCTGAGGTCAGTGAGATTAACCTAATACTACTGATCAGATTTATAATAATGCCCACACATAAGCATTGATTAAGAACACCATGCATTCCTGTGTAAAGTATGCACAGTAAGATAGAATCTACCCCTTTCCTCAGTCTTGACTGAACTTTGACTCAGTGGTTTATCTCTATTAGGTCTATTAGTAATCTCACTACAAATTCAGTTACTTGTAGAAAGTTGGACTTCATCTGGCTTAGGAGTACTGTCTCATTGCATTACATTTATTGTATCCACTTGAACTCATTACCTGCTACTCCTCACTCCTTCAAAGTCAAGTTGAAGCACATATTTTTTTTTCCCTCTGTCTTTACCCTGATCCAAGCCTTTGTCCAAATCTCCACCTGTCTATCACACAATGAAGATTTGTAGTCACTTGGTTTTCTTTTAATAACAACAATAAGAGCTGCTAGCATTTTATAGCATGTGAAGGTTTGCAAAGCACTTTATATATCTCATTTGATCTGTCACCACAAACCTGGAAGCTAGATGCAATTATTATTCCTATTTTACAGGGGAGGAAAATAAAGCAGGGATTGAATGATTGCCCACAGTCACACAGGCAGTAAGCATCTGAGACTAGATTTCCACTGAGGTCTTCCTGACTCCTGGTCCTGTGCTGTATTCAATGACACCTAACTGATCTTTTTATATGATGGGAAGTAAAATACCAACGAAAGGACAATGAGCAAAAGGAAGAGGAGCCATTCTTTTGAACAGGAAGTAGCTAACTGTAGGGAAGGAAATGGCTTCTCCTACTTTAACCTATTCCCCTTCATCGTAAGGAGAGACAGAATGCAACAAATCAGAAAATGAATGAGTTGCCGCCTTTTGCATCACCAGAGCAGGAGAATCAGGAGATGCCTTAGAGGTATAGTTGTATCACTTTACTTACTCACACTCGCAGTCACATTTGTGGTTTCTCTAGGGATTGGCTTCTGTCCACTTCACACATCAGTGGCAACAGCAGCACCTTCAATGTCCACCTGTTAGATTGACTAAGACTATTAGAGTCTCTGAAAGAAAGGACCAGGAAAAATGAATTGAAGACTTGGCCCAATGCTTGACACTTGGTTGCTTACATGGACCCAAGAAGACAAACAATTCTTGAGCTCCAGACCCTTCTCCAGTCTCCTTGAAAATTTTACACATAATCCCAAAAGTCTAAATTCAGAATATCACTGACTGATAAATTCTGGGATAGTTTCTTCTTGAGTTCCTAATCTCCATAGCAGTACGGGAACTATAGTACTTCTGAGGGGAGGGTCACTGAGTAACTAATTATCTTCCTCCCCTTGACAGGTCATGGAGAGTATGGAAGCTTGCTCACTACCACCTAGTTCTGTTGAAATAATTAATGTTTTTCATTATTTCTAGGGAAGCTTAATGAATGATTGATGATTATGATAAAAGAAAAAGAAAGGCGGGAAAGACATATTTATTAAAAAGTATATAAGCCATGAGTTAATTGCCATGTCAGTGCTGACCAAGTCCATCCATCACTCACAATGGTCCCATCAATATATGCCATCTTTAGCTTTAAAATTCTAAAATGGTTCAGATTAGTAAAAAAAAAAAAAAAAAAGAAAAGAAAAGAAAAGAAATTGCACTTAAATGGGAAAATCAATTAGATTTGTAGAGGAATGTATAACTCTTTAGTTTCTGCTAACCCTTCCTTCCAACCTTTTTTTCAGTCATAGTTAAGGCTGCAAGTAACCAAGTCATATATATTATTCTTTCCAGTAGAAGCTGAAAGAAGGATGTGTCTCAGAACTATGCATTGAATAGGTTATTTTCCATGAAATGGTACTCAAACATTTCTTTTCTATGTTACTGTCAATTAAAAAAAAAAGGTTACAAGGCAGGAATCTATGCAGGAACTCTGTACTAATAAAAACACAGAAATAGTTATGCTATCAGAGTGTCATGCCTTGGTGACCAGGTTGCACAACCTTGACCATAGGCACACCTGCAAAAATAGGAAAGAGCTAAACGGTGTTGCCAAGGACACAGAGGTGTCTGACCTTATATCACAGTCTTCATCATACTGGTAAACTCTTTAACAAAGAGGTCATTTAGCTTGCAGCACAGAACAATTCACAGTAATTTCCAAGGGATATAAACAACAAATACAGGGTAACTGACACACAGAGAAAGTCATCTTAGCACAAGAGATGCTCAGGAAAAAAAAAAGCGTTCAGTTGTTTTTCAGTCATGTCTGACTCTTCATAACCCCATTTGGGATTGTCTTGACAAAGATACTGGAGCAGTTAGACATCTTTTTTTTCTCCAGCTCATTTTACAGATGAGGAGACTGAGACAAACAGGGGTAAGTGATTTGCCCAGAATCACACAGCTAGTAAGTGTTTGAGACCAAATTTGAACTCAAGAAGATGAATCTTTCTGACTCTAGGCCTGGCAGTCTATTCACTAAGCCACCTAGCTGCCCATTATAATGAAAATTATTTGTAAAGTTTAAACACCATATAAATGTGAACCACTTTTATTCCAGGGCAGCAAGGTGGTGTAGGGGATAGAGTGCCAAGCCTGGAGTTAGGGAGACTGATCTTCCTAAATTCAAATATGGCCTCAGACAATTACTAGCTCTGTGACTCTAGGCAAGTCACTGAATCCAGTATCTCTCAGGATCTTCGTCTATAAAATGAAGTGGAGAAGGAAGTGGTAGGCCAATCCAGTATGTTTTCCAAGGGTCGGTCAAAAGTAAAATGACTGAACAACAATAATTTCTTATTATACTCTCCATGAAATAGGTAGTATATAATTATAGATCTCTATAATCATCCCCATTTTACAGAAGAGAAATCTGAGGTTCAAAGAGTGATTTGCCAAACACCGCATAGCTCATAAATTTTGAAGCTGGTATTTGAACCCAGTTGTCTCCTGGCTCTTTTTACTAAGACCTATTCCTTCACAGATTTTCCTTTGCTATGGGAAGGGCTCTTCCAACTACCTTATTTTTTCCTTCCTGGTAATCCAATCAACTTTACTGCCATAATATAAAAGCCATTTTAGGAACACCTGCCAGGAAGACTGGACTGCATTTATTTTCTTCTTTCATTCAGCCTCAATAAGAAGCAAGACAATTACTCTCATGAGGGCAATTGTCAGCATCTGCTATCTAAGTGCTCCCACATTTTGCTTGCCTTGCCTCTCTGATCATGCTAACATATGGTACACATAAAAGTGTCAGCAAGACACAAAATGTGTGAAATGGGACTTCTAGTTGTGAATTGGGTTTCCCCAAATGGACAAATGGTCCCAAGTGCTCTGGTGTACCCACGGCATCATTGCAGGGTCAAACTATTGTTATAATTTAAAAAAAAAAATCCCTCTTTGTATTTATTTATTCTTCCTGAATTTAAAAAAAAAATGATGAATGTCAACAAGACTATAGTATAGAAATTCAATGAAACAAGTATTTATTAACTGTCTCTAACATCTCCAGCCCAACGCATGTCCTTGTATAGTGATACTACAGGACAGCTTGCATCATCCTTGCCCTTATGAACTTTGTATTTTGGAGAACATAAGATTTAGATCTCTGAAGCAATAAGGATAATAGAAAACAAGACACAATTAATATGCACAGGTCTTATTCCAGTGCTTTATTATGCCATGAGTAATCTTGGTTTCTTGAAGGCCAGTGAAGTTCATGTTCAGACAGCTCCAACTGAATTGGAAAGTCAGTGCCTGGCAAAGACACTGAATCTGCTACCTGATGGCAAGCATAGCCAAATTGTTATAGACTAATCCCCAGTGCTATTGCTAAAATAAAATGAAATAAAAATAAAAAATTACTAATAAAAAACAAGTTTAAGATATTTACTTAAAATTTGCTCGTCCTCAGCTTTACCTTCATTTAGAACTACCAAATTTCTTTTTAAACAACTACTATAAGTGATGCCTTTTCTTCTCTAACCACTATCTTGGTTTCTGAAATGATGAGGGAGGGAGAGACAAGGGAACAGAGACACTTTTTCTCTCTTTTTCATTGACTCAGTCTCTTCTCTTGAACTGATGGCTATTATTTTGTTTGTTGTTTGGCTAGCACATGCAATATTCATAATGTAAATGAATCATTTAACTATAAAATAATTTGGAATATATTTTAATTCAACTGATATTCACAAGAGATGGATTAAGAAACATGATAAAATGGATTTTAAAATATATGTAATTTTTCCTTGGAAAATACATATTTATATGCTGAAAGATATCAAAATTTCAGTGGTCAATAACAAATACATATTGATAAAAGATTATGTAGATTCCAAATAATAGCTGCTAAATTTAGTTTGCTGTCACTCTTAATATAATTGTGGTGATTGATAATTTCAGATGCCTAAGTTATAATTCTCTGTTTTTGATCTCAATCAAACTCTTGCTTACCACGAGGCCAGTAGAGTCTATAACAGTGGTTCTCAACTTTCCTAATGCTGCGACCCTTTAATATTCATATGTGGTTGTATCTGCATGTGGGCAGACCCACCTGGAGATGGATAGAGGAGCGGTGTCTCGGCTCCTAACACCATCGGAAATATGTGTTTTCCGATGGTTTTCGGTGACCCCTGTGACCCCTATGAAAGGATCGTTCAACCCCCAAAGGGGTTATGACCCACAAGTTGGGAACTGCTAGTCTAGAACACGTGTTGCCATTTAAAGCTTTTATCACTGCTTACTTGAACTTCTTTCTGCCCAGAGACCTGAGAAATAGACCCTTTTGAAAAGTCTAGTGTGTCTCCATTTAGCAAAAGTTATTTATTCAAGTTTTGCAAAATCAAAGGATGTTTTGTTTTTGGACTTATATTTCTAATAACAATCACAGTGTTTTGAACATTGTAAGTGCATAATAAATGATTAGGAAATTGAATTAGGAATTGAATACTTCAACATTCAAAACCAGTTACTGAATACCTACTATGGGCAGTTCTTTGTGTGAGGGACTTGGCTGCAGAAATGAATAATAAAGACCGGGTGATCAAGGGGCTTACAATCTAGAATCACAAATAATATTTTTACACAAGTGAATATAATATGAAATAAAATATAAACAAGTACATGAAAATATAGATTGTCTTGAGAGTACAAAAAAAAAAAAAAAGGGAAAGACCATTTCTGACCAGAGAGGTAGAAGAAAATTTCAAGTAAGAAATCACATTTGAGTGATTAGCCTTAGGATTTGGCAGAGAGTTGGAACAAGGAAAAACAAGGGGAGGTAAGGGAGGTATCCCAAGTGGAAGAACAGTGTGTATATGGGGATTGCTTTAGAAAATGAAAACGTCACTTGCTAAACTGATGCAGGAGGGACAATAGACATCTCGCTCTCTTTCCTCTGTTGCTAGCCTTTTCCAGGCATTTCCCCATATCCTCCTTATTCAACTACCCTTGTCTCAATCCCATACAAGGCTTTATCTAAACCTGTGTTAATGATGTGAATAATTGGAAAAGCAATGTATTCTAGCTCAGGACTCACAAGATAGGCACTGCTATTTTTTCCTCACATTTTGGCATGGGGAAAATAGGAATTAGACTCCTGTTTTCTTTATCCTACCTTAAGAAGTTTTATAAAACATGTGCTTAATAATATTATCCCTTATACAATTACAGATCCCCAACTGGATCCCAGCAATTAAGAAAAATCAGGTTCTGTACTCATATCCATGCTCTCACTGCCTTATTCACTCTGGCTTCCTATTCCCCATAATGAAGCTCACAAAACAGAAGTAATTATTATTTATTATTTTATTTAGCTGGTGTTTAGGACTAATTAAACAGAAGTGTAAATAAACATTAAAAAACAGGCAAACTTTGGATTTAACATCTGCCCTCCATCTACCCTCCCAGACAAAGGGAGGGGGAGAAAGGAGAGACAGACACTTCACCATCTGCTATCAAGTCTTCCAGAGGGAGAAGTTCCCCAAGACTGGTTCACCCCAGGCATGTTAGACTGTTCTGCTGAATTGTGTGGATGCAACAATTGCAACAATGGCTGGCTCTCTTTCTGTCTCTCTCTCTGTCTCTGTCTCTGTCTCTCTCTTCCCCCCCTCCTTTCTCCCTCTCTCTTTCTCTGCTTCTCAAAGTCTCTTCTTATACCACCTGTGTCTCTATATACTTCCTAGCTCTATTGAGAGTCTCACTTCTATGGTAAAAGGAATTAAAGCTGTGACTTTAAGACATAGTCTTTCAGCAGAAATATATTCTCAGCATGTATATATCCTTAGCAGAGGGCAGTAACAAAAAAAAAAGTATAGATGCAGGAGAATATGGGAAGTATTAGGATGAGTGATCCAGTTATACTTCCCTGCAGAGAGTGAAACTACTGTAAAAGCCCAGATTATATAAGTAGCAGTAATGGAATTAAGGTGAAATAAGGTTAGAAAGTTGAAACTTGGTACTGGCAGAAAGACATAGTATATTCTCTATATATCTTTACAGCATTCTTTTTGCCTTCCATACTTACTTAAAGTCATATCCTCAGTTTTGGTAGCTTTATTACCTAACTCATTGTGAATTGTCTATTAGTCATATATACTCCCTGTGTTAAGGGCTTGGTGGCTAGAAACTACAGAACAAGGTTTGATTTTTCTGTAGTGAACTTCCCACCTTTTCAGATAATATGAAAACACAGTAAATTAAATCATCTTAAATGATGGCTAATACATTGTAGCAGCAAGCACCCTAGTATACCCAGGATTGCTGCTACATAAGTTCTTTGATTTGCTTTTCTATAGGAAAGCAACTCGAAAAGGGTTAACAGTCTTACTTTAATCAATCAAACATATATCATTTCCCTAGTTCAGGGGAAAAAGTCAGCACCCTGAACTTCAGAGCATACAAATAGAAGTTACAAAAAGACAAAAAACACAGACAGAGAAAATAACACAATTTAGCAGACCAATAGACAGGGCTTCTAGCTGTCTGACCATCACATACATACAGTTAGTCACCAGAGAGAGAAGCACCAATATTTGGGTTTTCAAAGCTGGAGGCTCAATGGCTGCCCAGCATCTGATCTGGCCAAATCACACATCTCTTCCCAAAGTGATCCCTGAAGCAAAACATTGCCTTAAAGGTATATATAGCCTTCTCCAGGGTCAGAGAACATCATAACCTTTGTGACCCACTGACTACAAAGTAACAAAAGTTATGCCTTCCTGAAGAACAAATCTCCCACCACAAGTTCCAGGTGAGCACATGCAGCCTATTAGAGGGCAGAGTATATTTTCAAATCAGGAAAGGTCCTCAAATTCACCTAAATCTATTAAGGGTCAGGGAGGATCTTCAAATTCCTATAACCATTGCATACATTCCTCTTACTTCTTAACACAGAGAGAATCAAACAGAAACTTAATCTCCACATGGAATCAGATTATCTAGACAGAATCTGCCCCCACTTAGGAAGATAGCTTAGAATATCTGAAAGAGCACTGGATGTGTAGTCAGGAAAACCTGGGTTCAAATCCCACCTCAAGGCCTCAGTTTTGTAACCTGTAAAATGAGCATAATAATAATAATTACTTCAATGTGTTGTTTTGAGGATCAGATTAGGCCATTGTATATGAAGCGTTTCACAAACTTTAAACCATGATATAAATGTCAGTTATCATCATCAGCTTTATCTCCTTGTCACTGAATCTCCCTGTACATCTATGGCTCTCTATCCCCAGTGAAAGAGGGAGAGATGAAGAAGTGTCAAGCCTTACTCTGAACTTTATTTTCTGAGTAAAATAGAGATGAATAGAGAACTACTAAGTCATGGTGAAGGTCCAGTAGAAGTTAAATAGCATGTGTCTGTGATGGAAACAAATGGCATTGTTGAATCATATTTTCCAGTAATCAAAGATTTGCTCAAGGATAGGCTTAGAGAAATTAAATTTGCTTTGCTTGCTTCTCCACAAGGAAGAAATAAGAGAAATGGTCAGAGGGAGAGGGAAACCAAAAGTTGCAGAGAGGGAGATACATACTGGATTGGTGTTGAAAGAAAATTTCTAAACCTTTAGAACTGTCTAAAAGGGCAATCTAAAGTTCTGCCTGATTCTAAAATTCTGTGATTCCCCAAATTCATGTAGAATACATTCTCTGGCTCAACTATTTCTAGACCACCTTGGTTATATAACCTCTTAGGGTGTGAGAGTGTTTATAGGTTGTGCTGGTGGCTTTTTTCTCTGCCATTGACTTGAGCTCCAGTTAACTGTGTTCCTCCATTGTTAGGGACTCTACTTCAATTTATCCTCTTAATATCAATTAGCTTGTAAAAAAGTATATTTGCTTCAAAAACATATATAAAATATATACAGAATTTTCCCCTAGCACTTCCAGGGCATAATACTCTCAGCATTGCCTCAGTCTCAGGCAAGGGTTAGAGGATAGAATGGCTTAAAATTTAGCTCAGTTCCTATATAACATTGATGCAACCAATGTTTGGTGCATAGTTTCCCGCGCATTGTTTGGTGAGACCAAACATCTGATTGTTAAATTGAACTGATTTGAGCAGAAAATTTAAAATATCTGATAACTAAAATCCTAGTCTGTTATAGGAAAGTGAAAGGTACAGTGTGATGAGCCTTCTGGCATGCAAATCTACTTGGAATGATTTTTAATACTCTTATATAAGTAAGTCTAACAGGGTTAGAGATATTTAGGTTATCCTAAATGTAAGTGGATCACCTTTGCTAAGCTCCTTCCTTCACCTGAAACCAGGGCCATAGTTTTCCTTTAGTCAAAACCTCCACTTAGCCTAATGTTGAGAGGAGGTGGGAAGTCAGAAGACAAAGTAGGAAGTGATGTTGATTGAAGTGTGTTCTTGCTTACCAAGCCATTGTTTAAATTCATTTTTGCAGAGGATTGGGGGGGGAGGGGGAGGTAGTTGAGAGAACTTTGCAGGAATCATAAAGAACAGGTTTACCTGGTTTATAAAATATTAAAAGTCATTGAGTAGGACGCAGCTAGGTGGCATGGTGAATAGAGCACAGGCCGTGGAGTCAGGAGGACCTGAGTTCAAATCTGGCCTCAGACACTTGACACACTAGCTGTGTGACTTTGGGCAAGTCACTTAACCCCAAATGTCCACACCTGGATACTCAATGAGTATCTAGATGTGCTGGTGAACACCTGTAATCCCAACTACATGGTACTTGGGGGAGCTGATGAATTGCTTGAACTCAGGTGGCCTTGCCTATATTCTAAGCCAATCAGATGTCTGCAATAAGTTTGCACAGATATAAGACACCCTTGGGAGGGGAAGGAGTAGGTGGCAGCCCAGGTTAGAAATGGAGTGGTCCATTCCTTCTGAATCAGTCAGTCATGGGATCTGACCTTCTAGGAGTTCGGTTAGGTCCATGAGAGACCACATTTCCAGCGTGGGTGAAAAATCACTGAGTCTTATAGTTCTTGAGCTCCAAATCAAGGTAGGTTCTAAACTTCTGTCGCTTTTCACTTATGTCTGAATGCCTTACCATTATAGCCTCTTTTTCTTGACTTCTCTTCATAAAAATGAAGTTCACCAGTCAGAAAAAGTTATAATTTGTCATAATTTATCTGAGCAGCAAGAAGGCTTATTAAGCAGAATTATAGATAAAAAGTTTAAAGAACCAGAAAATTTTGGATTTGATGTCTGCCTTCTGGAAAAAAAAAAAAGGGTGGAGAGGCAAGCACTTCACCATCTGCATGGACTTCTCTGAGAGGGAAAGCTCAGCATTTTCTAGCCCCAACATATTATTGAAACATCAAAGCTGTCCTATCTGTATTAGGTGAAGATAGCTGTGACAAGTCTTGAAGGCAAGAGCATAATCCCTCTCAAACACCAGAGGTCTCTGCCTCTACCTCTCTGTCTTCCTAGACTTCATTTCACCTTCTCAGTCTCACTTAACTACCTCTCAGTGGAATCCAGAGGGATGAGAGGATTGTTGTTTCTCAGAGGAGCAGTGACAGTCTTGATGTTCCCAGAAGCTACCACAGACATTAGAGACACCATTTCTTGGACCAACTCACCCTGTAGGTTTTATTTACAGTTGTTTGCATATTGTCTCCCCCATCAGACTATAAATTCCTTCCAAGCAGGACTCTTTTTTTTTTTTTTAACTTTCTCTCCCTAGTGCTTAGCACATAGTGCTTAATAAATATATGCTGACTGACTTCTACAAGTAGAACTCCTTCCAGTAGCCTGCTATATAAAGAAATGCATGTTGGCACAATAATGTCAGAAATAAGATGAAATTTCCAAGGATAAAAGAATTCCCAAAATGTTAATCACAGTTAATTAGGTAAATTGTGAATTGTAGAATAAAAAAACATAAAGTCACTCATCTATAAAAAGTGTTTGAATTAATTGATTAATTATCAATGTTTGAATTAATTGATAATAAATGATATTTACAATTCAATTTAATGTTATTTCCCTAAATATTGTGACTTCATGGAGGACTTTTTTTTTTTCTCCCTTTCTATCACTTTGGTTTTCTAGGTGCTTCAAGAAGACTTAGAGCAAGAACAAGTCAGAGTCAATTCTCTCACTCACATGGTTGTGGTGGTGGATGAAACTAGTGGAGACAAAGCAACTGCTGACCTGGAGAAACAGTTGCAGGTAATTGACCTATCTTTAATAGAATTAAAAGCAAACTGGGTGTTTAGAATATTTCTGAGTTGTCTTAAAAGAATCTAGAGATCAATAGTTTACATTTATCAAAATGCTCCATGATAAATTATCCTTCTTCCCTTATAAACACACAAGCACTCGCTTGCACTTGCTCTCGCGCTCACATTCATCTCTCACTCATTCACACTCTCACATACTTACACATTTCCTCTCGTTTTGTGTGTGTACTATTTTCAGTCATTAGAATGTTGGATCTTGGCAAAGGATCTGATCTATAATTGAAAGTTTCATTTGCTATAGCTCAACCATAAGCAAAGGAAAATAGTTGTTATAAATATTAGGCATGGTGGATATTTACAAAATTACATTGCCTTTGTCCTTAAAAACTTACCTCCTATGAGAGGGAGGACAAAAAATTCAATACAGTAAACTTTAAATTTTTGTATATGGTATATACACTTTTGAACATTTTGGCTTAAACCTTATGCTTGGAAACATAACCCATGACCATTCTGTGATGACATTCTGAATCACGTTGTATGATATTTTTTTACACCACGACATCACAAAATGCCTCTATAATATTTACATTTTATGTCATTTATAGCATCATCTCTATTAACTACATATTTTGCTATCATAATATGGTAGAAATAATTAACAATATGAGGCAGCATATGTCTGTTGAGAAAAGGCTGAGTTATTTTTATCAACTATATAAAAATATTTCATTATATATACTCAAGAAGCTAAAACATACTTGTGGTAAGTCATCTCTATGTAGACAAACTAGTGGGGGTTTTTCTACAAGTTTACACAAACGTTTTATAAATTAAATATTTCATTGAAAGTGCAACTCATTTTTTTGCTTTTTAACCATTATCAGTATTCTGTAAATTGATATAGCAAAGAATCCCAACAAATTAGGTTTAAATGACTTTTATCAACTTCAAGTTATTTTTAAGTATTTTGTTTCCTAAGTGACTTATAACCAAATTTCTTAAATCTAATCTTTCCTCTGTGTGTGTGTGTGTGTGTGTGTGTGTGTGTGCAAGCATGCATGCGTGCGTGCTTGTGAAACATAGATGTCAAGGTGCTTTTTTAAAAATTCTGATGAAATTACGTTTCCTCAGTTAACTGCTTCAGGCTAATAATCTCCCACAAAGATGTGTCTCTTCAATCTCTAAATGATTAAGTTGGTGAGGGGCCAAGGGCACAGCATGCTACCTCCTGCTAGGTCTTTGAGTTTCATTCATACGTTTCCAAAGCTTGAATGTGTGTACATATGTATAGAGTATGGATAGTGTGTGTGTGTGTGTGTGTGTCTATTTAGAGTTGTGTTGAAATGATGATATTTACACATCTGGAGCCACTAAAAGATTAAATATTTTTCCAATGTTTCATTTTCTATGAAAGTATGAAAAAATGAAATACTAGGCTGCTTTATTCTAGCCAGTACAGTATCAAATTTTAACAAGTTTCTTAGTTCTCACATTGGAAATTATAGACTATTAGCAATTTCCGGGTCAGACATGAAAATTCAGAGGCAGAATGTATGATCCATAGCCATTTATTTCCCATATCTATGAATTTGCCCTGGTTGACCCCCATGCTTAGAATATATTTGTTTCCCACACTTTCCTCTGTGAATCACTAATTTCTTTCAAGATTCTGCCTAAACAACCTCTTTCATAAGTGGTCTTTCCCTGTGCCCCTGTTTCTTGTGTTCATCCCTCCAAATACTTCATATTCATGTTTAGTGTGTATGTCTGTGTCTTTGTGTGTGTGTCTGTGTCTGTCTGTGTGATAGACACCATGATATAGTTATAGAATGCTGGTCTAGGAGTTGAGAAGATCTGGGTTCAATCTACTCCTCTGACACATACTGTCTACATGACTCTAAACCACTCACCTGAGCTCTCAGTAACCTGGACACACTGTACCTATAAGTACTAGAGAAAGTGGCTTATCTACAATGGTAGAAATTACTCATTGAGTTCCCTGAACTATAAAAATAAAAAGATATAGATTTAAATATAGGGAGATCACAGCATAAACAAGAACCTATTAAAGTAGTTAAGTTACTAAAATAGTTAAGATTAAAGCTGAATTTGATATTCTTTCCTTAACCTCACGGTTGGATATAAGAAAAATGACTGCATTCTTTTCATGTTCAGGCCAAAGAATAAACCAGTAGAATTAATGGAACATATGGGAAGCTGTTCAAAATGGAAATGTATAGGAGGTGCAACAAGTCTCCTGGCTCAATAAACTTGCTAAAACATAAAGTGCCTGATGTAGGAACCTGAAAGTCATGAACAAAGTCCTTTTTTTCTTTTTGAAGAAATCATCAATAATGTTTAAAACAAAGGCAGACCTGCTTTGAAGAAATGAAGGAACTCCTGGAATAGCTAAGTTGCCTTTGGCTTTGTTAAAGAGAATGATTAAGACATAGAAAAGGCAGATGACACTCAGAGTGATGCAAGCAAAGAGAGAGATCTAATGTGGGGAGGAAGAGCAGTGATATGTGAAAGAATTTGACACTGCTTATCAGGAAAATAAGAATCCCTCAGACACTTTCGTAGCTATATCAATAAATGCTCTGTGCTTTATTTTCCTTATCATTAAAATGAGGAGGTTGGACTTGATGGTGTCTAATATTGTTTGCAGCTCTAAATCTATTATTCTATGACCTACTTCTTAGGAAAGGTATAAAACTAAAGCATAAAAGGGAAAATTTGCTGGGATCTCATTCTGCAACCATTGGGGAAAATGGGTGTGACCCAAGTTTAATTCAGAGAATAAGCAAAAAGCTCATTCTGATTAAAACCTGAGGACACTAGAAAAATAAATCAAAAGTCTGGATGAGAGAGAGAGAGAGAGAGAGAGAGAGAGAGAGAGAGAGAGAGAGAGAGAGAGAGAGAGAAGGGGGAAAAGAGGGGGGGAGAGAGAGAATATAATTCATCTATGTCTATGAATCTTTCTCTCACCAAAAAAACATTTGGATGTAGCCTTTATAGAAAGGTAGAATGTAGGACCTGAAGTCAAGAAAACCTGAGCTCAACTCCAGTCTCATGCATTTAGTAGGTGTGTAACCCTGGGCAAGTCACTTAATTTCTGTTTGTCTCAGTTTCTTCATTTATAGAATGAACATAATAATAACACCAACCCCCCAGGTTTGTTGTAAGGATTAAATCAGGCAATAATTCTAAACTGTTTATTGCCGTGCTCTGTACATAGTAAACACTAAATAAATGTTAGCTATTACTGTTATTATTACCAAAAAATTCTAGAACAAAGAAAATGTCGTAATATGTTAAAATACAGTTTTGAGTTAACGTTACTTAGTTCATTCTTTACCCATTGCCCTCAGTGATGGCAAGGGTCTCTTCTTAGCAATCAGTATCTGTCCTTTCTGAATGGAGAAAGGTGGGTCCTCAGGTCAATTTCTTCAGGGGATAGAGAAAGAGGTGTCTGCCCTTTGATACAAAATCTCTTCCCCAGAAGTCAAGGATCCTCACAAGACTTGAGGTAATCAGTTCAATTTGGTTTCTACCCTAAATCCATTTCTCTAAGAAAGGCCTTTCTCCTCCCTTCCCCACCACCTTCAATCCATTACCTACCTTTCTAAGTGGACAAATCTAGAAAGGATTATGGGATTTGAGACATATTATTTCTTATTATTTCCAGAGAAGCTGAAGAGAGCTCCTTTATTATGCTTCCACCTTATCTATGCCCCCTACTTGCTTCACTGAATTGCCATTGTCCTGGACAGCTAGTACTTAGTAGGTATGAAATGCTTTTTATCAGTGGATAGATTAAACAGCCACTAAACTCACAAGAATCCAGTTTATAGGAAGCCCATATATTATTTACAATGTGACATATATCTCTTATTGTACCCAGGGATCTTTAAATCCAGTTGAAAGATTTACCTATTAAAAAGACTCACTGTCAAACAACTTTGAAGTAGAGATTAGTTTATAGATGATGGAAAGAAAACATACATGAGAAAAATAGAAATTAAACATCTTTAGCAATTATATTTATATTCCCTGATATCTAAAACTAAATGAATAGATGTGGAAATATAAAACAGTGGTCCTAAATACTTGAGAAAACATATTTAATAATTACTGGATATTTTACATATCATTTTTGCTACATGAATATATAGATGGAAGACAACATAGGAAAGATAGTCTTTCTTTAATTTCATCTGGAAATATCAGAAATATGTGTAGGAAACAGTAAGAAAATACACAATAGTATGGTTAATCTAACTGAAATATCCTTATTAGTTCAAACATTTCATTGACTATGTGAGTACATATTTTTTTTTTAAAAGAAAAATAATTAGGGTCGTTGTTAATAGGAAAAATAAATTGGGAGGAAGGGAAAAACCTATCCAGATACCAATGCTGTTCACTTTTGGGTAAAATAATGGGAAGTGTTCAGACGTTTCTTCCAGTTCTTTACGTTCTACTTACCTAATAGACAAATTTATGAAAGGTGGGGAAGAAAACAACAGTAGTCTTTAAAACTGTTGTAAATATTTTGTCCAAGGCAAGGGACAGAAAAGGTGCCAGGAAATTACACTAGAGCAAATCACACGCAAGTGTGGGGTGTGAATGGGAACACTGCAGATTTGATGTACACACTCTTTAACAGTTTCCAGGAAACCAACCAACAAAATTCATGGTCTGCTAACTTCTGTGTGACTATTTTTTTTCTCACATGGATTAGATGCCAGCCCCAACACATTGACCAGTCTTTCAGTTTGGCAGCAAGTTCTTATACCACTCCAGTCCTCCAGAAGCATTCAGCACACTGCATGAAAGACTTGGAAAAGCAAAATAAAGACCATCTGGTTTGCCTGTGGTAGAAGTTACTGCATAATACCTCTTTAGAATGTGGTTTACCACTAAGTATCAGGGTCAGGATTAATGGTAATTGACGGTGTTCCCAGTGTAGCTTAAAGTAGCTACAAACTATATCTTCCGTGTTGTGTTTTGTTTTTTATAAACAAGTTCAAATTTGTTTAATTAGGGTCTCTGTAGGAGTGATAGGATCACTAACTACCAGGATTTTACCTTCCCCTGACAACTTGGATTAGGTCATTTTGGTTTTGTCTGTTTTATTTTCCCCTGAAAGGCAACAAAACTCCTTAGGACTTGATTGACATAAGGAGCTGTATTCTGATGGTCTCTGGCCATATTGATTTAGTTTTCTGGTGTAAAGGCATAAAAAGGCTCTCCCATGTGGAGTTGTAGTCCCTTAGACTTATTCGATGTTCCAAACCCCCAAAAGTTCCCATTCCCTGCTCTGTTAACAAACACCTATTGGGAATGGAGAGGTGAGAGAAGGCAGAATCTACCCAACCTAAATGATTCACTATCCTTATTTAATATTCTTTCTATGATAATAGAGAAGAAGACTTACTTTTGTTAATTATTAAATGACATATGACTGCCTTATTTTTCTGAACTTGAACTAACAGGGAAGCAGCCCCAACTTTAATAGAAAAGAACAATAAAGTAAATTTTAAAAATTCATTTTCAAATGGTCTATGTAACTAACAACCTTTTTTCATTTTTTTGAGGTAAAACCCATATTCTAGAAACTAGAAGTACACTTTTCCAAAGTAAGCCATTATTTATCATGTTTCTCATGTATTTGATGACAATATGTTTCCAAGATGCTGTGTGGCATAATGGCTAAAGGATCACTCTCCAAGACTGTAAAACCCAAGTTAAAATTTTGCCTTTGGTATGACATTGGAGTACTCATTTAAATTCTCAGTCCCTGAGAAACACAATATTACTTTTTTATTTTGATTTTTTTATTTAGTATTTTATTTTCCACAGTTACATGTAAAAACAGTTTTTAACATTCATTTTTAAAACTTTCAGTTCCAAATTCTCTCCTTTCCTTCCTCCCCACCTCACCATCATTGAAAAGGCAAGCAATTCGATGTAGGTTATACATGTGTAGTCATGCAAAACATATCTCTAATAGTCATGTAAAAGAAAACAGGGGAAAAAAACGCTAAGGAAAAATAAAGTAAAAAAACAAACTACATTTCAATCTGTGTTCAGACATCATCAGTTCTTTCTCTGGGGATGGACAGCGTTTTTCATCGTAAGTCCTTCAGGGTTGTCTTGTTCAGTATTTGCTGAGAATAGCTAAGTCATTCACAGCTGATCATCCTACAATATTGCTGTTACTTTGTACACAGTACATTTTATTTTGCATAATCCTGTGCAAGTCTTGTCAGGTTTTTCTGAGAGTACCTTGCTCATTTCTCAATAGTATTCTATCACAATCACATACTACAACCTATTCAGCCAATCCCCAACCGATGGGCATTCCCTTAATTTCTAATTCTTTGTCCCCGGAAAAGAGCTGCTATAAATATTTTTGTACATATAGTTCCCTTTCCTTTTTTTTTTTTTTAATCTCTTTTGGGATACAAACCTAGCAATGGTACTGCTAGGTCAAAGGGCATGCATGGTTTTATAGCCCTTTGGACATAATTCAAATTGCTCTACAGAATGGTGGAATCAGTTCAAAACTCCACCAACAATGCATTAAAATCTCATTTTCCCCAGATCCCCTCCACCATTTGTCATTTACCTTTTCTGTTCTGTTAGCCAATCTAATAGGTATAAGGTAGCACTTCAGAATTGTTTAAATTTGAATTTCATTTATCAATTGGAGAATGGCTCTTATTTTCATAAATTTGACTTGGTTCTCTATATATTTGAGAAATGAGGCCTTCATTAGAGAAATCTGCTTGAAATTTTTCTTTACAGTTACTGTTGCTAACAATAGAATTTCCTTCTAACCTATCCCACCCTCCTTTTATTCTATTCTCATTCACCTTTCACCCTGTCCCTCCTCAAAAGTATTTTGCTTCTGACTGCACCTTCAGTCTGCTCTCCTTTCTGTCATCCTTTCTACCCCCAACCCCCACCCTTCTCTTATACTCTTCTGTTCCTACTTTCCATTAGGGTAAGATAGATTTCTATATCCAATTAACTGTATATATTATTCTCTCTTTGAGCCAATTCTGATAAGAGTAAGGTTCATTCAATCTCCCTTACTTCTTCCATCTTCCCCTCCACTATAAGAGTTTTTTTTTGCCTCTTTTATGGGAGATAATTATTCCATTCTTCTTTTCCCTTTTCTTTTCCCCAGTATATTCCTCTCCCACTCCCCAATTTTATTTTTTAGATATCATCCCTTCATATTCAATTCACACCTGTACCTTCTGTACTCCTTCTAACTACCCTAATAATGAGAAATGTCTCATGCATTTAAAATATTATCTTCCTATGTTGGAATGTAAACTTTAATGTTATTAAGTCCCTTATGATTTCTCTTTTCTGTTTACCTTTTTATGCTTTTCCTGAGTCTTGTATTTGAAAGTCAAATTTTCTATTCAGCTCTAGTCTTTTCATCAGGATTGCTTGAAAGTTCTCTCTTTCATTGAATATCCATTTTTCCCCCCAAAAGATTATACTCAGTTTTGCTGGGTAGGTGATTCTTGGTTATAATTCTAGCTCATTTGCTCTCAGGAATATCATATACCAAACCTTCTGATCCTTTAATATATAAGCTGCTAAATCTTGAGTTACCCTGACTGTGGCTCCATAATACTTAAATTTTTCTTTCTGACTACTTGAAATATTTTCTCCTTGACTTGGGAGCTCTGGAATTTGGTTATAATATTCCTGGAAATTTTCATTTTGGATCTCTTTCAGGAGGTGATCAATGGTTTCTTTCAATTTCTATTTTACCCTCTGATTCTAGAATATCAGGGCAGTTTTCCTTGATAATTTCTTGAAAGATGATATGTAGGTATGTCGTGTGTGCGTGTGTGTGTGTGTGTGTGTGTGTGTGTGTGTGATTATGGCTTTCAGGTAGTCTAATAACTGTTAAATTATCTCTCCTGAATCAATTTTCCAGATCAATTGATTTTTTCCAACAAGATAGTTCACATTGTCATCATTTTTTTCATTCCTTTGATTTTGTTTTATTGTTTCTTAATTTCTCATAGTCATTAGCTTCCATTTCTTCCATTCTAATTTTTAAGTAATTATTTTCTTCAGTGAACTTTGGGACCTCCTTTTCCATTTGGTCAATTTTGCTTTTTAAAGCATTTTTCTCCTCATTGGCATTTTTTTTTACCTCTGTTACCATTTGTGTCTAGTCTGTTTTTTTTTAATGTGTTATTTTCTTCACTGTTATTTTTTTGGTCTCCTTTACCAAGCTGTTGACTTGTTTTTCATGATTTTCTTTTATCACTCTCATTTCTCTTCTCAATTTTTCCTCCACCTCTCTTACTGGATTTTTATAATTACTTTTAAGTTCTTTCTTGGCCTGAGACCAATCCGTATTTTTTCTTGGAGGCTTTAGATGTAGGAGCTTTTTTCTTCTGAGTTTATGTTTTGATCTTCCTTATCACCGTAGTAACTTTCTTTAGTCACAGTTTGTTTTTTTTTCCTGTGGTTTGCTCATTTTCCCCAGCCTATCACTTGACTTTTAAACTCTTTGTAAAAGTAGTGTTCTGCTTCCAGGGTGAAGGGCACACTGTCTCTACCTTCAGGGGTTTTGTGCAGTTGTTTTCAGAGTTATTTCTGGGGATCGGTAAGTTTTCAGTTCTTCCAAGGTGGTATAATTTAAAGAGAGGTTTACTACTCTCCTGCCTTGTGCTCTCTTCTGTGAGTGACCACAAGCACTTTTTTTTGCCCTAGAACTGTGAGGAGAGTCCCCTCTCTACTGTTGGCTACAAGCTCTGCTATGCTAGTATTCCTTCCCACCCTGGGACTGCCACCCAGGAATACAACCCTGATTCAAGTATGGGCAAAGCAATGCCTCAATGCTAGCAAAAAAAGACCCCTGATTAGTTGTTTCTCCTACCTTAGTGTCTGTGGCCATAGAATTCCAGAAAAAAAAGCCACTATCTCAGCTACTGCTAATAGTCACTCTCAAGGCCTGCTCCTGGTTTCCTGGGGCTGTATTGGCCCAGCCTGCATTGGACTGTGCTCCATTCTCAGCCAGGTGTGACAGACCTTTTCTGTTGACCTTCTAAGTTGTCTTTGGGATCTGTGGGCTGAGAGGTCTGGAAACCACCACTGCTGCCACTGATTCAGTCACCCTGGGGCCTGCTCTAGGTTTGTAGGCCTTTTTCTGTGCTGATGGGAATGTGTTGGACTGCTTTCCTCTCTCACTCTTGTTCAAAAGATCTTTCCTGCCACCTTAAAAATTGTCTTGGGCTGGAGAATTGTTTCATTCTGTCTTTGTGAGTTTTGCTGCTCTAGAGATTGTTTAGAGTCATTATTTGAAGGAGTTTGGGGGGAGATCAGGTGAGTCTTTGCCTTTATTCTACCATCTTACCTTTGTGTCCTGCTTACCTTTTTTATGTGGGAAAAAAATTTCCCATTCTACCTCTCTCTCTGCTCTTCTTCACTTTCTCACCCCTTCAATTTTTGTTTTGATCATTCCCATATAATCAAATTACACCCATGCTCTCTGTCTTTGTAAACTACTTTTAACTGTCCTAATAATGATGAAGTATTTAGTATTTTTTATGCCTCTTTTACCAAAATGTTGATTTTCTTTTCCCAATTTTCTTGCAACATTCTCATGTTCCCCACCACCAGTTTTTCCTCTCCCATCATTTTTTTATTCTTTACTGCTTCCAGGAATTCATGTTGTACTTGGACCCAATTAGCATTTTACTTTGAAACTTTGTAGCTGTTTTCACATTGTTATCTTCTTCTATGTCTATGTCTCTTCTCTTTTTTAAGGTCGAATTATTTTTTGTTTTTTGTTGTTTGCTCATTTTTCCAATCTATTTTTTGACTTTGAACTTTATGTTAAATTTGGGCTCTTCTTATCTGTGGATGGGGAAGCCCTGTCCCAAGTTTCAGGCTTTTTTGTGCTGCTATTTTCAGAGCTAGTTCTGGGGGTCAGGCAAAAGGCACCAAGCACTACCTGGTGAAGGGCAGCAAGAGAGCCACAGACACAGGTGGAGCCAGGCTTCAAATAGTATCAAGGCATTTCTAGTCCAAACAATTATCTAGACAGTCTTTTCCTGAGCCACAGTAGGAGGCTAGGCCAGACACTTCCAAAAAATGGAGCATAGTATTCACCACCACTCAAAACTAAGTAGAATCTCCTCACCATCCACAAGGAGAACAGAGTTTGATCCAAATAAAGACCCCAAACCCTGAAACTATATGAATAAAAAGAAGAAAATTTCAAACACAATGAAGAAATATTTTGGCCTGAGAAATACTCAAGAAGTAAACTCAAAAGAAATAAAAGTAAAAAGTCCATGTAAAATCTCAAAGAAAAAAAATCTCTAAGAACTATAAGAATACTTAAAACAATTATTTAGAAGAAATGAAGTAATAGATATAACACTGAAAATGCAAAGAGGAAAGAATGGCAAGAAGAAGTAATGCTTTAGGAGAAACATCACTCCAGAATGAAATATGCTGGAAAGTGGAATGGCCAAAACCCAGACCAGTTCATACAAATCTGTGACCATTTCTAAGGCTTAAATTTATCTACTCATATAATGAAAGTAAGAAAAAAAAATTATTTGTTTCCATTGTCCAATGAGTCATAAGTCTATAACAAGAGAACACAGGATTATAATGTATAATTAGACTTTGAAGAATACAAGCTAAATTATATACTTAGAAACCATCTATTCCAATACTTTCATGTCAATAGAAAATTTGTTTTCACTATCAATCCTTAGGCACAACTTGTCTAAATGAACTAATTGGATTTCAAAAGGTTCATATTATTGGGGGAATAACTGTTTGTATCCTCAAGGTCATATTCATAGCACTGATGGGGACTATGAATATGCCAGCATAGTTCTGAATCTCAAAAGATAATAGACTCTCCATAGAGAAGACAGAAGCAAAACATTTATTCAGACATCAGAAATCCCAACACTAGAAAATCAAATGCATCATAGCAACAAAGAAGTTAATACACATTATCTCTGCAGGGAGCAACATTGTCCAAAAACCTTCCCCCTGCTCAGACCTTCCCACAGACAAATACTCAAAATCCTACCTGTCTGCTTGCTTGTGTCCTCTCTCTCCCTCTGCTCTAATTGTTCTGACTCATTTCCTGCTCCACCTCTTCTTCCTCCACCCATTCAGCGAACTCCTCCCAGTACAGGCTTTATGTGATTACATTTGACCTATTAAAGAGCAGGGAAGATTTTCAAATTTCCATTACTATTACACTGTTGAAAATTATTATCCATGTCTATCTGGTTTTCAGATGTAAACTGTTGTCCAGACATGGACCAGGTCTGATTTGGAGGACTGACCCAAAAGAGTGTAAAGTTCTTTCCAGAGGATTGCTTCTGTGAACAGCTTTCATGGTTCTGATTACATAGTATAGTGA
>CM053591.1:64918028-64928190 GCA_028646515.1 Pseudochirops corinnae
AACTTATCACAGAAAATCAAAATACAGCATTCACCAACAACTTATCACTAAAATGGCCACATAGTTTTCACCAAAGTGGTCACATAGTTTTAAACAAAGTACATTCAGTCAATCACAAAATCCTTAATTTAATCACAAAGTACAAAAGTCAAAGTTCTCCACCCCTAGGTCACAGTAAATCATAATCTTCTCAGTCAGTACACAGTATCCAAGTAAAGCCTTCTTTCACCTTGACTCGAGGCTGGCTCTCAGCTTCCATGGTTCCTCTTCCATGGTCCCAGCTCCAACTGTCACCTGGGTTCAAAGGCAGGCAGCTCCCAGTTCCTTGTCCAGCTCCTTGTCCAGTTCCCCTTCCATAATGAAGCTCACAATGTCCAGTCCACCTCAAGTCCTTCACAGTTTCTGTTTCTGGGAAGACAAAGCTTGACAAAGCCACAATAATATTCATGCACATTGCCAGCACCATCATCAATTCACTATCTTTCTTTTAATTTAACTCAGGCCCATCAACAAGATATGTGAATCTGACACAAATCATCAATGTAGAAATAAGCACAGACCCACAAACAAGGTCCAAGATGTCAGCAAAAATCATTGGTGAAGTCCCAGGACCTCCAAAACCCTCCTCCAGGACTTCTATAAACATACAACCAGAAAATCCTCTTTCAGGGCTTTTAGTAAGGTCCCAGGGCTTCTGTACATAGTATCACAAACAAACATCAACACAGACAGAGCAGACAAACAGAGCACAGGGATACCACAAGTTTTCTCCTTCTTGACTCTGCCACCTCAAGAGTCCTCTTCTCAGTTCTCAATTCTCAGTTCAGTCTTCAATCCAACAGCAGCTGCCCTGCCTCCACTATGCTTATCCCTTAGTTCTGACTGTCCAGCTTGCGCTCTTCCTTATATACAGTATAGCTCCTCTCCTTCCTATTGTAGCAGTTCATCAATTCTAGGGTTCACAAGTTGTGGGGTTCATATGTTCTATTTCTTAACAGACTTCATACAATGCTCAAAAGAAACTTTGACTGAAACAAGGTGTTAATTCAGTAGATGAAACAATGTGTGAACTACTTCTGTGCTTGCCATTACAAAGAGTTCATTTCTACTTTGTTTAGTTTTATATTCCTACCTAGAATTTATTCTGGGAAATCTTCAAGTAATTTCTCGGTGTGTACAAATGTGTTTAACAGGATTCCTAGCTCTTTATAAGTACTCAGGGAAATAAATGGGTATCACATGGAGGAGAGACTTTATTTTCCATCAAGAAAACATACAATATGCAAAGGAATTCAAGGAACACTTAAAGAGATAAAGAAAAAATGTGATGCATTCATGTTAGTACGTAAGCTCCCTTCAGAAAGGATATGAGTTGCAAGTATAGTACCCTGATACTTCATGTGAATGATTCTCCTCACACACTAGCAAACTGTCTTTTAGAGTCGTAATGCCAATTTATGGTTTGGATTCACCCCACCCACCCCGGAAGTACAGTCAATGTACATTTTCTTTTCTACTAGAGGGCTGCCTCTTTTCCATTAGACTTGTACTTTCCAAATAACTCAGTATAATAGTGATGGATGAGAAAGTGCCAATCTTTTTGTCCCTTTTACTTCAATCCCCTTAAACTCATTAAGTTGGGAGGCAACATAGTTGATATTATCATAGCATCACAGGATTATATAATTTTTAGAGTTAGAATGGACCTCATAGATCATTTACTCTAACCCATACCAAAAGGGAATTTCCAGCATAATTTCCCACAGAAGTGGTTATCCAGACTCTGTTAAAATACCACTAACGACAGGAACATATCACTTCACAATGTCACCTATTCTGCTTTTGACCAACCCTAATTGCTAGGAACTTTTCCCCAATGTCCAGATTAAATTAGCCTTTTTGCAACTTTTACCTATTACTCAAAGTTCTGCCATCTGGAGCCAAGTAGACAAATTGTAATTGCTCTTTAATAAGATAATCCCTTCAAATATTTATCAAGAAGAAATAAATTGTGACAAGTTTCCTTCTGTGAGACCTCATTTGGAGCTGTTTTTGTTGCAAGGTGATAATGGACATATCCACACTATAAGGGGTGAAGTAAACTCAATAAATTGAATAACTCTTAAGGAGGTAGAAGAATTTGCTGATCAGCTCCCATAATACAAGCAAGAGTAAAGTGATAACAATCTGTGTGTCAGTGAAAGATCATTTATTAAATGCCTATTTTGTGCCAAGCTCTGCACTTAGGGCTGTAGATACACAAGATGGCAAGTACAGTCCCTTTCCTCAAGGAGTTCATATTCTAATGGGAGTGTCAACATGTAAATAACTAGGCACACACACTGTGTGTGTGTGTGTGTGTGTGTGTGTGTGTACAGAGAGAGAGAGAATGGAAGGTGATCTCAGAGGGAAAGGTACTAAGTTAGAAAAGGAGGTTGGAGTCAGAAAAGGCTTTTCTGTAGAAGGTTGGACTGAACTGAGTCTTGAAGGGAAACTGAGGTGGAACTGAAGAGGGACTGTACTTTAAATATGACAAAAATCAATGGCAAAGAATAATTATGGAGTGTGTGGAAGGAAGGGAAATGCAAGGAAAAAAAGATTAAAATGTAGGTACCTCTGGGTAGCTATAAGCCTGTTTAATTATTAATTATCAATCTTCAGTTTAAAGCTCATCCCTTCATGAGACCTAATAGAACCAATTGCAAACAATTTCGGGCATTTAGAGTTTTTTTTTTTCCCCTCCTATTCTCTATATGGTAGTTTGTCAAATCTGTTTTCTCCTTTAGGAAAAGTGGCCATTATAAAATGTAGCATAAAGGAGAATTTATGTGACTTAATTGATCTTAATTTATTTTCCTCTGCCCACGGGGGAAATTTGGATTTTAAAAAATGATAAATCTTATTTGTATTGCCTAGTTACCTTATTTTTTTCAGGGTGTTCCTTAAACAAAGAAGGTAGGTGGGATTCAGGATATAGCATCTGACTTCTATAGGTATAAGTCTCAATTAAGTGAGTCAATAGCAGGGGAAATGTGTCTACAAGTTGTGTGTATTTAGCTGGTGAAGCTAAGGTCAGGGTTTGGAGTGTTAGGCCAAACCAGCAGGAAGAGATAAGGTCTAGAGTCCCATTTGGTGAGGTGGGATGGGTGAGTTTTAAGGATCCAGACCAGTTAGAAGCAGAGGTAGGTTCCAGGAAGACTCAGGGGATAGGGCAGGAAGATTTATCTGAATATTGATCTTCAGACAAGTGGTGCTGTGCACTGTCCTGATTTTAAGCACCATGCTTTGTGTAAGTTGGCAAGTTGTAACAGTGGGTACAGATCTCCAGACTAAGGCTAGGCATTACTGGGATTGTCTTAGTAACTGCAACAAAGACCAGCCCCCTGCATCCTCTAAGTTAGTGGTATAAAACTCAAATGGATGCCAGAAGGCCACATATTGATTAGAAAACCCCATGTTAACATCGTCTATGTTGCATTTTTATTTATTTTGTTAAACACTTACCAATTATGTTTTAATTTAGTTCACTACACTTGGTCTGTGAGTTTGATAACTAACAGGAGGCATCAGATCCTGCCTCTCCTTCATTCTTTGCCTCTTGTATTGTGTTCTGTCTCTAGATTGAAAGAACTATCCACGGTTTCCATATAGCTCCCTTCAATTAAGATAAGAATGGGATAGTTACATTAACATACTGGTTTTTATAGGTAAAAAGGAAATAAACTGAGCTCTTATACAGTGCCAAAAAAAAAAAAAAAGGATAGAAGTAGAAAAATCTAAAAAAGAAAATGTGAATCAAGAGTTAAAGGAAAACCACACATTCTGTCCTATGGTAATTCACTTTTCTATCACCAAACTTGGCACTTAAAGTGACCATTCATACACTCAGCCTCCTCAGAGTTGATATGTTGGGGTTCCAATTGGGATATATAGGGAACCTCAATTGGGATTCCAATTTGACTCTGAAACAGCAAAGGGTGGGCGGAGGGTAGAACTAATGGGTAAATCTCACCTTCCTACAGCTCAAAGCTTCCTAGAAGCTGGAGTGTGTTTCAGGAAGGTAACTGGGAGAAAAGCACATTTTGGTTAACTCCTATTGAAGTATTATGCTTCTATATATTTATAGACTACCGTGATGCATTCATTGCTTTACAAGACATTAAGCACTAAAACTAGGTAGAAAGCCTCAAGGAATTTAGCATTTGTGAGACAGAACAACAGGTAACAATAAAAACATCAGGCTCACCAGAACTTCTTGCTTTCACACTCAACATCACAAGATAGGCAGTCATTTTTGTTATGCCCCTTAGGTTTTCTATTCTTCTCCGTTGACTAGCTGGGTGGGAGTTAGAGAGAGCAAAGTTTATTATGCTGCCATGCAACATTAAATAATAGCCCACAAAGAATGGAAGTGACAACAATAGTCTTCCTGGATTTATTCATTAGCATTTTATGAACTCATAAAAATCAATAATATATGATACTGACTGAATCAGGAGACAGAAAAATATGTCTCTCCAAATTAGAGGCTCACAACATTTTTAGCATAATCACCAAAGTAAAATTTATCCTAACTAATCAAGCAGTCATAATGATCCTTCAAAATATAATCCTTGTGAATATTTTGTCTTGAGACTCTGAATCTATAGCTTAAAAAACATTTACATAGTTATGTGGTCTCCTTTCTATGAATCCCTTGAGGTTTAATTTTGAATTTATCAATATTATTGACCTCTCTTGGCTTATTTGTCCCCAATTCAGTCCAAGAACTGAAAACTTAAAAATTATTCAAGCCTGGATTTTTATTCAAAATCATCATACTAACAAACAAAAGGTGAAAAACAGCCTCCAAAGAGTGAACGTTTTCTTGGGACAGAATGGAATATTAAGGTATCAATATCAGCCATGTTTCTGAATGAGTGACATATTGTGTCCTTCCTATTCATTTTTCATTCTCCATCCCAGAATAGTTTTGGATCTAAGCTTGCATTTCAGGACTAAAAGTATGCACTTAATCAGTGTCTATATAGCTGGCAAGTAATCCTGGATAATCATAAAGTTAAAGAAATCAGAGAAGGGCCCTGTATGTGTTTAAGATTGCCTCCTCAGCCCCCTCACCCATTCTGACTCTGTGTGACTCTTTGTCTTCATGGCTTCTTGTCAATGCCATGTCTAAGCAAGTTTCCACTCCCCAAACTTCTTAACTGGATGTTTCCTCTCAGGCACTTTTGGGGAAGGCTCAATCAAATTGAGTCTGATAATGGATACTGTATTTATAGCCCTAGTCGGCATTTCTGCAAAAAAAGGGATAGAATGGATATTTTCACCTATTTTAGGGGGTCACACTTTGTCATTATAACTGAATATAATTTTAAAATTTCTTGTTTTAAGGTAGAAAATATTGTTTTTAGTAAGTCTGCCCTTGTGGTTTTACGTCAACCATTGGTATGGAAGGCTATTCAATTCCAGCCTGAACCTACAGCAGGGGTATTTGGGTCTCCTGACAAAGACATTTCAGCATGTCAATGATCTGAGGACCTGGGGGCTTGTCTAGTGCAAAGCTAGCATTTGAGGAAACTTTATAACCCAACTTAGAGTGCTTTCTGGAAGATTAAAAAAACAGTAAAAACATAAACTGATTTCATGAGTTGAAGACCTATATAGAATCAAAATTCATGTATCAGAGAGCAGAGGATTGTTTAATTCCATTACTTCATATAGTAATGGGGACTTGGTTTCTTTCCAGAATCTTTTTTCTCTTGAATTTATCACATTTCAGAAGTAGTTTGTAAGGCTTCAGAGGTAGATGATAGTCTGTGATAAAGTAAACAACTAAAACTGGAATAAAATTACTTCCAAAAGATCCATCAGACTAATTAGTCATAAAGATTCTCTATTTATTCTACTTTGGGCCATATGTGATCAGATGAAATATTAAAATGCCTTAAAATAATTTTTATTAATTTACCTTTCTTTTATCACTTTTTAATGGGAATAATATCTCCTTTTTGAGCTCATGTGGCAGATAACTGCTGACAAAACATTTAGTACAAGTTCAGGTCTCAGACCAAAATAATAGAAAAAATAAAAACCTGAATGAAAATTAATATCCTAATGTGGTCTTTTATAGACAAAATTATATCAGAGTGACGGAAAAAGAATTATTTTACGTATTACAACCTTGTACATTCCTCTTAGGAAACAGAAGTTAAAGAAAAGACAGATTAATAACCTCATGCTTCCTTCAATGTCATAAAAGTTGAACAAACGTAGTTTAACAGTTGTAATCTCAAACATCCCCTAAGGGATATTTAACCTACTTAAACTTAGATTACAGGTTAAAATTAATTTAAAGGATTCATGATGGTTTGATTAGAGGAGAAGGGATTTACATGTCTCTAAAGTGTTGGTACAGTTGAGATTCTTCCTTGGGCTTCTTATGGAGAAATTTTTAAGGCCTTTAGTAAATTTTCATATCCTGTGAATATCCCATGGGATTGGTTTCAACCAGCTCAATAACCTCCTAAGTAGGAGAAATGGCCCTGACCTTCCCAAATAATAAGAGTTAATGAAAGGAAATCAGGAATCAAAAATTTCCCATTATACTTTTATTTCCAAATGTATATCTTCCTTCTATCCTACTGATGGGGTCTGGAATGCTTTTGTCTGTAACCTCAGTTTGTAAAATCTTGCTTGTGTTCAGGTACCTGTGTATGTAACATCGTTTGTAACAAGCCTGTGCAATTAAGTTGTAAAAGTCACACTTTCCCCCAGCCATAAAGGCATTAACTCTGTCTCTCCCCTTCTCCCAGCCTAAAAGTCTCTTCCCTGAGCTAGCAGTCTGCCTAGATACAGTTACCCATGAATACATCACCCAATTATTTTTTAGAGAAATACATAGCTCTTTTGTTCTAAGTGGCCAGTTGCACCCAAAAACCTTGAACAACATTATCAGAGAGATAACTCCCTCCTAATATGGTACCTCCTGAATCCCTAATCAGTCTAGCTTCTAAACTTGGCACCTCCTAAAACAATCAAACCTATCCTCCCAACAGCCATTTTGGATCTATCTCATTCATCTTTGACCAAAAGTAACCTAGTGAGGTGTCAAGGCAAAAACCACACCTCCTTGTGGCCCCCCTTAGGGGGATTTCCCAGTGAATTATGGGCAATACACCTGCACAGTTGATATAAAAAGTGCTTGTTGCTTTAAGCATTGACCTCTCCTAAACTCCTCCCAAACTCCACCCTTGCCCACCTAGTCAGCATAATCAGCCTTTGACTGACAGTTTTATGGCTTTAAAAACTGCATCTCTATCCCCTGCACTTTGCAGGCTGTTCTTAACATTCTCCTGTCTGCTGCAAAGTGTAACATTGAACTTTATAACTGTAAGTTTGCAGTCCCCTTACCGCCCACCTCCCCCCCCTTCAAAGTCAACGTAACAATAAACTTTTGTAACTCTGCCAAAAGATAGTTGAGTCCAGTAATTTGTTTCAAACAAAGAACCCTGAAAGGATTTCATAGAAATCCACCCCCCCTCTCTATAACTCTTCACTACCTAGTGATAAAGGCCTTATAACTGATCATTTAAAAGGGAGAGAAAGGGATAGGGGAAGAGAAAGGGGGTGAGAGTTCAGCAAAACTAATGAATAAATCAAATTGAGTCTGATAATGGATACTGTATTTATAGCCCTAGTCGGCATTTCTGCAAAAAAGGGATAGAATGGATATTTTCACCTATTTTAGTGGGTCATGCTTTGTCATTATAACTGAATATAATTTTAAAATTTCTTGTTTTAAGGTAGAAAATATTGTTTTCAGTAATAATTTATAAACACCAATTATAAGTAAACATAAATACTGAAGTTGAAAAACTTCATTTCAAACTGGATTCCTTGAAATGACTTCATCCTTACCCTTTCTATGATTGCCTCTCTTACCACTGCCTTTGCCTTCTTCCCTCAGGCAGAAGATTTCAGCTTCTTTGTTTTTCCATTAATAATATGTGGTGATTATGCTGGTCAATTGCATCCTAAGTTTGAACACTTTTAAATTTGAAAAGAAAATGAGAAATAGCTAAGCAATTGTTTCTTGACATCATCACATATGAAAAATATTTTGTTTCAAAACATGCTGTGATCTTGTAAAATTCAATAAAGCAATACTCTGCATTTGACTTCCTTCTCCCATGATATGCAATGTCTATAGTATTGCCTCTGGCACAGATTCAGCTCTTCCCTGGTGTCCTCACTTTGAGATAAAAAAAGAAAATCATTGTGTCTTCTGTTTTAAACTGCATAGGCCAGGGAGCAGGCCTGAGAAATGTAACATCACCTTATGATTCTAATCTTTGGCTTCAGTAAAACTCAGGGTCTCCCTGTCTAAGTTTTTCTGACTTCATTAAAGTTCTCTCGGTTGCTTTTATGGAGGTTGATGAACTTGAGTCCTCTGAGTTTGGGAAAAACTCACACTCCCCAGAAAAAGCAGACTGAGACCAAGGAAACAGAACTATAGGTTTATATAGAAACCCTCAGGCTGCATTTTATCCCCCTCATTATTTTTAACAACAGGATGAACCTTAATGATTCTATCTCAGAAGAGAAGGAACACCCCACTATGTTAAAGATTTACTGCCAACAAGATATTCTGATAAGACTAACCTTAGAAAAATGGATTTCCAATTGGAACAAACCTGACCTTTAGCTACTCCGATGACCCCAATGCTTGCACATTTCCCTCTTTTGCGGGAGGGTGGGGGTGAGGGTGGTGGAATCAGGGTTTGGGAGATTGCTGTTGATTGCTATGTCTTCTAAGTGGCAGTAAAAAGCTTTAAAAACCTAATCTGTCCCCTAAGAAAGTGAAGCTGCTAAAAGCTCAAGTAGTATACCTTATGAAATAGCTGAACCCAGGGACCTACAGCCTTGTACTAGGGAATGTCATTTTCCCGTGTGACTGCCACTGCTTCCTCATAGGAGAACTAAGAAGCTTCTTTATTTTTTCAGTCTGCATGCTCAGATGTTGACCCCTAGACTTGCAGAACTCATGTTGGGTGAAATTCTCCCTGAGCTCTTTCCTATGCTAGAAAACTAACTAAAATGACACCTCTAAGTAACCTGCAGTGGACCCATTTTCCATTTTTGTTTGGAAAACCCTATTCCCCCACACAAAGAATTCAGATGAAGGATTTTCTTTGCAACATGACATGTGAACTAAATGAGAAATATCTCCCCACTGTGGATGCCAGCATTTCCGATAATGTAGGTCTGGTTCAGTTCATGAAAATGTGTTCTAGCAAGTGGTATTGACCTTTTGTGTTTCTCACAGCTGACATAAACAAATGAGAGCGAATAAATATTCATTTTTCCCCTGGCTTCTTCTAGGGAAGTTATCATTCACTGGCTTTGTGATTAGGCTCAACATATTTGCATGGCTTTGTTTACTTTGTCTTGTTTCTAAGAGCACCAGGGACTTGCAGGTTTGAATTTAAGAGGGTAAGTAGGCCAGCTACAAGGTGAATGTTCCTTCTTCCTCAAAAGGATTAGTTTTAATCTTGGCAGCAGCATCACTGCAAAAACTGCTTGTGTTTCCTCTCAAACTCATTGGGTCCAAATCCCAACAGCTGTCACAATTTGGGTTTTGTTTTTTCCCCAAGAATTGAGAGGCCTTAGAGTGATTTGAAAAGCTTACAGTTGCCTAGATGCATTCTTTCTGCCTCTTATTAGTGCTAACATATCACGCATAATGAATAATATCATGAATAAGCACATGGAAAGGGTTGTAAGGCGCCAGTGTCACAGTACCTTATAGTGATATCTTATGAATCTAGCTGTTCTATTTTTGTCTTTACATTTTTGGAAGAGTCAGCTGGCAACCTCTGTACAATCTCAATCATAAAACCTGGAATCAAGTTCTGACTCAGTTACTCATTAGCCAGATGACTACAAAATAGTCATAACCTCTGTGAACCTGTGTTTTTTGTTTTGATTTAAGTCTGGATTTCAAGAATGCATGATCTTACGTCTCAGGGTTGTTAGGAAAGTGGTTTGTGAACAATTAAGCTTTGAAGAAGTTCTCACACATGTGAATTCTTTTTCTGTCATGTTAGATAGCCAATTTTGGTAACTTATCTGTGGACATTTTACATAAAAGTTATGTTTTTAT
>CM053591.1:64928690-64945924 GCA_028646515.1 Pseudochirops corinnae
TTTCTATTTTACCCTCTCATTCTAGAATATCAGGGCAATTTTTGCTTGATAATTTCTTGGAAGATGGTGTCTAGGCTCCTTCTTTGATCATGGCTTTCAGGTAGTCCAATAATTTTTAAATTATCTCTCCTTGATCTATTTTTCAGGCCAATGGTTTTTCCAATGAGATATTTCACATTGCCTTCTATTTTTTCATTTGTTTGGTTCTGTTTTATAGTATCTTGATTTCTCATAAAGTCATTAGCTTCCATTTGCTCCAATTGTGCTCTAATTTTGAAGGAATTATTCTTTTCAGTGAGTTTTTGAAATTCCTTTTCTATCTGGCCAATTTGGCTTTTTAAGGCATTCTTCTCTTCATTGATTTTTTTGGGCCACTTTTGCCTTTTGAGTTTGTCTATTTTTAAGGTCTTTTCTTCAGTGTATTTTTGCATCTCCTTTAGCAGGCTGTTGACTCTTTTTGTGATTTTCTTGCATCATTCTCATTTCTCTTTGCAGTTTTTCCTCCCCTTCTTATTCTTGATTTTCAAAATCCTTCTTGAGCTCCTCCATGGCCTGTAATCAGTTCGTATTTTTTTGGAAGCTTTTGAAGAAGGAGTTCTGACTTCATTGTCTCCCTCCCATTCTATGTTTTGATTCTTTTTGTCCCCAAAAAAGGATTCTATGGTTTGTTTGTGCTTCCTCTGCTTGCTCATATTGCCAGCCAATTATTTGACTTTTCAGCTCTTTGCCATGGTAATACTCTGCTTCCAGATAGCAAAGAGCTATGTCCAAAATCACTGGGGTTTTCTCAGCTGTCAGAGCTATTAGGACGACACCTTCTCTGCAGCCACCACCAGGTCTGGCACACTGACCATATACCCCAGGACTCCCACCCAGGACCATGATCCAGATCCAAGCAGGTTAATGCAAGAGCAATTACCCTCTGAATAGTCCCTTGCTCCCTGCTACTATCTGCAGGCTAGGAGCTCTGGAGGCAGGCACGTGGCAGCAGCTGCTGAGGCTATGCCACTTATCACCCTGGGGCCAGGGGCTGTACAGCACTCTTCTGTCCACCCTGTTCCAACGGAGTTCCCAGCTGACCTTTTACTTTCTTTTTGTCATTTATGGGTTGAGAAGTCTGGAAACCACCACAACTGCTGGTGATTAATTCTCTGGAAGTCTGCTCTGGTCACTGCTGGTCAGGGCCACCCTGAGGCCAGAACCATGTGGCTCACATGGGACTGTGCTTGGCTTCCAGCCTGGCTGTGATAGACCCTTCCTACCGGCCTGCCAGGCTGTCTTCAGCATGAGATTTGTTTCTCTCTGTCGCTTTGTGGGTTCTGTAGCTCTAAAATTTGCTTATAGTCATTTTTTACATGTATTGGAGGTGGTGGGAGCCAGAACGCATGGAGGTCCTGTTTTTACTCCACCATCATGGCTCTGCCCCCCTCTCATTTCCTACCATCTAATGACTGACAGTCCAGAGGCATTTGCTGCCAATACTCATTTAGTTACCCCAAGGCCTTCTCCTGGTTTGTTTGGGCCTGGCCTGTACTTTAGTCTATTCTGCTCTCACCCCAGTGTGACAGACCTTTCCTACTGACTTACTAAGAGGTCTGCAGCCTGGAACATTGTATTACCCCATCATTTTGCATATTCTGCTACTCTAGAATTCATTTTGAGGCATTATTTAAAATTGTTTGGAGGGGGATTTGGGAGAGCTTCTGTTAGTCCTTGGCTTATCTCTACCATCTTAGCTCCACCCCTTGACACTGAAATGTAAGTGACTTTTCTAAGGTCACACTGCCAGTTCCTATCAGAAATCTTGAATTCAAATAGTTAAGACTGAAGCTAATTCTCTATCCACCCTGCCATGATAATTAGGAAATCCTCCCTAATAGCTAGCATATATTTTTGCTACTATAATTTAAACCTCATTCCATATACACGAATAAAATATTTCATTGAATAAGTCATAACAGTCTGGAAGCTACTCTATAGCTATTTCAAAATTTATTGCTAGGCTCTGGATGTTTAAAACCATGTTACTTCCATACTCAGGAAACACATGGTTTCATTCATTCAAGTCTTTTCTGTACTGAGGCTGAGCAAAACCTTGGTGTTGGAATATTTATCAATTTCCTGTAGAAAACAAAAACAAAGAACACAGAAAAAAACACCTAACCCTTTGGCAATGAGATTCTACATGCATAGCTAGGCTAAACCCCCAAAGAAAGGCACACCATTCATCATTAGACCCCATGTTTGGAGCTTTTTCAGTATGGTAAACTATATATAAGATTAACATACTGCTTGCAGAGGTTCTAAGGCCCATGGCCACCCCCTCTCTCATTAGCATCAAATAAGACTTTCAGGTTCTAATTAAAACTGTGTTATGTGTTGAAAGTTTAAAATAGGAAGTACTATTATATTTTAAATTGAAACCCCTCTTACATGTGTTATAGCATTGACATTCTTTCAATTAGTAAAATTCATCTCAAAGCCCTTGCCATGATTCCTAAGCTCTAGCTATATCTTTATCTCCATACCTATGTAACTTTGGCCAAGTAACTTAATATAAGGAATATAATCAGAACTTCCTTCAAATTTTCATAACTTGGAAATGAGCACCTAATTTTGTTTTATTAGGGAAGTAGTTTTATCAAGTTGTTGAAAAGAGAATAGTAACAGTATGGATTTGATAGCTGTTTGAAGCCTTTAGCCATCTAGCATTGTATGACTGTCCTGATGATAAGAGAGAAGGGGAAAAAAAATGTTATAAGGGATGCCTCAAGCTAAGGATGTTATGGAAATGAAGACATAGTGCACTGTAGCTGAGACTAGAAGGAAAACAGGAAACTAGGGAAGGGTAGAAGGCTTATAACAAGTTTTTCTATAAATGCCTCATTTTTAACCATATAGGGAACTGAGTCAAATCTGTAAGAATATAAATCATTCCTTAGTTGATAAGGCATCAAAGGATATGAACAGTCAGTTTTTGAGAAGAAGAAATCAAAGTTATCTCTCATCATATAAAAAAAATGTCCTAAATCACTCGTTATTGGAGAAAGGCAAATTAAAAACAACTGTGAGGTACCACTTCCAACCTATCAGATTAAGTAATATGACAGAAAAAGAAAATAACAGTTGGAGGGAATGTGGAAAAATTGATCACCAGTGCACTGTTGGTGGAGTTGTGAACTGATTTAACCATTCTGGAGAGCAATTCAGAAATATGCCTGAACTGTTATAAGTCTGTGTAGAAATTCCTTTGACCCAGCAATACTGCTTCTAAGTCTGTATCCCAAAGAGATCCAAGAAAAAGGAAGAGGACAGATAGGTACAAAAATATTTATAGCAGCTCTTTTTATAGGGGGAAAGAATCAGAAATCAAGGGGATACCCATCAACTGCAGAATGACTGAATGAGTTGTGGTATATGATTGTGATGCAATATTAATCTGCTATAAGAAATCATGAGTAGACAGATCTCAGAAAAACCTGGAAATAATTATATGGACTGATAGAAAGTGAAGTGGGAAGAACCAGGAGAACATTGTACACAGTAACAGCATTGTGTGGTGATCAACTGTTAATGACTTAGCTATTCTCAGCAGTACTATGATCCGAGACAATTCTGAAGAACTTAGAATAAAAACTGATATCCACCTCCAGAGAGAGAACTGATATTCTCTGAGTACAGATTGGAGCACACTTTTTTTTTTTAACTTTGTGTATGTGTGTCTTGATTTGCAACATGGATAATATGGAAATATGTTTAGCATTACTACACATGTATAATCTATATCAAATTATTTGCCTTCTCAAGGAGAGGAGTGGGGAGGGGGCAAGAGAATTTGGAACTCAAATTTCCAAAAAAGAAATGTTTAAAATTGTTTTTACATGTAATGGAGAAAAACAGTGTAAAAACAAAAAGGAAATTCTCTCACAGGGTAGTACCTTCTACAAGAGCTCTACAACCAGAAGCATGCTAAACTCAAGTCAATCTAGTTGACAACAGTCAATGCTAAATTTACAGTGTGAGTTTTTTAATTAGCAAAAGCTTGGAAATTAGCAAAGGCTACAACTCAGTGTGTGGTTTATCATTTTGTTTATTGTTAATAATGCAGAATAAACAAACGTGTGTCTAATAAGGAAAAAAAATATATACTATACTACCTCTCTTTCTCTCCTCTACATCAAAATCTCTTTTATAGAGTAAGAAGTAATGACTATATTAGAAACTGGCCTGTCATTAATACCCTGTTAGTTCACTTTTGATGTGAGATGAAATAAGGAACTAATAAGTCATTGAAGAATTAACAAATAGAGATTTACTTGATATAACTCTAACATAGCATTGATATGTAATAAGAATGCCATGGCCAGTAACTTAAATAAACACAATCCGTCCTTTCTCCATTTAGTATTGCTTTCTGTTGGTAGGAATAGGATGTGGTGACTTTCATGGTCTTCTATTATCTACTAAGTTCGAAGGGCAGTGACCCCTCATAGGTGGGACATTTTATACCCTCGATAACCAGAATGCCAAGCCAATACAGACAGAGGTCACCATGAAGCTAAGACAAGGGAGGACCAGGATGGGCCTGTACTGTACTCCAGGTCAATTAAGTCCTGACTTTGTCACTTTTTAGAACATGTTGGTTAAGAAAGTAGAAGGGAGGAACCCTGATAGATATTGGTTCATATATTAAAACTGGGAAATTAACCCATCCATGGTCTTTCTTCTTAATTTTCTACTTGAAGAGAAAGCAAGTAGATGATAAATGAAGATAGGTAGATAAAAATATGGTAAAGCTTTTATTAAGCACTTTGTGTATGCCCATTGAATCAAAGCGACTTGTTAAGATAGGAATTATTAATAAGTTACAAAGACAAGATTTGAAATCAAGTCTATCAGCTCCTAGTTACTTCTACTCCAGTTCGTGACAACTTTTCTCATGTCAGTAACAGGAAAGGGAAAGTGGAACTTGCAGGTAAATAAAAGAATGATTCATAGGTTCTGTTTGGAGAGACAAATAGAGGAGATGATAGAGACAATTTTATTAGATGTCTTAAGGCAAAAATAAATATCTTTTCATGGGTGTGTCAGCAAGCACCCTAGGATACCCATGATGACTGCTAGCACAGGTGCTTAGATCTGCTTTTCTAAAGGAAAGCAACTCAAAATGGGTTAACAGTCTTACTTTAATCAAACATATATCATTTACCTAGTTCAGGGGGAAAAAGTCAGCACCCTGAACTTTAGGGAATACAAACAGAAGTTACAAGCAGAAGTTACAAGCAGACAAAGAAATAGATCAGCAGACGGCCTTCCAGTTGTCTGACCATTACAGCTGTACCTAGTCAGTTACTAGAGAGGGAAGCACCAACATCTGGGTTTTTCAAAGCTGGGGAGGCTCAACGGCTTCACAGAGTCTGGTCTACCCAAATCACACAACTCTTTCCAAAATGAGCCCTAAAGCAAAAACTCACATCCAGGTAAATATAGCCTTTTCCTGGATCAGAGAATGTCACAACCCTCTTGACCCACTGCCCAATTACAAAGTAATAAGGTGTGGGCATTCCTGAAAAACAAGCCTCCCACCACAGGCTCCATGTGACCACATTCAGCCTATTTGAGGGCAGAGTATATTTTCAAATTAGGGAAGGTTCTCAGATTCACTCAAGCCTATCAAAGGGCCTAGGTGGAGGGAAGATCTTCAGATTCCCATAACAATGGCACACTAGATATTTTTGTACTTCAATGCTTTTGATAAGTGTTTGCAAAAAAGACTACCATGAAAATAGATCAAGCATGTGCAGAAAATTTGTTGAAAAGTATAAAAAATAGAGAAATTCTAGAAAGAACACTCTAAGGTTCACTAAATGAAATAAATATACATTTTGATATTAAATTACTTTAATGCAAAGGTATACAGAAGGGAGGGCAGCAAGTATGTACAGAGATAGATCTATATCTCTCTCTCTCTCTTTCTCTCTCTCTGTCTCTCTGTATGTACACACATACACACACACACACACACCCTCCATATATGTATATGCATACACATACATATATACACACAGACATATTTAGAGATGTATAAATACATCAGAAATAATTAACAAGAGGATTCACTAGAATTAAAAGGAGTTGAGAAAGGCTTCCTGTAGAGTTTGAAGTATATAAGTAGTCAGGAAAGCTGGTAGCAGAGATGAGGGAGAAAATTCCAAATATCTCCAGAGAAAATACCCCAAGTCAAGAGTTGGTGAATCATGACCATGGAACAGCCAGGAGGTCAGGAACAGGCTGATCAAGGGATAAGAAAACTGGAGAGCAGTTTAGGGGCTTTGAAAGCCAAACAGAAGATTTTGTATTTGATCCTGGAGGTGATAGGGAGACACTGGAATTTATTGAGTAAGGTTTGCGTAGGTAGACCTTTGCTTTATGAAAATCTTGATTAAGTTCTGAGAAAGAAATAGGCAGCCTTTTTATAAATTCTATAGCAGTATGCATCTTCACAATCATGTAACAGATTAAAAGATATAGAAAATACAAGATCTGTGTTTTTGACTATTTTCTTTTGATTGGGTAGAACAGAAGACTACCTTAAAAGTTCTCTGAAAGCTGACTCTCATGTGTATATCAAACTCATACAGGATTACTTTAAATACCTAACAATAGAGTAAATTTTTACAGCCATTTGATTATTTAGAAATAATGAGGCAGAGAGATATATACCCTCCAAATTATTTTCACTGTTGTGAAAGATGTACAGAGTATAAATGGGGGGAGGGAAAGCATTCCCTATAGAACAGCGGTTCTCAACCTGTGGGTTATGTTCAATTTAAATACACCCTGCATATCAGATATTTACATTATGATTCATAACAGTAGCAAAATTACAATTATGAAGTAGCAACAAAAATAATTTTATGATTGGGGTCACTACAACATGAAGAACTGTATTAAAGGGTCACAGCATTAGGAAGGTTGAGAACCACTGCTATAGAAGATGATGAGTCTCTCCAGAAGCTTGAGGATAAGATTGAACTGAATATCAAGCCCATTCATCAGGGAGCTGGTAATGCAAGATTAAGGTCTGAGAGAAGATTGGATATACAGATTTGGAAGTTGTCTACCTAGAGATGACAGTTGCTACTGTGAGACCACCACTATACAGAGAATAGAAATAATTAACAGAAGGCCCAAAACACAGTCTTGGAAGACAACCTCCATTAGGGGACAGAGTTTAGATGATGACACAGTAGAGAAGACTGAAGAAGGAATAGTGTCATGAAATACAAAGGAGGAAAGAATTTAGGAGAGGATGGTTAGCAGTGTCACAATAAGTGAAAAGATCAAAATAGACTAAAAAAAGGCAATTAGATTTGTTATCAAAGTTCATTGATAATGTTGAAGAGAACAGTTTCAGTAAAGGGGTAGGAGTGGATGCCAGACTGAAAGATGCAGAGAAGGGAAGAATAGATAAGAATAGTTTGAGGGAAATGTTTATAGGATTCTTTGTAGGAGTTTGGTTTCGTAAGGGAGAAGAGATATTGAATGATAGCTTGAGGGAATATCAGGTTCCTTTGAAGGCCAGGGGAGACCCTTACATGTTTGTAGATGGTAGGTAAGGGGCTAATGAATTAGAAAAGATAACAGTGAAGTGGGTGTGATCAAAGGAACAAACTCCCAGGTGGATGGGAAAAGATAGGATCAAAGATAAGAGCAGAGGTGTTTGCCTTGTCAAAGATGAAGACTATCCTTCCCTTTGAGACTAGAGCAAAGGAACACAGAGGGAGGGATAATGTAGAAGTATGCTGAGGTATGGAATAATTAGAGTTGAGAGTGGATGATCTGTATTTTCTCGTTAGGAACTTTAAAAATCTCTACCAGTAATGTTTCAATAATTTCTCAATATAGATCAAATTTAAATTATGTCACCTTGCCTGTGAACAAAGTGAAAATATGTTTTGTATAAGTCTTGCCACTTGATTGTTTAAGCTAATTAACAGAACTTGACAGCTGGTCCAGAATTTGAGGAAAAATTTGCCTGCTGACTAAGGCAGTGAATAAGAATTTAATGCTCATTAAAATATGTCACAATGCAAGACCCAAAACAGTTACCATCTGTCACTACCTTCTATCGTACATATAGCTATATACAATATGATAATCCTAGCTGATTTTTTTTTTTTACCTATGACCAATATAGCTTAATTTGAAATAATATTAAGAACCTTTAAGTTTCTCCTTATACCTCAACACATATACTTCTAGTTAGGGGAGAGGAGATTCTTGATTCTTTTTCTCCACTTCTGCTTTAATTGTAGTGTGAGTATTGGAAGATGTTTGAGTGAAAGTGGATGTGATATATTTCAGTGGCCAATATTGATTTTTTTCTCTTCATGATAATGGCTAGACAAGGAATTGTACTATTGAGAAAGGCTTTTCCTCATAAGGAGCTATAGTGAGGTATCCAGGAGTAAACATAGAGGAAGAATAGTCTTTGAATTTTTAAAACAAAAGGCTGATACCGCATGAGCTAGTCTTCTCTCAGGGTTTAGACTGCAGGTACATTCATGATATTACTGTTGGCTTAGTGAGGAACAATACATGTCAGTTGAATTCATGAATGAAAGAATGAATTACCAAGTAGTCAAGAGCAAGCTTTGTGTCTTAACTATCTCCATCCCATTGCTTGTGGATTTTAGCTTAAGAACATCATCTTTTTCCATTCTTTTTCCTTATGACAATAATAATATTAATAATAATCATTATTAATAATGCTGTTATTGATGATTGCCATTTTTATAGCACTGTAAGTTTTACAAAGCATTGTAATACACATCTCATTTGACATTCATAGCAACCAGTGGGATAACGAACTACATTTATTTTTTCCCCATATTTCTTTTTTTTTTTTTTTGCAAACAAGAAAAAACTGCAACTCAGAGAGGTTAAACATGACTTGTTCCCAAGTCTAGTAGATGTAAGATCTAGCATTTTAACCAAGGTCTCCTGACTCTTTTTGTTACATTACATTCAGTATTATTTTCACAATAATGTGCTGTTTCTCATCAGTAAAATGAAGATTTATGTCTGGTTTCCAGGATTATTGTGTTAATCACATGAGATAATGTATATAAAAACATTTTGCAAAGAGTAAAGTACTATTCTAAGTGTTATTATAATGAATATTATAATAACTTTAAATTAGATATACAAGCATCTGCCTACGTAAAGATTTAAAATGAACTTAACGTCTGAGCCAATTTTCTATAATACATTTCAAATATATATGTTTATATATTTATCTGTGAATAATTAAGTGCTTATGTGCATATACATATGTATATATACTACATCTCATAGCATTAATTTCATTTGTCACTAAATCTCTTGGAATCCAATTAGTTAAAAGGTTATATGAGAAAAACTGCTTAGACACTTCTACTTTGCACCCAATTATCAATGTGATAATTTTCCCTAAGCATAACTCTAAAATATGGTGATATTTTTTCCTCTTCCCAAACCATTTTTCATTAATTTAAGTAATTTGTATTACCTTCTAACCTAACACTGTTGGTCATTTTTAACTACTTTCTTTAACACATATGGAGTAAAATGTGGAAGACTTTTGTGTCTATACTGTTTTGTAGCTTGTTTGTGCATGCATTTAACATTTCTGAAAGGGCAAAAATTATGTTAAGCAAAAGAATAAGTCAATATACTAACATCAAACTATTCCTGCCTCTCCTAGTTTCATATGTGCCCAGTATTTTCATTTGTATTAAAGGTAGATTTAATTGTAGATTTCTAGTCTGTTTACTCTTTGGTTGGGGTTGGGAGAGGAGAGTAGGGGAATAGCTCATGTATTTTGTGAAAACATTCAGAAAAAGATTCAAATCCAAGAGAAACACATTTTGGGTCTTACAATGTTTAGAAAATATGTTAAGGACAAGAATGCATTACAAAGTGAAGGCAAAGGAAACCAATTCTGATGAAGGCTAAAATTCAAGAAGTTGCTACTGCAAGCATTTAAGGTTCTACAATGTCATGAATAGTATTAGGCATTGATGAGTTACTAAGACATAAATTCAAAAGTCTTTGTCATCAAGTAGCATAGCATTAAGTAAAAACAAAATATATGCAATATAAATACATTCTATTTTGAAGAAAGAGGGCAAGGAGGACCCGAAGAAGGCCCTTCAGTAGGAAGATTGGTATTAAACATAAATGTTAAAGAAAATTGTCATTGACAATTGAATTCATTTCTAAAATATAGTTTGCTGCTAACCCATGTAACTCTATGTCAGGTTGAGTTACTGATATGGCAGACATGAGGGGAATGTTTAATGGTTTTTCTATGTCACTGCCACATTCATTCATTAAAAAAGATGACCTTCCTGTTGAACGGTACTTTCTTTTCCATACAGCACATGTGCCTAGGGGTAGTACAGCAGCAGTAGGCTAGGGAATGGGCCTGCACCTGTGATTTCCTTAGTAATAGGAACCCCCAGGGGAGGGAACTCCCTCTAATCAACCCTTTTTCTTCAACTTAGAATCTGTACAAGAAGATGAACATTTATTTTTCTAGGCAAGTAGTAGTGGTTCGGTGGGATGGGGGGAGGGGCATATATTTTGATTACAGTAAGGATTGACATAGAAGAAGGAAAAGAGAGATTCAATCACAAAAGCAAGCCTTTCTTTTCTACTCTCAAGATACAGGTAATAATAAAAAGGCTGCCTGCCTGGGGTCTGCAAAAGACACAAGGAAATAATGGCATAGAATGTGCAAATACAGCAGAGACAGAAAATTTCTCCTTCCATTTACTTTGAATTAATTAAACTTTCTGTTGTCTCTCAATAAAATGGAGTTAATGCCCTTTATATCCACAGTTCAAAGGACTACAGAAGTTATGTATGATGGCGGAAAATAGTAAAGTGCACTAAAAGCCTGAATAGATTTGTCATGATCAGTTATTTACTTTTTTTTTCATCATATTATTATCTTAAAAGCACAGTGCTTAGAACATAGCGGTACTTAATCAATTCTTTTCCATTCAGTTCTATTATATCATCAACAGTAGAAGATAATTATTCAAATAGCCATTGCAGTAACTTTATTGGCGATATTACAGCCAGGTCCTGATTAGTGCCAATACTGAATCCTCTGAAGTGCTTGCATCATTTGATTTGGCACTGCATGTTTACATTTTGCTGGTACAAATGACCATGCTTTACATAATTACAACTTACCTAAGTGTAATTTTGAATATATGCGATTACATCAAGTGATTCATTACCTAGCTGTAACTTGCATTTATATTGTGAATTAAAGTTTTCAATGACTGTCTCGCCAGAAATTCAGTGGGAGAGAAGGTGCATATATTATTATTCTCATTTTACAGATGAATAAATGAGGTTCAGTCAGGTTGAGTCACTTCCCTATGACCACACAGTAGTAAAGTGCAACAACCTGAATTTGTTTCTATGTCTTCTGATTACATGTTCATTGCATTGCTTATATATTTGTAAGCATTTACATGATTTATGAACATTTTTTTCTTGTAATGTACTTAGCTTAACCAAAATAAGAAGGTGTGAAAGCACTCTGAAAAAATATAAATATACGATTAAAATCATTATTGGCACTATTCTATGAACTAATTAATATTTATTTTTAAACAGATTTTAAAAGGAGAGCTAGAAATGAAGAAACAAACAATGGATAAATTGTGTTCACTCAGCCAGGATCTACTCTCAGCTTTGAAGAACAAAACAGTAGCTCAAAAGATGGAAGCATGGCTGGAAAATTTTGCCCAACGTTGGGATAATCTGATCCAAAAACTTGAAAAGAGTTCTGTGCAGGTGAGCCATTGTAATTATCATGCCATAGATCATGGCTTCTTAACCAGTAGTTTGTGAATTAAATTCCTTCCTTAGAACTGTATTTTTAATCTTATATATAGGGTGTCCCCAAAGTCTTGGTGTTCTTTTAAGCTTAAGAATATTCTGTATTTTAATATATACATTTTAAAACATCATTCTGATATTGAATTCATAGGCTTTTACAGACTGGTAAAAAAGTTTAAGAACCTCTACCATAGAATATCTCAGAGACTTCCATAGCCCTTATCTGTTAGAACAGTGCTCTTGGCTGAAATAGAATGCTAACATTTAACCACTGTTGTCAATAGGAGTTGATGAAAACCTTAATTTCTATCTTGTCTTTCCATAGCAGCAGATGGTTGAGATGCTGACAGAGAACAGTGTCAGAGAGGAGGGATGGAGGCGGAAAGCTGGCTACTCACATGAATTATTGACAGTCCCCTCCTGCCCAGTTGCTAGGGGTGGTGATTAGTTAGGTATTTGAAAAGGAAGTACAGTGTTCTAAGCTGGCAGCCCAGGAGGTGTGGGCTGCCTATTGCATCACACTCTAACATCAGGGCTGCAAGTTCAGGATTCTTTTAAATCCCCATCTGCCACAGCCCTCCAAGCAGAGTGGATGTGGCAGAAGTTTACACCCATGATTTTGGGCTCAGTTGGTGCCCTTGAGACTTTAAAATAAGGCAAATGAATGTTCCTAGAATTGTGGGTAGGTCTGAAAATGTATGGAAAGACAAGGACAAAAATTGCATGGAGTAAAAAGATATGGAAGTTTTTTTGTTTTTTGTTGATTTTTTGAAGGGGGTAGGCAAGGCAATTGAGGTTAAGTGTGTCACACAGCTAGTAAGTGTGTCAAGTGTCTGAAGCCAAATTTGAACTCAGGTCCTTCTGACTTCAGGGTTGGTGCTCTATTCACTTTGCCACCTAGCTGCCCTGATATGAAAGAGTTATAGCAGTAAAGAGTGTGTAGACACCAATGAAATCACAGACCTATCAAAGTATTAGAGTAAATGTTCTTGCACAATTCATATTTATACTTCATCTATATAACATAGATAACAACTTAAGATTTTAAAAAGGTGTAAGGGTATTGAAGAAAGGAAGCCTTGTTTTGGTCTTAAAACACTCTCCTGTAGGTCTACACTCCAAAAGAACACCATGAAGTGTAGACCTACAGGAGAGTGTTTTAAAACCAAAACACTTAACCCCAATTGCCTTGCCTACCCCCTTCAAGGGTGTTACCAAAAGCCTCAGTGAAATTCTAAGCTTTAATAACCTAAAACTACCTTTTTTCAGATAAAGTCTTATTTTTATCTTAAACATAGATATGTAGCATATGCTGTAAAAGAAGAATTTTATCATGTTCTTAATGTTTTAGGGAATCATATCTGTTACTTATCTCAGGATATTTGTGTTCTTATTGTTGGTAAACTTTATTAACTTAAAAATCACTGAGACATTTGAGACATTCTGAATATCAAAATCATATTTATTTGAGATATAAAATACAACTTCTTATGACATGATGTGATGACATGATCAATGGATTTGGAGGTAGAAAGAACCAGGTCTAACTTGCCAGCCATGTGACCATTGGACAAGCCCCTTCAGTTTCTGCAATGATAGTTACATTGAACATCTCACGGGGTTATTTTGAGGAAGCTACTTTGTGATTTTTATGTTATGTTAAAATATATTTTAATTTAATTATGAAAACATTATTAAATTGGAAAAAAGCTATAAAGCAAATTATATTTAGCCAAGGAGAAGAAACTTCAATTATGTTTATTTTGTTAAACTGGAAACCAGTAAAACTCATTTTTCAAACTCCCAAATTTTTTGTCCCAAAAAATTTCAAAGAAAAGAGATTTTGCAGTTTTCTTCCCTAAAACTTATAATGCATAGAGAATGTGTTTTCTTATAGCTTACATATAACATGCCTGTGCATTTTGTGTTATACTTCCATATGTTCTGTTAAATCAACATTTATTATAAAAGTGTTTTGTGGATCTTAAAACCTTTAAGTGGACAAACATTGACATCTATCAGTAAAAGATCAGTATTCTATTTGAAGGGGAGGATTGTTTGGTTTTGTTTTGCTTTGTTTTGTCTCTGCATTCCCAGGTCCTAGGGCAGTGACTGAAAAAAGAGGTATTCAAAAATCCTTGTTAATTGGTTGATATTTTTTTAATAAAAGGAATAGAATATTAGAAAATATCAATATAAAAATGTTTTGTAAATGTTGAATTATATTAAACTCAGGATCAAATGTTAAAGCTGAAGATCTTAAAAATTCAAGTTTTTTTTTTAAATAAAGCTTTTACTGAGCAAATTCAAATCCAGTTCCAGTCTTGAGAAAAGTGAGAAACCCAACTGCAGTCAGACAAACCAAAACTCATCCTCTCCTGTTCAGTCCTTGGTCTGGGGTACTGAATTTTCAGTCAGATGACCTGGGTCTTAATACTGCCTCTTCTACAGACAGTTTGTGTAACCTTGGGCAAGTCACTTGACTTTTAGATTCATTTGCTTCATATACAAAAAAAGATTGGGACCCACTAGATGACCTATTTCTAAGGTCTCTTCTAGCTCTAAATCCTACTGCATTTCCTTTGATGAGGTTTTATTTAATCTTAAATGTAGATATTTAGGATATACTGCCAAAAACTATTTTGTCATATTCTTATTTTTAGGAGATCCCTTATGTTATGTTTCTCTGGGAATTTTGTGCTCCTATTCTATATTAATCCTAATTTGAAATGTAATGATTCCTAAATCTACTTAAATTTAGGATGAAATCTCTTTACCACTTTCTTGATTAGCTTTATTTTACAAATTACACTAAGAATTTCAGTTGATAATATTTTCCATCAATCCTGAAAACATTCCAAATAAAACTATTCTACTTTTGAATATTGGCTTGCCTTATAACTAGATTTCCCAAATTCAAAGCTTAAACATTAAAAATGTGTGTTTTCAGGTTCCTTTATCTTCACATACCATAGTCAACATTTCCTTGTTTGTAGTTTATGGTGTTTCTTTTTAAATTAAATAGTCTAGTTGTGCCCCCTTTTAAAATATGTTCCTTCCACGTAGGAGATCATTTGGTTCATCTTTTCATTCATTTTCTTCTTATTCTCATTTGCTAGGACAATGTCTGGCACCAGTAGACATGTACTAACTATTTGTTGGTTGATTGATTGATTAAAGCTGACGTTTTGTGTAAATTGTATGAAGCTATTATCTAAAGTAACTTTAAGGAATTCAATATATTATCTTTGATTTCAACACTTATGAATGTATATGTGTATATGCACATACATACATCACATTGTATTAAAAATCTTAAATGCATTTTATTATTTAGTCCCCTTTCCCTTCCTCCTCTCTCCCTCTCTGTCTCTCTCTGTCTCTCTTTCTCTCTCTTTTGTTCAGACTTCTGCATCCATATGTATAGGGAACTCACAACAAGGAAACTTCTACTAATCATATTATACATGTTCTCCAAAATGTGGTCTTCAAGAGAAGCCTGGGACACTGAGATGTTAAATGTTGTACCTAGGGTCACTCATGTGTCACAGGGCAACTTGAATTGTGGTCTTCCTAAATCCTAGTATGATGTTCAATCTACTACATCGCCACATCTTAAAAAAAAAACAAAAAAAAACCTGTACACATTTTCCCTTTGTAATCTCTTCTAATTTTCAATTGATATAAGTAAAGAAATTCTGAACTTGGGGAGGGAGAGAGTATTTTTTTCAACTATTCATTTACATTTCTTCCTCAGTTCCTTATGTTAGTGGGAAAACATCTGACAACTTGCACTTGCAAACCCTTATCCATTTGAAATATGATAAAGAAATGTCCCATAGTATCAGATCAATTTTCATTCCCCCCTCCCATTAAATTTCCCAATTTATTTTTATCAAATCAATTTTAAAATGTTGGATTTTCCTTTACCTGTTATGGACTGATATCTATCTATCTATCTGTATATATATGTGTATATATATATATATATGTATATATATATATATATGTATGTATGTACACACACATATGTATGTATATCTAACACATTACAACTATCAGTGAAAGCTTAAATGTAGATAGCAACATATTGCAGAATCTTAACTTACAAAGGTGAGTTCAATGTTAAACTTCTTTGGGTTCTTAATGAACTATAATTGGACTCACACAGCATCGTTCTGGATGAAATGCACCTGGAAAATTTCAAAATATAATCATATTGACATATTAGGATGCAGTCTGTTGTCATGGTGCATGCATGGAAATGATCTGTCATCAATAACGCCTGTTTAAAGTGCTCACACTGATACACACGCAAATACAAAAGAAAGGCTTTCTGCATCTTTTTTTTCATCACCAACTTGACATTGCTAATAACGTTTTGTAAGGTTACTAACAATTGGGCTTAAAGTATGAGATGATATTATTACACGTTTAAAATACATAAGGATCTAGTTGGTAGGTTCATTTACATCTCTGAGCAATAGCAAGGATTGATGTGCTATATAGGAAGAAAACTGGGGTTAAAGGTCATGTTTTATAAAGAGAACGGGGTCATCAATCAGATGATACAACATGGTTCCTCCCAAGAAAAAGTATGTCAAAACTTAAAGAGCTAGCACGGCATAAAAGCCTGTGTTGAAGTTCACAAGGGTGGTTGCTAACTCCATTTTAATACTCCTTTGTGTGTTAGAAGGCCATGTAGTTTCTTTAAACATCATGAAGCACAAAGGAGATGTTTCAGAGATGCTTATGTTTGTGCATAGGAGATGTTTTATAAGTGTTTGTTGAATTATATTAAACTTGGGATCATAACCACAAACAATAGTCAGAAAATACTCTGAAGATGCAACATACTCCTTATTCTCTTCCTGAAGGAAACCTCTCTCCATTGACTGAGGGTTGTTTATTCTGCAAAATTCTTGGCCTTGGAGTTTGCTGCATAATAGTCACAGTTTCTTCATCTCCTCCTCTAAGTCAGGGGGAGCAATTATGAACCACTTTGACCTTAAAAGTTGAGGAACAGTTGTCCTCTGTTATTTATTGCATCTCTGACAACACAAAATGAAAGTCACAATTCTGCTCCACAGGCAATCAAGATGCACCCCTGATGGGGTGACTAGGTGGCACAGTGAATAGAGCACTGGCCCTGGAGTCAAGAGGACTTGAGTTCAAATGTGACCTCAGACACTTAACACTAGCTATGTGACATTGAGCAAGTCACTTGACCCCAATTGCCCTACCCTTCCCCCCCCAAAAAAGCAAATATAGCTATATCTATATATATCTATATATCTATATCTATATCTATATCTATATCTATATCTATC
>CM053591.1:64946424-64982728 GCA_028646515.1 Pseudochirops corinnae
AGCTGTCATTCTCTTTCATGTCTGGTTTTGGTTTTTTTTTTTGTTTTTTGTTTTTTTTTTGTTTGTTTTTGTTTTTTTTTTCTTTTCCCAGTGATCACTCACTGGTTGCAGCCCTTCTATATGACTAAACTGTTGTACAATGTGAAAGTATTTGCAGATCCTATACATGATTGCACGCCACCATGGGGGGGGCGGGGAAGGGAGGGGAGAAAATCTGAAACCCAAGTGATTGTGGAACTGAATCTTGTAAATTAAAAGTAAATGAGTAAATAAAAAATAAATTAAAAAAAAAAAGATTAATTACATAGTTGATTTGCTTTTTATATACTTTTTGAAATATTTTGTAGTTGTCTAGTATTTTAAATCTGTTTTCTTAAAGAAACTCAAGTATGGAGATGTCATACCTTAAGTTGAATGTATACCCATTGAAAGGTAGAAATCGTTTTTCATTTAATTTTCTTTATTGTTTTTATCCCAAGCATCTACAATAATGTCTTGCACATCGTAGATGATTTTTAAAAAGCATGTTGGATTGGATTACATTGTAAATATTTTTTAAAGCTAAAACCAGCCACTGTGCTAAGTGCTGTCAACCTGAATATCCAAAGTTCATTCATTTTATTTTTATATAACACACTTTCTAGGGGCTACATCCCCTACACTTACGTGCATTAGTTGCCAAGGTGCTCAGAGGATGACTCAATACTTTGCCCCCTTAGGGGGCAAACCCAAGAGGATAGAATTTCTAGTAGTGCCCATCATTAACCACCCCCCCCCCACCCCATGATAAGTTCTCCATTGCTTATCAGCCCGGTTTAATTAGTTTTTAGAAAGGAGATATATTGAGTGTATAGTAGAGACAATTAAAAAAAAAAAAAAGCAAAATCTGCAGATACACTGTCCCATAAATACCGTCTGTGGCATAATGGGTTCAAATTTAGAGTACAGCAGTGGTAAGGCTCATGTGTTGCAAAAGGGTAAACTCATTACTTCTGATTATTGAAAGGCCTTTATTCCATATGTGATATTGTTCTTATGGTTCTTGATGCTTCTTGCTCCCTTGGTTGCCTATGTCTGTGCATCTGTATTTGTCATTAGTATATCTGCTATCTTTCTCTCCATGCTTCTGGCTGAACACAGTGCAGTCACCAATAATATGATCAGTAGAGTGATAGGACTGCAGTGTAACACTATATCTTGATTTACTACCCCCTTCTTTTCTATCATCTGGCACAGATACAAGGCTTTGCCTCCTTAAAATGTTGCCGAATCTAGAAACTTCTGAATACTTAACTACTTTACCAGTATGCTGACTGGTTCCAAAGATGCTTGCTGCTTTTATATATAGCCAAAGTGGCATGATTTAATCTTTCACTAAGTCAAAAAATATTCCTTATGCATTATTGTCTGCTCAAAGCATCCTGCTCCTTTAAAATGATTTAGGACCTGTTCAGATCTAGTTTATATTTTGATTCAATAGAACCTTCTGTATTTATATTAATTGGGTAAGGATAGAAATCCCACCCTTACATTATACAGTATGGTCTCCATTTTCTATATGGTCCTAGTTGCCCCTCCCCCATACATCCATATATAATAGTTGCCAAAACAGAAGTAGAAATATTGCTTTTAAGAAAAGTTTATTTTGAGTTGCCCAAATTAGGAACATGTAGTGCTGTAAATTACTTGTGGTAATAATCCCTTAACTACCTCACAGAAAACCAAAAGACAACTAAAAGACCTGAAAAAAAAGAATTGATTGGGTGTATGTATGAAGAGAAAGGGTGCTTTTGAGTGGAAAGTGATTGAATCTCCTTAGAGAAGCTAGGGAAGTGGTAATTGTTGTATATCAGATTAAGATCACTTCTATCATTGCACAGAACAGCTTCTGAACCCCTGCTGGAAGTCACTCAGACTTTAAAGACTCAAGACATAAAAGAATTAAAATGCCTTTTAAAATCAGTCAGCATTTACACTGAGAGTATTTAAACTTTAAATTGCTCCCCACCAAGATCAAAGTTGTTTCTAGTTGATGGAGGGATGTTTTGAAAGCTTCTGTAGATGATAAGATCCATGGCAAAGGTAAGAAGTAGAAACATCAATATCCTTTTCTTGGTGACTCAGAATCTTCTCCCTGAAGTCAACATCCAAAATGGAATTTTCCATGGAGGTCCCAGCTAAGATCTGGAAATAGAGAAATATCTCATTGGTAGGCTACCTCAAAAGTGGGGCAGATTATTGACCTTCATTTTCTTTTCATTGTTAGTACCTCCTCATCACCTTATATTTTTTTTCTAATGATGCTACTTGGTATTCTAACTACTGATTCAGCAGATAAATTCAAAATTTATTAAGTGCTCTCCATAGGCAAGGTACTGTGCTGAGTGCTGGGTACAAGTGAAAGAGGTTATGGGAACAATGTACCTTATTCCTACTGTTAGCCAAAACAAAGAAGAACACATAAAATCTTTAGCTACGTGATAGAATGAAGAGGTTGTTGTAAAGGAAGATCCAAAATGCTATCTAAAATCTCTGAAAGGAAATGGCAGCTAAGAAATATTTACCCAATCTCTAGAAATCTTTACCCAATGTCTTAACCCAATCTCTAGAAGTACAGATGAGAGAAATTGTCTAAGGACTGGACCTGACTCTGAGAAAGTCTCTCTGGCCTGGCCACAGAAGCCGTGTACAAATTCTCTTTGAGCTATGAATATGTCTTTTAGATCTTCTTATATAGCAATTCTCTATTAACCCTATATTCTTTCTGTGGAATTTGTGGGTTTGTGTGGTCCTATTGAAGTTTACAGGCAATTTTCTTAAGATAGAGAAGAAGAAAATTGTTTGGGGGTTTTTATTTTGCATGTGTGAAACTTTCATTGTACAATATATACACACATATCTAATTCAGAGCAAGTGTTCTAAGAAGTACATATATCTCTGATCCCTTTTCCACCCATCTTCTATTTTAGTTTGGAAATGAAAGGGAGATGCATAGAGCTGAAGACATTTTTGCATGTGTTTGTCTTTACCCTGTGTTTCTTGTAGCAAATAGACAAGCAAACAAACAGTCATTGCTAACTGAACTAGATTGACCCAAACTTGAAGACTGTCCATCTTGATAGAACCTGTCACAGTTTGGACTTGTAATGGCATATACTTTAAGAGCTCAGATTCAATTCCACATCATAATGAGGAAATCAGAGCAGGAGTTTTATGGAGGTGATTTATTTAGATTGTCAAAAAAAAAACTTTAACAAGATTCTGGACCCAAAGCTATTAAAAAAAAAAAAGGTCCATGGGGTTTGATGGCATGGGTGAAAAGTTGTTTGTTTGTTTTTTAATCATAGAAAAAGAGAACTAGTTTAAAAGCAGAAAGCAAATGTAGAGATTAATGGGGACTTCTTTGGACAAATGGTTTTAATGGTTACAATAGGCATTGTGGTTGGAGTGAATCTTCATTTAAGTTTCCATAAATTATTTGATGGCACAAATATCTCCATAATGCATCCTGAATATCATTAAAGCCATGACACTATACCAAAAAACATTCTAAACAAGATCTCAGTGCTCTAGTTGTTTCCTATGTACTTTTAGTAGCCATGGACAAGTTGAGATAATTGCAGGAGGCCCAGAACAGAATAACAAGAGGCATAGAAACAGAGTAAAAGAAGCGTCAGTAACTTCTCCACGACAATATTTGAAAAAGTTCTTTAGTCACCTTGAGAGATCTACATACAGCCCTTTGGTCAAGATGAAAAGAAAATTCATAGTAACTAGGAAATATACAGTGATGGGCTAAGAATAACAGCTCCATTGCGGATAGGTGGTTAGATAGAAACAACTGGGTGACACAATGGATAGAGTGATGGGTCTGGAGTAAGGAAGACCTCGGTTCAAATGCAACCTCAGGCATTTACTAGCTGTGTGATTGGGCAAATAATTTAACCTCTGTTTACCTCAGTTTCCTCATTTGTAGAATGGGGATGACAATAGATATCCTGCCTAGTAGGTTTATTGTGAAGTTCAAATGAGAATATTTTTTAAAATGTTTAGAATAGGAAGAGTATGGTAAAGTGCCTTTCACGTAGTAAGTGCTATATAAATACTATGTTATTATAATTATTATTAAAATGTATATACATTAAAGCAAGTCATTCCACAGTTTATGTTTGATAATTGGATGTAGTTGTGGAAGATATCCAAGCTCCTACACTAGAAGGCAGCAAGTTAGTAGAGGAATTTCTCCTTCCTCTTCTTCATCCCCATAATCCATGTAATTAGAGCTACTATACTAGAAGACACTGAATAGATACAGTAGAAAGAAGAGCTAAACACTCTACGCCAATATGAATGAAAAGAGAGAGAGTGAAGAAAAGGAAGGTAGTTTCAAGGAGAGTAATTCCTGGCAAATAAGAGTAAGGCTATGGAGAGAAGGTGATGATGGGAACCTAGTACTAGAGTTCCCTAAAGGAAGGACTTTCAGGTCCATAGTACCAGGAATTGTGAATTGCCTTTGCCACGGGGGTATCTTTCCTACGCTTTACCATCCATGGGTGATAATGTGTGTTTTTGTGGGGGAAGGAATCTCAGATTTTGGTGGACCCCTTTTGGTAGCAATTGTTTTTACTTTTCCATCCAAGTAAATATCATTGCTACAAGCCAATTGTGGGTGCTGTCAGATTATTAATGGTAAACACACCAACAGTGTTTCTGGGTTATGTTAGAGAAGTAGCTTCCTCAAGCCATATAACTAGAACTGCAGAAGGCAGCTACACTGTGGGGACCCAACATGCAAGGCTAAATTTGAGGGAGTGCTACATGCATAAGGAATAAAGGGGTCTATATACATGGTACTGTATATAAGCACAAAAGTATCCATCTCTTTTCTTAATTTTGAATGCTGTTTTTTTCTTTGTAAATGACCTTTTAAAATATTCTATTTCATACATTAATTCTGGAAAATTTGTGGAAGTTGACATAGAACAGGAATTCCTAGATTAACTTGTAAAAAGGCAAAGTTCACATATTAGTGAGAAAAGCTAAGGATTGGACAAAAATGGGGGGGAAAGTAAAAAAAATCATAATAAACTGCATAGAATTCTATTTTTATGTAAAAACAAGTCCCATATAATTTGGCTTAAGTGTGTGTCCCCAAATTATGAATATATTTTTATCAAGTGATTATGTGTACCAAATTGAGTCAAAATGTCCAAAGGTGTTTAGTTCATCTATAGATGTTTTAATAACGTTTCTATTTAATAATATTTTATCTTTATCTTTGTGCATGTCATATTTCCATTATGAGGGATGTCCACAAATAATCCGTTTTTTCACCCCATTATCATTATGGAGAGAGTCTAGGGAAAGTGAACCTAAACATTTTAACTGGGATGAAATAAAAGGGAAGTGCTCCATCTAGGGTTCGACATTTGCTTCTACAAGAACATCTGGGACTTCCTTTCTGTTCTTTCATTTATAATAAATAGGAAATCTTATTGTTAAGTGAATGAAGATGTTAAGAATGTACATGTCATATTTTCTATTCATAGATGTGTTACTATGACATAATTTCATTTCTCACTTAGGAAAGAAGTTAATCTTTTTAATAAACTATTTGAAGAAGTATTTCTTTCCTACCTTTCCAATCCAATGAGAACTTTATTTTAACTGAAAGATTTGTCTTTGGAGTCTGTAGTTTCATAGAATTTTTATCTCCAGCTTTCAGAATAATGTAGTTTCTGTGTATATTCTTTACTATTTAGCTATATTGATACAGTGCCGTATAAGATTTTGGACTCAGGAGACCTGGATCCAAATCTCTATTCCCTACTCAGCATTATGTTCAGCTAGTCGCTTTGTTTTGCTAGGTTTATCTATAAAATGAAGGAGTTGGATTATATGCTTTCTGGTGCCTCGTTCTTCTCTGAATCAAAGATTCTTATTTATAAGAGCTACCACAGTTCTTTAATTAGGAAAAAAAAAGTTGTTTTTCTCCCCACCTAACCCTTTTCAGAATAATCTTTTCTTTTTTTAAGATAATTTAGGTTAAGTGACTTGCCCAGGGTCACACAGCTAGTAAGTGTAGGAGATCAGATTTGAACTCAGGTCTTCCTAACTCCAAGGCTAGAGTTCTACCCACTGCCCCAGCTAGCTGCCCCTGAATAATCTTAAAAGAAGTAATGAATAAATTCTCCACTGCCATCTTAACCCCAGGGAGAAAGCATTTTGAAACTAATTATTTCTCAATTTTCCAGAGTACCTTAAGTAAATTTTGTTACTTAAAACAATATCTAACAACTTTTAATTTATCCATTTCTTTTCAAAGTAAAATAATGGTTAGTAAAAACAAAGAAACAAAAATAACCATAGAACCTAAGAGATAAAGAGGAACTTGGAAGTTATTTAATTTGAACATCTGGTAGGATTTTTTTTTTTTTTTTTGCTTTTTGGAGGGGGAAGGCAGGGCAATTGGGGTTAAGTGACTTGCCCAAGGTCACACAGCTAGTAACTGTTAAGTGTCTGGGGTCATATTTGAACTCAGATCCTCCTGACTTCAGGGCTAGTGCTGTATTCACTGGGCCACCTAGCTGCCCCCACCAGGTAGGAATTTTATCTTTGATAGATAGACATACATCTCTGTTTTCACACTTCTAGTGACAGAAAAATCAGTATACCACAAGGCAACATGTTCTATTTTTGGATTTTAAATTGTTTTTATTTTTAAATTGAACTAATATCTACCTCCCTACAAAGTCTTATTGAGACAATTTCTATTTTCTGTAATTATACAAGACATTAATTTGTTTCCTTTTGTTTAAATATGGTTAAGAATTGCTAAACAATTCTAGAGTTTGCCATTACCTGACTTTGTGATGCTGAAATGGTCATTTAACTTCTCTGGTCTTCAGTTTTGTCATTTTTAAAATAAGGTGATTGAACTAGATGATTATTAATGTTCTCTTCCGGTCCAAGATTCTATGATTCCTTGATTGTCCTTGAAATTCTTATCTTTCCCAGGCTAACTTCTCCAGTTTCATCATATGATTTAAGTCTCCTTCGCTATTTCATTGGCCTGTCTCTCTTAATACTCCATTTTGTCACTTCTTGTTTAGTCATTCAGTTGTGTCCAACCTTTCATGGCCCCATGGACCATAGCATACTAGGCCCTTCTGTACTCCACTGTCTCCTAAAGTCTATCCAAATTCTTGTTTGTTGCTTCCATGACATCATCTATTCCTCTTATGCTCTGCTGTTCCCTTCTTTTGCCTTTAATCTTCCTAATATCAGAATCTTTTCCAATGAGTCCTGATGTCTCACAATGGGGCAGAAGTATTTAAGCTTCTTCTTAAGTATTTGATCTTCCAATGAACAGTCTGAATTAATTTCTTTAAGTATTGCCTGATTTGATCTCTTTACTATCCAAACAACTCTTGAAAGTCTTCTCCAGTACCACATTTCGAAAACATCAATTCTCAGCTTTCCTTATAATCCAACTCTCACAGCCATACATTAATACTGGAAAAACCATAGCTTTAACTATACAGAACTTGGTCAGCAAGGTAATGTCTCTGCTTTTTAGTATGCTGTCCACATTTACCAAATCTTTCCTTCCAAGGAGCAAGGGTCTTATAATTTCATGACTCCAGTCACTGGCATCTACACTGATCTTTGAACCCAAGAATATAAAATCTGATACTGTTTCCATTTCTTTTTCCCTTATTTTCCAGGAAGTGATGGAATCAGTTTCTATGATGTTAAGGTTATTCTTTTGTTTTTCATGTTAAACTTCAAGCCAACTTTCATACTCTCCTTTTCCAGTGTCATTAAGAAGCTTCTTAATTCTTCTTCACTTTCTGCCATTAGAGTTATATTTTCTGCATCTCTGAAATAGTTAATATTTCTCCCAGCAGCCTAAATTCTGGCTTTTGACTCATCCAGCATGGTATTTTGTGTGATATACTCTGCATATAAGTTAACAAAGCAAATTGACAATAGATAGCCTTGTAATCTTTTTTTCTAATCTTACACAAATCAGGTGTTCAGTGATTGGTTCATTAAAATGAAGTGTCTTGACTAGAATGCTACATTCCACATTTGTTCTCCCCAGTACAGTGCTCAGTGAGATGGTTACTGCTCCTTTTTTGGATAATATGTATTTGTTAATGAAGTTTAAGATTACTTTCAGAATATTGCAAAAGATAGTATGAGATGGCTGGGCCAGCCAGCCTTAGTGTTAGGAAAATCTGGGTTCAAGTCCTACCTATGGCACACAGGCTGAGTGAATGACCCTGGGCAAATCACTCTGAGTGCCTCAGGCAACTCTCTGAAACAGGGAGGAGGAAAATAAATGAGTTTGGTATGAATCATTCTTTATTATCCCATGTAAATACTCAGTAATCACCAGGTCTCTGAGTGCTGACAAATAATCTATTCCATAAATAACTCCCAAGAATGTTCCAAGAATTAATCAACCTCAAGCTCACAGATCTATTTTCTGGAGTCTACATTTTTCCTTAGAAAATCTTTGCATCTATCTCAATTGTGTCTTCTAGTACCAATTCCTTCAGTGCCCTGGAACAAATTGAAGTGTTATGTAGAGAGTCATAATGAGTAGCTTTCTCAAGGACACACAATGAATTAGTGGTAAATACAGGGCTTAGAGGAAGTTAGGTGGCACTTGATAAGTGCTAGACGTAGAGCAAAGACCTGGGTTCATATACTTAGTAGGCATTTGACTAAGCAAGTCACAGCCTCTATTTACCTTAATTTCCTAATCTGTAGAATAAGGATATTAATACCATCTTCCTCCCAGGATTGTTGTGAGGGTAGTAATTGTAAACCTTAAAATACTACTATATACAATCTAGTTTTTTTATTAATTATATTATTATTATTCTCATTCAGAGTCCGCTGTTGATTCTACTACACCACGCTTATCTCAGAGATTTGAGATTTAACCTTATTTCAAATTATGTGCCCTCAGTTGTTGCTTTTTTTCCCTATCATGGACTTCAATTTTTTTCTCAATGTGTTTGTTATATATTTTCAATATTGAAGACCATTCTTAGGGAAGAAAAATATGTATTTGGGAATTCTACTCTTTTACCTGGAAATCACTGGGTATCAGAGTGTCACTTAAACTCTTTAGGCCTAAGATTCTTCCGCTTTAAAATAAAATACTTTTTCTCTCTATATAACTGGATTTTTTTTTTAAAAAGCACTTTTAATACTTTAAAGCACTGCATAAATGTGAGCTAGTTCTAATATGATAGCATCTGTGTTAAAAAACAGATGTGTTTTTTTCTTTGTTTTTCATGTGCTTAGGACATGTTTTAAAAATCCACATTTTCATTATCCTTAGAATTATATTTTGCAAGATTCATCTCAATCTGAGTTTTAGTCCTGTTGTCCTTACCTGGATAGAGTTTTTCTGTTATTTTAGATTCAATCTTCTCTTTTGCATGTATTCATTATTACATTTTGTATCCTTAGATGACCAGATGAGGTAATGTTGGAAAACACAGCACAGTGCCTGGTTTAGATTAGTTATTTTGTTTGTTAGTCATGTCTGACTCTTCATGACTCCACTTGGAATTTTCATAGCAAAGATACTGGAGTAGTTTTCCATTTCCTTTTCCTGATCCTTTTATAGATGAGAAAACTGAGGCAAATAGGGTTAAATTGACTTGCCCAGGGTCACACAAATAGTAAGTATCTGAGACCATATTTGAACTCAGGTCCTCCTAATTTTAGGGCTGGCTCTCTATCCACTGTGCCACCCCAGCAGCACCATATAGTAGGCACTTAATAAATTCTTCTCTCTATCCTTGTTGCTTCTCTTCTTAATCACTATGGCCATATTTTGGTTTTTATTTCCAGAATTTCATTTTCATTCAAACATCTGTGACTATGGGATCTTCATTGCGAACTCTTTGAAATCAAGTTTTTCTAAAGTCAATATTTCTCAAACTTTTAATTTATATCCATCAATTTATCTGTATATTATATGTCTGTCTACTCACAGGACCATATTCTTTGCTATGAAGAATCCTAGTATACAGAATATTTAAATGGATAACAATGAAGAATCCCTAAGACTGGGACCTGAAAATTCCTGTTTCTCCTATCCTTTCCTGTTCCTTTACTTTCTCCTTTCTTTACTTACCCAGAACACTTACTGGAAGAAATGCAAATACAAAATCTATTATGATGTTAAGTTGGAAAGAGTAGGCAGCAAACTGTAGGTTGAGGTTGGGCTTGGGGAAGAAGAAAGACTTTGGATAATGGGGAGAATTTTCAAATCTTACCTCATAGAATTCCATGCTCTGGAACAGTGGTTCTCTAAGCATGGTTTGAAATAAATGACCCATTGGGGTCACTAAGATGCTTTCAGGGGCACTACGAAGTCACAACTATTTTCATGATAATACCAAGATATATGAATTACTAATATAAAAACACTGATAGATATAACTTACGTGAGCCAAAGGTCATTGGAGGGTCTTAAATATTTTTTAAGTTTGTAAAAGGGTCCCAGGACTAAAAGATTTGAGAACTCCTGGCCTATAAAATATCTGATTGTGGTCAATTTGCTAATTTGTTATCACAGATTTTTGAGTGACAATCACTTTTTCCCAAGTTTGTCTTCACTTCTTTTTCATTAAACATTCTTTATTAATTGATCTGAATAAAATAGAAGAGAAATTTTGCTTCTATTCTACTCTTAAGCTGATGAAATCGACACTAAGTAAATTTTTAAAAGTATTTTTAAGTTCTGCTTATAATAAGGTAAATTTCTCTCTCACTTTGTTTCTATCTCCATATTTGCATTTCTGCTATTATCTGCTTGATTTTCTTTTTGGGCATTATGAAAACATGATGTCATATCTATGTATGTAAATAAGAATAATTTTACATTCACTTTATAAGTACCTTCTGTTATGAAATACTCAATAATTATTAAAGCACTATTTAACTGAGCAATATATTTTAAATTTTCCCCATAGGTCTGATTGGAAATAAATGCAATCTAGACATACTTTAGGGAAAGTTAGACAAATTTTGGCACTATTAAAAGAAGTGTTGCAGCACAGTCTGATTGAATTATTTTTTGTCTGCCTCAAAAATATATATTTTTTTGATGCTCTTAAAATCTTATAATGTATACATAGAAAAAAAGATCATATGCAAATTTAATTGTAATACCATAAGAATCTTTAAATTATATCTATATCTATATCTATATATATATATATATATATCTATACACACACACACACGCATGCGCACACACATACACACACACACACACATACACACACACACACGGGGGTCCGGGGGAGGCAACCAGGTAACTCAGTGGGTAGAATGCTAGACCTGCAGTCAGGAAGTTCTAATCCACACTCAGACACTTACTAGCTGTGTAACCCTGGGCCAATCACTTAACTCCCTTTGCCTTAATCTACTAGAGGAAGAAATGGGAAACCCCTACAGTATCTTCGATAAGAAAACCCCATGGACAACATGCTCTATGGAGTCAGGAAGAATTGGACATGACTGAATAGCAAAAACAAATGTGTGATAGACCATAAAAGATGATGCCTAATTGTGGGTAAGAGGAAAGGAGAGGCAAAATCTAAAGATAAATGGCGAGATTTTGAATAAAGGAGATTGTGCAATGTGCTGTCACTGATAGAAGTTGAAGGAAAATATTATTAGCTTGTCTTTGGATTCTTTTAAATCTTTGCAAATGATCTTTGATCTTTTTTTTTCTTTTTTGAGTGTCTCCAAATCCCTTCTAAACAGAGATAGAATGTCACCATGTCTGTCACATCTGTTCTGATTTACTCACTCAGGACCATCCTATTCACACAGAAGGTGATAAACCTGGATTTTTATTGTTTTCTTTTATAAAATTTGAAGGAAATGTGCTTTAACAGTTAAACAAATTTCTTCTTAATAAATTCAGGTTTATAAATTGAGACACAGCCCCCTCCAAAAAAAGCATGTGTGTGTATCTGTGTGTGTGTATGAGAGCACATGTGCACATGTGTACATACAAAGCACTCTGTGATTAAACTGCAGCAAAGATGATTCTTTTGAATAAGTACATAATTTGATGCTTGTTTTGTTTACATTTTTAATTTTTTAGAAAATCCCTGTTTGTACAATGTACAATCGTGCTATTAAAATAATGTACAATATACAATAAACTATTCAGTCCAGTTATAACAAATTCCAGATTAATGAAGTATGAATTAATAAGGCTTTACCATATTGCATAATTTAAGTCACAGTGAAATAAAAGATGCTAAATCTCCATATCCTGAAAAAGATGGCAATAAGAATTATCTTTTATGTTTTTGTGGTCACAGGAGAAATACTCATAATTTAAAATGTTAATTCTTTTCAGTGATATTGCATGTTTCTATTACAATAGAGTCTTGATAATACACCTCTCATTTTCATGGATTCCTATGATTACTTTTGTATTATTATCTGTATTTTGATTATATCATGTATTTTTAATATGATTACTTGAAGTATTGGCACAATTAAATAATAATGTTTATCAAAATTTTCATTTTGCCACATAATAGGGTGATATATTTGCTATCTATATAATGGGAAATTGTTAAGCTATATTTTTATTTGTCTTAGTGACTAGAGAACTCTAACACAACATTTAAACCTTTGTCCCATTGGTCTTTATGAATGGAAGAACAAAGTTCAAAGTTTGCTTTTAGGGTTAGAGGGTAATCTGAGCTCTTCTAATCCTAATTTGGATGATAATTGTCTAGTACATATAATTATAGAGAGATTAAATCAATAAGACTCAAAGAATTTAACTTATTAGTTGCATTTTCCCTGCTTGTTTCCAAAATACCAAGATATCTTATTCTCACAGGCAAGTTAAATTTTAATTTCATCTCACTGTTTGACCATGAACAACAGAAAATAATGTCAAATCAGTTATTGTAATTGTTGTTGGTGTTCTTAAATTGTAAGTGCTCGTTAATGAAAGGAGCAATCTGATTTTCTCTCACATATTCTAGTATATGCTAATACAGCATTATGGCCTCTGAGATTTCATTTTTCATTCAGTTGTCTGTAGAAATTTGAAGTATACAGTCTGTTTTAAAATGTATTTCTGTTTTCATTTTGTTTTGAAGATCCTTAAAAGACCATTCTTACCTCCTTTTCCCTTATGCAATTTATTTTTTCCTTTCTATTAAAACAAGTAACTTTTTGGAGATCTAATGATAATAATACAACCCACTAACAAACACTCTGACTCAAAATGAGGAGTCGCAGTGTCCATATTCCACAAATTCTCTATACTAGGGTTATGTCTCAACGAAGTAAAAATAACTCATCAATGTAATTTACTGGATTTTGAAAAATCAAGTCAGTTTATAAAGTCAAAAAGAAAAATAAACAGCAACTCAGGTATAAAATATATCAACAAAATTAATCAAATTAGTATAAGGTGCTTTTCAAGACTAATTTTATATGTATATATACATACAAAATAGATGTGTGCATATATATATAAATATTTACATATAAAATCTATCTATCTATATTTATCTATCTATAAAATCATACCATACTGAATATGAGGATATTATAGGAAACAACATATGCAAAAAAGAAGTAAGGCAGCAGAGTCCACATTTTCTATGTTTCTTTTATAATCCATTGTGGGGACTTTTTAGTAGAAGTTAAAAAGTGATGCAAACCATCCTCACCACCTTAACCACCATATCCTTTGAGTCTCCAATGGAGATAGCCAAAAATCCAAGCTCAACAACCCTAGGAATATGTCCCTCACATCTACACATGCTTCAAATGTAGGCCCAGCTTCCATCTAGTCCCCCAAACTGTCATCTGGGGGATGTTTGTAGAAATGAAATCTGGAAACTGAAGCTGCATGTACTGCATCTCCTGCCTTCCCCAACAGCAGTAGATACTAAAGACCTGTGAGAGGGTGGGAAGTAGAGGAAAGGGGGAGAGGAATGCTTATCGCCAAAGTCTTCGGAACTATTGAATGCTTCACTATCAGAAATACATATAGTTTTATCAGTGCAAATAATATTAAAAATTCATTGTGATCTGCTTTACTGCACCCTAAGGATCCTTAAGCCCTTCAATCCAACTTGCAGTTGAAACTTCCTATTATCTTTTGTTTACCCCAATTAGAATAGGAGCTCCTTAGAAGCAGGGACTGTCTTTCTTTTTATATGTATGTCCATAGCATAGCACTTAGGACAATCTTTGCCTATGGTAGGTGCTAAATAAATGCTTTTCATTCATTTATTCAGTGGTAGCATGATGGGCAAAGGATATAAAGTTTAACCAAAGAGATTAGCCCTAAAGAAAGAAAAGATTACTAAGAGATTACTATCATACCTGGTGTACTGGGCTTCACAGGACAATAGAAAGAATACTAGGTTTGGGGTCCAATGGACTCAGATTAAATCCCAGACTTACTGTCTGACCTTGGACAAGTCACTTGTACACTCTAGACTGAGTTTCTTCATCTATAAAGGAAGAGTCAAGCATTGATTAGTTAACTCCTAAAGCCATTTCCTATTCTATGACCATGTTCCTGTGAAGTAAGTGGGGTACATTGAGGTAGAAAAGTCTTATGAAGGAATTTATTTTTGTAGTTTGTTTCTGAAGATATGATCCCTCTGGGAAGATATACTGAGAACAAAGATTTTAAAGGATAGAAGAAAAATAGTTTAGGAATATCATCAGTAGTAGACTCACATAAATTCAAAGATTGGACGTGTTATACCCCAAGGGAGTCATGAAGTCACAAGGCTAAATGAAGCTGAATGAGGGCAACTTTAAACATAAAAACATCCAGTGAAAAGACTGTGATGCTTTGTCTAAATTAAGTTTCTCTTCTACTTCAGAATCTATTTCTATTCTATTTCATCCATGCACATGGGAAGAGATGCTATTTTCCCTGGAAAACTTAATGTTTGTTGAAACTGGCCAAAGATTGTTTGATTATTGAATTTGTAAAACTTAAAAGTTGTGTTAATAGCTCTCCAGAGGACCTTCAGATGAAAGGACCCATAATAGCTTGTGCTTAAATCCACTCCACATTTATTGAAAGAAAGAAAAAGATGGGGAGGGGAGGGGAGAAAAGGAAGAAAAAACTAGGTAAAAGAAGTTTTACAGGTGAAATTGAACTTTTCAGCTTTCAGAGCTAATCACAGTTAGAACCTTATGCCAATTGGTCATCAGGCTTTACTTAAAATCTCCATCAACTGAGTGTGGAAACTGTTACCATGGCAGCAACTCCAATAAAGGCTTCAAGTGTGGAGATAGCAATTGTACCTGGCAAAGTCTCTAGAAAACTGATTTAGCCTTAATTCATGGGAAAGGTATTCTTTGCATAACCTACAAAAAGTCACCACATGTTCATAAAGTCCAAATGTCACTTCACTGATTGAAGTTATATTTGTGCATTAGCAGAACTGAAGGTTTTAAAGGGAAGCATGTGCTTTATAAAATTTTCAGAGTACATAAGGTTCACATTTGATGGTTTCGTGAAATGTCTTAGTATAAAAACTTATGTCTGCCCTTTCAAATTACAAAAATCACTTTTTAAAACCTTATATCTATTTCTAACATTCATTTATCATCATAGATGCCTGAATTTATTTATCTAGAAGCCAAATTTCTTTCTGCTCTTAATGTTTTCCCTGTTGATTTATTATCTTATGTTCAAAGTCTTTGAGTTTTCTTCTACCTTCTTCTTCCCCTGGTAATTTCAATCTTTTTCCCCTCTTTATGTTCCCCTATTGCTCACTTTCTGACTCTGACTCCCTCCCTTCTGAGGATGTTTTTTTGGTGACTGAATCTCAAAATACCTCAGCGTCTTCCTGTTTTGGACAATTCCTAGTATGTAGGCCTAGTTCTCTGTCTTAAGTGACTTTTGAATGGACTTACCCTGTCTAAATGCTAAGTACTTTTCCTAAGGCTTAGTGGGATGGCACACGACCCCCATATACCCTATGCTCTGTCCTAGTATCCTGTCATACTCACTCTGTTCCTCACTTCTCTAGCCAGGCATTGGCAGTTCATAGAACTGCTATGTGCTATTGTGTTAACTGTTGTAATTTGGGTCTTTGTGGTTGTGGGATAATGGGAACTGGGTGGGGTAGAATGTAATGTTGTGATCTATTTCAAGTTAAGATATATGTCCTGCCTCCTTCCCTTCTGATCCTGACAAAGATACTTTACAGCACAGAATGATGTCCTTCATAGTGCTTTGTAGCCTAAGGTGATGATGCTGAGGTGCTGGCTTTCTGTCCTTGCCCAAGGAGACTTCCAAAGACAGGAGCTAAGGTGTCCACTGCCTTGGAAAGTGGGAGACGAAACCAAGTGGTGGGGTTGATTTTTTTTGTTGGTAGGTGTGGTTAATTCATTCTCATTGTTGTCAGCATGGGATGTGGGGGAGGGGTGCTGAGTGAGCTCATTGTAGACATAAGGCCATTTTTTTTATCTTTTGGCTTCTGGGTACCCTAAATCATGGAGATAGGTGGAATTTATTTTTGGTGCATCATTTCTGTTTTGGAGAAGTTTTAGGGGTCAAGAGAATCAGAGAAAATGTCTCCTCCATTTTGTTTCCTTAGCAGGAAACACATATTCATTTATCTTCATTCTACCCATTTCATTGAAGATAAAAAAGAAGCATACAGAATGGTCTCTTACTTTGAAGGGCTTATTGTTTAGTTTGGAAAATAAACCAAGTGAAACATTTAAAAAGAAAATAAGGCAGTACAACATTAAACGCCAAATTAATGATTAGACAAGTGCTAGAGACTATCAGATCATAAAGTCATGATCTGGAGTTAGAAGGGAACTCAGAGGCCCCTTGGACCCATCTCTTCATTTGATAGATGAAGAAAATGAGCCCAAGAGAGATTAAACCCTTATTAAATAATAGAAATAGGATTTAAACTCAGATCTTGCTCGAAGGCAAATTCCAGTAGCTACCTATTGCCTGGAGAATCAAATACAAAATGATCTCTTTGGCATTCAAAGCCCATTCAGGCCCCCTCCTCTCTTTCTAGTCTTTTTACACTTTACTCCCCAGCACATATTCTTTGATGCAGTGACACTGCCCTCCTGACTCTTCCACAGACAAGACCCTCCATCTCTCAACTCTGGGTAGTATTCTCTCTTACTTAGCTCATGCCTGGAATGTTCTCCCACTTCTGCTCAACTCCTGACCTCCCAGGCTTCCTTCTTTTCACAATTAAAATCCCATCTTTTAGAGAAAACCTTCCCTAACCCCTCTTAATTCTAGTATCTTCCCTCTGATAAGTATTTCCTATTTATTTTGTATACAGATTGCTCTGTCTATATTTCTTTATATGTTGTCTGGAATGTGAGTTCCAGGAGGGCAGAGACTGGCTTTTGCTTCTTTTTGTATTCCCAGTACTTAGCAGAGTGCCTGACCCACAGTAGGCCCTTAATAAATTGTGACTGATCTAATGAATCAATGAATCAACAAGCATCAATTAAATGCCTTTGTGTAGTATTAATTATGCTAAGATCTGGAAGAAACAAAGCCAAAAGAAAGAAGAGTATCTTCAAGAAGCTATTATTCAAATGAGGAAGATAACTTACAAATAGAAGCATATACAAAGTGAATAGAAGGTCATTTTGGAAAAGCTAGGGAGAAGTCTTCATGGACAATGTGTCTGCCCTAAACCTTAAATGATATGAGGAATTCTAAGAGAAAGAACTGAGGAAGAGTTGCATTCCACACATGGAGGACAACAAGAGATAGAGTACTGTATATGGAGAATACTGAGGATACCAGTTCAACTGGCCTGTGTAGTAAATGGAAAACACTAGGAAAAGTAGATTGGGACCATGTGGAGAAGGGTTTAAGATATTAAATATACAAGTTTATGTTTATTTGTAGAGGTAATGAGGAAATAATGGAATTGATGAAATTGGGGAGTGACATGGTTGGATCTATGATTTGGGAAAAATCACTTTGGCAGTTTGTGAAGAATAGATTATAGGAGGGTGAGATGTAGGAAGTAGAACAATTATGAGGCTATTGCTGAAGTCCATGCAAGAGACAATGAAACCTTGGTTGTATATGTGGAGGAAAGGAAGAGTGAATGAAAACCATTGGGGAGCTAGAAATGGCAAAATTTTGCAATTCACTGGGCAAGTTGAATGAGTAAAAGTTAATAATTAAGGGTAACAAGGAGTTTATAAACCTGAGTGTGCTGTCCTTTAGAGAAAGAGCAAAGTTTAGAAGAGGGATGAATTTGGGGGGGGGGGGGTGGAATTGGGAGATAATTAGTCTGTTTCAGAGATTTTGAGTTTGAAATGCTTAATGGGCATTTAGATAAAAATATTCACTAGGTGGTTAGTAACACAGTAATGGAACTCAGAAGAAAGACCGTGGCTGGATATATAATCTATGAGTCATCAACATAAATATGATAAAGGGATAAGGGCTAGGTAAGAGGGAAACTTTGGTAAGTTTTCCTAACAGTTTTAATAGATCACTAATGAAGGAATTATATTGTCTGATTTTATGTTTGTTTGTTTTCACATATCAGGTTTGATGCTGATACAACTGAACTTCATAGCTGGATGACTCGATCAGAAGCTGTATTGCAAAGCCCTGAATTTGCAATATATAGAAAAGAAGGCAACCTTTCAGACCTCAAAGAAAAAGTCAATGTAGGCTTATGCATTAGTTTTTGTTCTTTTTCCTAAGTAATATTTAGTTGAAGAAGTCCAAAGTATACTGTATAATTATGTTAATGTTGAAAATGATGAAAATAATATGCCAATTTAATGTCCATATCTCAGTCTTGAAAATACCAACTGAGGTCAAAGTTGACTGACTACTTCTTGATAATATTGTTGCTAATTAGATGTCATTTTCATCAGTGATCTAATTACAATTTATACAGTTAAGATATTCATTTACATTGACTATTGTCTAAAAGGCATCATATCTGCTTCCACTTTTTAAAATAGAGTTGGCTAAGGAAGGGAAATTGATCTGCTTAGGACCAAGGACCAAACTTTGTATGACATTTTAAAATAGGTATTAATTTAGAAAACTTCAAGGTAGCATTATTTAGATTTTGTCAACTATAATAATAATAGTGTGAACTTCTTTTTAGTCATTAATACATATTACTAATGTATAAGATGCTTAAATTTTATAGGTATGAATTAGATTCTTGTATTTGTCTAAGCCTCACTCAATATTTTCATGTAACAATTTATGAAAGGGTAGCTCTTTTTCTAATGAGACCAATACACAATTATCATTAGATTCTTCATATGAGAATCCTGTAGTAAAAAATTTGCTAATAATTCTTCATTATAGATATAAATTAAGAATTGGTCGTCAACTCTCTCTCTCTCTAAATACACACACACACACACACACACACACACAGAATCTATACTCTTCTGAAAAGGCAAAGTAAATTCTCTGGGCTAGGAAGGCACATATGGAGAAATGCTGAGCAGTTCCCTTCATATATAAATAGCCAGTAATATTATTAGGTATTGAAAAAGTTACAAGGTTGAAACTATCTCAACCAAATCTTTTCAGAATACTTTCATAATATTTATAGAATTTTGAGAGATTTCATGTGCTCAACTCCTCTCCAGAAAAATCTCATCTTTGCTACGAGATATGACTGTTTTGGAGAAAAAAAAAAGACTTCTAGCCAGAGAATTTATCATTCTCACCAGAGCCTCTGGAAATGGTCAGAAAATTTGATAAAGAATTTCACGGGTAGCATTATCATTTGGTATCTATGAATGAAAAATATAAATCAAAATCTTTACTGGGTTCATAGGGAATGGCTGTTGCAGCTACAGCAGCATTTCTTAACTAACATTAATAACCACACGTATTTCTATTCCTATTTTAAATATAAGGAAGCTCATATTACTTGTGCTTTCATCATATTGAGATATTTTTTAATGAGAGAAAAGGTGAAATATTGCCTTTAAATTATTTTAAAATAGAAACTATGATGAGAATATATATCATTTCAGAAGATCACTTTTAAAATGTTTAAAGAGCCATCTGTTCCATATTCAACTAATACAATTATAAATCATCTTGTATAGGAACCTTAAGTATAAATTTGAAAAAATTACTATTGATTTAAATCATGTAGGGGATTCCAGCTTATCTTTTAATCTTGTCTCTTTTAAGTCAGTTTTCATAAAGTAGAACCATTGAGTTTCTCCCTGATAAATATAGCATCAAAAGTTTTTGTTAGCCTGTTTAGGAGTAATTTACATTTAGTCAATAATGTCTCAACTGACAAATTGAATGTGCTGAATAGTATACAATAGACTGTACCTGACTTTCTGATTCCTCTTGAGTCACCCTTATGAGCATGAACTCATTTTTGAGGCACCCTTATGAACTTCAAGCCTCATTTTTATTTGCTGACTCAAACAGAATATAAAATTAGCTGCCTACATTTTCTTAGGTTACGTATATGTATGAATTCTATACTCAACGAATATGGATATATGTATGTATACACATACACAAATACATGCATGAATACGTACTTATGTGTGTATATACAAATGTACACACACATATGTATGTGCATAAAATTACATACATAAACATTAAAGTGATAATGGATATTTATTGCATTCATTTTCTCAGTTCTTCATTTGTCAATCAAGATGCATATGCCATTTCAGCATCATGGGGGTTTCTCATGACCCTGAGTAGTATTGTTTTTTTAATTTTTTTTTTATTTTTGGTAAAAGTTATCATCTATCCCCTCCCCCAATCATTTCCCTTTGAGTTTTCTCTTCTAAGGACAGCAATATAATGAATCTACCAATAGCAAGTCAACTTCCTAAGTTTTCATAAATAACGGACTTAAATTTGGTCACATTTTCCCTTTCATAATGATAATTTTTACTCTTCATTATGATGAAAGCCTTTAATTAAAAGCTGAACTCATATGAAAAGTACAAGATACTAGAGAAAATTTCTAGGACACATACTTCTATTCTTTAAGGGCCTGCCATTTGGAACTCTGTTTATGCCCTACTAGCTATTGTAAAATTATTTTCAAATGAAAAACTTGATTAATAAGAGGTAATTTGTATGTGAGCATATGAACTTTAGACTACGAAAGTGACCTAAATAGCAAGACTTACCATTTCTTGATATGTTTATGTCACTTGTATAGTGATAGCCTAAAGGACACCAGAATGTACTTGCTAGTTAACACATATTTATAATTCAATAGTTGCAACATTAAACAACAACCCTCTATGTGTGTGTGTGTGTGTATATATATATATATATGCATATGTATATATATATACATACAGTTTGTTATATATATGTGTATATATATGTATATAGTAAGATAATAAGTGATATTATATTAATCTGGATAGGGTCAAGTGAAATTAACTATCTCACTATTTGCTAACTATTAACTATTTAATCTTTTAAGTATTTAGGTATAATTGTATTAAACAGAGGGATATTGAGAGATGCTAATGAATGATGTCATAGGATCTTAGAGGCAATCTTATGATCTTATTAACCCAGAAACACAGAACTCCCCTTTCTTGTTAACTCTGCATAAAAATATGGTGTTTTTTTTTTTTGTTTCTATGATTAGGTGTCCTTTACCCATTTAAGCTCATATTTTTAAATTCAATAATTTTAAAAATATATTTTTAGAATTTTGTGAACTAACATTTTGAGAATAAGAATGTGTTCATATAGGAAATATTAATGATATATTTTCCTATAATAGCTTAATTATTTTTGCACTTGAAATGAGCATTTTTCAGTACTTTAGAAACTGTGAGACATACCTCCTGGATAGAATTTGATCCAAAAAGTTGATGACGCTATACTAGAAGAAAGATACTTTTAAAAATGTATGAAACTTCGACTCCTATTTTGATGAAAAAATCATAAGGTCAATTTTTTTTTGGTAACAGTCTTTTAAAACTCTTTCTTCCTTTTCCCTAACCATTTCTTTACTTTCACTCAAGTGGAAGCAGATCTGAGAAACAGTGGTCTGTGCTTTAAATTAATAAGAAGCTCACTTTGAATTTCAGGCCAGAACCCCCTGTTTCAACAACCATGGAAAATAAGACCACAGTAAACTTTTAGCATTCTATTAATCAATATTTGTTATCTGGTCTTCATTAATCCTTACTACTAAATGAAAATGAATGTAAATGTTGTGATTTATTATTAGCATGTACATATAAATACATACAAAATAAATGCCTTATGTTTATTTGATAACTTAGCAGTTGGACATAGATACTTCAATGAGATCCTAAGAGGAAACTTAAAGCTCAAAAGCACCCCAGAGGTGATCAAGTCTAACTCCTTCACCCTAAAAATCAATATATGAGGCCACAAAACAGGAAGTGATTTGCCCAGAGTCACACACAATAGTATGTAACTAGAAGCTAGTAAGTGTCTGAGGAAGGATTCAAACTCAGGTCTTTCTGACTTCCCGCTAAGAACAAGCAGAACTGAGTTTAATGGTTATGTCAACAGTTCAGATCGGTTAAAACAGAGTTAACCTCCTAGTTCCCAGATATATCACCTCTAACCTTCTTCAGTTACCATGCGAGTTCATCTTTCCTGAAAGTGGCACCAATGCCTGCTAATTGGTTACCAAATTATAGAATTTCAGTGTTAGAAGGGACATCTCAGGACAACTAAACCAACCTATAAAAGTTCAGTCTTTGTTTTCACTTTTAGGAATAATGTTGAGAACTTGTATGGTGTCTAGAAAAGGACAACACTAAAGATAATCAAAAAAAGTATTTTAGCCTATAGCCATCCACAGAGGGACCCAAATTCAATAGTTCTACTCTCTCTTTTGAAAATACTAATGAAATCTCTACCTAAGTCTATGTAGGCTTAGAATATCATTACGAAATTCAGAATGTGTGTCATATTTAAGCCCATCTTGCATAGGACTACACAATTTTCTAATGTGCCTTATCAGAAAACAAATGAAAAAAAAATGGTAACCTAGATAGGACAGAAATAATTCTGTTGGAAAAGAGAATCCACTAAAAATGTCTTTCATTAACCCTTTTTGATTTGTGTTTGTCTTTTGCCACTAGTTCACAAATTGAAAGGTTTCAAATGTACCTCTGTCCCTAGAGCTCTGGTGAATAACACTGAATATTTCTATTTTTCAAATGATCTAAATTCTTTGAGGAGCCTGTAGCTCATTGCAACTGGCATTTATCTTTTAATAGGTAACATTCCTAAAATATTAGAACACAGATACATTAATAACCTGACAGAGATAGGGAGGTAGAGGATGAACTTCACAGAAATTGAAGAGGCAAACAGGCAGTAAACAGTAACAAATTGGAGTTTCCAAGTATCTGCTTCTGTTCTTGCCCAGTTAGATAGTGTTAAACATGGTAGGGTTCATATTATTATTACTTTTTTATTATTTCAAGAAGATTTTATCTTTTTTTTTTTTCAGATTTAACAATCCCATAATCCACCAATTAGCTTGTGTGGTCAGTGCATCACTGGATCCATAAGTGATCCATAAGATGTTGTAACTAAAATTATTATATGATAGAGACTATACCAGAGTTCCATAACCTGTAGCTACCGTTGTTTGCAAGTAGAATTCAAAATGTTAAAATATATTTTTCTCATTTGGAGTTCCTGATCATTGTGATTTAACAGACTTCCAGATTATTGATGGTTTAAAATCACTGGCTACTTTTAAAGTACAGATATGAAAACCAAATCGCCATTATGTTCTCATAACTCATTCTTGACTTGTTTGAATTCACTTGAAAAAATGTTTGATATACTAGAATTACATCAGATTTGATATTATAGAATATTACGAGTCCACTTTTCTATTCTGCAATAATTAGTTATCTGGACCTTGAATTCAGGAATCCTAATTCATAGGCTTATTTTTTAAATGAATAGATAAATTCTATTGAATGTTTCCAACTTCTGAAAATAATATAGGCATAGGTAAAATAAAAAACTACAAGGAAAACACCATGGATTTTTATTTTTGTCTAATATGCTGGAAAAAAATAGTTCTAGAGGCCCTAATCTCTTTCTAAAAGCACATGTGAAATCTACATTTTCATCTCTATGTTATTACGTGAGGAACGTATTAAGGTACCAGAAGGCATATGTACCTTTATATATTCTCCCACTTATGTCTTTAGTAAATTAATAAATTGCTTTAAAGACCTATGGTAACAAATGCATTTTGGAGAAAGAGCTCAGTCATTAAAATTCCTCTGTTCTAAAGTACAGAGGATGTGTTATATTGATATTTTGGTATGCCATGATATGCTATCAGGAAACTTGAGTCCTCATCTTGGTTTGGCCACTGACTAGCTGTGTGATTTTGGACAAGCCATTTCACCTTTCTGGGCATCTCTCCTCATCTGTAAAATGACTCTAATGTCATTTCCTGCTGTAACCTTTATGACTTTGGGGGTTTGACTGGATTATCTCTAAGGTCCAGATCTGCAATTGCATTATCTGTGATGAATAGAGTAAAATACTCATCCTGTGTGAATTGAACAATGGGAGACTTTAACTGTCTTTAATTACGTTTAAGGGCAAATAGAACACAATACGACCTGACTATTTGAAATTATAAATGATTATAGGAACTTTCTACTATGTTAGTCACTTAAAATATATTTTGCTCTTATTAAATTATTATACACCTTTTCCCTCTAGATAGATATTTGTGAGTTAAATATATAATTTAACAATAACTTTTGTTAATTTAAGGAATACTTTTACTTTCATATTTCAGGAATCTAAATCCAGTTAGGAAAAATGGAAAAAAGGGTTCAAAATGTTGTGACTTAACAAATCATCTCTTCTCCCTTCAAAAAATGGGAGCATCTGAAGAATTGTTTCAAAAGGACAAGATCTGATATTGCATGCTTTATATACTGCATCCTCATATAGTACTCAGCTTTATTTTGGATATAAAGGAGTCTGTATTTTTGTCTAAAACTAAGACAAAGCAAATATATATGTATATGTGTATAATTTCATATAAAATTATATCTATATCTAGAAAAAATTTAGGCAATTTAACCTTTTGTTGAAAAATATATTTCTTCATGTAAATATATTATAAATGTATAATAAAATATATAGTATAAAATAAAATATAAAAATAGTTAAAAGTTTCTGACAGTTCAATCTTAACAGTGTCTTGCTACAATTTATATTACATATTTCTTTAATGCTAACATAGGAACACAGAATATCAGGAACTATCATGTGAGTTGAGAACTTCAGAGATGAAATGGTCATGTATGTACAATGCTTGTGACAGGACATCATAGAAAGATGGTATAACAATAGGTTGTCTTATATCATTATAATCAGTGTTTTCATGCCAGGAACGAATAGAGAATTCACTGAGGATAATGTAATAAAAGGACCATGAAATAGCTCAAGACTAGAAAGGATCTTTGGAAGTTTTGATTATGTATAGCTTCAGAATGCCTGTATTAAAATACTCACCTTTGCTGTCATGCTGCAGGCCATAGAGCGAGAAAAGCCCGAGAAGTACAGAAAACTACAAGATGCCAGCAGATCAGCTCAGGCACTGGTGGAACAGATGGTGAATGGTAATTACATAGAGTTGATTTAGATAATCTTCTTAGGGATTTGATAAACACATAGGTTTATATTTTTATCACAAGAACTGTATTAGAAAATTCATTGATGAATTCAAAGTGAAATTAAAGGCAAGGTTTTCTTTTATTATTATTATTTCTCAATGCCAAAGGCGGGGTGGGAATATTTTCACTTTGCTTCCAGATGAATATAACACACATGTACAGGAAATTGAGATAACCAAGAACATTTTAAAATCATGTTGCCAGAAATTATTTTTGAAGTTGTAATTAAAAGACAGACAGGCAGACAGTTGTCCTTGGAGTAGAGTTGGGGCTTAGTTCCTGCCCTCTGAACATGGTAGGCAAGCCTCCACAAATGCTGCAGGACAGCTGGAGATCTATAGTGATAGGAGGGGTTTCCTCACCAGTGTTCCCTAAGAATAACCACAAAAATAACAATAGCTATTATTTATGTCATATTTTGATATAAAGTGTTTCACAAAATACCTTACAAATATTATCTCTTTTTATATTCACAAGATCCACATAAAATGCATGTCATTAATATTCCTATTTTTCAAATTAGGAAATTGAAGCAGACAGGTTAAGTGACTTGCCTGGAATCCTATAGCTCATAAATGGCTGAGGCTAGAAATAAACTGAAGTCTTCCTGACTCCAGGTTCAGCACCTCCCTCTAATCATTATACAACCTAGTTGTCTCTTAAGCAGATTCCATAATAGCTAGAAATCAGCTCTGACATATAAACTATCAGTGATAATTTTTTTTTCATTTTTATCATAGACTGGAAACAAAAGAAATAATTACACTTTCAAAGTACTATATATGATTTTCACACTTTCACTTTCACAATTTTCCTCTTCTGAGAATAATAAAACACCCTTACCCCCCAAAAAATCATTCTTTATTGAAAAAATGAATATAAATAAACTTTTATTTTAAAAAATCTTGTACATCTTAATTGAAAATTATATGGGACTAAAATAGTAATATCTTAAATTTTACAACTATATATATATATAAAATTAAGCATCAGACAAACTCAAAATTTGACAACTTAATTTAGATCTTATTGTACTTATTTTTTGCAAAATTGAGTTAATGAAAATCAGAGATAATATAAATTCTAAAACAACAACAGACAATTTTTGAGTGTTTACTCTATACTAAATATAATGAGAATGTACAGAGTCTAGCACAAAATGCTTAATATGCTTTATCTATCTGTCCCTACAGAGACTACTCCAGACCTTCTTTTGTGTTATTAAGCTTCCTCCTACTCTCTCACCAGAGAAGCTAACCTCATATCTCAGAAAATTGAAACCATTTGCCATGAACTCCCTCTTCTGCCCTACTGCTGGAACTCCTAATATTTTTGCTATTTTTCTCCTTTTTTAGTATAGGCCTTGACAAAGAAGTGGCCTTTCTCTTAGCTCAGGCCTATCCCTCTATGTTTATCTGACAAGCTGCAGTGTCAATCACCATCTGTCTCTTTTTAGTCTTCAATCATTCTCTATCTACTGGCACATTTCCTGTTGCTTACAAATATAAACACTTCCACCTCTTCCTCATCCTTAAATCAAAGGCATAACACTTTACCCTACTGTCCCTCAAACTATTTTCTTATATCTTTCCTCTCTTAGCCAAACTCATAAAAAAGCAGCCAGCACTTGTTGCTTACGTTTTCTCTTCTTTCATTTCACAGTGCCTTTTAGTCTAGTTTCCTTCCTCATCAGACAACTGAAATTACTCTCTTCAAAGTTACCAATGATCTCTTTACAGCCTAATCTTCATCCTACCTGAACTACCTGGAGCATTCAACACTATTGACCATACATGGCTGGATATTCTCTCCTCTTTGGGTTTTCATGATATTGCTCTCTCAGTTTTGTCTACCCGACTGACCAATTCTCAGTATTCTTCATTGGATCATCATCTTTTAGGACCACTTTACTTTAGATTTGCTCCTAGGTTTTGTTCTGGACCCTTTTCTCTCACTATTCTCTTTCTACTGTTTATGTAATTAGCTCTTATGTGTTCACTTATTTCTCTGTAAATGACTCTCTCATTTACTTATCAAGCTCTACTTTCTTTCCTGTCCAGTACCACACCACCAACTACCTAGTGGTAATTTCAAATTGGATGTTCAACTCTCATCTCAAACTTATAGTGTCTAAAACAGACTCAGTAACTTTCTCTGAATCTATTCCTATTCCAGTCTTCCTAATTGCTACCAATCCTCCTTATTTCAGTATCATCCTTTTAGTTACTCAAGTTCACAACTTTGGAGTCAATTTTGACACAGTTCTCCTTCATATGAACTATCCAAGCAGTTGCCAAGTCTTGCCAGTTCTACTTCTGGTACATATTACCTCTGTCACCTTCTCTCTACTTGCTCCACCACTGTTCTATTTTAGTTCTCATTATGTCTCTATCAAAGGAAGGAATAGTCAATTAATCTCCATGCCTTAAGCCTTTTACATCTCCATTCTATCTTCTACACAACTGCCAAAGTAACATTTCTAGAGCACAAAGCTCAGAAAGACCCAATATTATTCTCTTTTGGGACCAAATATAAACTCCTGTTTGTTGTTTATAACATGACTTACAACAACAACAAACTATTATTATAAGATAACAGGTAATTGTTCTTACTAACATTTTGCGAGCATATTATGGTTTGCAAAGCCCTCATCTTATTTAATCCAAACTAAAATTTTAATGTACCTTATTTTACATATATATATATATGTATACATATATGTATGTATATATGTGTATACACACACATTATTCCCCTTATGAACTTTATGGTCCAGCCAAACTGGCTTTCTTGCTGTTCCTCACATACTATATTCCACTTTAGTTTCCATCTATGCCTTTCTATAGGATTCTGCCATGCCTGAAATTTATTCTGTTTTTATTTATGCCTCTCAGAATTTCTAGCTTTCTTCAAAGATCAAATCTTCTGAGTCTTTCCTAATACCCTCAAAGTTACCTTGTGTTTAAACTTTGTATTTACGTTGTGTTTATTTACATGTGTATTTTTTTCTCAATAGAATGTTAGCTCCTTGAGGGTAGGCATGGTTTAATTTTTGTTTTTGTGCTCCAATACCTAACATAGTGCCTGGTGCATAGTTGCCTTAAATATTTGCTGACTGAAATATGATTCTGGAGTTTGGGAGGGAGATTGTTTGTAGAGTTTGGGGAGTCATTTATACAAAGATAAATAAACAACCTTCTTTTAAATCATGGATGAATTGTAGTATTCAGCAGTGAATAAATTGCTCACACCAATGAAATCACAGGACATTGAAATTTAAGTGTACCCAGAGATGATAAAGCCATAAGAATGAATAGATCCCTAAGAAAGAATATATCTATCTATCTATCTATCTATCTATCTATCTATCTATCTATCTATCTATTTATATGATAGATAAAATGTTTAAGACCAAAATGTTGAGAAATGCCTAAATTTGCAGAACAGGAGGAAGAAGCCTAATCCTCGTGCTTAAGCTTGGAGAGCAAGAGAAAGAAAGATGGGAAGGCAAGAGAACTAAGAGAATAAATTGTCATAGGAGCCAAGAGAAAAGTGAAAGTAGCAAAAAAGAGTGGAAGGTGAACAGTGCCAATAATGGTAATAGGCATTTCTATAGCATTTTTAAGTTTGTAAAGCACTTTACAAATCTCTGCTTTTATCCTCAACCCTTGGGAGGTAGGTCCTTATTATCCCCATTTTAGAGATGAAGAAACCAAGGCAGACAGAGTTCAAGTGACTTGACCACCATGCTCATTCAACCAGTGAATGACTGAGTATGGAAATGAATTCAGGTCTTTTTGACTCTAGGTTCAGTGTTGTATCTACTGTGCTACTATGTTAAATTGGCACAGAAGTAAAGAAGGATGAATATTGATGAGGAATTACCTATAATAATTAGTATTTCACTGATTACCATTTAGATGAAAATATTTCTTTTTATAATTGAGGCTTTTTAATAGAGTTACCATTGACTGGATAAACAAGTTGTTCCCTGTGCTGGAATTTAGTACATTTTCAGAGTCACAGAATCTCAGAGATGAATCTAGTCCAAACTGGACAAGAATCTCCTCTTAAACTCATCTGACAAATAGTCATCTAGTTTTTGCTTGAAGACCTCCACTAGTCATCAGGAACCTACTGGCTCTTGAGCTATGACATTCCACATGATTCATATATAAATTTTGGCATTTGAGAAGAAAGAGAACTTCTATGTTGGAGGCAAAGGGAAGAAAAAGGGATTCTAACCTAAATTATCCAGATCCTCTGAATGACTTACTACAATCCCTAATGTTTAGCTTCATTCTGTCAGTAAAGATACTGCCTACAGGATAGGCAATTAGGCTTGTGTTTATGTCTCACCTACAGTAAATGTCAAGAAAGATAGATGCTTTTCTATGAAAATAATTCGCAGTTAATTCAAAATATTGCTACAAGACAGTCATCAGAATTAAGAATATAAAAATACCCTCAAAATTTCTGAGTTCTCTTTCTGTCATTTTTCTTCCATCATTTACTTGGTAAAGTATACATTCGTTCTGTAATGTGATTATTTCTCTAGAGTGGAAAGACTGTGACTGACACTAAGTGGATTTTTTATGAGGAAGGAATATACTGGTATCAGAAGAATGCCCAAACTAACCCCTAATCTCTAGAAGCTCTGCTGCTGTAGAGGCAGGCATTGAAGTTCTCAAATGCAATTTAAGTATGTTTGGAGATATATAAAGGCAATGTATTGCCTCTCAAAGTAATTGCTGTAAAGGAGACCATTAGTCATTTGGATAAATATATTGTTACATTTGTTTAATAATAAATAGCACTATATTAGAGTCTTGCTGGTATGCCCTGATACCTATTAATATATGTGATTTTATGTATTGTATAACACAGAAATTGACTCATTCAAAAAAATTAGTTTACAAGTTGGACTCAATCATATATAAATGAAAAAAACTTTACTGAGATGTAAAAATATAATGCTGTTAATGAAACAGAAGTAATTTTCTTAACAGTTAAAACTTTTAATGACATGAATTTAAAAAGAATGGTTTTAATATAGAAATCACACATATACTAAGTAGATTTAGAAGTAACATAAGAAGACCATTCAACCCAACATCTTCATTTTATAAATATAGAAACCAAAACCTAAGAATTTAAATTATTTGACCAATTAAGGTCATACAGGTAAGAAGTTTCTGCAACCCAGGTACACTGACTCCATACTGAGTACTCTTTGTAATGAACGTTGGTCCAGTTCTCTGTCTTCAACCTACCAGTCTTATCTCCTTGTATTCCCATAGAAACCTTATGAGTTATTTGCCTTTCTGCAAACATGAAAGTGAATCCTTTCCTCTACGCCTCTCCTCAGGCCTCTGCCTTTACATGGGATATCCTCCTCTGGATTTACCCTTACCTTTCAAAATCTCAACTGTCTTTAATGTTCAGATTTTTTTAAGAGTCATAAAACTAGAGTAGATTTTCCTAGTTACAGAGTTTCCTTCATTAATCCATTTTAGTAATCAAAAACCTTCACTAACATTGGGAAGTTTGTTTTTTTTTTTTTCCCCATTTACTCTAATCCCCAAACCATTTACAGTTAAGTCATTTCCTTCAATTCCACATGTGGTAGAGATGAAGCACAACTAATCAGCAAAAACAGTCATTTTTAAAGTCTTTTGTGAAGAGGTGCTTCTTGTTGGATGAAATTAATGGCTATACTGCTGAAAGGGTCAAGAACATTCTTACAGAATTATCAAGCAATGCTGAATAACTAATCTTGATTTCTTAAAGCTTTGAGAAGCTCCTCCAAGAAGCTTAATTTTTTGATGCCTCAAGCCTTCAAAATAGGGGTCAAGTACCAATGATGCTTATTGTGCTGCCTTTTCTTTTTATTAATAGAATTTCTTTGGATGTGCTACTTTTAAATTCAATAAAATACATTATGGAATAAGGTTTACTGCTTTAAGTTATGGATCAAACATTCTCCTGGTGTTGAGCAATTTTTGTGTTCAGTGTGCAAATAGTAAGGTATACACACACACACACACAACACATGCATATATACATATATATTCATACACATGTACCTATACACATATGTGTGTGTATATATACATATATATCTGTGTATATATATATGTTTGTGTATATATATACATATGTAATGTAAGAGAGGGAAAAAAGCTTAATCTGTAATGTTGCAAGGGAGTATTTATGTGGGTGATACAAAACACAAATTTAAAAGCTATATTTCCATACATTTATTTTATGTTTCTTCTTTCTCCTTTCCTTCTGCTTGTGATGATTTCTTCAAATCCATTGCATCTCACAAAATGACACATTCACTTATAAACTAGGGACTGTGAATGGTCTGAACCAGAGCTAGAAATTAAAGAAAAGCCAGGTTGGCATGAAAAATTTTCTAGAGAAATTTTCTGTGTTGACTGCCTTCATTTTCTTGCCTTGGGCTGTAGATTTACAATTCAAGAGACTGTTTATTTCCTTGATTTAATTAGGGTGAGTGGTAAACTAGTAGCAGTGACTTTATAATCTATATAACCTTTATAACTTTATAATCTGGCAACTAGGTGTCTTGCAGTCATGGCTAATTGGGAGAGAGAGATTAGCAGACTTTTCCAAACATTTAAAAAAAAATTAAAAAGATATGGATAAAAAAAGTCAGTGTCATAGTGAGAAAAACTCTGTAATTTAATTGGGAGGAGTAAAGGGTTCAAATCCTGCCTTTGACACTGTTCGTGTCATGCAATATGCAAATAACTTCTCTGAGTTTGTTTTCTCATTGTAGATGGAGTTTTTACCTCACAATATTGCTGTGACAAAAGTAGGTTGTACAATTTAATTTATAGGAATGTAACTAGTTTGATATAAAATTAGAGGAATTTCTTTAAAAAAGGAATTCAAAGTAGCAATTAAGTAAATTATTCACTAATCCTTACCAGTTATGCATTCTAATACTTTCACATAAATATATTGATGACTAGCTGATCTCATCAAAGTGGAAACTCCCTGTACCTGGGAAAATCCCAACTCTCCATGCTTCTTTATCCTCATCCCTGTCTTCCTATAATTCTCTCGTAATTTACTCAATATGCTAGAGACTTCTTTTCTTATATCTTTTAACATTTTCTGAGTACAATGTCATACTGGGCTTGCTATATAACCAATGAAAGTCTTTAAAAATCATATTTCTTAGATGCTCCTTTTCTTCTCTTCTTGCACACGTCATACTTGATTTTTCTACTTTTACCAAGAATGCACCCCTCTCCACTCCTTTGGGTCATGCACAAATTTGATTCTTTCTATGTTTTTCATTATTCACAGTCTTATAGCATCTGGGTGAAAATATCAGCATTTAAAAGATAGGTTTCTGCATCAGTAAGCTCTTTGGTGTTACTGTAAAATTTCCTAATTCCAATCTGCCCTATACTTTCTCGCCTCCTTTTGACTAATACTTTGAGGGTTTTATTATTTCTTGCATTTAGGATAATCAGACTCAGTCCTACAGCAGCACATTATCATTCATTTCAATAACAAGAAGGAGGAAAGTTGTGTTGGCCCCAAAGATTTTGGCTTAATCTAATCCTTGCTTTCCCCAGGCTTCATTAGAAATGCTTTCTTAAATTTACTTTGAATCTTGAAAAGTGGTCTCCCTTCCCTGCTTCCTCCCCAAATCTTCCTCCTCCTCTCCTATGCTTTCCTATCTTCCCCTCTCCTTTCTCTTCTTCTCCTGTCCATTCCCCTCCCTCCTTTCTCTCTCTCTCACACTCTCCTCTTCCTCTCCTGTCCATTCCCCTCACTCCTTTCTCTCTCTCTCTCTCTCTCTCTCTCTCTCTCTCTCTCTCTCTCTCTCTCACTGTCTCACTCTCTCATACCCTTCTGATTAAAAATATTTCACAGATCTCAAACATGATTTTTTTTCCATGTGGTAATCAAGGATTATGGAGAACAAATTTAATAAAATATATTTAAATATCATAATGATTACCTTATTAAGGTAAAAGCATATCTCAATAAATATTACTAAAGATTAGCTTGTGATCTTAAGATAATTAATACTAATCTTATAAAATATAATTTGAATGATATAGAATGATTCTGTGCATAACTTCTCAAATTGAGCGGTCTAGCCCACAGATGTAAAATTCTTCTCTTCACCCATCATAGCTTGACTATCAGGGTTTTGTTTTCACCTTTAATCTACATGATGTGGCAACCTGGAAGTTTCATTTCTCCTTGTCTTGCCATACTTATGTAATGAAAACTCTGTCACACCCACTGTTTCCACATGACTTCTTCCTTCTTCAGTTCCATATAATTTTGTTTCAATTTTTCTGTAAATCTCCACACTACAAAGTACGGTATTCTATGAACAGTGTACATTCAATAAACCTTGACTGACATATTTCATATGGCTCTAGTCTCAAAATAGAGTTTGGCCTAGAAAAATAGTTTTTGTACTTTAAGATTTTAGGGGAGATTTTTTGTTTGTTTGGTTCTGGGATGAGGAAATCAAAGAAAAATTGTAGGTAGTTCAGGGACATTTAGAAATAGAAAAGATGAGAAAAGGTCAAACAGTAATGTATATATTTCAGCTGGCCTTTTATGTGAACTATTAATCTTGCAAGAATACATTAAAAATGTAAAAATAAACCATACTATGAAAACAAAACTGGCTTTAATTGAAGCCTCTGATAATTTAGTTTCCAATATGTGTTCCATCTATTCATAGATTCTGAGTGAACTTGTGTTGTGATGAAGGCCATTAAATTGAATGCCAAATGAGTTTGTAATGACTTGACGCTTAAAATAAAATGCATTCAAAATAAGAGCATTTATTAGCCAGCTTCATTTTAAGTTGTCACTGCAAATATATTTATATGCCAAGATGTATAAAAACACAGGTTGTGCATTATTCTATCCTGGATTCACAAGGAAAGATGAATATACTTGATGAGGTATTCTTCACATTAAGTGCCAGTTCCAAAGTACTTGGATGTTGGATAGTGCCACAATTAAAAAATACTTTAGCGGTCTGTTATGCATGGGGCACAGGTAATAAAATTAATGGATACACTTCAACTAATGATCCATTTCCTTTGGGAACAATGTATTTATTCAGAGACAATTTCAGGGGCTGTTTAGAATATGCGATTTGAATGGATTATACTATATTATCCCTGAGATTCTAATACATGAGCACAGAATGGTTTCTGTAAGTATCATGATGCCTGGTTAGAAGTTGTTTACACTTTTAAATACTAAACAAATAAAAGAGAAAAACAGATATTGAGATGATTGGCTATTTTTACTTTTCTTTTTCTTTTTTTTTTGGAGGGCAGTTGGGGTTAAGTGACTTGCCCAATGTCACACGGCTAGTAAGTATGTCAAGTGTCTGAGGCCACATTTGAACTCAGGTCCTCCTGACTCCAGCACCGGAGCTCTATTCACTGCAGCACCTAGCCACCTAGCTACCCCCAGATGATTGGCTATTTTTAAAGCAGTTTATAATATTTATATTAACCTACTAGTGTACTAGAATTCTACAAGTGAATAAAGCAGTATAATCTTGAGTTTTAATTGTACCTACAATGTACTGTAAAAGAGAATAGTACACCATTTCTTATTAGATTAAGTAAAATAGTATTGACTTTCTTATTTTAACTCAAAGTAGAGGAAAATTTAAAGTTGAATTACATCAATGTAAAGTAAAGGAAATAAATTTGGTACTTTTAGGAAATTAGTTCTTTCTTCCCAATGAGACCCCATTAGTGATTGATTATATCAGTGTACCAAATTTTAAGAATTCCGAAAAATGTCTTTAGTGCTCTAGTTTAGTCAGAGTCATTGCATGTGGGATAAAGAAGTCAAGGACCTGAATTCCATTTCAGACTTTTAAATTTCCTAATCTTATGTCCTTGGGTAGGTAGGTGGCAGAGTGAATAGAATGCCGGGCTTGGAATCAGGAAGATTCATCTTCCTAAATTCAAATATGGCCTTAGATACTTGCTAGCTGTGTGACCCTGAATAATGCACTTAACCCTGTTTGCCTCAGTTTCCTCATGTGTAAAATGAACTGGAGAAGGAAATGGCAAACCACTCCATTCTCTTTGCCAAGAAAACCCCAAATCGGCTCACAAAGAGTCAGACATGAATGAAACAACTGAACAGCAAAAATTATGTGACCTTAAGCAAGTCACATCTTTGAGCTATAGTTTTAACTATAAAATGAGTAGATTGTGTTCCTTAATGATCTTGATATTGATATAGATAGTCGTATTTTATCTTCCCATCAACCATGTAATGTACGTATCTTACAGCTGATGAAACTGAGGTTCAGAGTTCAAGTGATTTACTTTTTCTCATGTAGCCAGTAAGTGTCTGAGGAGGGATTTGGTCTTAGGGCTTTGCTGATTCCAAGTCCATCCTTCTTCCCCCTATTCAACACCACCTCTATTCCAACTCTAAAATTCTGTGAATCTATGCTGTGCCATTATAAAATATTTAAAAGAGATTTCATTAAACGTCT
>CM053591.1:64982828-65049138 GCA_028646515.1 Pseudochirops corinnae
GAGGAAATGTGATATAGCAGAATTGAACTTGAGAAGACCTGAGTTCAAATCCTATGGAAACAGTTATGACACTATTGACAAGTCATCTAACATCAGTGAACCTCAGGTCACTCTCTAAAAATTATTGTCTTTGAGAGTGACCTGAGGCCTCAAGTTTCTTGTATGGTTAGGAAGTTTATGATCTGAGAAATATGTGAAATAGGGACATTATTTACATGAAAAGTCATATTCATTCAGACTTTGGATTTGTACAGTCAATATTTTTTCTAATAGCATATAAAAGGATATTTTAGGAGATGTTTATTTGTCCAGGATGATAGTTACTTAAATTAGAGATCTTTAGGAGATCCTTGCATCAATATTACATTCTAGAATCTAGCTATCTATCATTTCCCCTTGTCATACTGAATCGGAGCTGTAATCATGATACAATCATGACAAGCTGATCATTAAAGTCCAGGACATTTTTTTCAGATTTTAATTAAAATTTCTCTAAAAGCTTGCTTGATAGAAATTAAGATCAAGATTTCATTTAGTCTCTCTGTAAAACTTCTTTTCCTTCCCGAATGCTTATTTTGGACTTCAGGCAATAAGTGGTACCAGCAGCAATTGACCTTTGTAATTTTTATACATTTAAAGAATATTTTATTTACATTTTATATATGTTTTATATTTATTTATATCTTATTATAGCCTTTGGAGCTCCTTCCAAGTTATGCCATGAATCCTTTTTTTTTTTTTTTTTGAGCCACTTAATATGTGCTTCATACCTGACCAGTCATGTATTCTGTGGTCTTCCTTTTTTTTCTTTGATTCATTGTCTTTCCTTTCTTAAAAGATAACTTTGTTCTCCACTTTCCCTTAATAACTTATTTTTCTCTATCAATTCGCAATTTTTTTCTTTCTCTCTAAATGCCTAATTTTTTAAATCCATAGAATACCTTTTTAGGCATCTATTATAAATTTATTTTTATGTGCTCCAAATGTTTCTACTGTGCTAATATTTGCTAACCTTTTTAGAAATGTTTCTTAACCATTTGTTGTCCTTCATTATGCTTGTTTTGGAGAAACTATTGATGACTTATCTTGACTTTTCTTTATTGTTTTATTTTATTATGTTGGTAATGGAGGATCACATAGTTGGGTAACAGATTGTCATTATGCTATTTGTTGTATACCATTCAAAACCAAATATCATAAAGAGGCCTGCTACCAAATGCAAAGTACCTCATTACTAGTTGACAATGTAGGTGCTGAAAAGTTGTAATAAAGTAGCACCCATTAGACTCTATACTCTATCCAGTATATAGAAATCTGTAGTTCTTCCTACCAAAGTTAGAAATATGTCATTTGTTGGTCTTATGTTTTCTATTAAAATTTAACATGTGGACCAAATAAGAAAGGAATTATTCATTTACTAGCAGGGATGGATTTTGATATATATTTTACCCATATTTTCCTGAGTAAGACATCTTCTGGTAATACATGGAGTGTCAGATTAGCTATGAATGGTCAGGTAACTTGGAAGTTGGCAAGTAGTCCTAAATCTGAAATAATAATTTTTAAAAGGTAGTGCAAGAATGGGAAAGTAACAGAGTTTGATGGTATGGGGAACATGAGGAATAATTAAGTTTCTTAAATTTTGTTACTTATGGAACATGAACCCTTCTCCTGAGGTCTTGTCAAAAATTTCTATCATTGGAGATCCTCAACTGGAGGTTTCATGAATGCCCCCAAACTCAATAAATATCCATACTATGTTTTAGCTTCTCATTGCAATTTCCAATAATTCAGACTCAGAGACTTGGAATAATCTTCAACTCATTACTCTTTCTTACCTCTAATACCTCATTAGTTGCAAGTTCCTATCATTTCTTCCTCCAAGCATCTCTGATGTTCCTTACATGCCTTCCAATTTCCGCTGTTCTCATGCTCCTTTATTTACTCGTTATCTTTTAGCAGGGCTACTGAGTGTCACAACGTATTAGCCCATCTCTTTCCTTCTCTACAATTCATCATATAAAGTATTGCTAAAAATACATTCACCTCAACATACATTTTTTCTGCTTTATTGACATTGTAGCACTGCTGAATCCAATGGTCTTTTTTTAGTCTTGTTTTATAACTTCTCTACAGCTTTTGCATTGCTAACCATCCTGTCATCCTTTGATTTCCTTAGCACTGCTCTCTACTGGGTCTCCCATAGCTCAAAACTACCTACCAATTCTATATTGATTATCATATCCTATCTGTTCTTTTCTTCTCAGTATCCTTTACTGATTCATCATGCATCTCTTACTCCTTAAGTATGAATGTACTCCAAGGCTCTCTACTAAATTAGCCTTCTTTCCCTTCTACATTTTCTCCCTAAATGATTTTCTCAATGACACTGAGTTCATTTATCATTTCTATGTTATATTTTACCCTTGGGAAAGAATCATGAACCTTATTTTTAAAAATAAAGCAAAAAACTGAGGGAGGAAATATCAATAACTAAAAACCCATTTACCTTTCTCATGTTTAAAAATTCTTTATAAGAATAAACTACCAGCAGATAGTCTTTCTAGACACACAACTGACTAAAAAAAAAGTTGTTATCTCTCCATGTGTACTTTTTCATTTACGCTTAAAAAAATGTATTTTGTAGATCAAAATACTGATTTAAAACATCTCCAAATAAGTATCTCCCATATTTGTCAAAATCTAGGTTCTTTGAAAGATAAAACATTAGAAATACACTTGTTCGATGACTTTCTGATTTTTAATATGTCAAAGACTACAAAAGAAAATGAACTGGTTACATAGCAAGAGCAAATGATAATCCAAAGACATCTATTCCATTGATGATAAAGCACCATTGAGAGAAGGTCCTTAGTGTATTGTTCATGATTTATGAGAAGATATAGACAGGAGTCACACAGGACAATAAGATGTAGGTAGGTTATAATTTCTCCCTGTGGAAGGAGTGGAACCCTATATCAAAAGAGGGAGTTTCCACATCTAGGAGTTTGTTATAATCACACTGATGATGTCACCGGTATGTCTTAGTATTGAAAAAAGCATAGTGCTTTTTTATAGTAGATGCACAATATTTTTTAATTGAACTGAGATCTTTTTCATCCTGGTCTTCCAATATCTGTATCCAAACTCTTTTAACTTAACATTTATGTACTATCTACAACCTGATACAAAATTACCTTCCTAATCACATAATCCTAAACTCATATCATCTTTCAATCTGAACCTTCATTCTGAAATAGGTTTTCTAATTAGGAATTTGATCCAACAGTCAAAATTCTACCTTTGTCTTCATGAATCCTTTCTTAAACTTTCAAATTAGATATGAATGGAATTGTCATACCAGTATTTTTTTTAAATAAACAATAGCAAGCATTTATCTAACACTATAAGGTTTCTTAAAGTTCTTACAGATTTTTTTTCATTTGATCATCATCAACCACACCACCCTAACTTAGGTGATAAAATTGTTCCCATTTAACAAAATGAGACTGAGAAGTTAAGTGATTTGCTCATGACCACACAGCTTGTAAGTGTCTGAGGTAGGGTTACACTCAGGTTTTCCTGATGCCAAGTGCAATAAACTATCTACCATACTACCTATACACCCAGAATTTCTTATGTCACATAATTATGTTCTGCTGGGTATTTTGTAAATTTGGGGGCACAATATAAATGTGAGTTATAATACTTGTTATTTTACTACATTGATTGATGTATTTTTATTATGTCCTCTCACACTGCAGTATCATATATAGATGTATGTGTGTGTATATGTATATGTCTGAGTATAGGCATACATATAAATGTACATATATATATATTCTTTATATGAATGAAATCACAGTTATAGAAACAAATGCATAGTGTCTAGAACAAATTTAGCTATAGCAAAACTAAATAATCACTTCCCAATCTATTTATCTTCTTTCTGCTTCTGACACATCGTGACTGTATAATCCAGGATCAGTCACTTAACCTCTCAAGTATTATATGCAACTCTGAAATTATAAGTTGCAAAGAAGGTTTGACCCATATTGATGGAGGGAGTTTCCACACCTGGGAGTTCACTGTAACTGTGAAATCAGAGTCAATCCCTATCTTTTTCTATCCCCATCCTTAATATGTAAGGGAACTTATATAGCACCATGTATAAAATATTGACATGTGCGCGTAACTATGAAAGCCTACATTTGAGAATTACTTGACTTTAGAGTGTTTGGATTTTAAAAACCTATAATATTGAATGAATTTTATGTGTATTTGTGATTTGTAATTTAATATTTTATTATAATTTTTATATCACATTTTGATTCATGTACATCCATTTTCTCTGGTTTATTTCCCCTTGCCTGATATCAAATGTAGGCAAATTGAAAAAGAATTAGATTTACTTTTTTATTTTTAAATGTGTAATTTTATTCTATTGGGCTTGTATTACCTTCTAACAATTTCACTGTCTCAGAGCTATAGCAAATATACTTAATTCTAATCATTAATGGAAGGTATTAATAATATCTACATTTTAAAAAATTGATTACTTCTTATATGTTTGAACCTAAGGATTAGATTTTAAAAGTCTCCTAAATCTGTGGAGTTTTTTGGTAAAATAAAATTTGAATGGTTATAAAAGCAAAGTATCCTTAATTTAGAAGTAGTTAACTATAAACATTAATCATAGAGTCAAGTCCTGTCTATGACACATTAGCTTTGCTATGATAAGTAAGTCAGTAATTCTCTCAGGGTTCCAAAAATCTTTCTAAGACTATGAATTATAAAGGAGTTACCAATTAGCATCACAGAAGGAGTTTCCATAAAGGGAGTTCACCATGCTGATGTCATTTTTCTTCTGAACCAACCAGCCCTTTCCCCAACCCCCAACAAAACCATGAATTTGGAAAACTTCCACCTACCCTTTACATAATCACTCACAGTTTTAAGCATTAAGCTTTGGTTCAGCGTTATTCTTCCATGTCTTGTCTTCCCTCATGTATTTTTTTGTTGTTGTTTTCATCACTTTTTGATGAAAAAAAGATCTTATGAGTTATAGGTCAGAATTGAAAATGACGTTTTTAAGCCTCTGTCCACTTAGAAACTGACTTCTTTGAAATCAAATGCTTTCCTGTTCTAGATTTGCTAATTTTCAGAAAATGCTGACAAGTATTTTAAAACGAACACTCTGTCTTTGTAGAAGGCGGCAATGCAGACAGCATCAAGCAAGCCTCTGAGCAGCTGAACAGCCGATGGATTGAGTTCTGTCAGTTGCTAAATGAAAGACTTTCCTGGCTGGAGTATCAAAACAACATCATTACTTTCTACACTCAGCTACAGCAATTGGAGCAGCAGACAACCACTGCTGAAAACTGGGTGAAAGCACAAGCCACACCAGCTGCAGAACCTGCTGCAGTAAAAATGCAGCTAAAAAACTGTAAGGTGAGCCATTTTCCCTTATCTTTTTAGTAGCAGTATGAGAGGATGTTTTGCTACCATTTTTTTTAAAGCATGGCTGCAATTTGTTTTTATAACAAGACTCACCTTTCAACCAACTTAATTCAAAACAGTAAAGATCAATTAATTTGGCCTTTGGGTAAAGGAAGTAGGATTGAACATTTATCATACAGCCATCAAATTCCTTTGGATGTGTTTAAAGTATCTAAGGCTACCTAACTCTTTTTGCCTACTGGGAAAAACTGTATAACAACTTTGTCAGTGAGGAAGCTGAGCAGTTCTGCAGTGTGCCTCCTGAAGAATCACCATTCAATTTTGTGATATATCTTGAGAGATTTCATACATAAAAGCACTATAATGAAGAAGAGTATGTCTCTGATATGGCAGCTACTAAATTACAGTCACTTTGTCAACAAGCTCTAGAGGATAGGAGTATAAGCAGCCTTCCTCACTCCCCTTTTGACGTGCCCACCTCTTCTCACATAGGGCAGCTGGCCTGTGGTTGCCCTCCTTCCTGATTAAACAAAAATAGATAGAACGGCCAATCCCCCTAGAGGAATGGTGAGGCCAGGGAGGGTGGAGGTGGGAGAAGGATCTCAAGAGAGGGACAAAAACTTCAGGAGGTGATGTTTTGTGGTGCAGGACCTGCAGAGAAATGTGAAGTACAAAGATGGACATCCACAGAATCCCCATAGGAAGAAAGTATATCATAGTGCCATCTAGGGATAAAAGCTGGTTACTTAACCATAGTTACTGTACTGGACATACATGATCTAATAAAATATATACTTGGTAGAAAATAGGGCTTTGAAAAGCCACAGAAGTTAAAAAAAAAAGAAGAGGAAATGTAAACAGGAAATTAGGAAGTGAATAGATATGAATGACAGAAAATGGATTTAATTATTTAGGCAGTAGATAAAGATGGTATTTTAGGAAGATAAGTTTAGAAGCTATACATAGGATAAATTAGAGTGAATTGGGACTGGAAACCAGCTAGGCAATAGACACACTGGTACTGATGTATGTATAGCCCAAGGGTACCAGATTCTCTCCCCTTCTGATGTTTCCCATAGGCAGCTAATTAAAAGAGAGCGCTTCCCCCCCCCCCCCCCTCCAGGCTTCTGGGTAAGTGTTCCTAAATTGTCCCTTAGACTAGAGAATAGTCTGTATTGACAGGGGTGAACTGTATCATGGGGCAATGCAGTTTTGGTGAGTTTGGTTGTCTGGGTGGCTTTTCCTATGCATTTTCATTCCTCTGTATTATGCATATGTGTGTGTCCTTAGGGAGAATCTTGTGTAATGAAGTGTTCTTCAGGCTGCTGAAAATAGTAAATCAAAGAATAAACCAAAGTTTTAGGGGCTGATGACACCGTGCTACATGGTCAACAACAGATATGTCATTTATAAGACCTTCCCTATTGTCTTGGACATGTCTATTAAAAAGACTCTAGGACGCTAACAATATGGAGGAGAAGTTATCTCTCTTTTTACATGTAATTTAAGTATATTATATATTCTGATAAATGTGTCAACACATAGAAATGCGTGTTCTTTCCAGTGGTACAAGTTAATGCATACCCATCCTTATGTAAGTAGAGATTGAAAATATGCATTTTTGCCTTTCATGAGTATATTTTAAATTTGCATGAGCTTGTAGCTTCTGGTTCAAAATAAACAAACTCATGGCTCACAAAGTTATAGATCATAGAGCTAAGGATAAGTTAATTACAAAAAGCCAACATGATTTCTTGAACCTTAGTTTAAGAATGATATTTCTAAGCTAGAGTATCCATAAGAAAAAAGCATCCAGGATTATGAAGGACCTTGAGTCAATATGCAATGAAAATTGGTCAGAGGAATTGTAGATATTTAGCATGGGGAAGAGAAGACTTGTGGGGAGAAGGTCTTGTGAGCCATATTTAAGTATCTGATGAATTGTCATATGGAAGAGGGGTTAGAAGTATTCTGTTTTGGTCCCAGAATACAAAAACCATTGAAATGAATGTGAGTTACAATGAGACAAATTTATATGTGATGTCAGGAAAAACATCCTAACAATTATAGCTACCCAAGTAATGCAATGACTGCCTTGGGAGTTTTGTTTGCCTCCTTTGGGCGCATGTCACAATGGAGACTGAGTTTCCTTCCAACTCTAAAATTTGTTATTCTTTGAAAGGATTTTTGAGTGAAGTTTTATCCCAAGCACCAAGAATATGGTTGTAACTAGACTGGACATTAAAAAAGGATAGAAAAATAATTTATATGGCCAAAAACAAAGAGGATAAAATTGGTTCTAAATACTTGTGAATAGGTTGAAGGTTTTACATTAGTCATTTTATACTTGCATTCAGGCACATTTAAGCCATAAATTATGTCATCTTGGAATAGATAGGGACACAATATTTATTATAAATAAGAATGAAGAAAGATGACATTCTTGACTTAATTGCCTGTGACAGGAGTTCACCAAAGTCAAAGTCAACATGGTTATGATTCTCTATTTTTTGATATTGAGCAAGAAAGCTAATCTGACATTGTTGTCTCTTAACAGCTTCTGTAGCAAAATTGTAATGCATACAATGTATAAATGCTATTTTCTTTCAAAATACTCTAAAGTGCTTTTTCTCTATAGGATGAAGTTGCTCATCTGTCAACTCTTCAGCCTCAAGTTGAGCGATTAAAAATTCAAAGCATAGCATTGAAAGAAAAAGAACAATGCCCGATGTTCCTGGATGCAGACTTTGTTGCTTTTACTAATCATTTTAAACAAGTCCTTTCTGATCTACAGACCAGAGAGAAGGAACTACAAACTAGTAAGTATGGATATCTCTGATGATTAGTAATGCTGATTCTGGAATTCTCCAGTATGTAGATAGGTAGATAGATAGACACATAGAGAGATGAATGGATGGATGGATGAATGAATGAATAGATAGATGGATGCCAAGATATAGATATCTACCTACATACTTTATTATACTACTATATGCATGTGTGTATACACACCTTAATATTACAATATGTATTATATCAAAATAGATTTAGAGATGGAAGAGACCTCGAAGGATATTGAGTCAGTTCTTTCATTTTACAAATGATGAACTAAGACTCTAAGGGTATAAATGACTTGCCCTAGGTTACACAGTGGCAGAACCAGGAGATGAACTATTATGACTCTAAATCAAGTTCTCTCATCAATATACCACATTGCCTCATTGAGTGAAGAAAATAATCACCTTTACTGTAATTTGTGATGAAATAGTTTCTTTAGAAGAAGTAGTAAGGAAAGTTGCACTCCACATTATTTATGCCTCTCCCATTTTAGAAACAGTGATAGGATCTTAGTGTCCAAACCCTTTTCAAATCATGAAACTTTATTTGATGAGGGCCCATCTGCTCAGAGAGAATAAATTCATCCTGGCTTCCTTTCCCATTAGACTCCAGCGTCACCTCCTCTCCAAATCTCCAAAAGGGCTCCATATTTCAAAAGACTACATGGGATTCTTGGGTGAACAAGAGAAGGAAAGTAAAGTTCTTTGTTTTCTCTTTTGGATAGTTTTCTTGGTCCTTCCTCTTGTAAGTCCGAGTCAGGCCCAAAGTCTGAGGCAAGAGGTATTTCTTTCCTCAAAAAGAAATCTTGTTAGCTGGTCTTTCTTCTAATCTGAGGGGTATTTACATGTAATTACAGAATCAATTAAACAGTAAATATTTATTAAGTGTTTATTGTATACCAGGCAGTATGCTAAATGCTAGAGATACAAAAAAAAGGCAAAAGACAGTTCCTGCCTTCAAGGAACTTGCAATCTAAGGAAGGATGCAACATTTATGCAACATACAATATGCAGCAAAACACATTCCACTGTGAGGCAGTGGTCAGGGGGAAAGATGGGTGGTGAAGATGTAAGGGAAGGATCCTGGTCTTTGCATCCTCACGGAGTATCCTCATGCTTGGAATGTCCTCCCTCCTCATGTCTGTCTCTTGACTTCCCTGGCTTCCTTCATATTCCAGAGAAAATCTCACTTCTATGGAAAACCTTTGCTGATCTCTCTTAATTCTAAAGCCTTCCTTCTGTTGATAATTTCCGGTTAATCCTACAAATCTCCTGTTTATGCATACTTGTTTGCATATCATTTCTCCCATTAGATTGTGAACTGCTGAAGAGCAGAGGGTGTCTTGTATATTTCATCGTACCCACAGTGCTTAGAACAATTCAGGACTAGGAGGTGCCGAATAAATATTTATTGACTGATTTCCTTCAGGGAGTATCCAAGTTAATATAATAATCAGAATAACACACATTAAGAACTGCGAATATGATGAATACAGAGAAGCATGGACAAACTTACATGAAATGATGCAAAGGTACCCATTAAAGTAAGCAGAGCCAAGAAAAGAATACATACAATTACTACAACAAAAAAAAAATGAGAAGACCAACCCTTACAAAATAATAAGAATGTTGCTAAATTAACAAAGGAGAAGTTTGATTCCAAGGTAGAAAGAGACCTTCCTAAATTCATTTGCATAGGTGGAGGTGCATAGTTGTGGAGCAATTCATACTTTGTCGTATTTAGTCCATGTTTATTTGATTAGTTTTTCTGGGTTGTTCTTCACCTTTTCATCCTCTTTTTATTTTTAGAAAACATATTTTGTCTTAGGGATGGCTATTTGAGAAGGAGAAGGGGAAGGACAGGCACAGGAGAGTTTTGACAATGTAAGAACAAAAGATTACACAAGAATTTTATTGTTAAAAAATTGAACCAGTAATGTGATTCATTAAGGTTTGTGACATGTTGTTCATGTATTATCTTATTTCATCCACGAGAAAACCATATCGGGTAGACACTATTATTATCCCCACTTTACATGAAAGGGGACCTGAGGCTAAGAGAAGTGAAATGATGATTTCTTCAGATTCACATCACTAGTAAACATCTGAGGTGGGATTTCACTGATGATCTTCTTGATGCCAAATGCAGTAGTCTTCCCACTAGGATGCCTAGTGACTTCCAAGTAAAATAAAATGTGGCACTGAGACTTTGTAGTGGCACAGCAGAAGGGGCATATATCTTGAAACAGAGGACACGAGTTCAAAAACCACTTGTGAAACCTTGGAAAACTCACCTGACCTCGCTGGGCCTCAGTTTCCTTTGCTGTAAAATGAGGAGGTTGAACTAGATGATCTCTAAGTTCTCTTCCAACTTTGAATTAGTTCTGAACACTATGAAATATTCCCAAAAGATGGTCAGCCAGCCTCCATTGAGGGGGAAATTACTATCTTCTAAATAGGTCCTTCCATTTTCAAATAGAAATAATTTTAAGTGAATTTTCCTCCCTTCTACCACCTGACTAAATTTTAAAATCCTTAAAGGCAGTGCCATGCCCAAACTGGTTAATCCCCTCCCAATCTTTGCATTTCTTCTATTCCAGGGGATTCCTGTAAGTTACCAGATTCCATGATATGGAATCAGGTCTGTTGAATTCACAAAGATCTCAGCACCCTCTAGTGGGTTTCAATATTTTGGTCAACATGGTTTTCTAATTTTGAAATAAATTAAGACTGTCCCAAATTTCTAAACACTGACCTACTTAACGGTGGCACATATTTGTGTCTTTTATCAGGTGACAGACAAAAAAAGAAATATGGTAGAAATAATAGTTCAAGGGCATTTAAATAGAAGTTCTATGACTAATAAAACACCAAGAAAATATTTTTAATATTTATTAAATACTGGCATCAAATTATGTAGAGTAACAAACAATAGTATTAATAAATCAAGTCTAATAAGAGATGGGAAACTTATGAAATAAAGGGACAAAAAAGGTAAGTAGATAAAAAATTGTTGTCAGTGCTATTTTGTCTTTTATGTTATTGCTCATAAATAAAATGCCTTTCCCACTCCTTACCACCAATCTATCTTCTTAAATGTCCAGATCAAAAGCAAAATCCTCTGAGAAGCTTTTCATGTTTAACCTCATTCCATTTTCACTACTGCTCTATTTATGTCTTCTCAATGATTATTCATTTAATTCATTCTATACCACTCTACCGTTTTGATATGCTTCTATGAACGTATTTTAAAGACATTTTTATGCATATGTTTTGTTCCCTGACTCTTATCACTTTCTCTAAACTGTATTATATATTCCTTGAAGTATAATTCTCTGTAAATCTCCATCTATACACATTCATGTGTTTTTATACACATACACAGAGATGCGCTCATACGTATACAAACATTGTATAGCAATTTACAGAGTAAAGCACTTATCACAAAGCAGCTAATGTAAAATTTTCCTGTGCTGAATTTATCCCATCTTTATTTTTTAAAGTTTTATTGATACTTTTATTTTCTTAACATCATTCTTCCTGCTTGATGACTTCCCCTCCATCAGTCCCATATAGAGTCCTCCCTTTTAAACAAAGAAGTGAAGAAAGATACTCTGATTTTTTCTCCCAGAACCAGGTTGTTAGATGGTCCCTCAGGGTTCTAAGATACCCATAAGGGTTTTGTGATGTTTCTCCTCTACTGTTGATAACTTAAGCCCCCACCAACCATGTCCTCCCTCCTATCATTGGTACCAGTCCCAGTTCCATTTAACCACTTACCACTGGGTAATTTTTTTTTTTAACAAAGATACACTAACTTCAAATACATAGAAAAAACAAATATACAAATATTTCAGTGCCCCTCTCCAAGGTTTGATATTGAACAAGGTAACTTTCAGTTCTGGTATTCCCTTTTATCTTTTAGTGTGTGTGTGTGTGTGTGTGTGTGTGTGTGTGTGTGTGTGTGTGTGTGTGTGTGTGAATAATGGACTTAGCAAGGATTTTGTTGTCATTGTTGTCGTTTTTACACACATCATTTGTTTTTTATTTCGTAGTTTCCCCATCTTCCTCCTTGCACACAGTCAAACTTCCCAGTAGAGGCAACAGTTCATAAATTTTGCCCTTCTGCATATTTTCACACTAATCCCAGCAGATGGACCTTTATGACTAATAATGAATACCACTCAGTACAGACAGCCTTCCTTCTGCCAGCCTCCAACTAGACTCTGACAAGAACTATTAAAGTGAGGATTCCAAGCTTTGAAAGTTTATTCAGTTTACTACACAAAAAATCTAGATGTGTAAGACTTGACTAAATCTCATAATACTAAATAAGTGTCAGTATCACTTCAGCATTGCAACAGCTAGTCCTGATTAGTGCAAATAATGAATTCCCTGAAGTGACTGCATGTATTTGAATTCTCATTATTTGAAGTTCTAATTATGTAAAATATGGTGACTATTCCAGCTTAATGGAACTATGTACTGTGAACTCCAATTATGTGACCATTAAAGGGGACTCATTATTCACACTAATCAGGACCTAGCTGTAACACTTATGCACCTGAGCCACAACTGCATATTCTACTCAATAATTGAAACTCTCATTTTAATTTTCTGATCTGAAAAAAGGCATCATTCTTAACACTAGTTGTGCTTCCTTTCTCAATTAAAAAAAATATCATTCTCTGTGTATTTATATTACTCACCTGTCATGATTTTTTCTAGGTATCTCCCAGAACAGTTAATAGGGACCTTTTCCAAAAATTATAAATCAAAAAAGTCCCAGTGCCTTTAAATGCATACAGTACAGCACTGTTGGTGCTATGATACTTTATTATTAATCTGCTTATAAAATCTCATGCAAAACCATCTTTCTGAATGATGAACATTTTTAAAAAATGAAGTTTGTAGTATAATAATTTAGGTTTTAATTTTGCTCAAAACTCAGAGACCTACTGTCATAAAATCTTTGAAAGAAGCCATTAGTGAATGGGTACATGGGTAGAAAATCCATCAAGGTATGGAAGAGTGAGAGTTTTCTCTCTTCTGAAGCTTGAGAGGGTAAATTGGTATGCCCCAAGAGCTAGACTTGGGTTCCCAAGTATATACTGGAACATTTGCTTATTAGATTCTATTCCATTATATTTTCACACTTATATACCTTGCTATCCCCCCAAAGTATGAAGTGATAAGAGACTTTCAGATAGCCTTGCCACTAGCATCTACTGTAAGCCTTCTCTGGACATTACTATCAATGGATTACTTGGCAAAAGGCAGCAGGTGTACTTTAAAGATTTCAGTTCTTAGAAATGCTCTTTTTTTTTTTCATATGGAAGTGTACATTTTAAATTCAGGTTTCTCTTCCAATGGATTCAACTTGTCCTCTACCACTCTTTAATTCTTTTAAAAGTCATTTGAAGTGGATTTATTTCATCCATTTTTTGCTTTCATTGGAATTTGCTTTGTCATACAAATGAGAGTTTGTTACATTTGGATGTATTTTCTTCTCTTCCATTTCCTTGTGAATATCTATGTTAATACAGCATGAATATATGTATTCCTTGTGTGCTGGAAATAAAAGAGAACTGAGGTTCTTCTACTTCAACTCCCCTCCTTCCAATTCTTACCTTTAGTTTTTTCTAGTACTTGCCTTTTGGAGAAGAGTATTGTGCTATAGCCAACGGATATATAAACTCTTGTCTGTAGTGCTTTCCTGTGAATCTCTAAGGATCTTGGAAGAAAGTATGAAGTGTGACAGTGGGGACCGGTGGTCGTTTAACAAACAGGAGACGACCGAAATGGAGATATTCTCTCTTCCCTAACCCTATGGGATCATGAGCATAAATAAAACATTCTGGAGGGAAATTGTAAACACTCTCTCCATTCCTTGTTAAAACACTCTTTGGTTTCCCTGACTGAAGTACCAGAGGCTGTTGTCCAACATGTTGTTAGCTGATGGTCCTGATAGTCTTTGTGAAGGAAATTTTCCACATAGGGCATCTTTTTTGTTCTCTTAGCTTCTAGTGAACTTCAGGAGTAGTTAATGTTACTTTAGTTTTAATTTAATTTCATTTACTTTAATTTTAATAGTTAATGTTACTGACCATGAAGGAGCTGATTATTTTTTAATCATTCTTTCAGTTGCTGAGCCTGGAGTCAGGAAGAACTTAGTTCAAATCCTGCCTCAAACACTTGTTAGCTGAATGACCCTGAGTAGGTCACAACCTCTGTCTGCCTCACTTTTCTCAACTATAAAATGGGCATAACAATACCACCTACTTTCTAGGTTGTTGTAGAGATCAAATGAGATGATATTTGTAAAGCACTTAACAAGATGCCTGGCAGATGTTTGTTATTGTTTCACACTGTAAGAGAATCAGTAACAGCCCCTTCAAGTACCAAGCATTTCTGAGGATGGTGCTCATTTACAAATGATTTATTAGGCTGTTTTATAGCATTCCTTTTTTTGGTTCTTGAACTTGTTTTGCATTTTAAAAAATTTATTTACTATTTAATTCTCCCCAGTTATATGTAACAAAAAAGTTAACATTCATTTTTAAAACATTGAGTTCCACATTCTCTCCTTCCCTCCCTCCCCACTCCCTCTCATTGAGAAAGCAGGTAATTCAATATGGGTCGTAAGTATAGTTGTGCAAAACATTTCCCTATTAATGATGTTGTAAAAGAAAATATACACAAAAAACCCCTCAAGAAAAATGAAGGAAGTAAAATAAAGTGTGCTTCATAGTGTATTTAAATACCATCAGTTATTTTTCTGGGAATGGATAGCATTTTTCTTAAGCCTTTCAGAGTTCTCTTGGATCATCATATTCCTGAGAATAGCTAAGTCATTCGCAGCTGATCATCTTACAATACTGCTATTACTTTGTCCACAGTACATTTAATTTGGCATCAGCTCATGTAAATCTTTCCAGATTTTTCTGAGAGCATCTGTTATCAGCAAGCACCTTAGCATACCCAGGGTGGCTGCTAGCACAGGCCCTTAGATCTGCTTTTCTAAAGGAAAGCAACTCAAAATGGGTTAACAATCTTACTTTAAACAATCACACATATATCATTTACCTAGTTCAGGGAAACAAGTCAGCACCCTGAACTTCAGAGAATACAAACAGTTACAAACAGAAGTTACAAGCAGACAAAGAAACAGATCAGCAGACGGGCTTCCAACTATCCGACCATTACATCCACACCTAGTCAGTTACCAAAGAGGGAAGCATCAACATCTGGGTTTTTCAAATCTGGGGGGCTCAACGGCTTCCCAGAGTCTTGTCTGGCCAAATCACACAACTCTTCTCAAAGTGAGCCCCAAAGCAAACCCTCAGATCAGCAGTACATATAGCCTTCTCCTGGATCAGAGACTGTCATACCCTCTTGTCCCACTGCCCAATCACAAAGTAATAAGGCCTGGGCATTCCTGAAGAACAAGCCTCCCACCACAGGCTCCATGTGACCATATTCAGCCTATGTATGACTGTATTTCTATGTTTTCTTCACACGGGCAACATTCACGTTTGAATATCTGCCTAAATAGAAAAGGCATATTGTCACTCCTTGCCATGAAGAACTTGATTGATATCCAAAATGTGTATAACTGTCTAAAATCTTCTAAAATTAAAAAGAGAAGCTCTAAATGAATACTATGCATCCAGCAGGTGATTTTAAAAGGTTGCCTCTGAATACAGATTGGAATATATAAAACCAACCCCCGAATGAGTATGTTGTTTTCTTCCTGCCTTTGTAGGAAGGTTGTCTAACCCAGATGAAGTCATAAGGGAAAGAATCAGAGAAGACATTGTTCCAACATTCCTTTTTGGAGTGAGATTAAAAAGCGACTGAGAATAGAAAATCTATTAAAATGTGACACAGAAGCAATGCTAATAATTCATCGCTAATTATTAATACTTAAATTATAAATTATCCTAATTCATTTTTCTGTTGTATTTACAAAAATAACATGATAAATGATTAACATAATAAATAAATTATATTTAATAAAGATTCAGTCGAAGAGTTTGAGACAAGTATTTAAAGAAAATTGGGATTCTAAGAGGCATTCCTGAACATAAGATGTGGAATATTTTGTATGAGGGATAACAAAAACAGTAGCTGGCCTGGACCTCTGAGTGAGTGGAAAGTAATATATTCAATTAGTAAGATACTGAATTCAATCAGTTAACCAACAAATATTCTTAAAGCCCTCAGGCCCCTTACAGTCCTGCCAAAGGATTTTCCTGCTTAGAAAGGATGCTTTCCTCTACATTTTTCGAGGGCCTCCCAAAATCCTTTGGTGGCAGCAGGTTGTGCAGGCCTGATTTAAAACCTACTAAGTGACAGATACCATACTAATTACTGAGCACACAAAGACAAGCATGAAGCAATTCCTACCTTCAAGGAATTGATATTCCATATTGGAAAGATAGAGTAGAGGCAGATTGTAGAATGCTTTAGATGTCAAAGCACTTTACCTTAGAGGTAAAAAGCCCCTAAAAAGGATAATTGTGTAGAGAAGTGATATGTGTTTTTCGAAAGTCTCTTTGAGAATTGTCTGGAGGAAGGATAAGAGCAGACAGAGACAAGACAGGAAGACCAACTGGGAGGTGATGGAATAGTCAATGAAAAATGAGAGTCTGAATTAGGTTGGTGCATATTTGAGTGGAAAGAAGAAGATGGATATGAGAGATGTTAATGAGATAGAATTGACAAGACTTATCAACCAATTGAATATATAAGGTGTGGAAGAGTGAAGAGTTGAAGACAATTCAAAAATGTTTGGAAGAAGGGTTTGATTATGATCAACAATTATAACATAAAGCAATAGAAGTAATTGGGATGGAAATAAGGTAGATTTTTGGTTTATGAAATGAATTCTTTTTCTACTATATGACTAACAGGGATAGCTAAGCAATTTGTTGAATTCTATCTTAAATTTAGTTTTCTTTAAAAAAAAGGAAAGGGAAAGTATAATGAGGTCATTTTTATGCATAATGAATTTGTGATACAATAAGCACTTGGTGATGTTGAATTGGAACTAAAGAGAAACTAAATAGATTTGCGAATCAAGTGTGTAAGAATCATTTTTAAATCCATTGGAGTTAATGAGGTCACACAGAAAATGTAAGAAATGGAGGGGAGGAGAGAGGAAGGTGAAGAAGGGACAGGGAAGTGGAGGAATGGGAAGGGAAAGGAAGGAAGGAGAGAAGAAGAAAGGAAAGGAGAGGGCAGGTTCCATCTGAGAGCCCTAGAGTGCCCCCACAATTAGCAGGTAGGATATTTATGATAATGCAGCTGTGGAAACTGGGAAGGAGCAGTTAGATAGTTAGAAGAACGAAAAGAGAGTAATGTCATAAAAATCCAGGACAAGGTTGTCAACACTACCAAATATTAGAGATGTTAAGAAAGATAAAGATAGAGAAGATATCATCACATTTGATAATTAGCGATTATTGGCCACCACTCCCTTCATCTAAAAGCTTACTTTATATTTATTTGTTCAATTAAAATTGGTTACATTAGTACATTTGAAAGTCATCCTTTTCTGGAGTTGTCTGGGAAAAAAAAAAAAAAAGCCTTGAGTAGTTAGAGTTGAAGACAAAGTGCCAGAAGGGAAGCTTTTTGTCATAAAGGGAATTTGAATTTCAGTAGCCTAAGTCCCAGAACATGTAGTTTCAAAGTTGAAAAAATCATAATGTTATAGTGAAAAAAATTTTCAGAGGAATAATCTAATTGAGGTCTGTGTGTAAAATGTGGGGAGGAATCTCAGACCACAAACAAAGCCACATTTTTAGTTAAGCATTTGGTTCCAATTTATTTCTCACAGTTATGGAACTGGGGGGAAATTGGGTCCTTTCAGAGTAATAAATCTCAATTTATCAATGAATATCATAGCATATTTATGTATTTCCAGACATGGGATGATCTTTAGGACAGGAAGCAAGTAAGCTTTAGTGAGCTCAGGGTTTCCAGGACACATTTAGTACTCATCTCAGGGTTTATTGTCCTGGGAACTGGCATTGTGAAGTAAAGAGATTAAGGGAAAATTATATAATTCATTTGCATAGATCAGTTGAAATCATCTGTGTTCCATGTATGAAAATGTATGGAGGGATACACAGTCATATCAGGAAAATAAGGACCTAACCCTTGAAGGACATTTATAAGAACTCCATGAGTTGACCACTAGTGGTTTTGGGTAGCAATGAAAAATAGTTCTGTTATTTTTATAAGTTTCCAAACAATAATTATTATCATATTCTTTAGCTCATTCTCATTTCTAATACAAGAGAGAAACTATTTGTGCCTTAAGGGATACTATTTTAGGAATTAAGAATACAAACCAAAACAATAAATGGGAAAGCAAAAGTAAGGTAGATTTTAGGTAGAGGCAACAAATTATTTTCCTATTATAGGAATAATAAAGATCGTAAACCAAGTTATCAAATTCTGCCTTAAATTTGTTTCCCTTAAAATTTTCTTCTTCAAGCATCCCAACTGATAATATGCAAATGCTTTAAGTTTAGCCACTTTACCAACTTTCATCTTTTAGTTTTAAAACATGGCATGAGTCCAAATGGATGATAGTTTTCCTTATCTTTGGATATGAATAAAAAAACTGAACTAACTAAAAATTTTAGTTCAGACTATACTGCTAAGTCACCTGGGCCTACCTGGGAGCAGAAAGTTGAAAACATAGCATTAATTTTCTATAAACCTAAACATGGTATCTCTGTAAAAGCCTCAGACTTTAGAGTCTATAGAATTGGGTTGACATTTCAGGTCAGCCACATAGATAATTTCTTGTGTTACCTCCAAGTCTGTGATTATGTGAAGACCTAAAAAATAACAGTAAATCTTACAAAGCCAAATAGTCCAATTTCTGTGTATACCTGAAGAAATCACAGATTTGGACATCAAAATAAGGCATGAGAAAGAGGAGTATACTGGATGCAGAAGGAGGAGAGGTAGAAAGGGGTAAATTATTTCACTTGAAAAGATGCAAAAGACCTATTATAGTGGAGTGGAAAGTAGGCAGGTGGGCTATGGGCATTGTTTGAACCTTTCTCTCATCAGTATTGGTGCAAAGAAGAAATAATATACACAATCAGTTGAATATAGAAATATATCTTACCCAACAGGGTAGTAAGAGGGGAAGAGATTAATTAAAGGGTAGAGGGGTGAGACTGATAGAAGGGAGGGAAGACAGGGGGAGGTGGTAGACATAAAGTGGTGAGGAAAGAAAGGAAAACAGGAGGAAAAGTAGGATGGAGGAAAATACACAGAAATAATAACTGTAAATGTGAAGGGGATAAACTCTCCCATAAGAAAGAAGGAGATAGCAGAGTGAATCAAAAACCAGAATCCTACAGTATGTTCTTTAAAAGAAACCCACTTGAATAGGAGTAACACATACAAAGTAAAGGTAAGGGGGTGGAGTAGAAACTACTATGCATCAGCTGAAGTGAAAAAAAAAAAAGCAGAAGTAGCAGTACTCTCAGACAAAGTAAAAGCAAAAAACAGACCTAATTAAAAGAGATAAGGAAGGAAACTACATCTTGCTAAAATATATCATAGATAACGAAGTAACTGCAATACTAAAAATATACGTGCCAAGTGGTATGGCATACAGATTCTTGATGGAGAAGTTACATGAGTTACAGGAAGAAATAGACAGCAAAACTATACTAGTGAGGGACCTCAACAGTTCCCTCTAAGAACTCAGTAAACCCAACCAAAAAATAAAGAAAGAAGGAAATAAATTGAATATTAGAAAAATCAGATATGAGAGAACTTTGGAGAAAACTGAATGGGAACAGAAAGGAATAGACCTTTTTTTTTTCTCAGCAGCACATGGCATCTACATACATAAAAATCAACCATATATTAAGGCATAATACATCAAAATAAAATGTAGAAAGGCAGAAATGTTAAATGTATTCTTTTAAAATTATGATGCACCACTATACTGCAGCAGTGTATGTACCACAACCTTGCAATTTGGAGCTAGTGACCTAAAAGAAATTGTTCTAAGATTGTGCATTCCAGTTAGTCTTTTGTCTTTCTACAATGTGAGTTCTTACAATTGTAAGTTAACTATTTGTTGATCTTACACTAATAACCTCTTTCTTCCTCTTAAACTACCTTTTATTTAACTACTTAGTGTGCATGTGTTTGTATACATCTGTATTTATTAGTTTTCTACCGATGCTATGTATTTTATACATACTCATTGTCTCTCTCATTAGAATATAAGATCTTTGTGAGTGGGGATTGTTTCATTCATTATATTTGTAATATCCCCAAGACCCAGAACCATGCCTGGCTCATAGTAGGTACTTAATAAATACTTGCTGACTGTTAAAAATAAAATAAAATAAAAGTATGATGCAATAAAAAGTCTATTCAGCAAAGGGTAGTGGAAAGATAGAGATTAAAAATTCATTGGAAACTAAACAATCTAATCCTAAATAATAAGTGGGTCAAAGAACAAATCATAGAAGCAATAATTTCATTGAAGAAAATGAAAATAATGAAACAGCATACCAAAATTTATGGGATGTTGCCAAAGTAGTACTTAGGGGAAAATATATTTCTCTAAATTCTTACATAAACAAAATAGAAAAAGAACAGAACAATGAATTGGGCATGAATCTAAAAAAAAAAAAAAAGAAAAAGAACAAATTAAAAATCCCAAATTGAGCACCAAATTGGAAATCCTGAAAATCAAAGGTGATCTTAATAAGATTGAAAGTAACAACACTATTGAGCTAATAAGTGAACATAGAACCTGGTTTTATGAAAAAAAAGAACAATAAAGCAGATAAACCATTGGCTAATTTAATTTTAAAAAAGAAAGAAAATCAAATATTTAGTATCAAGAATGAAAACAGTGAAATCACTGTTCATCAATTGAAAAACAGCTGGCATTCTTATAAATTTGATTCAGTTTTTTATATATTTGAGAAATGAGGGAATTATCAGAGAGAGTTGCTATAAAATTCCTTTTCCACTTTCTACTTTTCTTCTAATCTTGGTTGCATTGGGTTTTTTTGTGAAAAAATTAATATATAATATAACCAAAATTATCTACTTTACATTTCTTAATGCTATCTCTTGCTTGGTCATGAATTCTTCTCTTCTCCATAGACATGACAGACTATTCTTTGTTCTTCTGATTTACTTATGGTGTCACCCTTTATGACTAAATCATGAACCCAATGTGATATTGCTGGTTCAAAGGGTAACCACTACTAGATCTGTATCCTAAGAGATCACAAAAAGGAGAAAGGACCCACATTTACAAAAATATTTATAGCAGTTCTTTTTTTTTTTTTCTTTTTGAAGGGGGGAAGGCAGGGCAGTTGGTGTTAAGTGATTTGCCCAAGGACACACAACTAGTAAGTGTTAAGTGTGTGAAGCCAGATTTGAACTCAGGTCCTCCTGACTCCAGGGTGAGAGTTCTATTCATCGAGCCACTTAGCTGCCCCTATAGCAGCTCTTTTTTGTGGTAGCAAAGAAATTGGAAATTGAAGGGATGCCCATCACTTGAGGAATGGTTGAACCAGCTGTGGTATATGATAATAATGGAATATTACTGTGCAATAAGAAATGATGACCAGTCAGATTTCAGAAAAATCTGGAAAGATGTATAAAATGATGCAAAATGAAATGAGCAGACCCAGGAATACATTGAACACAGTTAGCAACATTGTGTGATGATCAAGTATGAATGACTCAGCTCTTCTCAGAAACACAATGAGCCAAGAAAAGTACAAAGGATTCATGAAAGAAAGTGCTATCCATATCCAGATAAAGAACTAACAGACTCTGAAAGCAGATTGAAGCATACTTTTTTTTTCATTTTATTCTTTTTCACGTGTTTTTTCCCCTTATGATTTGTTTTTTCTTTCACAATTGTATTTTACATGATAGCACATGTATAACCTATATCCAATTGCCTACCATTTCAAGAAGAGGGGAGGGGAGGGAGGGAGAAAATTTTGGAACAATAATTGCTGTAAAAATGAATTCTAATTCTAAATGAATTCTAAAAATTGTTTTTACATGCTATTGGAAAAAAGGCAAATACTATTATACATATATGTGTGTGTACATGTATGTGTGTGTGTTTATAGACAGAAAGACAGAGATATATGTGTATTCTTTTTGTGCTTGTCCTATTAGCAAGAGTTAAGGGGAAAAAAGTGTGAATTGCAGATTAGAGAAGCTCAACACTGATTATTTTTCTGATTGTTCTTGCTTATTGCAATTTTTGGAACCTAAAGTTTTTGGTAACATATTTTAAAGGAAAGAACAAAAGAGTGTTGAATTTGCAATCAGAGATGCTGGCTGTGTGACCATGGGCAAATCACCACACCTCTTATCCATAATTTCATCCTTACAAAATGTGGATGACAGCATTCACACTACCTACCTCATAGGATTGCTATAAGAACAAAAAATAACGATAAAACATCCTAGAAATATAAGATATTACTATTATCATTACTATTAACACCAAGTCTCTACCTTATTTTCTTTTGCCTCTAGTATGAGAGACATACTTTATGCCAAGATATGTTTGTGTATGTATATATGTACGTACACATATATTTATATTTATACATATTTAAGGAGGCATGTTAGCAATCCATACTTTCTCACTTTTTTAGTACCACAAAAGGCACCCTGCATCATTTTCAGCTGTCTTTTCTTTCTTCATTTCTGAAATAAGAACAATTGTGAAGGGCAGAAGTGAGCAACTGAGCTAATGAATTGCTTATGTCTCTTACAGATGTTATCTATTTAAGACATCTGCAATGTCAGTTTCATGGGTATAAGCCAATAAAATCTAACTTAAATTTCTCTGTTGCATTAACATTATATGATTTTAACAGATGTACTAAAATGAAAATTGCCTTCAATAGATAGTTTAAACACATTAACATTGGCTATAAAAATGATTATTCCCCTCCGACAAGGTACTAAAAATTAAATTTTAGCATTAAAAGGAGGGAATGTTAGAAAATAAGACAATAGTCTTGCTGAGACAACCTGTTGTCTTTCACAAATTGATATTTTTATATCAGTTGCATATTTTAGTTGGGATACTTCATGCACTATGAAGATGATGTTAGAACCACCTCCCTCTGATATGCCAATGGATCTATGATCTCATCAATGTGGACATTCCCTCCATACTCCCTCATTAGGGCATACCCTATCCACATTTGTCAATCCTGTAATACTGTTGCCCATATGTAAAAATATATTTAGATTTAAAATAAAGGCAAAATCACAAGTAAAAGCAAATGGAATATTAATGCAGTTAGAAAAAATTAAACATTTTTTCCAGTCTCTTGGATCTCATAATTTTTAAGAGTGATTTTTTTTCTTGCTCACCACTTTTGAGTACATAATAATAACTTTGAAGCCATTTAATTTTTTTCTCATTTTCCCCCTTTGGATGAAGCTTTGGACAGTTTACCTCCTACGCATTATCTGGAAATGATGAGTACTATACTTACTTGTATCCAGCAGTCAGAAACCAAACTCTCTATACCTCAGGTAACTGTCACTGAATATGAAATCATGGAGCAGAGACTCAGGGAGTTAAAGGTATGTATGTATCTATTTGCTGCTTACTAATAACAAAATGTGGGAACGTTCTGTGAATGATACAAATAAATTCTGGGTGATAATTTACTGATGTTGACTAAAAAATAATGCAAAGTACTGCAGATTATATTACCCCCTCTTGAAACAAATTATAGTCTTAAACTCTTTCTATATAAGCAATAAGAGCTATTCTTGAAGTTATCTGTAGTGAATAAAGATCAAACATTTGTTTTATATAGATTTGGGGAATAATTGGATTTTTTTCTTTGAATTCTATTATAATTCTTATCACATTTCCAACCACATAGTAAAAGGAATTCTACCTATAAAATGTAGAGCTTTCTTACTTCTTCCTTTTATCAGTCCTTCTTTCTCTTTGTCCCTTTCTTCCCTCCTTCTTTCTTTCCTTTCTTATTTCCTTCCTTCTTTTTTGCTTTTTTCCTTTGTTCTTTAATTCCTTACTTTCTTTCTTCCTGCCTTCCTTCCAATCATTTCTCCCTCCTTCCCTCTTTTCCGCTCTGCCTCCTTCCCTTGTAGGTATCATTTTAAAATGTGCTTTTTAAAAAAGTGAGATTATACATTTTATTGTAAATATACCCTTAATTTCTCCATCACAGGCTTTGCAAAGTTCTCTTCAAGAACAACAACCAGGTCTGAATCTGCTCAGCACAACAGTGGAAGAGATGTCAAAGAAAGCGCCCCCAGGAATTAATAAAAAATATCAGTTAGAACTTGAAGGGATACAGACCCGCTGGAAGAAGTTATCATCTCAGCTGGTGGAACACTGCCAGAAACTAGAAGAACAGATGACTAAACTACAACAATTCCAGGTTATCAGAGATTTTTTTCTTCCTATGTCCTTTCTTCCTTCCTTCCCGCTCCCCTTTTTTACTCTACCCTCCGTTGCTAGATCTGTTCTATGAAGCTTAGTCATATGGGCACATGACCTCCAAAGTTCTTCAAAACCACATCTAAAATATAAAATTCTATCTCAATGGGGAAGCCAATTAAGCATATTTTTGTGCCAACTTCTCATTAAAAACAGTGATTTGGCTTCTACCTACTATTTTCCTTGAATATCAGCCAGTACTCTCAACAATGTCATCTTCACTTAGTTTTATTTTTTTTTTAATTTGGTTGAGTAGTTTTGAGGTCTTTAAAAATCATTCAATTTTTTTTTATCCTTGCATTTTGTTTTTTAGAATATAGCTACTGCTTTTCTTATGGAAAGCTGACATTTAAATACACATGATCTCTGTTTTTATATAAGTTCTTTAAATGAAATTACCCAAAACATGAATTATTCCATTGTTGACTGATATTGTTATATCTAGTAATTTTATTTTTAATTTTTACATACATTTTTTGAGTTTTTATCTTCTGATATCAACACAAAGTTCACAGCCAAAAAGAATGTCATCCAAATCTTGCTTATTTAATTCTGATTCCTTTAAAAGCTTCCACTTGGCCAGCTTACTTAGATATAGTCTGTTCTTCAAATAAAGGGCACAGTCTCTTGCTGGGTCCATATTCAAGTTGTTCCCAATTTGTTTAACATGTAGGAACTTATATTCTGCTAGCATAAACTTACAGTCATCTTCCTACTTTGAGTGATTGTTTCTGCTTTTACTTAGTAACTGTATTATGGCTTAACAAATGCTAATATTCTAGGTTTAGCATTATCAATAGATTATTTGTTCTAGAACTATTTCTTTTTCATATATAGCATTCTTTCCCTATTTTGCATCTGCTAGGAATCTTCTATCTTAGAAATTTCTCATGCAACCTTCTCAATGAAGATTAGCACTTCCTTATCTATGACATCAGAAATGGGAAACCAATTCAATATATATCTCCCAGCCCATGCCTGCTTCTTTCTATGAAACACCCGGCTCTCTTCTACATAGCTGTTAAGCCTTGATGTGTGAAATTGGTAAATTTTTAAAAATTAATTAATTTTATTTTTCTGAATCATTATTCTCTGTCATTTCTGTTACCTTTCCTTTATTCCCCCTTCTCCATTTTTCCAATTAAATAAAAAAGAGAAAAAAACTATACAAATGTGTCCATAATAAATATATGTAGTCCAGGAATGCTAATTCCACATTGGCCTTGTCCAAACACAAGTATTTCATTCTTCATCTCAAACCCATCATTTCTCAGGCATGGGGTGCATGGCCTGCTTCATCTTTGGTGCTGTAGATTCATCATTTTTCAAGGTTTGAAAGTTGTTTTCCTTCATAATGTTGCTGGAATTGTAAAAATTGTTCATTCTTTATCAATTCACAGAGGTCTTCCAAGTTTTCTCTGTAACTGCCAATTTTGTCATTTCTTACAGTGTAATAATATTCTGTTGCATTCATGTACCATAATTTGTTTAGCCATTGCCAGGTGAAATCTCCATTAGTTTATGGTTGTGAGAAAACCTGCTATAAATATTTTTGTACATATGGAAGATGGGTTACTTTGGAGAAATGAAGGAGAGTTTGGCATAGCCTGGTTCCTTTTATCTAGAGCATTGCTCTCTTTCCTCCTTCCATTGAATGATGATCGTTGAATCTAATTTCAGGCCCTTCTATAACCTATACACAACAGAGATCTACTTGTATCCTTGTCATGCTGGTTGATGATGTTCTTAGCCATATACTTTTTCCTTCTTTTGTCCCTTACCCAAGTGATTTAAGGTAATCATTTTCCCATTCCCATTCCATGTAATCCCACTTTTCCCATCACATTGGACTAAAAGTTAGGAAAGAAATTCTTATTTCTGCTAATAACTACTTATGTAACTTTTGGTGATTCACTATATTTCTCTAGGCTCTTTTCCTCAAATATTAACAGTATAGTATGTACAATAAATTGTGTTGGTTCAAATAGACAATATGTAGATTTCTCATTAGCTCCAACATTTTTACTGACTATCTACCTTGTTTAGAATTTTCTCCCTCCTCATCTATTTCTTGATTTTCTGGCACTTCCTTCAATTCCCAGCTAAAATCTCACGTTTTACAAGAAGCATTTCTTGATCCTAATTAATGCCTTACTCCTATTGATTGTTTCCAATGTATTATGTATATATCTTGTTTGTACACAATTGTTTGTTCTTTGTCTTTCCTATTAGACTGTGAGTTCTTTGAGAACAAGGACAGGGTGTGTGTGTGTGTGTGTGTGTGTGTGTGTGTGTGTGTGTGTGTGTGTGTTGTTTTGGCCTTTCTTCATATCCCCAGTGTTTAGCATATCCTTAATAAAATGTTTATTGGCATTCTATGATCCTGTGACTTCCAGTGATAAGGGTCTACAAAAGAGCCCATTCTGTTTTTGATATGGCCCTAATTATTAGGTAGTTCTTCTTCATAATGTGCCCACAATATATCAGTGTTGTTCCAAATCATTGATCACCAGGAACCATGAAAATAAAGTTAATACCTTTTCCATGTCACAGTTCTTAAAATGTTAAAGACTACAAATGTTATTTCTGAATAACATGCATTTGTCAATATGATGAATACTCAAATGTCTTTGTCAGTTTGTACATAGTTTTGCCCTGAGTAACTTCTTGAATTTTTATAGCTAAAAATGGTTTCTATATGTTAAGTGCTATTGGTAAGAAACTAGGTTATGTTCAGTTTATTGTATGAACACAAACTCTCCTGATGTTGAAAAGGAAGATTATTTTTTTCTAAATACAGTGAGTCAAGAAGTTTTATAACTATGACTTTTCCAGATTTTTACAATTTTTACTATTTGCTAGTCTTTGTCATATTCATTCTAAGTAAAAGCTTGCATACTTAATTATATCATCATATATATACTTTTGTGACATTCATTGGAAAAGAGGTATAGTGAGTCAACTTTTTTAAAGAGATAGCTATGAATAATTATTTTTTAATTTGTATGTTTTCAGGGGAGGATAGGAATGTCCATTTCTGAGTATTGCCATATAGTTTAAGAAACATTTTGAATACATACATACACACAAACACACACACACACACACAGAAACACACATATATATATGTGTATGTATATATATATACATATATATGTATGTAGAGCATATTTTAAAATATTGAGAACCAAGGAATTAAAATGTAAAAAAAAAAACCTAACAGAATTTGTTCCAGTATTTTTAGTTATGCTCCTTTTATGAGGTCTTGCATTCCAAGGAAATTGTTGCTGCCAAAAAGTTCATCTTTGCTCTATAATAGGTAATGAGCACCCTTCCAAACTCATCCCCTGACGTTATCATTTTATTTTGGATGTCTGTAATAGTACAAGATCTATTTGAAGCCTGCCTCCTAAATGTAAAATGTGTGACATAAAAAATATCATGCAACATTTGATGATGGGAGATAACATATATAACAGATGGCTAAGTGAAGATATCATGCACCTACTGTGAGGCAAACCCAGGGAAGCCACAGCCCTAATACCCTGTCAAGGTGATAAACATTTATTATATCTTTAATGTATTATAAATTTCTTTTACCTGATAAAGGAGATTCATTTGATTTAATGAATTACAAAAATCTGATAGTGTATCTACTTTTTTCCAACTTAATTACTATTAATTGCTTTTTTTAAAACTTTTTTGGGATCTCCTTTTCAATGTATGGCATAAATTAAAATCATATCTTGAACTCCTAATTCTTTGAATTACTCCTTGAGTTATTTGAAAAGGAAAAGGTATAATGACTGTAGTGGTTTTGTAGAATGCCAACGTTTTATGAAAGGGCAAAATGAGGGGAAGCAGAGTCACATGAGCTCCACTGTGTTTGGATTAAAAGCGATGTTGCATAGTGATAAAAGACAACAAGGATTACTACGCTCAGCAGAAATTGACTTTTGGTATCTCTGTGAGGTAAGTGCTCAGGCCAATAATTTCCCAAATATGACCACTTAGCTAAATCTTTGTTTTAGTAGTGTAGATTGTTTTTATAAATGTGCCATCAGATTACTGTACTACCTTCCAGACATATGTTTTTCTGGGTTCCTATAACTTCAATTTGAGGGATGGTTTTCTCACCTTTTTGTTGTTGTTGCTGTTCACTTAGATCTACAGCCTACCATCTCAAACTAGTATGGCTAATTAAGAAAAAAGTGTTCTGTTTTCTAAACTAAGGTTCTTTGTTACCAAAATGTAACAGTGAAACTTCCGCAGCTCCTAATAATATAAATTAAATTTTAAAATCACATGGAATAGACATCATTGCCTAAAGGTCCTAGGAATTACAGGTTGGACTTGGAGTTAGGAAGGTCTGCCTCAGAAGCTTGTTAGTTCTATAATCCTAGACAAGGAAATGAACTTTGTTTCCTTTGTAAAATAAGGGTGACAATCATATCTACTGAGAAACAAATTAAATATATGTGTATGTGTGTGTGCATAGATGCATATTTATGTATAGTACTTTGAAACCTTCAAACTGCTACTTAAATGTTGGTTATTGGTGCAGCTAGATGGCGCAGTGAATGGAACACTCACCCTGGAGTCAGGAGGACCTGAGTTCAAATGTGGCCTCAGACACTTAACACTTACTAGCTGTGTGACCTTGGGCAAGTCACTTAACCTAAATTGCCCTGCCTTCCCCCCTCTAAAAAGTCAAAATAAATAAATAAATGTTAGTTATTATTATTGCTGTTTTTGTTGTTTTTGAAATAGACAGCTCTATGCTTAAAGCAGGAAATATTACTTTCCTATACACTAAACAGATTTCCTCATTGTCTCCAAGTCACTGATTCTCTTTGTTAGAAGTCTTCTGGATATATGTTCTTTACTCAGTATTTCCACATTTGTGTTACTGTTTTCTGTTGTTTTTGCTGCTGCTATTATTGTTTAAGTTAAGGCTTGCTTTGAATCACAAGAACTCACAATAGCCATAGGATTTCAGCAAATGGATGTGTGTCTATGTGGTAAAGGTGTAAGTACAAAAATGCCATGACCTCTCTGCTAACATCCCACATTTTCATGATGCAAAAGTAAAGTAAGACTCATCACTCACAACAAACCATGTCAGGATACTACAAATATTATCACTTCCATTTTAAAGAAGATATTGAAGTTCTGAAAAGTGACTTGTTGGCCATATCACTAAGTGATTTGTATGTGGACACGTTACTAGTAAGTTGCTGAGATGGGAGTTAAACTGAGGTCCCATCACTTTGAGAAGTCTAGGGCTCCATTAATCAAACTACACTTACTCCTAGTCTGATGTAAACTGAATTTAAAAATCACAGGCTCAAAGAAAAAATGTAACAAAACAATTTCTCCTCTGTCTTTGATTTTTTTTCCAATGAAAATTCATTAGGTAAGAAACCAGGAACATATTCTGTTTCATGTTCTCCTTTTCCCATTTTGAACACTGAAGATCCTACCTATCCCCATCTGAATGGAAGGGTTCATTATTGCCTTGCTTCTATCAGGCAAATTTTAATGACTGTTGGTTGTACTTTGATGGATCCTTGAGGCCACTGATACAGTGATTAATACTGACAACGATCCAGATTTAACATCCTGTGTTGCTTTTGTTCATATCTCTCCCTTACCCATGACCAGACCACTTTCTTTTTCAGTCATACATCTCTGATGACATCCTTGGTGGCACTTCTTTTGTACAATTCTTTGTTAGTAGTGTGTTTTAGCCAGTATATGTGACTTCATTGGTCTTTGTATGAATTTCAACCTTAATTCTTCAAAGATGTCATACATATAACTAATTAGATATGTCTATCTAACATTACATGAATTCCTGCACATAAGTAAAAATAGAAGCTTCTATAAGAAAAGTTCCTGAATTAGACAGGATGACAACTCATAAAAGAAGTTTGGACTAAGTCCCAACTATAATGTGCCCACCCATGCCCCCAGATGTAAAATACGCACACATATAAATAATGTATAAAAATGTTTCCCAGAATAATATCATGATATATATATATATATATATATATATATATATATATATATATATATGATGCATTATTTATTACAAACAGGCAACCCATTGGTAGAGAGAACTAGATGAGCTCCGGCATATTAGTTAAGAACTTTCTGGAGGTGTTATGTGAGATATGAACAAAAATCACATGGGATGAAAGGAATAGATATGGTATGAAATACATAGTTGGAGGGATTAGATGAGACAAATATATGTAATATATCATATATACATATGTTTTTCAGTGATTTCTCTTACTGTTCTAGTGGTTAATGATGATTTATTTGACTATTTCATCCTATGATGATTCAAGGACTTTTTCTATCGCTCTTTGCCTCAGCTCCTGTTGGAAGCCACAAATATCCCCAGTTTATTTAAACACATAGCTTCTTCTCTGTCCTAATATTCTTCCATGCCAAAAATAAATTAATACATTATCCAGTCAATATTCTAGTTACTAACAACTCTTCTTCCTTCATACCAATAAGAATAAATTAATATACCAGTGAAGATAGTAAACAATTACAGAAACAGAAGTAGAATTTTTTGATTGCCTGGTGCTACAGCCATTGGGGAACAGAATAATATTTTTTTTTCCTCTTGATCATTGTATATCCAGAGGACAGTGGATGTAGTACATATCCCCTACCATGGGTAGAGGAGAGGTGTGATATATATGTGGATATATCTCACAAAAATCAGTCATGAACCAATCAAAAAACACCTGTGCCCTGCATTATGCTAAGTGCTTAGAATAATAAGATAAAACAATACCAGTATCTATCCTCAAGATGCTTATATTTTAATGGAGAAAACAAAAGGAATTAGTATAAGATAAGAACAAAGCAGATGGATGGTAACCTTAGTGGGAGTGGTACTAGCAGCTGAAGTGACTAGGAAAGGTCTCCAAAGCCTCATCTAAGGGAAAGATGGCACTTAATAACTAGTACAGGCTCTGTTGTTCCTTGAGAAGCTAGACAAGTTTCACATATAGGCATTATGACACAGGTTGTCTGTGATGACTGTGTTGTCTGATTACTACTAACCTAGCTAAGTGATAGAATGTCATCTGAAGGTTGGTTGCTCTCTCAGAGTATATGTATATGCATGTGTATGTGTATGTGTATATGTATGTAGACACACATTATATATATATATGTGTATATATATTTATATTTATAAACATATTACTCCTAGAAACTCATTAAACATAGAGGCTTTGCAATATTTGTCCTTGGAGGGAGTACCCCCATTAATAAAATCCTGGATTTTACAAAGTGTATACGTATATGTGTATATGTGTATGTATCTATACATATATGTGTGCATGCATATATATGTGTATGAGAAGTACTACTTTGATGAGGGGAAAATAGTTAATTTTGTGGCAAAATTATAAATTATAAAAATGACCATATATAAATGGGATAGCATAGTTCTGTTATTCTATCTCATGATATTTTATAGAAATTATGGTAATAATCTTATATCATACAAATATATGATTATAATAATGAGATTTTCATAGCTCATTTACCAAAATCATTATTTGTGAAAGTATTTTAGACAGGAATCATTGAAGTTACAGCCAACTCTTGACATTTACAAAACATTATGAATCATTTTGTGTGGTTTTTATTGAGGTTATAGGCTTCGTGCAGAAAAGGTTCAAAATTAATTTGCTTTATTTAGATAATTAAATGTTTTATAAGAATTTAAATTTGGAGGTCCTTGTAGAAATGACAGCTGAAATCTGATTATAATTTAAGTATACATGTACTTCTGGAAATGAAAGTGAACACTAATAGCCTATTATAAAAATAATTATCATGAAAATAATTGACCCTTCCCCCTTTAATGAAATACTTCTCTAAATTAATCAAAGAAAAAAACATGAATTAAATTCAAAGCTTCATGCCACCTTATATATATTTGAGACTGAAAAAAAAACATTCCTAGATTATAACAAATTGGGACAATACTCCTTGGCTTTGCAATTAGAGATCCAAAATCTAGAGTTGATGTGTGCATGCTAGTACTGTGCTTTGCCTATGGTAGGTGCTTAATTTTGTTGAAGTGATTTGAAAAGAACTGTATTCTATAGTATCAAAGGTGATGCAGTAGGAAAGGGAAGTGGTGTTTCAGTGGGAGTTAAAACAGAATTGACTTTAATATAAGTATCCTGAATCAACATTGTGGGACCTCTTAAGCAAAGAATAAGTTATACCCAGCAACATTTCCCTTACCCTTTTCACATAGAACTGTTCATTATACATCGTGCAGTCCCTGAAATCAGGGTCTGTCAGTCTCCCATCATTGTCTGCCTAGCTCTCTCTATAGGACTTTAAGACTTAGTGCTAGAAGAGACTTTGTTTATTACATAATTCTGTATTAAAAAAAGAGGACCTGGAGTCAAGAAGACCTGATTTTGAATCCTTCCTCCAACACTTACTAGCCGTGTGACTGTGGTAAAATCACTTAACCTCTCTGTGTTTTATTATCCCCATTTGTAAAATGGTGATAATAATATCTATCTCACAAAATTGTTGTGAAAATCAAATGAGTTAGCATATATATATATATATAAAGTGTTTTGCAAAACTTTAAAGAACTGTATAAAAATTGGCTGTCATCATCATTACTACAAGCATCAGCATCATCATCATCATCATCATCATCATCGTCAACCCCTCACCATACCAGTCACTAGATAAGGGCATTAAAATCCCTGAAGACTGAATGACCTTTCCAAGATCAAATCAGCAAAGAGCACTGTCAGGTTTCCAATCTTGCTTCTCTGACAATAAATCCAGAGTCCTTTTCACCCAATGATGCTATTATGTGCGGTTGTACCCTACTTCACAGCAAAGAGCTATTAAAGGCTATCAAGCCTAACCCCTGTATTTTACAGAACTGATCTGGAAAATGAGGAGCATGAATGGATATTACCTAATTTTATGTAGAGCATAGGACCTGGATTCAAGAAGATCAAAGTTTGAATCTTGCCTCAGATGCTTACTAGCTGTGGGAACATATTCTACGCAATGTTTTGAGGAAACAGAAAGGTTGCTAGGTGGAGCACTGGATAGAGCACTGGCCCTGGAGTCTTCCTGAGTTCAAATCTGCTCTCTGGTACTTGCTAACCATGTAGTGTTGGGTAAATCACTTTGTTTGCCTCAGGTCCCCATCTGTAAAATGATCTGGAAAAGGAAATGCCAAACTACTCCAATATCTCTGACAAGAAAATTGCCAACGGGGTCACTTAGAGTAGGACACAACTGCAATGACTCAAAACAAAAACACATTCTCTACACATCCAGTTCTGAAGTCTAACTACATTGGTAGTCTGGGTCCCTGGGGCACTACTGCGATATCACCTCTCAGGGATCTAAGGCTGAAAGGTTACACTGGAAGGTGGGGGTACAATGTGATTCATCCTATAATTATTTGGTACCAGTAAGTCATGAGTAGGTCCCTTTACTTTTTCTTCTCTCATTCCCTTCTTAACCTCTTATAATCTGTCTTCCTTATCCATCCAATTCTCTATCCAAAGTTACTCATTATCTCTTAGTTGGCAAATCAAATGGCCTTTTATCAGTCCTCATTCTACTTGATTTCTCTTCAGCCTTTGATGATGTCAATGACTCTCCTCCTTGATACTCTTTTTTTCCTGTTTTTGGAACACCTTTCTCTCTTGGTTCTCCTCCTACCTATCTGACCTATCCTTTTCTTTCCTTTCCTTGCATTCTCTTCTAGACCATATCTTTTAACTGTAGGTGTCTTTCAGGGCTCTCTTCTCTTCTCCCTCTATACCATTCTATACTACTTTACCTGGTAATCTCATCAGCTCCTAGGCATTTAATTACCATTTCTATGCTGATGATTCTCAGTTTTACTATTATATTTCAACCTCTCTACTGCCCTCCAATCTTACATCTCCAATTGCCTTTCAGACATTCTGAACTACATGTCCATTAGACATATTAAAATTAATACATCCAAAACAGTACTCATTATCTTTCCACAAAAAAAATCCTTTCCCCTACTACCTTACCTATTACTTTCAACCAGCACCATCCTTCCTGAGGAACACCTCAAGTTCACACCTAGGATTCCTCACTATCCATCACTCTGATCTCTAAACTGTTGCCACGTTTGACAGTCTCATCTTTGCAATATCTTTTGAATATGTCCCAGCATCTCTTCCGACATTTCCACAGCTCTAATGAAGGCCCTCATCATCTCATGCCTGGATTATTTCTATAGCCTGCTGGAGGCTGTGGTGCCTTCCTCTTCTCTCCCCATATCCTTTAAGAATTTGGATGCTATACCACTTTGTGCATGTATGTTTAATATTGATATTCCTTTATTGTCTATGGTACTTTTTAGAAAGATGTAGTTTCCTTCCTTATCTCTTTAAATTAGGTCTATTTTTGCTTTTACTTTGACTAAGATCAGTATTGCTACAAAAGTTTATTTGTTGTTGTTGTGATGGTGGTTTGTTTTTTTACTTCAGCTGCTCCAGGACCTTACCATTACTCTGTGTGTGTCTCTCTGGTTCAAGTGTGTTTCTTGTAAACAATATATTGTAGAATTCTGGGTTTTGATCCATTCTGCTATCTGCTTCTGTCTTATGGGAAAATTCATCCTATTCATATACACAGTTATGATTACTAACATTGTATTTCCCTCCCTCCTATTTTTTCCTTCTGTTTGTCCTTTCCTTTCACACTTTTCCTCATCACTACTGTTTTCCTTCTGTCTACCACCTCTCCGGTCTGCCCTCTCTTCTGTCATTTCCCCCACCACCACTTTTACTTAATCTCTTCCCTCTCTACTTTCCTACTGGGTAAGATAGATTTCTATATTCAACTGACTGTGTATATTATTCCCTCTTTGAGCCAATACTGATGACAGTAAGGTTCAAATGATACCCATCTCCTACTCTCTCATTTTTCCTTCCACTATAATAGGTTTTTCATGCTTCTTCATGTGAAATAATTTATCCCATTCCACCTCTCCCTTCCTTCTGCACCCAATGTGCTCCTCTTTCTCATGCCTTAATTATTTTTATGTCATTCCCTCAAATTCACCTTATACCCATTTCCTCTCTCTATGTATATTCCTTCTAACTATATTATTAGTGGTACAATTTTATCACCTTACCCACGTAAAGATATAAACAGTTCAGCTCCATTGAATCCCCTATGTCTCCCCCCACCCCTTCCCTTTTTACTATTTCAGTTTTCTCTTGGGTCCTGGTATTGGAGATCACTTTTTTGTTTGTTTAATTCTGATCTCCTTATGAAAGCTTGAAATCCTTCTATTTTATTGAATGATCATTTTTTCCCCTTGGAGAATTATGCTTAATTTCACCATGTAAGTGATTTGTAGTTGTAGTCCTAGTTCCTTTGACTTATGGAATATTACATTCCATCACCTCTGTCTTTTAATCGTGCAGCAGGTAAATCCTGTATAATCCTGATTGTGGCTCTAAAATAATAGAATTTTTTCTTTCTGGTGACTTGAAGTATTTTTTCCTTGACTTGAGCGTTCTAAAATTTGACTATAATGTTCCTTGAACTTTTTATTTTGGGATTTCTTTCCTGAGAAGATTGGTGCATTATTTCAATACGTATTTTGTCCTCTGGTTTCTGCATATCAGGGCAGTTTTCCTCTAAGTAATGTCTAAGGTTTTCCTTTTAATTATGGCTTCCAGGTAGCCCAATGATTTTGACATTGTCTCTCCTGGATCTGTTTTCCAGATCTGTTGCCTTTCCAATGAGGTATTTTATATTTTCTTCTATTTTTTTTTTCATTCTTTTGAATTTGTTTGATTGAATCTTGATGTTTCATAGAATCATTAGGTTCCACTTGCCCAATTCTAACATTTAAGGAGTTACTTACCTCAATGTCTTATTTTCTTTTCTATTTGACCAATTCTACTTTTTACACAGTTGCTTTCTTTTTCCAAGCTGTTGACTCTTTTTTCATAATTCTCTTTCATCACCCTCATTTCTTTTCCCAATTTTTCTTCTACCTCTCTTATGTCATTTTTAAATTCATTTTTCACCTCTTCCATAAGTTTTTCTTTTTCTGACTTTAGATCACTTCCCATTTCTTTTTGGTGTTTTGACATTGTTGTACTCTTTTGAATTTGTTTCTCCATCTTCCCCTTCACCATAATAACTTTCTATGTTCTGTTTTTTGTTCTTTTTTGGTCATCTTTTTTGGCTTTTTCTCTTTCTTTTAAATTTGAGCTCTGCTCCCTGGGTGGAAAGGACACTGTCTCAGGCTTCTTATGCCAGGGACTACAGGTCACTCTCTATTTTCCTGGTACTGCACTGATGTGGCCCTGAGACCTTCAGGGGAGCCTCATGTCTGGTATTGTGCTAAGGGAGTGTGGGGGGTAACTGGCATTGCTGGAGTACAAAGGGTTCTAGTAGTTTATCTGGTGCTAAGCTGGGGTCCTGGTGCTTTTGTCTAGCATGGCCAGTGGGTTGTTTTCTGTATTTCCCTGTAGCTACACTGAAGCAATTTGGCCACTGGAGTCTGCCTATTTGCCCAGGCTATGATGAAGTACATGACAAGAGCTAGAGTTGGTGGCTACCTATTTGCTTAGGCACATACCTGTTTGCCCAGGGCTGTGCTGAAGCATGTGGCAGTTCTCAGAACTGGAGTCTGCAGGTCCCTCTGGCTATGCTGAGGCAAATAGGGGATCCTGTTTTTGGTGTTTGCCTGCTTCACTACAGTGGGGCTCGTGATTTCCCACTGTTTTGCTGAGATGGAGCTTTCTGCTGGCTTGCTGGGATACTTCCTGTCTTGGACTACGCTCCCCTTTTACTGGAGTGAAACAGACCTTCCTTGCCAATCTTCCAGGTTTCTTGGGCTGAAAGATTGTTTCACCCTCTCTTTTTGCCTATTCTACTGTTTAAGGATTTTTTTTTTTTTGAGGCACTATTTTATAGTTGTTGGAGGTGAATGTAGGAAAGTTATGGAGATTTACTGCTTCCTCTGCCATCTTGTCTCCGGGAACTTGTTTTGCTGAATTATCTTTTAGAACCAGGTATTCACTATGGTAGTAGAGTTGTTAGGAAAGATCTCCCCACAGTGTCTGTGACATACTCTTCCACAAGTACATGCAGTGTTCCAGGGAAAGTGGGGTCAAACTTTGACAGTTTATGTTGCATAAGAGTAAATAGCAACTCCTAGAAAATATTTACCTTCCTTTGTTCATCAATTACAGACTTATCTTAAATTCCTAATGCAGACTCTGTAGTCAGTTAACCACTGATGTTATAGTAGACATTGTTGAAATACTAATAAGAATTTCAAATCCTTTGGTCCTCATATGTTCACAAAATCCTCCTCCAGTGAAGGGTTGAGAGACCAGAAAAAAGTTCTCCCCAAGTTATCCATCCTCATGGAAGATATTTTCCCCTTTTCACCAAAAGGCAAGTAAAATTTCTTATATTTTTCACTAGCCTTTTTTTTTTTAATAAGGGAACAATAGGGATTGACCAAGTAGGTGCCTCAAGTTAGAAAAAAAATGTTCTTGTTTCACTTCGTTGATTCTTTTTCTTAATTGATGCCTATTTCTTGTTCACATTTAGTTTATGATTCTGATTGATTTAATTGAGATGCAGCTTAATGTCTTCTCCAGTTAAATGAGATTAGGTAATTGTCTAGGCCGACTTCTAACTTTACATAGGAGTGATGATTCTTTACTAAAGGAAGTTTAGATACAGATACTCCATTTCTTCCACAAAGAAAACGAAAATTAGACAACAAATATCTTTTAACTCATTCAACTCATCAACAATGAAATGAAGAAGCAATTAGATCATGGCCAAAATGTGATGTTTAATATTCCCTGTATTTTTTCCTATTCTTTTTAAATTTTTTTTTGATAATTACTGAGAGTACTTTGAGTAGTGCTCCAATGTCTCTTCTATTTCTAACATTCTGTAAATCAAAGATATATGCATGAGATCATGAATATAGAGGTGGCAGCATCCTTAGAAATCATCTAATTCACATCATTCATTTTACCATTCAGGAAACAGAGGAACAATTGATTTCTAGGTCACACAGATAATCAACTGCAGAGCCAGGGTCTGCATCCAGACTCTTTGGCTCCAAATCCAACGTGCATTCATTTACATAAAATTGCCTTTCTTATTATTTTAAGATCCATTATTCTGGTTTAGGAAAACAATTCCTAGGAGTGAAAGGGCTATAAATTGAAGTGAATAAAAGTTAAAACATGTTATGCTAAATGGAGGAGGAAATATTAATTAGAATGACAAAATTTTGAAAAAATAAGGACAAGATAAATTTGAGAAAATTTATGCAAAGTTGATAAACCATAACTGATTGTATAATATAAATGATTATTATTGTGATTGTTTTCCCCATCCTGATGTTAGACATTGTTTTTGAGTCTGGGTTACTTTGAAATCTACTTAGTGGGTATTAATGCCCATTTAAGAGCAAGTATGGAATTTAGCCTTCCTTCTACTCTCTTAAATTAAGTTCCATTGAGAGTCTAGGGAAAACTGCAAATCTTTTGTTTGCATTTTGTTATACCCACGATCAATATTGATTTATTTTGAACTTCCTAAATAAAAGACTTGCTGAAGTCATCAATTTCCAATGTTAATGTAAAAGGTTTATATTTGAATAACAAATCCAACTTTATTGTCACACTATATGATAGAATTTAGTTGCTTTAAAAATGGCTACTTTGGCTATTAAAAAGAAGTTAAATTTTGATACTCATAGGTTTCTTTAACCAGTGAAAGTCATTCTAATTCATGAAAACTATAAAATCCAAAGTCAAATTCAGAATATGGTTGTTAGTTATTTCTAGACCTCCTTTCCTATTTGAGTTTTTTTAACCTGTAGATATCTTCTGGAATAACAAAAGATTTCAGTTGTTTATTTCACCCCCTATAAAATCACATCTTCATTTGTTAAAAACTCATAATTTGTATGGCAAATGCATTAGCCTCTTGGGCAAAATATTGACACGCTAAGGCAGGGATTTTATTTAAGGGACAGGGAGCTTCTGTACTCAGGCCAGGCTGCTAGTAGTTTAGGTTCAGTACTGGAAAAAAATAAGACACTTATAGGTCATTCAACAGATAATAAAAAAGAGATTTAGTTAGCCTTAGCAGGAGATTATTGAAGAAGGGTAGGCATTGATGATGCCTCCAGTTGATTTAGCTCAATGTAGCTTCATAGCCTGACTTATGGACCATGGTCCACTGGCCAAACAGTCCCTGGAGCTCCTTATGTCTGCTTTGTATTCAGGCTACCAGAAAGTGATGTCAGCATTCTGTACCTATAGACTGGTGTCAAATAATAATCTAAAGTTATCTCAGTACCTTCTAAGGAAAATCTAATTTGAATTTCACAGGTGGAAAGATTCAAATATTCCACCTACTAGAGATAGGCTCTGATGGGGGATATTTGAGGAAGATTAATAGCGGAGGAGGAGGGGAAGAAAATGTCAATAAATTATATTTTTTTAATTACTCAGAAGCAGAAGGAAGTTCAGAAGGGGACACAGGCAAGTCAGTGTTGTTACTATCACATTAAATTTGAATATATGCATATTTAAAGAGCCATATGTAATAAATTCTTAGCTTCCCTGAAATAATCTTATTCTGACATATTTGATATATGAAAACATTGATTTTTGTTTATTTTTAGTTCATATTTTAATGTGTAATATGACAGCCAAGAAATATAAAACAATCCTAAGATGCATTAAGATATTGTATCTAGATAGAAAAAGATTTTAAAAACATGGCAAACTAGCCAAGAGATCAATATATGTTGAAATGTACAGAGAAGTTAAGATTTAGTAAAAATGATTCCTCTGGAACTTTACTGATAAGGGTTAGGGGAGTTACCAGACATTCCTTCAAAAGATTTTTAGGAGGGATTTAGAAGGCAAAAGTGATGGGCATAAATGAAAGACCATGGAAATAAAGGAGAACATTTCACAATCATATCTACTTTAATATTGTAAACGATCTTAAAATATGCTTGTAAAGTGACTAAAAAGAAAGCAAAAGCTAAAAAGATAGCAATATGTGGAATGATGAAAGGTGTTTTGTGAATGAAAAAAAAAACCCAAAGAATCCACAGACACTCAGGTTTGAAAGGAACCTTAGGCTGTCTAATCCAAATGTATCTGATCTCTTCTTCAGTATTTTCTATGTTTCCCTCTACCACATCTTTGACAATTGGTCATTCAGTCTTTGCTTGACAATCTCTAGCAAGCTGGAACCTACCTCCTGAGGCAGTCTCTTGCATTTTTTAAAAGCCTATAATTGATAGGACATGTTTGTTTATATCGGTCTGGCATCTACTCCTCTCTAACTTTGTCCCAGTGCCTCTCATTCTGCCCACTGTGGCCACAGGGAACAAGTTTAGATGCAATCTCTCACCTGTTCATTACCCCCCCAGGCCCCTCAGCAAAGTGGTATATAGATAGTGTATTTTCTCTTTTAAGATGATGAAATCTTGCATTGAGAGGTTAAAGCCAGAGGGAAAATTGACACTATCAAATTTGGAAGACATTTTATGGAAAGTTCAGGTAAGGAAAGCTATAAAGATACAATTGAATTGAGTTTATTGCTCATAATCTGTTTCCCCTACTATAAGGGCACACATAGCAACACTACATGTTGCAGCTAAATTTTTTTTCTAAAAGGTAAAATGATTTAATATTCTTGACAACAGCATCATAAAATTACATCATACAATCATTTTTTTTTGTTTTTAACAACAACAGACTTCTTATTCCCATGTTGAAGACTAGACTATGACATTATAGTCTAAATAAAGAGAATTTTCTCTAGAAGAACTAGTTGTAGACATCTTTCAACCCTTCGAATAATTTCTGTGCTGGTGTGCAGAAATATATCCCAGTGAAAAATAGTATGAGAAACAGTGGGTGCTCCAATAACACCATAAAATTCTTCTCTAATTACAGAATGACATAAAAACCCTGAAGAAATGGATGGCAGAAGTCGATGTTTTCCTGAAGGAGGAATGGCCTGCTCTCGGGGATTCAGAAGCTCTGGAAAAACAATTGGAACAGTGCACAGTAAGATATATTTATATAAATGCCAGAGTATTTGGTGGCATAAAACGAGAAATAGCCAAGCCTATACCCTTTATGCAAACTTCACTTGACCTAGACTAATTTGTCTTTTTGGAGAGGGGAATGCAAGGCAATAGGGGTTAAGTGACAAGTGTCAAGTGTCTGAGGTCGGATTTGAACTCAGGTCCTCTTGACTCCAGGGATAGTGCTCTATTCACTTCGCCACCTAGTTGCCCCAACTAATTTTCCTAATTTACTCATTTTCATAATATACTATTTTAAAATTCAATTTTAGGCAAGAGTGAAAAACCAGTATGAGTCATTTGTTGAATCATAATAATACCTTATTATGAGGCCACTAGGTGACGTGGAGGATAAGGTGCTAAACTTGCAGTCAGGAAGACCCGAGTTCAAAATCTATCCTCAAACAATTACTAGCATTGTTACTCCAGGAAGGTCCCTACATTTCTTTCTGCCTTAATTATCTTATCTATAAAATGGGGCTAATAAAGCCCCTACTTTCCAGGGTTGTTATGAGAAACAAAATACGTAATATTTGTAAAGGACTTTGCAAACCTTAAAGCACTGTATAAATTCTAGCTATCATCATCAGTCAGTCCTATCTCCTACATATTTGTTATCTTGTTCTCTCTCCCTCCCTCCTTCTCTCTCTCTTTCTCTCTCTCTCTGTCTCTCTCTCTCTGTCTCTCTCTCTGTCTCTGTCTCTCTGTCTCTCTGTCTCTCTCTCTGTCTTTCTCTCTCTCTGTCTCTGTCTCTCTCTGTCTCTCTCTCTCTCTGTCTCTGTCTCTCTCTTTGTGTGTGTATGTATATATATGTATATATGCACATACATGCAGATGTTATATATGCATACATACGTATGTGTGTTTGTTAAAGCTTGTATATTTCGTGCCCACAATCCAGTGGGAATTAATATGACAGCTTCCATTGGAGGTTAGGAATAGAAACAAAGTATAGAGACTTGTCAGATGAGGAAATCACCCCTAATAATGCAGGTTTTCTGCAACTTACAGTCTGAAAAAATTGCCTAGAACCCTAAGAGGTTAAGTGACTTACCCAGAATCCCACAGACCATGTGAGTCAGAAGCAGGTCTTAAAACCCAGGTCTTTTTGGTCCTAAGCCCGGCTCTCTAGTCATTACAGTTTGTTGCTTCTATTCTCTTTTATATTTGTAAAAGCCTAATAGTGCCTGGGAAAAGCTCATGAAATATCAACTCACTTATCTATTTCTATGTAACCTCTTGCTGTAATACTCTTCTGTTTGAAATTCTAGACCTTTTCAAAATAAAAGTAACCGAGGAAAAACTCACATTGATATTGTGATTAGGGTTTACCCTCTCAAGTAGTTAGATAGTTTAAGTATCATCATCCCCATTTTATAGATGAAGAAATAGGGATTCAGAATCTAAATTATGGTTAATATCAAAGTTTGAACTTGGACCTAGGGTTTTATCACACTAAATCAAAGGACCTTTATCTCATTATTTCTCAGATCAGAATTTATGTTAGTATAAATCCTAATAATAACATAAATTCATATCACTAATTTTTTTAATTTTTTTCTCAAAACAGAAATTCTATGTTATTTTTCTTTTGTTAATCAGAATCTTTTTCAGTTAAATTTCCAGACCAGAAAGATAATGAAATCATGTCAGTTTTGTACTGCTGTTCTAATACACACATCTTAAATTTAAAGAAGTTGACTACATATTATTTTAAAGTTTACAGAGCACTTTGCTTACATTATCCCATTTGATTCTCAGAACATATCTTTGAGGGAGGTGCTACATGTATTACAGATAAGAAAAATGAGGCCTAAAGAATTTTAGTACTTTGCCCAAAGTAGAACAGCTAATAGAGCCAACTAGGTTGACTCAGTGTTTAGAGTGCTGGACATGGAGTCAGTAAGAGCTGAGTTTGAATCTGACCTCAGACATTTACTAGCTGTGTGAGCCTGGGCAAATCACTCAACCTCTCTTTGCCTTAATACACTGGAGAAGAAAATGGCAAATCACTCTAGTCTCTTTGCTAAGAAAACTCCATAGGAAGCATTGGTGTGTTGTGGGCCATGGGATCACAAAGAGTTGCATGTGACTCAACAACAACACCTAATACATGTCACAAGTGAGATTTAAAGCTAAGTCCTCTTAACTCCAAGTTTTAGTATTCTTTCCACAAAAATATGTTTCCTAGGTACATTTTTATTTTTCTTCTTTTGAGAGCCATATTTTTCTTTTGAAACCATGCTATATACTTTTCATTTGTGGTGCTAATTTACAAAAACCTTCTTTTTTTTGCCTTTAGGTTTTAGTAAATGATATCCAGACAATCCACCCAAGTTTAATCAGTGTCAATGAAATTGGGGAGAAAATAAAGAATGAAGCAGAGCCACAGTTTGTTTCCAAAGTTCAAGCAGAATTAAAAGACCTTAATGCTCAGTGGGACCATATTTGCCAGCAGGTTGGTCGTCTGTAATTATGTTTTCATTTCTTTTCCTTAATATCTTCATTTTCCTTTGTCTCCCCCTCAACTGCCCCTCTCTTTCAACTTTTCACTGATTTTTTTGCATACTCTTAGACACTTTCAGTTCAGATTAATTAACCTTCTCTCACAAAGTTTATTGCAAATACAGAAATATGTCCAGAGTCGATATTACAGACTGGATGATTTAGTCTTACTCAGATTCAAAAATTGAATGTCAAAAATATAGATTGGCTTCACAAAATGAACTGTCACTTATAGAAAAATAAACTTTCTTCATTTTTAGTCCATGTTTTCATTTATTTTTTGTAATGTTTAGCTATAGATAGAGCCTATTTTAAAATAAGCCTGGCAGAGAGGTAAAAAGAATTTTAAAAAATCAGTTACATGCAAAAATATACAGGCGTAATTATTACTGAATATAACTAAAACTTTCCCCAATTTGACTTCTAGCCTAGGATGCTGCCTAAATGGAAGGCAGGCAGTTCAGATAAGTGATATCTAGTATAACAAAAACTTGAAATTTGAACCAGACTGAACATTGATTAGAAATAAAATGAGAAACTGAGACTTATTTCACTCTAAGAGTGCATAAAATATCAGCAAGAAACTCAAAGGCATTAGGAAAGGTTCAACTAACAAAATGAAAGCCAAGTTAGACAATCAAGCTAGTAGCCTCCTAACATGACCAGAGATGGGCCAGAAACACATCTGACCTCTAACGTTGTGTGTGTGTAGTAGAAATCTTCCCTGAGAAAACCCAGAGTGATTAAAAATTCCTATGGAATTCCTGCTGAGCAACAGTAATCTAAATACCTCAGGTCAAGGTACTCTGAGATACCTAGCACTTTATCCTGAGGAGTCATAAAGGACCAACCAGATCCAAGGGAATATAGCCGTAAATGTGGAGATCACTGCAAGAATTCCAGTTGTGAAGGGTAAGACCAGCAAAGCTGCCTGCTTTCCCCAAAAGTATACAGAGGGCAGAGCCTGCCCTGCCATACAGCTTTGATTAAAGGGCTAAAGCTGAAGAGATGAGTATACCAAGGAATATTCCAAACATTTCAAATATTATTGTAGATCTAGAGATTCCCCCAAAAGAGAAACTAACTCCCTAACAACTACAAGCAGGTATTCAAGGGGAAAATTTTTTTAAGGTATTTTGTAAGTAGCCTAGAAGAAATGCAGCAAGATACTTTAAAATGAAATAAAATTTTCAGGGGAAAGAATTTGAGGATTCATCTTTCCCAGAGGATTCTGAGAAGATAGCAAAGTAGGTCAGAAAATTCCAAACTCTCATGATTTTCCACTACAAAAGAGATATACTAGCACCTTAGAGCAAACAAAGGGTAGGTAAAAATAAATAATAGGGGTACAACAGGGATCTTTCTGGCACAATTTGAGAAGATCAGAAGAAAAATCCAAGGACCAGATTTCCTCCCAGTGAAGACTAAATGACTCCAGGCTAGAGTGTGTGTAAAGCCAAGCACAAGCAGCTTTCCAGAGGACTGGGGCTGTGAACAGCTTCAAGAAGTTCTTGGAAGCTCTGGCTGGCCCTCAGAAGTTCTCAGCAGCTCTCAGAAAATTTCTGCCACCACAAGTCCTGTTCTCAAAATCTTTTCACTTCTCATTTCTCAGTTCTTCTCAATCCTCTTCTCAGTTCTCAGAACTTCTCAGTTCTCTTCTCAATTCTTAGCTCCTCAGCCTCCACACTGATTTCTCCCAGAAATTCTGGCTCTCTAGCTTGGTCTTTTCTTTATATAAGGTATTAGCTTCTCCCTGTTTCAGTCCCTTCCTGTTACATCAAATAGTCTATCCCACTGTGGGATTCACAAGTTCTAGGTCTTAATACTTAACACAATCATGAACATGGAACAAGGTGCAAAGTACCTGTTTGATTGCAAATACAAGGGGCAGGGAAGATCTTCAGATTCCCATTACCATTACAGTCTGCTTAAACAACAATCCACAAGCCCTAGGGTTAGTTGGTTTGGGAGGCTGCCTGGGCCCCAGTCACAGGAACTTTTACCCTCAGGATAGTGAGGGGAGTTGGGTGGAAATCAAGGGAATCTCTTCTGACAAGGAACACCAGACCCAGCTGTGCTGTGAAGCAGCTGGGCGAGAAGGAACCAATATATACCCTGTGAATAGAGAAGCAGTGGGGCAGAAAGCCCTTGACTATGAGCATTTACAGGAAGTTGGAGGGTTGGCTTTGGTTCCAGCCTAGAAGGAAGAACTGAAGATCTGGGTCAAAAGGCACCATACCCGATACCTTAGGGCTAGAGGTGATTACAAAAATTTAACTGTTACCACAAAAAATGCACAGGCAAAGGAAAAAGAATCCAACCATAGAAAGCTGTTATGGAAATAGAGATGACCAGGGTTTATCTTCAGACAAGGTTATTGAAGTAAAGATAGCCCCAAAGAGTAATGTAAAATGGTCACCTGCCCAAAAAGAATTCATAGATTTTTTAAAAGACTTTAAAAATCAAATTACAGAGACGGAGGAAAAACCAAAAAAGAAAATAAGAATAATTCAAGAAAAATAAGAACGGTATGAAAGGAAAGGTAACCAATTAGAAAAGGAGATCCAGAATCTTATGGAAGAAAATGACACCTTGAAAATCAGAATGGGACAAGGTGAAGCCAGTGAAATTATAAGAGGTCAAGAAATAATTAAACAAAATATGAACAATGAAAAAATGAAGTGAAAGGAACATCTTATAAGAAAAACAGATTTGAAGAATCAATGAAGAAGAAAAAACATTAAAATAACCAATCTAACTGATTATTATGATTAAAAAAGGAATCTTGATACAATAATAAAAGAAAAAATTAAAGAAAATTGTCCTGAAATAACAAGGGGGGGAAGTAGAAATAGCAAAAAAATCCATAGATCACCACTTAAAAAGAGATCCTACGAGGAGAACTCATAGGAATATCATAGTCAAATTTTGAAACCTCCAGCTCAAGGAAAAAATATTAAAAACAACAAAAATAAAATAATTTAAATATGATGGTACCACAATTAGAATCATACAAGACAAGCAGCAGTGACATTAAAGGCCTGAAGGTCTTGTATCACTATATATTGAAGAGCAAAAGAACTAGGACTCTGGCTGAAAATATCATACCCTGCAAAGTTAAGCATTATTCTGAATTTTAAAAAGGACATTTGATCAAATGTCAGACTTTCAAGACTTTGTTAAAAAAACAAAACAAAATTGAACTTAATAGAAGATTTGAAATACAAGAGCTAAGAGAAATATACAGTTAATAGTAAAGACTGATTATAAGGGATTTGTAAGGACTGATTGTTTACTTTTTATATATGTAAAATATAAAACATATGTCTAAGATTCTTATTAATAATTGGGTAGCTCATAAGAAATGTTGGGGTAAACCTGAGTATAATATGAATTTTAAAAGTAAAACCATTTGGGAACAGCTAAAAAGAGTAATTATTTTATACAAATAATTTGCAAAAGGAAGAATTGATACATAGGAATTAGATGGGGGGATACAGCTGGTGGTTCTAGTAACCTACTTTCATCAGGAATAGGTTTAAGAGGAAACAATACATATATATTTAAAAGAGTATAAAAGTTTTCTAAATTCATAATAAATAAAATGTTAGGGAGGTAGGGCAGGGGGAGAGGACAAGGGTGGGATCTTTAGAAGGAAAGGTGAGGAAATAGGTAAATATAGAAGAGTGTTCAGATTTGTGAGAATGGGAGGATAGGAAAGGGATCCTTGGAGTGGGGTAGACAAGTAATAGGAGGGCAAGGTAGCAAGTAGAAGTAAAGTAGAGGAGGCAGGAGGGATCAGAAAAGAGAGACACACACAAACATAAAAACAAAGGTGAGAAATAGAATTTGTTTTGGAAAGTATGTGTCTATATAGGTATGTATATGTGTGTACATATACATATGTGTATATATATATACATATATACATATACTATATATATTTACAGAAAGAGAGGGAGAGAGCGCAATAGAGAAACATATCCAAACTTAATTGTAGCCGTCTGTAGGTGGGGGTGGGGGAGGGAAAAAAAGAAGAAAGTAAAAATGTGCACAGAAGAGAACAAAAGAAACTTACAAGCAAAGAAAATACAATTATCCATATAACATGTATTATTTATCATACAGGCTTTCTTGAAATGAAAATTTATTGTTACATACGTTGAATCCTCCATTATGTTCTGCTATGCACACACCATGCTTTTTTTCTTCCTTACTTTGCATTTAAGTTCCAATATTTAAGTTTATGATATGTTTTTGTATCTTTTTTCTATTCTGTATTTGTGTTCTGGTGTTTCAGTGTAAAACAAAATTTAAAAAAAATAAATAGTTTAGAAGAGAATATAAATAGTTAGAGGCTAAAAATGTAACTATCAATTGAGGAATTGCTGAGCAGATTATTGTATATGAATATAATAAAATATTATTAAGCTCTAAAAAACTGAAAAGAGTTGTCTGAGAATCCATGGTAGTATGAGCTAATGCAGAGTGAAATGAATGCAATTAGGAGAGCAATTTGTACACATACCCTGTTGTCATTCAGTCATTTTTTCAGTCTTGTCTGACTCTCGGTGACCTCATCTTGGCAAAGATACTGGAGGGGTTTAGCTCTAGCTCATTTTACAGGTGGAGAAATGAAGGCAGACAGGATTAAGTGACTTGCCTAGGATCACACTGCTAGGATGTATCTGAGGCTGGATTTGAACATAGGTCTTCCAGACTCCAGATTCAGCATTCTATCCATTGTCCCATCTAGCTGCCTTTCTACACTGCCCTGCCCCCAGCAACCCATTTAGTACAGTCTTTTCCACTGATAGTCAACTTGAGGAGCTAGAAGTCATCAGATTTCATCTCCAGATTTCCAGTTTAAAAAAAAAAAGGCAGAGAAAGGTTAGCAGGCTACAAACTAGTATCGGGATTGCAGGTATAGAGAACACATATGACCAGTTGTAATTTCTATTATGATTGACTCTTTGAAAGCTGCAATACTTGGTTATTGGTCCCTGCCAGGATTAATGAAAAGGATGAGCCTTATAGCCTTCTATGTCTAACTTTTCCCCTCACTTTATATCTGTTTCTTTTCCTAGTCACTTCTCTACCAGACATACCTGGTTCCTAAGCAAACCTAGTAACATGAACTTTTTTTCTACTATGATTGAGATTCATATAATTTTATCTTTTCCTTAATTTCTACTTCTGTCTTTTTGGTTCTGTTTTGAAATTCACATGGCTCTTTTGGTTTGGTCTGATTTTATTGTATCTTGCTCCAGTCAGCTCATCTCTTTGGTTCCATTCATTTGTACATATACTTATACATACACATACACACATATGTATGTGTGTGTATTTATGTATGTGTATGTGTATGTGTATATCTATCTCTATCTATCTATACAGATATATTTGGATATTATTTCTGGTTTTCTTCCTGTTTACTCCCCCAGAACGTAATACAAGATTATATTATATTACTGTCTCCTGATTTACTTTGTTTAATATCCCCCTGCTGACAGAGCATTCACTATCTAACCATCAATTCTCCTTTAGTTCCAGGCCTTTGACTTCTGGCCTGTAACCTTTACACTCCTCCATTCATCACTTAGCTATACCTATATATCATAAAGGCAAGAAGATAAGATAGGTTTTTTTAAAAAAAGGAGTTGAAACAGTAAAATAATTTTTCTGGAGGTGAAGTCATATGGAAAAAGCTATTGCTTACAAAGATACTGTAGTTATACTAACTCACAGAAGGAATAACCCTAGGCTAGTAGACTTTTTTTTCCCTTAAAATAATTCATTTCTAAAAGAAACATTCTGAAGAAGTTATTATCTAGAAGCAATAGATTAAAAATATCATCTTCCTGGAAGCAAAATTTGAAATAGTAACATACTTGCTAAAGACATTGATTTATACAATTGGGGAGTCCCTAATTAATCAGAGCAGGAGGAAAAAACAGAAAATAAAAAGTTATGTCACTGTAGTGAAATCCTGGGCTAGTTTAAATGTGTCATGAAGAAGCAGTTATCTATAAAGCAAATATCTATAGTCTGATTTGGGCCCTGATTAAAAAAATGTTATTTTTATCTACATTCATTAATGTAAGTACACATAAAATCAGGTTGTTTTTTGTCTACTATTCAATTTTGCTAATACAGATAAATTTCTTCTGTATGATGGTTTTTATGACTGACATAACTTTGATTTGCCTATGAGTTCTTCCCCCCAATATCCTCCCCACTCCACCCTTACTCACAAGCTACTTGGGCCTGGTCTGACAATAAGCTGTATCGTTGCTCTATCTTTCTAGTTAGAAACTAAAATCATGGCTTTTGCATTACTTACATTGTCCTGGGAGACACAGAAACCCTATTTAACTCTCCAATCAATCATACTGATAGAATCAGAATTTTGGAGTTGGAAAGGAACTTTATTGTTCAACAAGACTTATTTAATCTACCTGTATCAACTCTCTTTCTCATTTTCCCTGCTTTATAGCAGCCTTACAGCAGAAGACCTTGAAGAGCCTGTCTGAAAATTCTGGCTCCAAATACTAATTCAGGGGAATGGGTATGAGAAAGGAGGCAGAATACAGTTTCCTTCAGTGATAAAATTTTCTTCCCCTTTTCTCCAACTAACTCAATTCCTTGGAGTCCTTTCTTAAATAGCTCAATACTTGACTCAGTTTTCCTCCCTCTACCTATCCTTGCCCTTTTACTTGGACACCTCAAATAGATATGTGGATGTTACTTCAAACACAATGGCTGGCAGCAAGACAGCTTCTGAAATATCTATCTTCCCCAGTCTTCTCTGTCTTCAGGAAACTTTGACAATCCTAGCAGGTCAAACCATTAAGAGAACGAAGAGTCTCCTGGATTAGAGAAGCAGAAATCTGAACATGAAGACATAATCCAAGGCATAATATCTCTTCTCTAGCTTTGCCCTCATGTTTTTCCTCCTTGGAATCTTGCCCTCCACCCTTTTTGGAATAAAACATGTTTTGAGGCAGCCCCTTGAAATGTGCCACCTTCTTCCCCAATCCAACATTCTTTAACCTGTAGCAATTTTGCCTCTACCTTAACACTACTGAAACAAAGGTCTCCAATGCCCTCTTGTCCTTAAATCAAAGAGCCTTTCTTCAATCCTTGCCATGTTGACATCTCTGCAGTATCTGGAACTGTTGACCACCCCTTCCTATTTTTCATTCATCTCTTGGCTTTAGGGACATAACATTTTCTGGGTCCTCCTAGCACTCAAACTACTCCTAATCTTTATCTTTCTCTCAGCTCCCCAAATAACTACATTTATTCAGACCCTTATGTCTTCTGTATAAACCAAGGTAATATACTACAGGCCAGCCATTTTATCTCCCCTCTTTCTTTTCTCTTGACACTGCCACCCAAGTGATCTCTCTAAGTCATCATTTCTAAGGCATGTCACTCCTTTTGTTAAAAACAAACATAAAACAATAATAATCTTTAGTGACTCCTCATTGTCTAAAGAACAAAATAGAAACTTCCAATCTTGGTGTTCAAGGCCCTTTACAATCTAGTTTAAATGACTTTCTGTGTGTCATGTCGCTTCACATAATATATGTTTTAGTCAAACTAGACCTTTCTCCATTCCCTGTTGTCATCTTGATCTCTCTTTTCTCTCTTCTTTTGCTAATGTCATGTATCATGCCTTCTATAGATTGTCTCTTGCCTTATTACCATTTCTTCCCATTGAAATCCTTCCTTTTTCTTTTTTAGTCCTAATTCAGTTGCTACTTCCTTCATGAATCCTTCCCAAATCTTCCTTTACTGTTAAGTGAAATTCTCCTCCTAAATGTCTCATACATATGCCTAGTCCTCCTTAGCACCCATTCCTCTCTTTTTTCAGTTGTTTTTTTTTTTTTGGTGTGTATGTATTCTCCTATTCCTCTTTGTATTATAAGCACATTGATAGCCTTTCTCATTCATTTTCACATTAAGCACAGTATCGTGAATAGTTTTTTTAAGAAATGTCTATTAAGTGAACAAATTAATGTACATCAACAAAAAGATAATAGCTAATGTTCATTAGCTAATTTCCCTGTTTCTTTTATAGCAACTCTTTCATGATTTACTTTTACAGTCTGTACTTTCCATTATTTGTACACCCTTTAACATTAATGTCACAATAACAGATTCATTTTAAAACTTTTTTTGTTTTTAGGCTCGTGCTAAAAAGGAAGCCCTGAAAGGAGGTTTGGATAAGACTGTAAGCCTTCGAAAAGACTTGTCTGAGATGCATGAATGGATAACACAAGCAGAAGAAGAATACTTGGAGAGAGATTTTGAGTACAAAACACCAGATGAGCTCCAAAAAGCAGTTGAGGAACTGAAGGTGAAAACACAAACTCAAAAACTTTTAAAGAACTTTTTTAGGAAAGACTTATTTCTTTTGCCTAATGTCATTGTTCTAGCTGACGTCATTCCCTGAACCTATTTTGTGATTGTTAATTTAACAGTAAAGATGACTTAAATATTGTTATATAATACCAAGATCTCCATAGTTCTATATTTTGATGCTTAATTGTCTATGAAAATCCCCTCCCCTTGAGAGTTGCTATTAGGAGATGACTTTACCTTCTCTTGATAATCCAAAAATTAAATATAGTGATTATCTTAATTTTATTTCTGCTTTAAATTTTAAAATTTATACATACATGTATGTGTATATATGTATATACATGCATATGTATAACAGAAGTCAGTAAAACCAGTAAATTATAAAAGATTGTACTTCTACATGAGAGATTTTTAAAAATTCAATGTTAGTTATATATATTTGATCTTTTGTTTACTTTCAGTTTTACAGTACAGAGAAAAATATTTGTGTTTATCTATACACATGCACACATCTAGTATTTCTCAGAATGTTTTTATTATGGCAGATAAATGAGATTTGGTATAGTTTTACAAGGTAAAATAAGTTTTTTCATTTATTTAATAATATTTTTTCTCTTAAACTGAACTTTATAGTCACCCCTACATTTTATATGTTTTTGGTATTATTATTATTATTATTATTATTGCTAATTGTAGCCAACCATATCTATCTAATGGGCAGCTAGGAAGTACAGTGCATAGAGTGTTGGGGATGGGGTCAGAAAGACTCATCTTCCTGAGTTTAAATCTGGCTTCAGGCACTTACTAGCAGTGTGACTCTGGGCAAGTTACTTATCCTGTTTGCTTCAGTTTCTTCATCTGTAAAATGAGCTGGACAAGGAAATGGTAAACCATCCTTGTATTTTTTCCAAGAAAACTGAAATGGGGTCACAAAAAGTTGGATATGACTGAAAAATGACTGAACAACATAGCTACCTAATAAAGATGTTGTGACGTTTAAAAAAAATACAGTAGTTTTTGCACTATTAGCTCAGAAGTAAAATCCTTTCACTGATAAAGTGACTTCCTTTATTTTTCAGAGTGCTAAGGAGGAAGCTCAGCAGAAAGAAGTCAAAGTTAAACTCCTCACAGACTCTATGAATAATTTCATAGCACGCGCTCCACCTGTCGCACATGATGCCTTAAAAAAGGAACTTGACACCCTAATTACCAACTACCAACGGCTTTGCAGTAGACTTAATGGAAAATGCAAGACTTTGGAGGTTAGCAGCTTTTGTTTATATTGACAATTGTATCTGTTGAAATTACAAAAAAAAATCCTGTTTTAATATTTTGATTCTATAGATTCTTGTCTGCATTCTTAATTCTATCCATCAAAGAAAATCATAAATGGTCTCACATATAGGAAAGTCTTCTAATATGCAACTGATTGTAATTTAAAAAACAAAAACTAATACCCTGCATTATATGATTCTTTCATTCTTGACAGTTTCTATAAGGAGAGAATTGTTTTTGCCATCTCCCTGTAAATATATTGTCATCTCATAACGTGCCCTTCTGTACCTTGAACTATGTATATTTGAATACATAGTTGGTATGATCAAGTCCATTTACACCTTAATGGTCATGAATACAAATGACCATGATATGCAATTTGGAAATTATATTATGCCAAAAGCACAAAACATTTATCTGTTGTGAAACACCTTGTATTTGGAGAAAGTATAGGATGTCAGGTTGTCAGAACATTGAAAAATAGATTCAACCCTTAAATTGGGTTCATACTAGAATAAAACCATGACCGCATCCATTTGGAAGTTCAATCCACTGAGGGATATCATCATTTATCTATACCTGTACCGTGCAGCTTTTGTCCATGTCCTCCCATAATTTGGCCAAAGTGAGGGCAAGAGGGTGGGGTCCACTTAGCTCGCTGGAAGTGTTCTTTAACCTTACATTGTGAACATACCATGTATTTTTGTGTATATTTGTGTATATTTACACAGTCTTTTTTCTCTTCCTGTTACCTTTTTCATTAATGACATCTTTTACACCTTTTTTTTTTTTAGTTTCATGGTGATTACATGTTGCTCCTGGCTCACTCCCACCATACCCCTTTCCATTGTCCTCTATGTGAAATTCTTGAAGAATTCATTGGAAACTATTGATTTCCTTATCTCATTTCCATAAAATACTAGTAGAATGTTGTCATTAAAAGTAAAAGATTTCCCCCCTCCCCACCTCAAGGGAAGATGGGGGGCATTAATGAAATCTGTAGCTTTCTAAAGACAATCTAGCTCGCTTTCCTTCTTCTATTTAGCTCTGAACCTAACACATTGTTCATCTGTACTGCTTATCGAGATATACATTTTAGTGGGTCTACTCTATATAAGTTTTCCATTTATGTAGAAAACCTATTCCATCTATATGTATGTCATAATCTTGGCAATAGCTATTCTTTGTCCACTGGGTCTTTTCTGTGAAGGTTTAAATTAGAACTATTCAATATAGCAAATGAAAGGCAGAAAATCTTAGTTGGATAAATTTTAAATGAGAAGACTTTGTCAATTTATCCTGCCCCTTTCACTTAACTTCATTTGATGGCAAATGCTTCACTGAATGAGTGATTATGTGGTAACTCAGTGTCTACATTAGGGAACAAAAAAGGAAGCAACCTATGCACCAACCTATGTCTAAAAGAGATTTATTAAAGGATATTCTTTACATCTGGATAAGAAGAAAGAATAATATACATCAGACCTCTAAATCTAAGTCTTTGCCTATGTTATGTCCAAACAATTCCCTCTAGGTTTATGTCTTTTGCAAGCAGAAGAAGAGACCCAGGTTTAAACTTACCTACCTAAGTTCCAGGCCTTGTTGCCTTGTGGGAGTAATAATCATGCTGCAAGGTGGAGACGGATTTCTCTTCTGTCCTTCACTAGGAATCCCAGAGTTCCTGAGTGGTACAGGATTGAAGGGAGATTGAAAGACCATGATGAAACATAACAACAAGCACCCTAGCATACGTAGAATGGCTGCTAGCACAGGTTCTTTGATCTACTTTTCTAAAGGAAAACAACTCAAAAAGGGTTAACAATCTTACTTTAATCAAATATATATATTATTAACTTAGTTCAGGGGAAAAAATCAGCACCCTGAAATTTGGAAAATACAAACAGAAATTACAAGCAGAAAAAGGAATACAGACAGAGAAAATAACACAATTCAACAGACCAAAAATCAGGACTTCAAGCTGTCTGACCATTACATGCATACAGTGTTAGTTACCAGAGAGAGAAGCACGAACATCTGGGTTTTCAGAGCCAGGGGGAGAGTGGGAGGGGCTCAATGGTTACCCAGAGTCTCATCTGTCCAAATCACACAACTCTTGCCATAAGCAAACCCCAAATCAAAAGGTCACCTCAAGAGTGTAAATATATATATATATATACACACACACACACACACACACACACATATATATATATATACACACACACACACACACACACACACACACACACACACACACACCCTTCTTCAGGGTCAGAGGATATCACAACCTTCATGATCCACTGCCTAATTGCAACAGAACAAAAGATGTTGGCCTTCCTGAAAAACAAGCCCTCCCCTAAGCAAGCTTCTCTTATTGGGTTCCAAGTGAGGTCCATTAAGGGGCAGGGAAGATCTTCAAGTTCTCTTACTATTATATCAGGTCACTTGCTTTTAAAAATTAAGATTAAAAAATTAAAAAGAATTTAAGAGTTTATTTAATGACTATACTGTAGTTCTCTGATTTATCGTACTCAGATGTGTTAATTTTGAATAGGATAAGGCTAATCTTTACAATGTTTCTACATGACTCTTTCATAGTAACCTGGTGGTATTTAAAAACTAAACAGAATGTAAGCTCATGAAGTTATTGCCATGTTAGACAGGCTCTGAGTATAAACTTGATTTTAAAAAAAGGGTGTATTCACTGACCACCAGCTTGATCGGGTGTTTGGGCTATATAACAAAGTGTTTTTTGTTTGTTAGTTTCAAATAAGTCTCTTCCATCTTAAAGAAAAATAAATCATTATCCTGTGTAATTAATCATTACTTGCTAATTACTGAGTACTCACACTATGCTTGTTACTAGGAGAGAGACTCTGCCCCTGGGAGATTATATGTTAAATAATATAAACATTATCATTTCTGTTAAATAGATGATAAACTGAGACTTAGAAAAGGAAAAGGTCTTGCTAAAGTCTACATAATAATTAATGGCAAAGGCAGATTCTAATCTAGCTCTTCTGAATCTAGTTTCAAAGTTTTTTCCAATTGCTAGTCTAAAGAGGTCTCCTTAGCATACCTATTATCATAGGGATGTTTGAGTACCAAGGATTAAATATTTTTGAAATATTGTCACTTAAATGAAAAGTTGGTTTCCACTATCCTCCAAATGAATGAAGGATTTGGAAAAGAATTTAAACAGACATCGGAGGCAACTAGTGCTTTCATAGATAGAATATTGAGCCTATAGCCAGGAGGACATGAGTTCAAATACAATCTCAGACACTTCCTAGCTGTGGGACCCTGGGCAAGTCACTTAACCTCTGACTATCTGACAAAATGTATCCACTAGAGAAGGAAATAGCAAACCACTCTAGTATCTTTGACAAGAAGACATCAAATGTGTTCATGAAGAGTTGGTCATGACAGAAATGACTGAACAACAACAAATTAGACAGTTAATTTTAGAACTGGAGTAAAATCATGCATATTATATTTCTGGAAGTCTTAAAAATGTATTCGTGAGAGATTATCACTTCTGTGTATTTGGCTGAAGTAATGGTGTCTCTTTGTTTATTTTTAGGAGGTCTGGGCATGCTGGTGTGAGTTAGTGTCATACCTGGAAACTGAAAACAAGTGGCTAACTGAGGTAGAAACCAAACTTAAAGCAACTGAAAACATCCCAGGTGGAGCTGAGGAAATTTCTGAAGCTCTTGATGTAAGTTCAATATCACACATGATATAATGAATGTATAGAATCTCAAAATAAAAAAGAAATGTCCTCAGACTTATACAAGTAAAATTTTAAAATTAATTTGAAGTGATTTTCATGCACGTTTGGAATTTACTAGAGGGAGGAAATTTACTATGCCTCACTCACTTCTCTGTCTCATTGCTGATAAAGTCTATGAAGAAGGATTCGGTGGCCCACAGACCAGAAAGAGGAAATGTCCATCTCACTGGATGGACATCTGGTGTCCATCTCAATCATCTATGTCAACTTACTTATTTGTACACCAATGACTTTCTCTCAGTCCTTATCTTCGTGGTATAATTTGATGCTTTTAAATACCATATTTGCCTAAATAGTCCTTTTCTCCATTGTCAAAGGCTCCCAGGGAGTCTATGACAAGATTCTTTCCTCCTTTTCCTATTATTTGCCCAATCTTCTTGGTTTCCTTCACTGCTGCTTTATCCTCTTCCTGCTACCCAAAGCCTGCCCTCTGCTGTCTTCTCTTCTCTATTTTTTTCCCATTCGTGACCCCATGGGCCATAGCATTTCAAGTCCTTCTATTTTCTACTATCTCTCAAAGTTTGTCCAAGTTCACGTTTGTTATTTCTATACTTTTTGACCTGATGGCTCCCATAGTGTACGATTCAGAAATCAAGAGATTTAGGAGTAGATTAATTTATAGGCAAGTGATCACAGGATAGGAAAAGACTTCTCCTGAGGGTATTTAAGGATTACCTGATCTATTCTTCTTCATGGACTTCTTTGACACTTTGGAAGTATTGACTACTTTGGGTGGGGAGGAGCCATCTTTGAGCATGAAGTCATCCTATGACAACAAAGTAGAAGGAAATTGTCCTCTGTACGTATCTTCCATCTACTGCTAAATGTGAGGAGAGTAAAGCTGATCTTTGGAACAGAAATTTGCTTTTGACTGCCTCTTTACACCAGAAAAAGAACAGGTTGTGTTTTCCTGTATACAGAAGGTCCTATGGGGTAGAACATTCCAAGCTCCTATTGGTCTGATCAGCCACAGTTGGACACACTGAAACTTGATTCTAGAATAGTGATATCATCTTGGTCCTCTTGGAGAAAGAAGGACCACAACCAACCAGATCCTGTGCATATCTCTTATGTGCAAATTACTGCCAAATCCAGATTTCTAGCTCCTGCTTCTCCTCTGAAGCCTAGAGTATCATCTCCAATCACCCACTAGACATTACTACCCCTGCCACCTAACATTGAACACACCAGAAAGTCATCACCTTTCTGTCCTTTTGACTCCATCTTGTCAGCTTCTCTTTTTCTATTATTGTAACCACTCTCCAAGCATGGATTAAGCATTCACCATATGCCAGGAACTTGGCTAATTGCAAAAAATTACAAAGAACAATAAAGCCATGTTTCTGGTCCTTGAGGAGTTCACATTCTATTGTGGAAAATAACTTTGCATATAACTTTACCTATAAAATATGTACAGTGCAAATGGAAGGTAATCTCAGTAAAAAAGGTACTAGCAGCTTGAGAGTCAGGAAAGGGTTCCTGGAAAAGATCAGATTTCAGCTGAGTTGTGAAGGATCTAAGGAAAGCTAAAAGGAAGAATTGAGGAAAGAGAATATTGTAGTCATGGATGTTAACCATTAAAAAAAGGGCAGAATTAGGAGATAGATTATGTGGCAGCCAGGTGGTATAATAGATTGAGTGCCTGCCCTGGAATTAGGAGGACCTGAATTCAACTGTGGCCTCATACACCGAATAGCTGTGTGACCCTGGACAAGTCATTTAACCCTATCTGCCTCAGTTCCTCATCTGTAAAATGATCTGGAGAAGAAAATGGCAAATCACTCCAATATCTTTGCCAGAAAAACTTCATATGAGGTCAACTGAAATAACTCAGCAACAGTAATAGTATGTGGGATGAGCAAAGGCCAGTGTCAATGTAGTAGAGTAAAGTAAAGTAAGGAATAAGAATACTAGAGAGAAAGGAAAGGATCATGTAGCTAGGGATAGACTGAAGATGGAGAGGGAGAGACAGAGAGAGAGAGGAGGAATGGAAAGGAAAGGAGAGGAGGGGAGGGGAGAAGAGAGGGAGGTAGAGAAGACAGACTAAAAGAGAAGACAGAGATAGAGATAAACAGAGAATGATGGTGGATGCAAATCTGGAGAATACTGGAATGGATAAAATCAAGGCTACACATAGAGAGGGGTTTGATATGGCTAGGAGAGGAGCCACTTCTTACTGTGAGACTGAAATGAAAGAGAGAGTAAGGGAATATTTCTGAGTGTTGAGAAGGAAGGAGGAGGAGGGGAGAAAGCTCTTTATTAATATGCCCATTTATTTTTTCAGTAAAGTTTGATGGGCAATCATCTGCTGAGTGGGAAAGGGAAAAGGGTGTTATGGGAGACTTGAGAAAAGATGAAAAAGTTTGGAATAACTTCTGTGGGAGTGGAATAGTCTTCTTCCTCTACTTTCTTCTTCATTCTCCCTAGGGAATTCTTGTCACTTCTATTGCCATCATCACTTTGTCTCCTTTTCTCTCTACTCACACCACCCAGCACTCTAGTTCAGGATCTCATTATTGTTCCTGTTGCAAATTTGCAAATATTGCAAATATTTGCAAATCATCATTGCAATAATATACAAAATGGTCTGTCTGCCTCCAATCTCTCCTTCCTCCAATCCATTCTTTCCACAGCTTCCAAAATAATTTCCCTAAGGCAAAATTCTGACTACAACACTACTCTGATTGTTTGGTAGTGCTCTGTTTCCTGTAGAAGAATATAGCAATCCTTGCATGCCCTTTACAAACTGGCTCCCACCTATCTTTTCAACTTTATTTGACATTGCTCCCCTTTGTGAAATATTTGTTTAAGTCAAATCAGACTATGAACTGATCCTCAAATTTGAAAAACTGTTTTATGTGCATTCACACAAAATTAATTGTCCTTCATACCTAGAATAAGTTGCCTTCTCAAATTTGTTTTTCAGATGCTTTTTCCTCCTTCAAGATTGACTTATATGCCGGAAATCTTATATTCACACTAATGGGCAGTGTTTTCTCCCTCCTCAAATAAGTCCAAAGTACTGGTTTCCCTCCTTTGTCTCATAGATTCCTACATAATATAAAGATAAGCATTTTACTTGTTACAACTGTTATAACTCACCCTGTAATCTCCAGAACAGAGACTGTTTATTCCTCCCTCCCTCTCTCTCTCTCTCTCTTCCCCTTTCTCTCTCTCTCCCTCTCTCTCTTCCCCACCCCTCTCTCTCCCTCTCTCTCTTGCTCTCCCTCTCTCTCTTTCTCTGCCTCCAATTCTCTCTGCCTCCTTCCTCCTATCTCTCATTTTCTCTCCTCTCTCATTCTCTCCTGTCTCACTCTTTTCTGTCTTCTCTCTTTCATTATTTCTCCTTTGTTCTCTTCCTCTATATATCTTCTCTCTGTTCTTCTTTTTCTCTCTCCCTACTCCTGTCTCTCCCTCCCCACTCCTGTCTCTTCCGCCCCCTTATATATATATATATATATATATATATATATATATATATATACATACACACAAATTTTCATACACACACATAGAAAACATATATGCAATTTGTTCTGCCTACTCTTTTTTTTAGGTCTTTATAGCAGAGGTGTCAAATATGCGACAGTAGCTGCACGGCCCCTAAAACTCCTCAGTGTTTCTCTAACCAGATAAAAATGAATTTGAGAATATTTAACAATTTTTTAGAATATAATAAAACATATACAATGTCAATAAGTGGTTTTCTGAATCAATATGTTCCCACAAGGATATTACATACAGTTTAACGTTCCCTGTTTCTCTTTAAGTTTGACACTACTGTTTTATACAATTCTTCTTTAGATCATCCTAGTCTTGTCATGAACTTTTTTCTCATGGCATTCAAACATTTGTCTTTGGCCCCAGAGGTTGATTCCAAAATTCACCCACAAACTGAAAGCATCATTAAATTTCCTTATAAAATCACCCTCACTGAAAATCACATACTTGCATTTTAAAGGGAACTTTTATTAGTTTTTGGCAGTATTTCAATGTATGATTTAATTTCTACTTTGTATTTAAAATCTGGACCCATAAAAAGGAAGGATTATTTGAATGATACTTTCATTACAGAGCCTTGCTTTAACTTTAGACATAAATTCTAAAAAAAAAATGTTAATAGGAAACTTATTAGATTTTGAAGTATTATTTTAGGGTCTTTATACAGGTAATAAAAGAAGATAGTTTGCAGGTACCACCTTTGGTTTCATTTATCTTCATGAGAGGCAGCATATTATTGTGAATAGAAAGTCAGAGTTAGGAAAACCTGGTTTCAAGTCCTATCTCTGAAATTCTGGTTGGTGACTATGTGTGGATGTGTGACTGTGTGACTAAATATTGACTATTTTAACCAGTCAGTGAGTGACTCAGACAACTCTTTAAAACTAAAACTCTCTAAAACTGCTAAAACTAGTAGATACATTGGCAGTAGGAGTTGCTCAAGAAGGTTACTGACATCAATGAAATCACTATTTGAAGACTACTCTCCTTGACATTAAAGGCAAAGACAAAATAAGATTTTTTTTAATAGCACTTTCTCTTTGTCATCTATTAACATTACACAATTTGCTCCCTAGAAGTTAAAATGTCTTGTTCAGAATAACTGGGTTTTACTAGCCCAGTGATTATAAAAAGAATCCTAGCCTCTCTGCACTTCATTTTTCTCATCTGTGAAATGTGGCTAAGTTAGACCATCTCCAAGCATCCTCATAGCTTGAACTCTCTATAAAACCATTATCTTGACAGAATAGAGCTAGGGGTCAAAAATAACAAGGGGAAAATTTAATGAAGATGCATCAAGTTTCCCTTACAAGTGGAGGAAGAGGTATCTTGAAGTATAAAAATAAGAAGGCAATGTAAATTTATACATCAATATTTCAATGGATTGATGAGCTTATCAGTGTGGGTGTTCTCTCCAGCTGTGAAAATGATAAGTCATCTATGACTTCTCCTTTTATGTGGTTGCTGTCCATGTTGTCCTATAGATTCTCCACAGAAGGCGATGGGATCTATCTTACAGGGAGCTTTCTTGCATCACCATGCACCACTCCCTTAACTTTTGGGTCACCTACAACTGTAGTGTATACTTAGAATAAGAATATAGTTATTTTAAAGGAAATAATAGTTCTACTGTACTCTAGACTTGTTAGGCCAAATCTAGACTTCTGTATTCAAGGCTGTATGCCATGAATGCCATAGTATAAAAGAGAAATTAAGTAACTGTAGCATATCCAAAGCAGGGCAACAAGGATGATGAAAGACCTTGAAATTGAATTCAATAAATGAGATTTGTATAAATAATTTAAACTTGGATAAATAATTGAAAATATTGAGCAAAGTGCCAACAGAGAAACAAAGATAAATTCAACTTAGTCTCTGGTCTCTGTGAGCTTATAATATAAGAATATTAGAAATATGTATGGGTAACTGCACTGGAAAATGCAGTATTATAAGTGTATAATAGAAGTGAAAATTAAATTTTGTGAGAGAACAGAGAAAAACAAAATACCTTTACCTCTGGCATCAAGGGAGTCTTCGTGGAGAAGATGCCAAATTGATGAGATATCAATAGTCAGAGACTGGTTGTACTATCATTCTGGGGGTAAATTATATGAACAAAGCTGTGCCTTGGGACAGAAAATTAGAAATATTCTGAAAATAGCAAATACAACTTTTTGGTTTATAAAATAAATCAGGGTGAATAACTCTGGAATAAACCTTTGGTGGTAGGTTAGTGTCACGTTGTTTAGGGTCTTGACTGATGGGATGAGGAGTATGGGCTTAATTAAATAAGCAATAGTGAACTAAAGATTTTCAAGCAATGGAGTTAAATTACCAAATCTCTGTATTGGGAAATTAATTTAGCATTATTACAAAGGCAGGGAGACCTTCCATATGCATCTAAGTGAGAAGTAAAAAATGCTCAAACTGGGTTGGTGGCAGTAAGAATTGAAAGAAAACAATACCACTACTTGGTCTATTTCTAAAGATGATTAAGAGCAAAGGAAAAGAACCTGTATGTTCCAAAATATGTATGGCAGCTCTCTTTGGGGCTGGCAAAGACCTAGGAAGTGTGGGAATGCCCATCACTTGGGGAATGGCTGAATAATTTGTGGTATATAATAGTGCTGGAATACTACTGTACTTGAAGATATGGTGAACTTAGTGATCTTAGAAAAATGTGGATACACTTGCATGAAGTAATTGAGAGTGAAATGAGAAGAACAACAGAACATTATATACAGTAACAATAATATTGTTTTAAGAATAACTTTTGAATGATTAAGTCATTTTGACTATTATAAATATCCGAATTAACTACAAAGAACATATGAACGAAGACAGGATCTGCAGCCAGAGAAAGAACTGATAAATATCCATACGTATTGAATGACTTTGCATCTACATGTGTATTTGTGTCTGATGAGAAGCTACCTCTACAGCGGAGGTGGGGAGGGAAGAAAAAAATTACATGATAACTTGATTAGATATTTAAAAGGAATAACAAGTTGTACACAATAGATTTGCATATCATATATAATCATTTTTTTTCTTTTCTACTATATTATGGAAATGCTTGTTTTATTTCTTAAGTTCAGAATAAAATAAATTTTAAAAAGAAATTAAAGGAAAAACAGATGAAATGCATAGTTTGGAGTTAGAATCAATAAGGTTTGCTGATTATTTTGATTTGGGAAATGAGTGAAAAAAGAGACTTCAAGGATAGGTGATATGGATAACGGCTCTTCTAATGGAAGTATTAAGCAGAGCAGGAAGAACTGTTTTGGTATTTGTTGAATTTGTTGCATGGGAGTAATGTGTCCAGATGAAATTATACAACAGATAGTTATAAATTAAGGCTGAACATACAGCCAAGGCAAATATCTGCTGACAGATAATCTTGAGGCATAGGGATAGAAGACAAACAAGAGGGCTAATTAGAGTAGCTTTGGGGGAAAGAGACAGAGAGAGAGAGAGAGAGACAGAGATAGATAGAGAGAGAGAGAGAGAGAGAGAGAGAGAGAGAGAGAGAGAGAGAGAGTGTGTGTGTGTGTGTGTGTGTGTGTGTGTGTGTAGGGAGAGATTAAGATTAGGGGGTCAAAGATGACCTTTTAGAGACTAATTTCTTTCAAGTATTAGAGATATAAATCCAATTGCAAAAGTTAAGAAGTGAATGATGAGAAAATGGAAGCAGATAATGGAAACCACTATACAATGTTTCTTTTTATTATAAAGAGAGTAGAAGAGCTCAGTAAAGAAGGAAAAATATATAGAGAGAAAAACAGAGATATCATCAATGGAGCAAGGTATCACAGGAGATATGAAAAGGTGGTCCAAAGGGCAAGTGGGATAAATGACAAGAATGTGGGTACAGTGTAGACAACAGAGAACTGAAATTTATGGGAAATACTATTTGCAGTTGAAGCTATATTGTGATAGCTTCCCACTTCTAGTTAGTCTAGATCCCACTTCTAGTTAGTCTAGGCAAGGCAAGTTCACGCATGTGTGTATATGTTCATGACATCAAAAAGTTAGCAAAAATTTTTGGAATCAGTATATTTTGTCACTAAGATTTACTTTGAACTTTTTCCCCTGAAGTCTTGAAGAGTATTATTTTGGAATTTTTCTCCACCTGTGATTCCATGATTCTGATAGAGATTGAGGAGGAGGAACCGGAATAATTTTCTATTTGGTACATTTAGACATGGAGTTTGGCTTTTTTTTTTTTAACCATCTAGCCATCCTTTATGGAAACATAAAAGTTAAATCACATTTTGGTAGAAATTTGTATCTAATTATATTAAAAAGTCAAGAGATACTATACATTTTTAGTTGAATAAAATATTTTAAGTGGTTCTATCTTAACGATGTGGATCTAGATGACGTATTGAAGAAAATATTTAGTTTTTTTTTTTTTGGAATCAAACAGAAGTTTAATTTCAGAGTGAGGAAAACACTTGCAAGCAGAACCCTTCCTTCTCTCCTTTTTTTTTTATTTTTTTTATTTTTATTTTATTTTAGTTTACATCACTCATTTCCATGAGATTTTGAGTTACAAATTTTCTCCTCATCTTTCTCCTACCCACCGCCCCAAAACAGCCATCCCGTTGTATCCCCCCTCCCCCAATCTATTCTGTCCTATGTCTTCCCCCGTCACCCCTCTGACTTTCCAGGAGGGCAGGATGGATCTCCCAACCACAGTGCCTGTGTATCTCAAGTTCCAGTTGGATGTAGTTAATAAAAATAATAATAATAATTGTATGTATATACATGTATATTTTTAACATGTGATTATAGAACTTTAAATTCTAGATTCTTTCTCTTCCTCCCTTGTCACCCACCCCCATTGGAAGGAC